>BSQZ01000032.1:712500-1362500 GCA_033239005.1 Lamellibrachia satsuma
ATGTTGTTCCACACAATGCGTATAAGGACGATTTTCAGAGAGCTCCGTCTGCTCACCAAAGACTTTGCCTCGAGCACGACAAGTGGAGGTTGAGTAGAATTTCTTGCTATCGCGCCAACAGAGTTTTGTAATACTTTGTAGTTTGATGCCAGCACCTTCACGGCATCTGCTCGAGCAGACTATCGTGTTTCTGATAGGCTCTTTACCACTGGAGACTGTTTCGGTAGGTTCTCTAACAGTTTCGACCACCTCTGTGGCGAGGCTGACAAGAATGTGTAAAGTCGCTGAACGATGCCAAAAAACCTGACCGCATCAGTGCAGGATTCGGCTGCAGCGGTCCCAACTAAATGTAGGCTATGCGCCGCGCATGGTACCCATTCGGCAAAAGGGTTCACCTGGTGAAATCGTGCCAGGACTCCAGAATAAGTTCCAGACATATTTCTCGCATTGTCATACATTTATCCACGGCAATCCTCAAGCTTCATTCTGCATTCGTCTAGGAAAGACTTGAGTGTTTCGAACAAGTATTCCCCCTCGTGTTTCTCAATGTCTATGAAGGCCAGGAAGTGTTCCACGGGTTGTCCGTCAATCCGAACGTATCGCATGACGATGCTCAGTTGATCGATGTGTGCTGTATCAGGTGTGGAATCTTTGCTGATAGAGTAGTTCTTCGCCTTCTTTATTTCAGCAATTATTTTCGCTTTCACCCTGTACGATAACAGCTTGACGAATTCTTCACAAATTGTTGAAGAGAGATATAATACTTGACCTCTTCCTTTATTTCCATATCGGCGAATAAGTTCGGCCAGAAAAGGGACGAACTGTGAGAACAACTCTAACAAGCCTAAGTAGTTACCATTGTCCTTCTGCCCAAACAACTCGGTGTGGCCTCGGAACGGGTGTCCTCTCTCTGCCAAGAAGGTAACAACGGCAACGATGCGCTTGAGGAGTTCGATCCAGTATTGCTGCTAATTCTCCAGCTGCTTTGCGATCGCAGAATCAACTTGGTGCGCTTTGGCATTTTCGAACCCCTTCTTTACAACTACTAAGTGACTATCGCTACGGTCATGTGTCGTGATTCTGTGCGCATGTTTCCAGTCATTGAAACCATTCAGAGAAAAGCTATCAATTCCGCTCCTGAATAGCTTATATACATAACAATACACATCCAGTTGATGGAGAATACACCAACCAGTCCCTCGTTACACTCTCCTCGTTAGCAAGCTTTCGAACAAAGAATTTCCGTTGTACGTATCTTGTCTTGGACGTGTACGATCTCGCCGATTTGTGAAGATCCTTGCCCAAGTCCTGTGATGGTGGGTTTCTTGTAAAATGATCTATCAATTCCTGAGCAATTTTCGGAAAGCACTGCTGAATACAGGGAGCGGCCAAAATTTATCAGGATGGGAACCAAGGAATGAAGGGAAGGCTCAGTTTTAGTGCACAGGATTGGGGGGTGAGTTGGATTTCAAATCCAGCCAATACTTCCACCTCACTCGCTCCACGATAAATAATGATCACTCCTAAATAACACCTCTATAATGTCTGTAAAACATTAAAACATGTAATGCCTACATTAGGATATGCCAAAACGTAACTGGTTTTCGGGAACATTCAGTCTACAAAAATATGCTCGGCTATTTTCGTGGGCCCCTTGCCTTCGTGGGCCCTAGTCACGTGCCTATAATGCCTATTGGTTGATCCGCCACTGGTTCATTGTGGCACATGCTCGTTCTGTTTGTTCCGTCTTGTGTTCATTGTGGCATATACTTGTGTTGTGTGTTCCGTCTTGTGTTCATTGTGAGACCTGCCTGTGTTGTGTGTTCCGGCTTTTGTTTATTGTGACACATGCCTTTGTCGTGGGTTCCGTCTTGTGTTCATTGTTGCACATACCTGTGTTGTGTTTTCCGCCTTGTGTTCATTGTGATACATGCCTGTGTTGTGTGTTCCGTCTTGTGTTCATTGTGGCTCATGTCTGTGTTGTGTGTTCCGTCTTGTGTTCAGTGTGGCTCATGCCTGTGTTGTGTGTTCCGTCTTGTGTTCATTGTTGCACATACCTGTGTTGTGTTTTCCGCCTTGTGTTCAGTGTGGCTCATGCCTGTGTTGTGTGTTCCGTCTTGTGTTCATTGTTGCACATACCTGTGTTGTGTTTTCCGTCTTGTGTTCATTGTGGCTCATGCCTGTGTTGTGTGCTCCGTCTTGTGTTCATTGTGGGACATGCCTGTCTTGTTACTCCCAAGTCTACATGTAATTAGTTACATGTGGCAGGTCGCATGACGTCTTTATTATGTTCGCGGTCAAAGAAATGTGGTGTTTTCATAGGTGTAATGGATCTCACTCACGTCTTAGTCGCTACAGCAATGTTGTTTGCTATATATGTTGCGCTCGTGAGCTGAGGCACAAATCACAGTTGGCATTGATTCTTGACCAAGTACTACTGCTCAATCACGTGGTTGCATCGGTGGATCGACCAGGGTGATATGAAACATTATGACAGGTTTGTGTTGATGGTCCGCGTGAGATTCATCCTTACAGACCGGTGTTGATGGTCCGCGTGAGATTCACCCTCACGGACCGGTGTTGATGGTCCGCGTGAGATTTATCCTCACAGACCGGTGTTGATGGTCCGCGTTAGATTCATCCTCACAGACGGGTGAAGTTCCACTAACCAAGACAGGACTGACATTTTATGCCTTCCTCCGACAAACACATAATCCTCGATGCGTGCCCCGGATGTGAAACCATATCTTGATTTCGACGCAGGATATTTAAATAATTTCTACTTGGGGCGTGCTCCCAAAAAGACACTTTCAATTGTCAGTAATAGTCTCGTTAAAACAGGCCATTAACGTATTACCGAGATTAGCATGCAGGCTCCATTAATGTATCTCTTTCTATAAAAATAACAGCTGTCCACAAACAGTTTTATAATTATTAATGAAATACTTATATATCAGTATGTTGTGTAAGAAGCAGGTTTGCGCGAAACGAAGGAAATCCACTGTTTGCGGAGCATACGAGAAGACACGAAATGTTGCATGTTGTTGAACTCCGAGTAAGCCGAGGCGCGCTGTTTACAAACTAGCTTAAGGAGCATGGTTACCGACAGTTCATAGGATGGCACAATGGCGCCGTGGCCCAATGGTTTATTGCTCCCCTCGTGACCTGGGGCACTGGGTTCGACCCCAGGCCAAGCAGCCTACCCAGCAGTAATGTCAAAATTGGGTAAAATCTGCCGAGACTCGCCTAGCTGTAAATGTGTAGCCTTTCATGGAATCAGCATTTGTAACGACAACATCTACAACAGGTTGAAGGTGGTCGTCACCTAGAACAGGACGAATGTTTATGAAACAAGCTTAAAGATCACATTCAAAGGTCGGATACATTTACTTGTTTTCACTCGTTCTAATATAACTGTATCCCCTTATTCATATTAAGTCATGAAATTGTAAAACGTTACATTAACTATTTTAGTTATAAAACGGTGGATATACCTAAATTCCCGAAGCACTTTCCGAAAACAGTTGGTGGATTTTTGCCGGTAGGTGTCAGGCCGCGTGACATCGTTTTGGCTATAAAACCAACTTCGCCTACGTCGGTTCATGGGCATTTAACTTTTAGTAAGATTTAGATCACGCAAAATGTTGAACGACGGCGATTCTGACGTTGCAGCTGACATAAACTTATATGTTCAAGTCATTCCGTACATGTGCGAGTCAACAACGCGGTCACAGTCACAAAAATAAAGTTAGTAGCGACAGCGAGTTGTGTCAAACCAGGTCTGATTTATTGGCCGAAGCCTTCGGATTCACGCCTCAGTAAACAAATGCCCGGGATCAAAAACCTTAAAAACAACATATATTTAAATGCGTTTACAAAAGTGTCATTTTGGTAGTACCAGGCGTATTTATTCAACAAACTGTTTTTAAAATCCACGTTTAGTTTGAACAAGCTGGTAGACACAGTTGTCGAGTCTAGCCCAGCCCTAGCCTAGACTTGGAAGTTGGACCAGCGGCCTACTTTGTCTTTGCGTTACTCGGTGGTTTGACTAGGAATATTGGAACAAGTGGGGAAATATGTGGACACTGTATGATTTTAATGCCGAAATATCTTGATATATGCAATTTTTTAACAACTGTGTCCATCTAACTTTTGAGTTGAGCTGTCTCGCCTTGACTTGGCCTTTGCGATTTTGTAGCACAGTGCACAAAGTGCCTCTCGGTCTACGCTAACTATTATTTAAAATCTATATATGTTGCAGTGTTTTAATAGTGTTTCAAATAATGAAACTGATGTCACACCCAAATGCATTGTTTTTTGACCCACTGGAACATATAAGCTTTTAACGTACGCATGTTCTGCATTGCTATGGAATGACCATGTTTGTTGATGTTCTGCGTTGCTATGGAATGACAATGTTTGTTGATGTTCTGCGTTGCTATGGAATGACAATGTTTGTTTATGTTCTGCGTTGCTATGGAATGACAATGTTTGTTGATGTTCGTTTGGCCAGACTGATGTAATACGCCGACTCCGTACGGACATTGCCGAGCGAAATGTCAAATCGCTTGGGGCTTCTTTGCCACTAATATAATTAGCTATTATTGAAGAGTAGCCAATAACATTATTTGTTAATGCATTCCAAACTACTAATACAACTGTTTGTTACCATATATCACGATTTCTGGAATATTTGCATATGATCTTTACGAGATTTGTTTTCGTCATTTTAAATGGTGATACAGTTGGAAATGGACACGGGTGTGTCTCATGGATTTGACTCTGACAGACGACTTCCTTTGTTACAGAGACGGAGTCACCTGTTCGCCACCAAGTCTAAGAGTCGCTTCGCATAACAATTGGCGAATTTCACCAATGGTTCGAAATATCGAACAATTAAGCATAACTGAAGATAATATTGACTTGTTATTATACAGATAAATCATGTTATTAATGTGTGGTTATGCCTTCAAAAAGAGAAAGGTTGGTACAACGAAGAGTAACTGAGAAGCACGAGGTGGATACAAGGGTTCAAAGGCAATGCCCAGTGTGAGTTTTAATATGCCCCTATGAACGGGGCTAAAACCACATACCTTCGTCACGACTAGCAGCTGTGCATAACCTTTGTACGACCTCGACCATTCTAAGTTTGGTTGAGAATATAAACTATGAGTTGTAATTTATGATCAGGATCCTTTTGAGGGGCCCCGATCATAAATTACTGGCATAAATTACTGCTGACTACACCCTTCCTCTCAATGACACTTCACAAAAACCAGACACGACGATTTGCAAGTCAAAGAAGTACAATTTCAAATTGATTATGCAAACATTGTATACTCGGTGTCTTTCTAGCACAGTTTGTTTTATGTTAACTGTTTTGGTTTGTTTATTTTACTCACCACACCAATGAATGGGTCTTAACACTACAAAGACGGAGTTGCGCATTATTAACACATCTCAACCGTTTGTCACCACACAGCTTCTAGCGTGTGGCACGTCACACGTTCAACGCCGCACGGAACACTTTGTTGGTTGTATGGACGTTTTCAGTCAGTCGTGTCCTCGTGCGAGACAGATGGCAGAATAGACTGATCGAGTCATGGACACTTCTATCGTGACTCAGGTGGTTCAGAGATGGAGTCCACAGCAGGTTACACGTACACACGTGTGGGATCTTTTAATCCAAGTTGGATGGGACCAACGGCTCTTGCGTCTTCTGAAAAGCAAAGTGGGATGAACAAAGTTACCTCTAGGCTTCGAAACAACACCAAGGTGGACTCGAACCCTGTATTAAAGTAATTCGTACATGTAATTTATTTATATTTATACCCAGAGTTGAGTGATTATGCGATATTTACCTCCACTATATTTATCATAATCTAGTAACATTTATACTTATAGCAATAGCCGCAGAGACAGCGGCGTGTTTAGGATCTAGGAAAGAGGCGGACAAAGAGTGTCAGCCTTACACGTCTCAACTCTCACGCATAAGACTAACGATTGTGTATGAAATGTCACGGTCTCACGGCAAATGTCCGACATCTCACGCACATTAATTGTCATAATCCTTAAAATGAAAATCATTAACAAAATATCTCCTTTTACGAACGTGAGACACATACTTTATTTGTGCGTGTCGCCAGCGAAAGCCTCAGTTAACTTTAGCGGTAATATCCGCCTTTTACCGAATAACGTATGAAAACAGATTTCCTGTTGGAAAGCAGTGTAAGCACGTATTGAAGATGAAAGACACAGACAGTGAAATTGAATCTGATGGGTCACCACCCTGTAAAAAACAAAAAGTACTAAATGAAGGGGGGGGTGACTTCGCGGCCTGCCATCCCTGGACCCTGGGGTCGGGACATTTCTCACACTTACGAACCCTTTAGGGGTTGACAGCTATGCAAACTTAGTCACCCATTAGCTTGCCGCGCTACCATATAGTGACGCAACATGTTATTCACGAAAAATGCAAAGGGGATATGGTCCAATGCCTTCCAAATACACTACGTGACAGCACTTCTCACTACCTGACAGCACTGCTCACTACCTGACAGCACTTCTGTAACGCATCCCAATGCTATGCCAACAACTGGCTGATACGACTCAGTGTCACCATCTAGTGGATACCATAAACACCAAACTAGCGGATTAAACGAGTCAGACCACAGTTGAGAATTGCATTGGTGGCCATGATAACATTTTGTCTGGTTATAAGAAAACGTTACCATCAAAAATTCTGAAAATTGTTCACAGCAACTGCCATCATCTCATTGATTTGATTGACCAAATTTGAGCAAAATCACATACCTCCAGCTCTTTTAAATCGTCCCGACGTGCGATGCCTATTATTTTTGCCAAAAATAGCCATGTATTCATGCACCCACGTGGCCCATAGCAGAAAAATTCCCATAAATCCCTCCGTCAGTTAAACTCTTTAAAAATGCATTGTTTCACAGCCAATAGCTTCTACAAACAAACCTGTGAACATTCCTGCTCAAAGGCACTCATGTCACATAATATTAATTTATTAAGTTCCCATTTTACAATTTCATACGCTCTACATTCGTACATGTAGGAAGGTCAACTGTGGTCTTACCCCTAAAACATTCGTCCGTTCAGCTTTCAAATTAGGGTCCATACATAAAGTAGGTCATGATCGGAGGGGGGAGTGGTGCGAGTAAGCGTTACGGAACGCTACGTGGGGTTGGGGGTGTCTTAGCAATCGTTACATTCGTTATCAAAAAAGTTTTTCTTGCTCGTTCAGTTATCGAAATCAAACTGATAGCATTGATTGCTATCAGACTGATAGCATTGATTGCTATCAGACTTATAGCATTGATTGCTATCAGACTGATAGCAGTGATTGCTATGCTAGTTTTTGGGTATGTTTCAACTGAATTGGAAAGGAAAATGAATGCGGATTCTACCATGTGTCAGTGAAGTCTGTAATGGCGCACGAAAAGTCTGAGACTTGGTGAACAATAGATGTGTACATAATAGATTGGGGGGGGGGTTTTCTCAAAATTACTGTAGTTTTTTTGGGTGGGGTATACAGGCCAGCGTTACGAAGCGTGACAAAGAGGTGGGGTCTCAAAAATATAGTGTAGTAGTCTATGGATATCCCCTTAATCACAAAAACTAGTTTCACAATTGGACGCATATCAAGTGCAATGCTAGTTCAAGTTTATCGTGTGTCTAGTTTTAATTTTAATGTCACACATTATATTCTTATTTGTTGTATTCTAATTAGTATTAGTTATATTCTTATTAGTTGTATTCTAATTAGTATTAGTTATATTCTTATTTGTTGTATTCTAATTAGTATTAGTTATATTCTCATTAGTTGTATTCTAATTATTTAATTTAGCTTGTTCCAGATGCTGGGGTTGTAGTTGTAAAATATAATAAAGCTCGATCCTGTTATTGTCTTCATTTGCACTATTTCATAAAGGTGTATACACATTTGGGAAAACTCGGATGAACTCCCTTTATTTGTAGAATCTCTCTGTTGTTTGAAGACTCGAACATACTAAATACAAATATACATAATCGTGCTTTTTCACGTTGTGGGAATACCGTCATCCCGAGAATAGCACATTGCATTTTCTGTTGTAGCCACTCACGTCATCTGAGCATTCCACACTATGCCGACCCAACGCCATCGCCTCTTTCGAAGACAAAACTAACATCGACTTGAAAGGAATAAAGGCCGGTGTTGGTGACGCACATGCAATTTCCGACAGTGTTTTCTACATGGGAAACTCGAGTTTACTAACATGCAGGATATTCTTTGGACACAATTTGTTTTAAAAAACTATAATATATTATGTATGTTAACTACGAATTATTTAATATAATTAATTTTTAAAATGTGTACCCAAATAATAGTTTATTCACTGATATAGGCAATTCATTATTCATGTAAAAAAGAATTACAATGGACTCCGCTTAATAAAATCACTCCGCTAGAGCAATTCGATTATATTATTATTATGCGGGTGAAATCGGCACATTTTAATACAGCGTGAATATAGGGAATGAATCCGTCCCAGCCAAAATATTTGATTCTGATTCTGTTATCCGTGATTCTGTTAAGTGGAGTCAGCGGTAACGCAAACGAGTCACCATTTGGACTAAGAAGTTATACGTCATTATTTACATAAACCATTCAATGTTCATAGCAAATAGTTTTTGATTAATCACCAGACGGCAGCACATGCCATAGTTTTGTCTTAATTAATTAATTATCATTGATTGCTTTACTGTGCCAATTGTATAATTCAACTGCTATAGTTGCCATTTTAATAAAATTATTATTATTATTATTATACATGCAACACCCATTCTAGTAGAGGGCAATGTGATTCAACCTGTTCAATGGAGTTTCATTTCATGTGCAACGTTTCTTCGAAAATATAATAGTCCTTGGAAACACGTACCCTTTGTCTAACACGTTGCACTTTATGCTCATTAGTTGGCGTCCAAGTTTGAACAAAATTGAAAGGCCCGTTACACGAGGGATTTGTGTCAGATTTTCAGATTTCTATCCGATAATTGCTCATCAAACTAGTTCATACATTTGTAGAATGTTGGTTTGAAAAAATAGGATCAAGACGGAATAAACGAAAGGGGCCCATCGGCGGCTTCATATAATCAATTGGATGCAGATGAAAACCAATGGATGTGTATTGAGAGAACTGAAACATCGAAAGAGGTTAATCAATAAATTATTTAAAAGCAAACTGACATTTTCCGAACATATTGCAAGGAGAGATCTGTTGGTCGGGAAATTGAGCGGAAGAAGGGGCCAAGGCCGACCGAAATCAACAGTGACTGACTTAACAGCAATCGAACGTGCACGGGTACGGGTACGCGTACGTGTACATGTACGGGTACGTGTACATGTACATGTACTTGTACTGGTACGTGTACAATTATGTGCACCATTACGTGTACGATTACGTGTACGATTACGATTACGTGTGCGTGTGCGTGTGCGTGTGCGGGTACGTGTACGTGTGCTGGTACGTGTACGTGTACGTGTACAAGTAGAAAAGCGTGTACTCCGTCACCGAGATGTGCGTATTTCGTTTATCCTCCTTTTACTCGGCTCCTGCACGTCGTGGTTTTTTTACCCGATCATAACAGGCAGAAAACCATAAGCCAACTAACATCGCCATAGGCCAACCAGCATCGCCATAGGCCAACCAACATCGCCATAGGCCAACCAACATCGCCATAGGCCAACCAACATCGCCATAGGCCAACCAGAATCACCATAGGCCAACCAACATCGCCATAGGCCAACCAACATCGCCATAGGCCAACCAACACCGAGTTGCTGAACCTCTTAACGGGTAGACAGTGGAATGTGTACGTGAAGATCTGCCAGAGTCTGGCAGCTTTCCGTACACGTTCATGTACACGTACTGGCCTTGCACGTTTCGTGTGCTGAACGTCAAGTTAGGGCCTTACGATGGACGAGGCAGCTCAAGCGGCCCAAGATCGAAAAAGGTTAAAAAGGTCGGTGCGACTGGCCGCGGCGACTAGGCCAGACTGACCGATGCGTGGAAGGAGGAAATGTGTTCCGGATTAGTAGTGTTTACCAGAGAGGATAAGATATTATGTGTTAATTACCAGTATCAAATACAATATTTCAGAGGCTAAATCAGATGATCTAGGGCAATAGACCCTTCCTTTTACCACCACACCCCTGGTGGATTATAATGAAACTTAACGCTACGCTGCTTAATGAATAGGCCTGTCGTTTTGTTACCCGAAACTTTACGTTCCATTACTATCCACTAGGTAGCGCGGTGGTATGATTTCAGGGTGTAATCAATATGCTACAACGTGCCGACCATTTCCGATTTGTCCGCGTGTTTCAATGAATATGATATGAGACGTTGGCATTTTTGTCATAAGGCAACATTTCACACACAATTGGCGAATAAATTATTTTGCCCATATGATGCCATCTAGGTAAGTTACATATTGCCAACGGCCAACCCTGTGTCTGATGGTGCGCCGATGGTGCGCCGACTGCACTGCTGCACCTGCTTGTAGCCACACCTTCGCCTGGATATTTGAATGAGCTAAATGTAGCTCCGATTGATATTTTGTTGGCGGTAGCCTCTATAGCTCTGTGTGGCCCCTTTTCAAACATGTTATACCGAGCTTGATCGACACCTACAAATGGATCTAGGGCAACAGACCAGGAAGACCATTGCGTAGTCATCTAATGTATTGCAATTGCTTGGCTTTCCCAAACAATGCTTGGCGATGTATTAACACACGTGTACGTTGATTCTCAGCTCCTGAACAGATGGCGTTGTTTCTATGTACGTTCCCTGCAACAGAATGGTGAGCATATCTTACTTTGAAGTAGTTCGTCTTGCCATGCTTGACCTTTGCCCATGAAAGTGGCAACTGCTGCTTCAATTTATGCTATATTTAAATTTTCAATCCCAAAACCTGCCCTTGATGCATTGAAAACTGTATATGTCTGCTTTCAATGCTTTCAATGCTTGCGTCTCGTTCTATTTGGTTGTGATTGTGGTGTTGTACTGTGTTCCAAATCTTTGTGACCTGATCCTCTTAAAAGGATGACAAATTGACACAGTCTGGTCAACCGAACACTGCTTGACATTTCGCGCACCAACACTTAGTATACCTCTTTGTATATCACATGAAGCTACATAATTTTTAGGTAATGAGATAAGACATGGTTCATCTCCATTGCATTTCCATTGGAGGATCTTCATTCCTAGTATGATCAGATTCCTGCGTTACTCCCATGGGTTCTGTTCATGTTCATGTATCCTGAAATATAACTGCTGACACAGTTACATAACCAAATGTTTGTAGAATTTCGCATTTTTTAGACAGGAATGGCTCATATTTGACCAAAATTCCAAACCATAACTGGCTAAAACTCCATCATGTAATATGTGACATATGTAGAGAAATGTTAAATTAGTTGGCAACTTATAACATACCTAGTCGGCTTCATATAGTCAAAATAGGTTTTTGGCCAATTTTGTGTGAAATTTTGTCGAAAGACAAAAATTACCCAATCTCGTCCAACATATCTAAAATATGTCCCATATCATAATCATTGATGTACGAGGAAAACAATATAAAATGATTGGCAAGTTGCAACATGTTGATTGCACCCTGAAATATAAGTGTTAACATCGTTCCCTAAACACATATGCGTGTTCATCAGACTGGATGGTTCAAATGAGTACTATTTTTTTACTTATTTTACAGTCAGTTTACCTTTTCCTTCCCGTGACGTTTCAACTGCTATCAACAATCGTCTTCATACGACTACGGCTAAATGGCGACACGGTAGTCATTCTACGCAAACGTATAAAACTGGTGTGTGCCCCCCGCGTCCGCACCCTGGATGGCCCTTCGAGAGATCATCGTAGATATGTGAGGTTGTTCTGGGAAAGCATCGGTTAGCAGACCCTACACCCGAAGCAACATAAAAAAACATCGGAAAAAGTGACGCGTAAATCAGCTATCACAGATCACATGACTCAGCAGAATCACATAGTAGACTGGGAGGGGGCCAAATCGTTTGTATCTTTATAACAAATCTCTAAGAATGTAGACGAGGGATCACCGCTTCTAATCCGGTGTCCAGCGTAGGGCTATCCTGGGCAGTGCATCTGGTGGCATTCGGCACACGTGCCACAGCCATCTCCATTTTCTCTTCTTTACAGTTTGGGTAAGAGATTTTGCATTTGTCCTCTGGTGCAGCTCTTCGTTTGAAATTCTTCTAGGCCAGAACATTCCGAGAATCTTCCGCAAGCACTTGTTCTGGAAGGTCTCTATTCTAGTTGTTAGTTTCCAGCACTCTGCTCCATACAGTAAAACGCCAAGGACATTGCTGTTGAAGATCCTGAGCTTTGTGTTGGTTCCCACTTGTTTTGATTTCCAGATGTTCTTCAGCATAGCTAAGAAATTGTTGGCTTTTGTGATTCTGGAGTTGACCTCTCTCTCGGAGTCTCCATCTGTTGCTACCTTGCTCCTCAGGTATGTGAACTCATTCACTTCATCTATGTCACTGTTGTTTACGGTGACTGAGTCATTTGACTTGTGATTCGATTTGATCAGTTTTGTTTTTCTGGTGTTTCAGATCCAACTTCTGTGCTGTCTCAGTCAGTCTGTCCGTCTTCTCTTGCATGTATCTCTGCCGACTTGAAAGCAGGCTGATGTCATCAGGATAGTCCAGATCCTCCAGGTAGGTAGTGAGGGTGCATCTGATTCCCCTTCATGGCAACAGTGAAGAGGAATGGTGATAAGATGCAGCCTTGTTTGACCCCTGTGGTGATACTGAAACTATATGTGAGCTGCGTGTTGCAAATAAACTTGCATTCAAAACCTCTGTAGAGATGTTTTATGATATTCACTTCTGGGGTATCCCATACAATCGGAGGATTTTCCAGAGGGATTCTCGATATAGGCTGTCAAACGCCTTTTCATGGTGTTGTTCCATTCAGCTGACTGTTCAAGTATCTGTCCGAGGGTGAAGATATGATCAACGCAGCTTTTCCCTTTTCTGAAATCAGTTAGTTCCTGGCGTATGGTGTTCTCACTTACAGCTGAAATTATTCTGATGATGATCCTACTGAAGACGTTGCTTTTGAGGAGCAGCAATGTTACCCACCAGTTACTGTAGTCAACAAGATCGCCTCTCTTTGGAAGCTTGACAATAATTACCACAGAAACAACTGCACAATTGACAGTGATTGACAGGGAATGCAACTGGAGTGCGTACTAGACAAAGGGGGTATATAGATTAGGAAACCAACACCGATCGTGAATAGAGAAGACTGAGGGTACCGACTCAACCACTTGGGGACAGCCTGCTCCCTAAACCACCAGGCGCAAAAAAAGAAATACCACAATTCAGTTCTTGAAGAAGACAACCGACCGATGTTGAGACGTCAAAAGTAAATTAATTTCACAGTGTTGTCAGGAAGAACATTATATATAAATACATGTCTACTTCTCTGTGATTGTCACTTGAATATCTGTATTCTTATTGTAGTACTTGCTGTATGCTGGCAATCGTGACGTTGTTATCCTTCCCATCAGCCGTATTCCCACACACTTGATATGTCGTGATAAATATGTATTGATAAATAGCAAGTGTGCCTCTTGTAACATGTTTTGTATATTTCAGAATGTCTGTAGATCTGCCAACTGTTTGCAAAATGTGCTTCCACTGCGTCATTTGTCGATGGTTGTGACCTGCACATGTGATATGATTTTCGTTATTTATTGACAACTTATCTCTTGTATTTTACTGGAGCAAAGACTGTGGATAGAAGGAGGAAGGACGGCCGTGAGGGGAGAGAGTGGGACGTGAGGGGAGAGAACGACACGTGAGGGGAGAGAACTGGACGTGATGGTAGAGAATGGGACGTGAAGGGAGAGAACGGGACGTGAGGGGAGAGAATGGGACTTGAGGGGAGAGAACGGGACGTGAGGGGAGAGAACGGGACGTGAGGGGAGAGATCCGGACGTGAGGGGAGAGAACGGGACGTGGGGCAGAGAACGGGACGTGAGGGGAGAGAACGGGACGCCGTTCCGCTTAACCTGAAGAATTTTAAGAAGTGGGACAACGAGGACAAGTAACTTGGTGCGGATGAAGGAAGGCCAACTACCGAAGACAACGAAGGCGGTGACATGGCAAGGCCGCAGTAAAAGGGGCAGGCGGCATAAAGAGGGATGTCAGAAAGGCGGGAGAGGGTGACAAGTAGAGGGGGAATGCTGGCAACATTGATCAGTAGACAAGAATAACAGCTGAGGAAGTGCAACAGCATGGAAACTAATTAGCCACATTCCTATATAAAAGAAACTTTGACGACGAACGTATTGGCAATACGTATTTGCATTTGCTTTACCCAGGGAATGTAAACTTCCGAAAACATGCTTCATCTATGGTGTTTTGTTTGCCGGCGTGATCTATCGACCTGTGATCTCGATTTCGTGAAACGACCTGCCATGGTTGCGAAATCACTCGTTTATCGGGGTTATGGCGACACTACGGTGAAATGGGGGTATTGTATTTGTTAATCACATATAAACACATGGAAGACCGATTTCCAAAAAGGTGTTGCAAGTAGCAATTACGACCACAACAACAAGTAAAACAAAACAAAAGAATCACGTGAAAAGGCACACCGAAATGACAACCAACGAATTTGAAGAACTAATTGTTCAGTGCAGTGATATTATGTTGTAAAATTTACAACTATGATATCTAATGTTATCAGAGTGACATTATCTCCCCTACAGTTGTAGTAGTTCGTCCCGTTCGGCGTATTCATGTTAAACGACCGTGACAATACGTTTTTGTCAACCACTAGCAACAAACTCGGCCTACGAGTCTATTTACAAAGGTTGTGCGTTCTACTTACGGGGAAGTGGCGTGGCGGACGTCAACTCACATCGTGTTGGGGCGACCTGCATCAGTCAAGTTACGGTAAGTGGATCATTAAATGGTTACGTTTGTTCACAAAAAACCGTGCAGTTCAACCAGCATATATGTTCTTGACTAGTATTTAATTAGCATGGACGTGTCGTCACCAATGGAAGACCTGCCATTTCTTCCGGGGATGTAATCAGAGATTGAACATATTGAAACGTGCAGACGTATTATCGGTTAACTGTGCCGTGATAGAGCGTTCGTTGAACTAACTTCACGGACTCGAAAGTTTGTATGTCAATCAGCACTTTCATTTTACACACACGTTTTGAGATGGTCCCTCAACAGCACTGGTTTCAGGTGTACATGGAAACACACGTGTAAGGAGCAACCACCGACAACTGTGTGAATTTAGTCCACTTCCAACATTTTTGTGTGAGTGTGTGTGGTGCATGTGAGTGTCTGGTGTGTGTGTGTGTGTGTGTGCGTGCGTGCGTGCGTGCGTGCGTGCGTGCGTGTGTGTGTTGTATTTGTGGGTTTATTTGTGATTTGTTAGAAATAAAATAAATTACCACAAACACACATGGTTGTAAAAATAATAATAATAATATATACAAATGCCGACAAGTTTCTTGGATGCTGGTGGTTCCTTGTTTTTCTCAAAAGAGGCGGACATTTTAAATGATGTATATAGGCAGGTAGGCTACAGACAGGTCCACTCTTGAATGTTGTCCAGGTACATTTTTTGTGGTCTTCCTCGTTTTCCGCCGCCTTTGACCGCGCCTTGTAGTATTTCTTTGGCAAGTGTGTTGTGTCTGGTTGTATGACCGAACCATTGGTGTTTTCGGCGTTCTACCGTGGCCAAAAGCGGTTCTTGTGGTCCTGGTGGCTTGCATTACTGATACATTTGTTATGTGATCTCTGTAAGAATTTTTCAGGATGAATGATAAAAGAATTCAATTGCACATATGCATTCAACAGCTGCCCTTCCAACACGGTTTTCCATATCACAGGTATGAAGCTCGCTAATTGCTCACTGTTTCAATGTTTGGCACCGGTATAAAAAATGGTCACCTGGTGTGTAGATGTTCATTTTGTGATATGCCCTCACATAAAGCAGGGTAGTTGTAATATACAAAGATCATTTGCATTAGTTCCCAGTCTTTGTAATTTGTAGCCCTGCCAGGCTCTTGGGGCTGCAGGTTGAACCATTGTTTTCAGGTGAATCCATTTTTGAAATTACCCCCAAGATCACGTTCGGGGGATGATGCATTGCTAGGAACACATTTTGCTATGTTCCCCATTGAAACTGGCCACGAACTGGTATGTTGTTTGAACTATTGTGTTGCAAAAGCTTGGTATTCCTTGGAAGATAAAATTCTGGTGACATTAATATTTTTTGTCAAAGTGCAGCAAACAGTGTGTACATATTGTATATCTATATGCCCAAAACAATTGTGCACCCATTGCCAAAGCCAGGACTCACCTGTCTACTGTTTAACCTATTGACCCATGTTCATTGTGCGCGTCGTGAGCGCACTGCTCTGCGACTCTGAGGCATGACTGCTCACCGATGAGATTATACGTAGATTCTGTGGTTTCCTTTCGCGATGCACGGCCCGACTGCTAGACAGTGACCCGTGTAAACAACTCGAAGCTGCAGGTGCGTCGCCGCTGGAACTGGCCCGGCCAATGTACTGCGCATGTGAAGAAAGTGTTCTGTCTAGGTTCGCCCCACATTCTCTGCCACATTTGATGGGAGTTTCACACGTACGTCTAGACGGATCATTGTATTACACCAACAACAGCCACAACAAACAGCAGCAGCAACAACAGCAACAGCAGTAGCATCAGAGGCAGCAGCAACAGCAGCAGAATACACAAATAGTGACAAGGGCTGATACAGCAGGTCGGATGCAGGATTGGGGGAAATTATAAGGAGGGAGTGGTAGGTTGATAGGACTGGGGGACACATAAAAGGATTTTGGGAAATGCCCCCACTATGCATGTTAAATAGTGCCCTGTTGTATCCACTTGTTGCTGTTCTGCACGACGCAATTGTTGATCCCCTCCACATCAAGAATAACAGGCTGTAGCAGACGAGTGAGCCCTCCATACGTCGGCGTCGATATAGCGGACGGGTGTGAATAGACGAGAACACTGCTTCGTTGTGCGTCAAATGGCTGAACTCGTGGTTGCGAACGTAAAAAAACTAACTGCACAGAAACGGATCTACTCTCAACAGTTACCGGTACAACATTGTGAGACATCACGGGTCAGTAGACACACAGCACGCCAGGGTTGGCAATCTTACGTGTCGATAGCTAGCACTGTTTTGTTGAAGGGTTTGTTCGGAGACGCACATACGTCTTAGGGCGGCAGCGCTTGCCACGTACTACAGGGTGTCCCAAAAGTAGTGTAGTTATTTTATTTGCATGTAACACAACAGTAGGAAAGGATACAGCACCTTTATTCTAAGAGGATAGTTTACAACATCTGGACATAGAGAGGCCCTCCTTGTGAAAGATTATGTCTTTGCGATGACAGACATCAGCAATTTTGCTCTTTGTCATGGCGACGTGCACTGTTATTAGTATTTAAACGATGACATGATTAGACTCTCCTCATTAGATTACTATCTACCAGGCTTCCTCGAGCAGAGGTTATACACGAGCAAACCAAGAACAACAGATGCTCTTAATAAGCCATCCTCAACTGATTTAGCCTATGGCAAAGCCGGTTCGTTAATATCCAAATAACACAAGTAACATCCGCTGTCGACTTTGTTCAGTTGATCGAAAGAATTGACCTAAGTTGTTAGATTTGGTAAGGCTCAAAATAGTGGATATCCAAAATAGTAAACACTGTGCGCACAGACACGACATTTCATCAAGGGTGAAATTCATGAGTTTTCGGCGGTTCCATTTTCACTTGACTTAACTGATCAAGCATTAAGTAATTTAAGAGTTTGTCTGATGATTTATCAAAGACTAAATATAATAGTTGCACAAACGAGCTAGCATGTTGCAGTGGATAATATGTACGTTTGATTTTTCACAAAATGAATTTGAAATGAGAATAGCGAAACAACGCGACTTGACGATGGACCTTTAAGGAGAATAGTCGAGCTGAATTGAGGAGGACCTTTAACGAGAATAGTCGAGCTGCAGTAGGTGGCACAACTCTGAATGTTCTTCAGGTATATAGCAGCACCATCTGGACATAGAGAGGCCCTACTTGTAAAAGCTTATGTCTCAGCGATGACAGCCATCAACATTTGTGCTCTATGTCATTGCTACGTGCACTGTTATTAGTAGTTACCGTTGACACGATTAGACTATCATCATTAGATTGTCACCTATCAGGCTTCCTCGTGGAGAGGGTATACACGAACAAACCAAGAACAATGGATGCAAAGTGTTGTTCTTCGAGTGAGGCAGTAAAAATTGCTGATGGTATTCATCTGAAATGCATAAACTATTACAAGTAGGGCCGATCTAATCTTCAAATGTTGTAAAATGTCCTGTTAAATTAAACTTGTTGTATTCTTTCCTGCTCCTGTGTTGTATACACATAAAATCACTGCAATACTTTTGAGGGACGTCTTAGTATGAGAAAAGTCTAGGTAAGTACTAGTAAGTCAGTAGGCAACAATGGATAAAGACGTCGCCAAAGGGAAAATCGAAGGTTTGTTAGCGATCTAGATAAAATCTCAAGTACTACAAGTTACATTATAGTCGGTGGGAAAAGCTTGCATAATATATTTCCAACTAGACTTACCTTTGGAAAAAGCTGACATAATACATCTCCAACGAGACTTACCTTTGTAAAAAGCTACGTCACAAATGAATGACAATAATTTGCGTAAAGTGGTAATGCGATTGTATTAAAAAATTTCATTATTCCGGTAAATTTTTATTTAATATTTATGGTAATTTCTATAGCATAATTCGTTGACTGCCCTACACGTCATTGCACAAAGCATAGTGTAGTTGTAGAGCACTGGTTCAGTTTAACCCTAGTGAAAGTAATAAAATGATGAAACCTTTGCAAACTGTGAAAAAAATGACAACACTATTATACATATATAATGAGGTGAGGTGTATCCAAGAAGTGAGGTATATTTCACAGAATCCATTGGTAATGTGTACATTATGTACACGCACGCACGCACGCACGCACGCACACACGCACGCACACACGCACACACACACACACAGGATTGTGACAACAGCAGCCAATGACTGTGTGTGCGTGCGTGCGTGCGTGCGTGCGTGCATGCGTGCGTGCAAACATATATACAGAGAGAGAGGGGGTAGAGAGAGGAGAGAGAGAGAAACATGAAGAAGATAATATATATATATATATATATATATATATATATATATATATATATATATATATATATATATATATATATATATATATATATATATATATATATATATATATATATATATATATATATATATATATATATATAGGGTTGAAGCGTTCTCAGTAAAGGACAGTTTAAATTATAGACTCGAGTATAAAATTTAAACTGTCCTTTACCGAGACCGCTTCAACCCATTTATATATATATATTATCTTCTTCAAGTTTCTCTCTCTCTCTCCCTCCCCTCTCTCTCCCCCTCTCCCTTTCTCTGAATATATGTGTGCACGTACGCACGCACACTCGCACGCACGCACGCACGCAGCAATTGTAACATCCGCAGTCATGTCAGTACTATGCAGAATTTACAATAGGAACAAATTATATATTGTGTGCAAAATGCCCAGTGTTCAGCATCTAATAATAGCATGGATCATAAGATACATAGAAACAATGACATTCCATCTGAATCATTTGACGAACGATAATTTTACTAAATCCTGCTCATTCTTGTAGTGACCTGACTGGGATACACAATGGGACAGAAAGGCTCAAAAAGGCGCAAAGGCGATATCAGTAGGAACAGCGGAGGTGTCGACCGGCTCAAGTCACCGCTTGATCTGGTTGAGCTCGAACAGTCGTTGAGACAGCACCCGGCAGGAAAAGCAAATCAGGCTGACCACGCCTGGGACCCGAATGGTTGTTCCCCCAACATCAGACTGACGGGGGATGACTGCATAGTAAGTAACATGTTCAAACGACGGTTGTTGCAGCACTGTGAACATGATATGAATTAAATTCGACAAAAATTATATGATTTTCTTTCACTTTAACCACAGAGTCAGATTTCTAATGAGCCTCCGCGACCCGAGCTCACTGTATACCATGCTCGTTCTATGCATGTATACATACATCAATCACCAACGAATGAGTGAAAAACAATTGTGTTTTTATTATTTCTGCATTGCTTACAACCAGGCGAAGAAGCTTGAGAGCCGAGTCTCTTCCGTGACTACTGACATGGTGAGAGGGAAGCGGGGATACACCAGGGGCACCCATATCTGGGAGATAACGTGGAAGAAGGAACACCGGGGCTCACACGCTGTCATTGGCGTCGCTTCCTACAGCGCTCCTTTGCAAGGTCTCGGTGAGTGCTCCCAGAACACGACACCATTGGATGCCACTGGAACCCGTTGGGATTTAAAATTGTTAAAAATGTTTTATTGGCATACGATAGGTAATACACATATGGACATACGACCTATTTACTACATCTTCTGATACCTTGACAACAAATGATCATGCATTCGCAGCACATATAAACGGGTAAAAAAGTCTGCAATTGCGATACTAACCGATTAGTATAATGCAGGAATAACACATGTAACCAAATTGTTAAACATCTAGGAACACCGGGAAATACTGTCTTTACAATAACGTTATATTTCTTCCGCTGCAGCTCAATGGATCCCCAATACTCATTCTAAATAAGTAGAGCTTACCGTCACTGGGCGTGTTAAGACTGCATCGATTAGATACATAATTTTGCACACCTGATGCTTCTAAGCCGTCATAACTTCGCTGCTTGCTTCCAGGTCAGACTGCACTGCTTGGTTCCAACGACGAGTCTATTGGTTGGGACATTGTTAGCAATGTCAGTTTGTTCAATGATTGTGTCATCAACGAGTACCCAGGTAACGTCCAGTTAGGCTTCCAAGCGCCTGATGTCATCCGCGTGATACTCCACATGGACGAGGGGTCTCTGCGCTTCAAGAGCGGCATTGATGGCACGGACTACGGCCACTGTCTCAGCGGACTGCGCGCGTTTTCTCGCAACGGACAGAAGTTGTATCCAGCCATAAGTATGACGAAGCAGGGTGCCGAGATTGGTATAAAGTACTTGGGAAGTGCAGGTACATATACATTCATCATGTTCTGTGTGTATTTATTTTAAAAACAGGGTCTTAGATATGATTTTGTAAAATTAGTTATGGTAGTTAATATATTTACACATTAAGTGTTTTTCAAGTCAAGTTTCTACATGACTACAGTGACTACTAAGCAAAGTCAGAGTCATTATTAATTTGATATTCTGTGAATGCTTTGAAAGTGTTAGAATGTGAGCTAACTGTGTTTCGCTTCTTGTAGAACCCATATATGATGTTGTTGGCGGGACGTCGGAAGCAACGAGCGGACCAGTGGTGTTTCACTCCGAGGTCGGCGCCAATGTTGAACTCAGCAACGGGCGGAGCACGGCCACACGAACACGGTACGTTGTGAGACCAGTCCGGTACGCTGTAAAGCAGATATTTGTGATGATAGCTGTAAGCAGATATTTGTAATGAATGTGTGCTGCTGGTTGTAAAGAAGATATGTGCTAAGTAGATGGTTGTACCGCAGATGGTTGTAAAGAAGATATGTGCAAAGTAGATCGTTGTATCGCAGATGGTTGTAAATAAGATATGTGCAAAGTAGATGGTTGCACCGCAGATGGTTGTAAAGAAGATATGTGCAAAGTAGATGGTTGTAAAGAAGAAATGTGCAAAGTAGAAGGTTGTACCGCAGATGGTTGTAAAGAAGATATGTGCAAAGTAGATGGTTATACCGCAGATGCTTGTAAAGCAACAGTTTTAATACAGATGGTTGAACGTATATTGTTGTAACGATGTGTTATCCTATGGCGTGACCAATCTTTATGAACGGAAACCAAATTTGGCTAAATATGTTAACGTTTGGAAACTATACGAGATGCATTAAAAACGCTTCACGGTTTATAAACGGTTTAGATTAAGTTGAATTTTCAATTAATAAACGTGGTGTGTGGAAAACAACTACATGAGAAATACTTTTAACGCATTTACATCGAACATATGAATTAATGGTGGGATTTCGTTTTTCAGAGGAAACAGCAACGGTGTAGTCATGTCAAATAGACCACTAAAAGTCGACGAGTATTTCGGGGTGAAACTCGTCAAAACCGAAGAACTACCAACCAACTACGTAATAGACGTCGGGGTGACAACGAACTCACCAGAGAAGCTCAATTTCCCAGAAACAATGACCGAATGCAAACAAGAACAAACCTGGATGATGTGTGGATCGCGTCTCGTTCTTAATAAGCAGCCGGTTGAAAGTTTTACGAAGATGAATCTAGATGACCTCAAGGTGTGTATATAGAGGCTCCTGTTTGGAGTGTTACTGGTGGTAGTCTCTTAAATATTACTAGTGGTAATATTATTCCAGAAGGTATGTTTCGTGACTTCGTATGCATTGTAATCGACTGGAAATATATCGGTTAACCAAATAGCAACCAATAATCAGTATGGTACTGGGACATGGCAATCAAGCTTGTTTCTTTGGCTACAGTTGATACTTATCTCATCAGCAATCAATTGCTACTTACATATGAACGTAATACGGGTTTATTTTACAGAATAATTATATCCGTTGTACTATCCAACTATCGTGTTGTTAATAACGTCACACAAGTGATAAGTTAAACATATTGCTAGTGTAATCTCGTGATCGCATGCTCTGCTGAAATAGAATAAAGAAACATCGGTGTATTTGTAAGTAATTGTGTTTAAGGAGGGATCGGCGGTGGGTCTGATGCGGTCGGCGGATGGGCAGCTGCATATCTTTCTGAATGGCTGCTTGAAGGTGAAATGCGACTTGAAACTGCCACCCAATATCTACGCTGTTGTCGATATGTTCGGAAAGGGTTGCGAGGTTACGATTGTAGGTAATTCTGATTTATTATTCTTCAAAGGACATACAAACTGGAAATTTAACGATTGTATAATATAATGATTGCATAATTTTGTCTTGACACAACTGTGACGATGAGTTATTTTAGACGTTTTAACAACAAGAATCGAATTGTGGGAGATAGTTTTTCTTCTGCAAACAAAAAGACTAGTACCATCAAAAGAACAAAGTAGATGACTGTAGAAAGACCTACTAGTCATACCAGACCCGATGCAATGATTGTAGTCACACCTATATTGGTGCAACAGAGAGCATATTTGGTACAAGACTACAGGAACTTAAAGAGGAGGTTGAAACCATCACAACCAGACACAGAGCACTCGTGAACGGAGGAGAGGATCAACAACCGAACATAAATCAGTAGTTATAAACCTTGCCAACAGAAACAACTGCATTATTGACTTGTGTGGAGCCGATGTGACAGAAGACATGGAAAGCAACATAAGGGTGCTTTGAGTAAAGAAGGTCCTCAGGATCAGGAAACAACACCAACCGTGAATCGACAAGAGGTGGTATTGGCTCAGTCACTTGGCGGCTTGTCAGACTAATGAAAGCTGCAGTAGTGATTAACAACTGATCAACAGTGGCATTTTCTTAGATACTACCGCGTTTGGACGAATTGACTGACTAAGTATATAATGAATTCTTCATCGACATCACAATAACTTGGCAGATTTTATGCACACAATAAATTTATATTATATCATTGAAAGCAAAACGTCATCTGGGTATACATGTAGCTATTAGCATAACATAAAATCGAACAAATCGGAAGAATCTGGTGCACTACTACAAGTGCTGCGCCCAATTATTATATAATATTTCGATGCACTACAAATCATAAGTGTCAACGTCAGCTGGTGGAAAAGTTGGAAAGTGGGAAAGTTCGTAAACCCCAATTTATGAGCTCACGAAATATGCGCGCGTGCAAGCACATATTATTCAAATAATCATATTAAATGAGTTATAATGTTTGTAACAGCAACACCCACACACACATAAGAACACAACAATGTATTTAAACCAACATTTAATGGGATAGTCAACCAAAAAACTAAAAAAAATTCCTTGAATGGATAGATGATCCGGTTACTCGGTTATTAACATTAAACATAATTACCTCTCAAGAAACTTAGTATTCGATCTGAATATTTCTACCGCATCCCGCGGTCTTCTTCAGCAGACTGAAGTGACGGATGTGTCACGTGACCAATATTATATAACAAGCTGAAGCAGGACTGGTGGGAGCTCCTGGACAACGTCTCGGTTCAATCTCTGTGGATGTTAATCGCCTCCTCTATTTTCCTCCTCTGCCAGTTCTCCTCATGGTCTAGAATGTTAACGTCCTTCATAGAACACTGATGCCCTGTGTTCAGTTTGTGTTCACTTATAGCTGATAGGCGTAGACTCTGACTGACTTTTACCAAATGATTGTCCCCTTAATCATGTATGGCCCCGCGTGACATATATGCCACAATGTAAAGTGTCCTTGTTGACTAGATATAGCATAACATTGCAGGTATTACTTACATAGTCATGCATCAAGTCCCAAAATAACACATCGGCTACTTAGTGCTGGCACCTGGCGATTGTAGGCTACACTAAATATTCAGGTAGGTGTTTGGGCCTCACAGTGTTGATAATAATTAAGCAATGTCAATCATTTCGAAGAGTGTGTTTGATTGTAGTTGATGTTAGATGATAGGAGGGTCATTTTATTCTTTATGAACAATATAGGCTAGCAATAGGCCTAAAAGCAAAATAATGTGCAAATGTTTGTGTGGTTAATAGCATTGGAACTGGCTATATCAAGCACTAATCTACTAATTACTCTAATAACCCATAATTTGACGACACTGTTATTGAGATAAGTTTAACTGAATATTAATTTTTTTATATAATAAGAAACTTACCCTTCTACAGTTTGGAGCAATCGCTGTCTTGATGGTGGTGGTTCTCCCCGTCGAGAACTGTTTGGCAATGTCAGAATCAGGAAACATTTTCCCAACCATCTTGCTAAAATCGTCCGTTATCGCCAACAGCAGGTTGCTCTTGGTAATAAAGTATGCTGCCGTTACCCTGTCAACCTCGGTGCCGGCGGCGAAATACCACGCGATTCCGCCACCCATACGAGACAGAGCAGAAGCCTCCGTTCTATGGCACTCGCGCTCTATGTGTCGTTTGACATCGTTTTTTCGCGCCGTGCCCAATGCCAAAATGCACATCGCATGCCATGCAATAAGCCTTGTTTCGTGCTTCGCTACTTGCACTGATACATTGAAAATCACTAACCCAAGAGAGCTGAAAGAAACAGCCTCACCCACTCAACTATCTCTTTGGCAGACTTGCAAGGATGTATATTGCTCCGAGTCGTCACTTCGATTCTCGTGGCGCGCTTCCGAGAACGCATGCGCGAGGAAATGTGAAAACATTACATATAAAACCACAGAGATAACATGTTCATATAAAGTTCAACGGCTCACGCACGACAAGAACGGCCTGGTGCGCAAGAAATTTAATGTTGGGGTGAAAATTTAATTAGGAGAAAGCACCATATATATATATATATATATATATATATATATATATATATATATATATATATATATATATATATATATATATATATATATATATATATATATATATATATATATATATATATATATATATATATATATATATATATATATATATATATATATATATATATATATATATATATATATATAATATGTGTGTGTGTGTGTGTGTGTGTGTGTGTGTGTGTAGGATATATATATATATATATATATATATATATATATATATATATATATATATATATATATATATATTGTGCTACGTAATTGATGTTTTGTTTGTAACCACTCATTCTTTTTTAGACTTGGCGCAGTCTTCACCCTCCAAGCGGAGCTCCGGCGGTGACGCTGCCGGCAGTCCAGTTCGTTCGATTGCTCGTAAGCACATCGCATTTTGACTTGTTACTCTAGCTACTAGTTGTATATATTTAACCAGCTGTACTGTTTACTGTCACATGTGGCACTGCTGTAGCTGACAGACTCAAGACTCCCAACGTGGAAGGCTGTTGACTTTTCTGGACAATATTTGGGTACATAGGTGGACTGGGAGAGAAATTTTTACCTATATTTTTCGATCACTTTATGGTGTATTTGATGTCAATATTTCCTAGCATATTATATGTGAAACTATTGCTACTAAGCTATTCCAGTAGTAATATCTTGTTTTCAAAGCGAAGTCAACGGTTGAAGTCATCACAGAGAAGGTACAGGCGACGATTTCATTGCTGAAGGAAAAGGACCAAAGAGAGATATCGAAAGTGCAAGCAGCTTTGACGACGGACGTACTCGAGGTCTATGACAGCCTGTCAATTCCACTCCAGCAAATGCTGGGAGACCGCTTTAAAAACATGGATGGAGCAACAGCCATTGCTGATTACATGGCGTTTCTGGAAGACTCCGACTTGGAAAACGAGGAGGTCCAGCGTTGCTACTTCGAATGCTTTAATGTGCTCTTGAATCTGACGCACAGTAGCTTCAACTTCGCAAGCGCCCTCGCCGAAACTCGTGCTTTTGCGATGATTGTAATGGAAACCGGGAAATTGAGAACACGCTACAGATCAAACAAGGTAGTATATGTTTGTCCTAGTACAATCTTGCGATAATATATTTTTTTCCAAAAATTTTATAGGCCTAAGCCACCTCAATCCCGAATCCAGTCATTGGCAAACCTCATAAAACGTATGTTAATTTGAAGATACTTTACTGCTAAACAACTTATTCGGAAATATGTACGAACGCACGCACGTACGCACGCACACGCGCACACATTATATACATGTATCAGTCATGTGGTGTTGTCTCTTGCACTAGGACAACGCCCAGCGGGTGGTGTATGCACTTGGTGTTCTGCACAACTGCTCGATAGTCGCCGCCAACGTGAGCGCATTGCGCAAATCCGGCGCGAAGGATGTCCTCGTGGAATACTGTGATCCCGTCGAACATGACAGTAGCATCGCTTTTGTTGCCCTTCTTACTCTGGTAAACATCATGGTTGGCTTTGAAGTTGAATCTCTGGAGGTGCATGACAACATGTTGGCAACTATCGTCAAATACACCGCCGCCGCTGTGGCAAATGCTGACGACCACTATGCGTCAGTTATCTTCGCGATGGCTAAATTAAGCATCTTATTCCACTCGACTGAGCAGGTAGCCGCCGTATGTAAACTTGGCCAGAACGCCGTTTGTCGCGTGTCACTGGTAGAGAAGAAAGTCACCGAACCCCTAGTTCGATTGATGGAGATTGGTGATCGGACGGAACAGGAAGTTGCCTGCAATGCAGTCTGGGAACTGTTGTCAGAAAAGACGGTCGAGGAAGTGATTATGAGTCCGAGACTAACGGACGTCGTAGGGAAGTTGAGAGATGCCGATGTGAAAGAAGTCGCTGACGCTGCCAAACGACTTAACGTGAAGATAAAGCAGATCCTTCGGAGAAGCAGGGGTACGTCCTAGTTATGTTTATAAAATATCAATTACATTCTAGAATAAAATAATAACTTAAAAACAAACACAACAATTGGTCAAATGATAATGTGGATCTAATGTTGCGTTATATCGCAGATACATATTTTTATCTCGCCGAATTTCATATATTTATCTCGGCGTATTTCATATCGTTGTCTCCCCGTGGGTTATATCTTTGTATAGTCGTATGTCATATCTTTATCTCGCCTTAATTCATATAGTTGTATACTCGTATGTCATATCTTTGCGTAGCTGTAAGTCACGTTTTGTCTCGCCGTATGTGATATACCAGTTCGTTTGTTGAGTGTACCTGTCCGGTTTCAGTGGGTGGCATCGCCCAACAAGTGATGCCGAGTAACACGACCTTGTCCCGGGCTTGCGAGTACAAAGATGTGTGTCAACGCTACGTGAAACAGCTCAACATCCCAGGTATTCAATATTAGTAGTACGTTAGTAGTAGTATATATATATATATATATATATATATATATATATATATATATATATATATATATATATATATATATATATATATATATATATATATATATGTATATGTATATATATATATATATATATATATATATATATATATATATATATGTATATATGTACATATATATATATATATATATATATATATATATATATATATATATATATATATATATATATATATATATATATATATATATATATATATATATATATATATATATATATATATATATATATATATATATATATGTATATGTATATATATATATATATATATATAATGTATATATATAATATATATATATATATATATATATATATATATTTATATTTATATATATATATATATATATAATGTATACTTATATACATATATATATATATATATATATATATATATATAATTATATATATATATATAAATTATATATATATATATACACACTTGTGTCTATATACTGATATATATATATATATATATATATATATATATATATATATATATATATATATATATATATATCCCACGTTACCACAAATCACTCAGCTGTATATATGAGTACCTTGCTCCAGGCAGAGATGGACATCTAAGCGAAAAGTATTTGCGTAGTAATTGCAGCGTGGCTGAATACTTCCCAGAGAAGTCGCTATGGCTTTGTATTGAACAGGTCTGCCAGAGGGTGAAGTGTCAAGCGTTTTGAACAGTCCCAAGGACTGGATATCATGTATGCATGTGCGTGTGGGTGTGAATGTGAACTTACATATAACATTATAATAATAATATATTAATCACGTTTATTTCAACAACATCAACAGGAAACATACAAACATAATTGAATTTTAAACACCTATAGTACAAGTTGAATTTTTTTTTAAAGACAAGAAGAAGAGCAATACTTATGTTGCTTGCCGTATCACTTACAAGTTACACTAAATAATACAATTATACAAATGTAAGCGTGTACTGTACAATTCAGTTCCCATTATATTAGTAATGTTTAAGAGAATAGTGCATGAACAATTCTACTCCAATACATTTATTTTTTTAAACATAATCAGTTACATAGCTGTGAATACTTGTACGGTACAGTTCATTTTGAAAAGATGATCATTCTTGCAATGAATTAATGAGCTGTCAATGGAATTCCATAACTTTACATTTTTAATTGATATACACATTGTCTTTAGATTAGTGCATACTTTAGTTTAAATACACACTTCTGTCGTGTCATATAGACAGGGTCATACAAAACGAAAAGCTTTGTTTTATGTTGTTTGGCAATGAATTGTTAAATGCCTTATACATAATTTAAGCAGTTTTTAGTTTCACCTTATCTGGCAATTTTAGAATACGGAGATCATAAAATAGGCTAGATGTGTAGTCCAACCTATGAACATCGCATATCGTTATCTTACAACCTTTTTCTGTAACAAGACTAAGCATTTTAAGTTTGCTGCATATGTATTTCTCCATATTTCAACACAATACTTAATGTTATGCAAAACGAGAGAGAATAATGTAAAATACGCATTCCACGTATGTCAATATATATAAAGAAACTAGTTTTGTACATAACCGCACAACACACACTGACAGTTTAGATTTCAAGAGAGAAATGTGTCCACGTTCATTTGTCATCAATCTCAGTCATTACACCTAAACATTTAGTTGCTTCAACTCTATTAATTGTGACCTTATTTATGTTATACAGATAGATGTTTTCAATTCGCGATTTCCAAAATCATGTAATTCGTTTTTGTTATGTGCTGACAGCTCATCTATTCACTGAAAAACATGCATTGAACTTACCCAGCTGGTCATTTATCTGCCTGTTAAGTTCATAGATGTCGCTGTTACAATAGAATATGTTCGTGTCGTCTGCAAATAAAATAAACAGTTTTGAAGCATTGTAAATGTCATTGATATACATTATAAATAATTTCGGTCCTAAGATGGAAACTTGAGGTACACCACATCACACCCTAAGTACCTCAGAATCACAATTTGTATACTGAACAAACTGTGATTTATTTTGTAAATAACTCACAATCCACTTATGTGCTATACCACGAACACCATAGAAATTGAATTGTTTTGTCAATACATCATGATCAACTGTGTCCAATGCTTTCTTGAGATCTATAAATACACCAATGGAATATTTATTATTGTCTAGAGAAATAGTAATTTCTTCATGGAATTCTAAAATAGCATGAGAGGTTGACATATTAGATCTAAACCCATACTGACCTGGGCAAAGTAAACCATTCTTATTTAGATAATTTTTCAATCTAGTGTTATAATTTTTTATGGTTTATCCAGTGTTTTTCGAAAATTGCGGTAGTAAAGAGATAGGTATATAATTTGTGAATACACACTTATCCCCAGCCTTAAAAACTGGAATGACTTTGGCAATTTTCATTTGGTTGGGGAACACACCTGTTTGGATAGATACATTGCATATGTGATTTACGGGTTTTACAATTTCAGTAATAATTGTTTTGACCATGCTCATATTAATATCAGTAAAATCCGTTAACACTTTGTTTTTAAATTGTTGTACAGTTCTAATAATGTCTTGCTAATCAACCGGATTTACAAAAATACTCCCTTTACATCCGTCCCCAAATAATCATAAATAGACACATCCTTGTCAGGTGAAGAAATGTTCTTTGCTAAGTTAAAGCCAACATTTGTAAAAAATAATCCATTTGCAATAGCCCTATTTTCTTATATTTGTTTGTTGTTACTCACAAAATAAGTAGGGTATTCTGGTGCGTCGAAATGTTTGTTGATGATACATTATCTTTCTGCTTCTCTAGCAACTCGCTGTAGTAAGTTTTCTCAGAGCACCTTAATACAGATGTCAGTTTGTTTTATATGTTTTGTATTTTAGTTCTGCTTCAGAAGATTAAGTTAAAATAAATGCTTTGCACAGCCTTTTTTCTTTGCACAAGCACATTTTAGTCCACATTTTTTGTTAATGCAACTTTTCTTCAGTATTGTATTCACCGGGCAATGTGTATTAAACAAATGTATAAATATGTGCAGGAAGGTATCATATGCATGATTAACACCACTGACGTTTAGAATATCATCCCAGGATTAAAAAATGTTAGCTCTTTTCTAAACGGAGCTAATCTATCTTCATTTATTATTCTAGCATGATTAACCTCTTTTTTAACATTTCTGTTTATTTCGTATTCACATATTGCAAATATTTGTAAGTGATCACTAAATTCATTAATACAAGAAGTAAGGTCCAGTCGGAGTTCGTTAGTAAAAAATATTATCGATTAGCGTAGCTGAGATATTTGTGATTCTGGTGGGCTTATCAATTAAAGTATAAATATCCAAACTGTACATCACATCAAGGAAATGCTTGGGATTGCTATGATTTTCATGCTTTAACAAATCTGCATTGAAAAACTGTACATACAAATATTATTTTGGCCGATTTGGCGCCCCATAAAATACTGTCTATTTTCTCACAAAATGTTTCTAAGTTTGATCCTGGAGTTCTATAGACAAAACTTATAATAACATTCGAGTAATTATTTATAGATAATTCCACTGAAACGCATTCAAAGATATGTCCTACTGTCATCGATTTGTTTTCAAGTAATTTGCAAGACAGCTCTTTACTTGTGTATATTGCAACACCACCACCTCTTCGAACACCCCTAGTGATGTGATAACCATTGTAATTGTTTATATTATAGTTATTGATTAGATCTAGTTCAGCCCTTGTCTCAGATGTGGCGATGATAACAAATTGCAGATCAAGCTCTGCGAGGTAGTCTCACATTTTTTGGAAGTTAGTATTAAGACTTCTAGCATTTAAGTGTATGAATTAAAATCCCTTCGCTTTACAAATGTGTTTTTTTAATTGGGTGTCAATGTAATATTCACATTTTGATGCTAGGGTCTTCATTTTCAACCTTTGTCCGTCCTCTCTAACCTTTATGAAGACGCAGCAATACTGTGTCCACGCACTGATATTTTTTTGTTCTCTTTTCAGTTGTCTAGCAACGGAACAGTTCACTATTGTAGGACGACAGGTGGTCGTTTATGTAAATGTCTGTCTCTTTAAGCACACGTCGTTTCGCCATATATCATGAGTACTATAATGACGATTGGAACGCACGTGTAGAAAGTTATCGTATATGCATTCTATATTTAATTGATTCAAAATACAGGTCCAATTGATTAATTTTGATACTGTTAATATTAATGTCGTATGCGTGTCTGTAGATGTGACGTGGGACGACAAGTGGCACCAGTGTTACTGCAGCGACTGTCACTCGGCAAAGGAAGAAGACAACTATTACACTCGCGGGGAACCACCCAAGGAATACGGAATCCCCGTCGGCTGGTACCGCTTCGGAATCCAGTAAGAACTCATGATATATCTCTTACAGTCTGTAGAATTGTTGAGTTTCAATAAACTAACTATTATTATCTCAAACTGTACTTTAAATTCAAAGTAATAGTCCGGGTGAATAAGACGTTCACGAATTAAAAAACATATTTGGATCTATTAAAAATGACCACAAATGCCAGTTTGTTTTATTTAGAGAAACTCTTTCCGAAGTGTTATTGATGGGGCAGATTGTGGTTAACATGGAATAGTTACATCTACTAGAGCACCGGAAATAAGAACTTTATGAGAAAGTGGAATAACAGCAAAACGTGGCAGTGGATTGTTAGGCCACCTCCATATTTTTCGCTCGGATATAATTTGCTTACTATTCCCTGAGCCAAACATGAATATGCAACACCAGACAGAAAATAATGTAGACTGTTAAAGATACACCAAATAAGTATTCTTGATAAACAATCTACACACACACACCATATGTGGTTTTCCACTAACATTAAAAATTACTTTATCAGGTTTTGCGAAACCTATTGTCTTATTCATGTTATATCTGTCAATCTTGAACCATAAATACACGTAAATTTATATATAATTATACTTGCGATTGATCACATGATTATGTATGTATGGATGTTCATAAATTTATGCGATAAGAAATAGGTATATGGAATGCATGTACATACCGGGTACCTTAACTTAAATCTTACAAATGTGTATGTATTATATAATATATAATAACATATAAAATACTTCTACTGCGCTAAAATCCTCGGGAGACCCAAGCTCGGCAGCGCACCAAATCAAAAGGGGATAAGCAGTTCATAATCGATGAGCAGTTCCAGCTGTAAACAGTTCGATTGGTACGCTGGGTAGCTATGGAGGATAAGTAAGTTTAAACAGTTTACGGCGAAATATTGCTATATTTCCTACAGACTCAACATTAACAGGGAGTGAGTTCCACAGAGTCGGTGCAACAACTGAAGAAGCTCTAGTTCCGACATTTGTCTTAACACTGGGAACAAAAAGTATATTAGAATTAGGTGATCGAAGCTGATGAATTACTAGCTATTTTAGTGATACCGAGAGTTTATTCGTTTTATTGCTGCATTGAGTATGGTGGTTTCCACGACAGCCACCTCGAATGAACACATCTCGTAGCAACCACTCAGATGTGAGCTTTAGTTTCTAATACCGTCTCCTTTCCACGGGATGGTATCCGTATTGTAAAAGAATCAGTTGCACTGTGTTATATAACCTACATTGCAACAGCTCTTTGATATGACATACGACATACGATACGACGAATTCTTGTGCTATGTATACCACAATAAATCGTGCCAATTTGTCTAATAATTAAAATTTAACCGCAGGGTTGTTGAGCGACATAAGAACCGTTTCGACAAGTGGCATCGTGCGTTCCACGGCACCAAAGCCGACACTGTGGCAAAGATACTGGACATTGGTGATCTTTTAATGCCGGGTAGGTTGATCAGTTGTCACCATTACTATATATTAATACCTTCTGCTGTTATTTGTATTTACTGTTCACGACGTCGCTGTCCAAATCTGTCTGCGAAACTGAGAAGGTAGCGCAAGAGTTGCATCGTGTCACGTGTCATCGTGTCACGTGTCATCGTGTCACGTGTCATCGTGTCACGCTCTTGTCTGTCTCCATTATTCTACTAAACGCTACCGCCGTTCCAAAGACATATGTGATGTTCGTCTCCCATCTATTTTTGTGGCTTACCTCTGCTTCTTTCCCATGGCACTATCCCCCAGTGTTGTTTTTTTTTCAAGCCACCATGCTTCTTAACGTGGCCAAAATTGTTCGTTTTTGCCGCTAGAGTGCACCATTGCGCTACATGTAGTTCGTTCTTATGTTAAAGCATAAACTTGTTAGGGCCACTGAACTTGGCAAAAGTTAATAGCCCCAGAACGAGGGTGCGGAAGTGATGCTCAGTAATCGCCAATTATAGCTCGGGGACCATGAAGCTCCGTACTAACTGAATATTTAATTTTGGTTAAATGTTGTTCAAAATGGTTTTGTCAATTTGTTATATACCGCATACACAATTTTTAAAAATGGTTTTGACCATTTGTTATCTGCCGTAAGCTATGTATACAATTTCAAAAATGTCTACTTCTATTGTAGGCGATAAACCTCGAGGAGGGGACAAGATTAGAGAAAGACCAGAACACTTTGATGATGACTGGAAGCCAGAAGGCTTCAAGACAAAGCAGGTCTTTGTTTCACCGAGCATTAGATACGCCGGCCACCACTCATACGCCACCCCAACCAAGTATGCATGTCATTCCTATACCTGCTTTGTACCACATTGCTCTGAGGTTGTTGATTCCATGAAGTCTGTCGTTGACACTTCTGTTTCGTAAAATAGCTCCACTGCTATTATTCCATTGCAGTTAGTTCTTTGTAACAAAACTACAATTAAATGTCCCGTAGAATAAGTTCAAAAGTATAGGATCGTTTCATAATAAGTTACTCCATAAGAGTATTCAACAAAGACCAATGTTTCAGTATTTTCCTGCTTGCTTTAAGATAGTTTTTCGTGTCAAAGTCGATAGTAGACTTTCTACAGTTACAATAATTGCAGATACACTAAGGTCATTATCATTATCGTTGTACCCTGTGGCGCCTTTGCAGATACGTTGATGAAGAGACGAACGCCACATACAACAGTCAAGTGGCGCTCCAAGTTCTCATCGCGCCCGAGAGTTACACAGTCGGCGAGGCAACAGTTGGGGGAACACACGCCTTCGACCCTAAGTTCAGCAACCAAGAGATTGAGTGGGCGACTGAAGAGAGGGGCAGTGTCACTTTGTACGGTCTGCTTGTGAAACTGGAAGAAAAGACAGGTCAAATTGTTTAAACGAGCCGTCTGCACGCACGAACACTGTTTGGAGCAGCGTTAAATCGGACTGCCTGTTCCGACCAAATATGCTCTCATCATTTTGTGTTTTATTACAGAAAGGTTCCGTGCACGATTGTTGTACTTTCACATTACTATACTGGACTAACTACAGCTGTCAGTATAGATATAACTCACGTCTACAATCGATGATTTGTGTTGCACAGTAGTCACGATAAAGAGTAGTAGTGGCTACACATGGGCCTGAATGCAACATATGTAGATTTCAATAACCAGGTTCAATAGTTTTATTGTATGTTACGTACTACACCACACACGCACGGACACGCACGCATGCACGCACGGAGGCACGCTCGCGTGCAGAGGGAGACACTGTATGTATAAACATGATGACTTTTTGTCCCAGTGCTGTGACATCTTACTGCAGGTTTGGGCTAAATGTCATTATGGGCCACTCTACAAAATTGTCTGACAGTTCGTTTTGAAGTTTCCCGCGTTGTTGCTTGTTTATTTCTGTATCTATAATAATATTATTACATACCATTGGCTTTTTCTCGACGAGTTCTTTAAGGAAATATATACCTTTCCTATAGTCGTCAGAAAACTATTATTTTTAATTTACTAATGATAATTGACCGTTTAGAGTGGTTTATGTTAAGGTAAACTTTTCAATGTGTGTTCCAAACTATGACTGAGGCCCATACAATAGCTGCTCTTGCCCAAACTTATTTTATGTGTTAATGAACCCATTTTTATTGTTACGCCCGGTACCAAGTTCTAGCACCAATATTTTAATAGTACAAATTAATGATTTTCCAAAATTTATTTTGTATAGAAAGCATGTATTATTTCACAGTAGTTATTTGAATAAGTGCCTTTACCTTTGATCTTTGTTATGGATTGAGATATAACTAATGATAATAATTACTTCAAAATTTACAAATTCGTAAATAACAATAATTGTATTTTATGTGAATGCTTTTTCATGGGGTGATATCAATAACACACCAAGAGAAACCGATTTAGACGAATGTTCAGCATTTCACCAGAACTGTTACGCCCGGTACCAAGCTAGTCACCTGTCACCAAAACGTTTCAACAAAGGTCCGTTAGGAACATAATATTTGTTTAATGTTCTCCTACATTTAGAAGCAGAGCAAACACCAGTGGTTGAATATTATATGGAAAACAACAACTATGTTTTAAAATATTATCAGATGGTTGTTACGCCCGGTACCAAGGTGTGGTGGTTGTTGTTACACCAGGTACCAAGGTGTGGTGGGTGTTGTTACACCAGGTACCAAGGTGTGGTGGTTGTTGTTACACCGTGAACCAAGCTTTAATATTGCGCAGCTAAATACAAATTCTAACCACTTCGCTCAGAGGCATCAGAAGAAGGATGTTCAAAAACAAGAAAAACAAGATCTGTCAAGTCAGGTTGGAAGGGAAATGAGATGAATAATGGCTACAAACAGATTATGTTAGTGACACTGGAGGTACCCGCTGAATAATGGAAATAAGGAAATGTTTTACAAGGAATATATTCCTTAGAAAAGTATTTGACACAACGGACTCACAAAAATCAGTCCGCCGTGATACTAAAGGTCAATGGCAACCTTTATGAGGACGTGTGTACTGTGCAAATGAACTTTGTACAAAACATTCTGAGAAGCAACAAGAAATCCAGTCTGCCTAGATGTTAACAAAAACACCGTTTCACTGCATCCATATGTAGAACACCACACAATCCACATGTAGAACACCACACAATCCACATGTAGAACACCACGCGATCCACATGTAGAACACCACACAATCCATATGTAGAACACCACACGATCTCATGTAGAACACCACACAATCCACATGTAGAACACCACACAATCCACATGTAGAACACCACACAATCCACATGTAGAACACCACACGATGAATGTTCAGAATGGAAACACTTAGCTGATTTTTTATATCTTTGAATGACGTTCTCATTGCAAAGGGCCAAATAGTGCGTGGTAATAGCAACGAATAGACAACTTCAGGAATGTGCACAATATGATGGGGAAAGGACCCTCCCGCTATACAATGGATAGTTCCTGTTATTAGTGCTGTTGCCATGACGCCAACACCAATACATAAATGGGTGAAGATAACAACTAAACGTCAAACGTATTGGAAGTTGCAACCCCAGACATACACATGTGGACGTAGTCGAGGACGTGAGTGTGGGCGCAAAGAAACTAATCACACGCAGTCAAAATGTGTACTATAGTGTGCAGTAGAAATGTATATTGATTTTCTACAAAGTAAGCATCAGTTTGACATATATAGAATATATATACTTTGTTTTAAAGGCAGTTGTTACACCCGGTACCAAGCTACGATGTTTATTGTTACGGCTGATACCAAACTTTTATGTTGTACACCTATAAGCGATGTTTTCAAATCACTATCCCTGGACTATATCATCTATAAAACATCAATCAAAAGTGCTATATGGGAACGGGTTATTTTTAAATTGTGTTATAATTCAATTACCAGTTTGTATATGCAAGAGTACTGTGCACGCATGAGCAATTTCAAATCACACTCCCTGAACCGGGTCTCATATTTATTAATTTATAGATGTTCACCATACTGTTTCTAGTATCACACGAAGAAGATTTCAGCAAATTTATTGCTTCCTCTTGAATGGAAAGAAGCAAATATCATATTATTATTTAAAAAAAGGGTTCGAGAAATAAGTCACAGAATAACATACCAGTGAATTTAACATCAGTGATTTGAAAATTATTACATAGGTTAATTAAAGATCATAATTATGGTGGACTTCCTTTGTTAGGCATAAATTATTAAAACCATCTCAACATGGATTCCTAAAAGCGAGGTCATGCTTAACAAATATGTTATGTTTTTGGAAGAAATCACTAAGTGGATAGACGAGGGATCACCAGTAGATGTTATATACTTAGATTTTCCGACAGCTTTTGTCAAAGTGCCACATCAAAGATTACTACCTAATTTAAAAGCCCATGGTATCGGGGATGGCGTAATCGACTGGATAGAACAATGGCTGACTGACAGAAGACAGCGTGTTGTAATAGATTGGGAGGTTTGAAACTGGAAATCAGTTTTTAGTGGATATCAGGAAGTACTCCTTTTTACAGAGGACAATCAGTAAATGGAACAAGTTATCTACAGATTGTATAACTGCTAGCAGCATGAATATGTTTAAAAACAAAGTTGACACATATTTCAGGAGGGCGGATTACCCGTAGATTACAAATGTTGGACTTTCGGTAAGCCAGTGGCTTCCTTGTCCACTTGCCATTTGGGCCTTTGCTTTGGACGGCAATCTTGTTAATTTTTTTACATCTGGTTCCCAGCATACTTAGGGTCATATCCGGTCAGTTGGGGGTCATATTAACTAGGTCAAAGGTCAACTTTTAATTGGGTCAAAGTTGAACATATTTAGGGCAAATCCACTCGTATGACACTCACTGTAACATGGCTAGTCACAGACCTCAGGAAAACCATTGCGTAGTCATCAAATGTGTTGCCATTGCTTGGCTTTCCCAGTAACTGAACCAATGCATGGCCATCTATCAACACACGTGTACGTTGATTCTCATTTGGGTCCAGAATAGATGGCGACGTTTCTATGTACATTCCCTGCAACAGAATGGCAAGCATATCTTATTTTGAAATATAATTAGTTCATCTTGTCATGCTTGACCTTTGCCAATGAAAGTGGTACCCTTGACAATTGCTGCTTCAAAATATGCTGCCCTCGATGCAATGAAAACAGTTGTATCTGTCTTCGTTCAATGTTTGCTCCTCGTTATGTTTGGTTGTGATTGTGGTGCTGTACAATGTGCCAAATGTATGTGACTTGTTCCTCTTCAAAGAATGAAAAACTGGCACATTCTTGTCAACCAAATACTGCTAGACATTTCGAACAACTGTTTACCCCTTTCTTTGACACTCAGTCTATATCTTGGCGTATCACATGAAGCTACGTCATTTGTTGATATTGAGGCATGGTTCGTCTCCATTTTCATTTCCATTCCTAGTGTGATAACATTCCACCGTTACTCCCGTGGTTCCTGGGGGCGGGGGGGGGTCATCAAGTAACACAGCAAGATTATATTTCATGCTGTTGTTGATGGTTGTCAATAACCTTGGCAGCTTCCTCGTCCTGAATATGCATTATTATGACAAGACAACATGCATATTAATTGGGTTGGTAATAAGACATTTCATCTATTTTACTTACACATTCGGATCATTATGACATCGCTTCAAGCATTAAACGAGACGAAACGAATTGGTTAAGTGCACTGAAGCGGTGCACATATCGTCGGCCAAAACGAAATGAACTATTCCTACAAATATTAGTAGGAACAACAATTCCAGCTACATGTAATATTCCACATAGATGTGTATTTAAATTTAGTCAGTAACACACATATTGTAATATAAATTCCAAAACATTTCTTGCCAACGCCCCATATCATAACCGTTGTCATACGTTGCACTAATATAAAATTGTTGGCAGGTTGTAACATACTGATTACATCCAGAAATATAACTGTTGACACAGTTGCATAAGCAAACATTTATAAAATTTTGCATTTTTAGAGAGAAATGGCCCATATTTGACCAAAAATCCAAACCATGATTGGCTAAAACCCTATTCTGTAATATGTGACATATGTAAAAAAAAAAACGTTAAATTGATTGAGAACTTATAACATACCTAGTCGGCTTCATATGGTCAAAATAGTTTTGTGAAATTTTGCCTTCAGACAAAAATTACCCAATCTCTTCCAACATATCCAAAATATGTCCCATATCATAATCATTGATGTACGAGGAAAACAATATAAAATGATTGGCAAGTTGCAACTTATAGATTGCACCCTGAAATATAAGTGTTAACATCGTTCTCTAAACATATATGTGTGTTCATCAGACTGAATGGTTCAAATGAATAATATTTGTTCTTATTTCACAGTCAGTTTACATTTTCCTTCTCGTGACGTTTCCACTGCTATCAGCAATCTTCTTCATACGACTACCGCTAGATGGCGACACAGTAGTCATTCTACGCAGACGTATCACTCTTGTGTGTGCCCCCCCCCCCCCCCGTGGCCGTCAGCCGTCGTCACGAAACGTCACCGTCTCCACGACCTATTGGCATCCGGCCTACTGATCGTCCAGCCGACAACGAGCTCTGCAACACTGCGGTCGAATGAGACCCGTACTGCCTGCGTATTCAACTGGCGGTGAGACCATGCGGCCGACGGACACATCAGTTATCGGCCTATTCAACCCAGCATATTGACGCAAAGGGTATTGTTGACTTTGTGCGTCATAGGGTACGCTTCTGTGATTATTTTTTTTCCAGAATATTGTATTATAAATGTGCAATACGCCTTTCTGCTTATGACGAATTTCTTAACACTGATGTGTGTGTGTTGCGGTATTGAAGGGGAATAGCCTCAATGGTGAACGTTAAAGTAAACGTAGTTTTGTTTGTTTGTTTGTTTGTTTGTTTGTTTTGAGGGTATTGCCACCCTGTTCTAGAGTTAGTTTTTTTATTTCATTTGTACCATTTTAAATATGTTTTGATTCATTATAAACATATTCATGTTTATTACCTTGGTGTTGTCTCTCATTTGTGGAAACTTCATACATTCTTATGTTGAGTTTAATTTAAGTACGGCCTGCCCCTAGTTTTTGAACCACTTTGCGCGGACCTCCACCGAAATCTGTGACACACAGATAACAAGACTTAACAGAATCACATCGTAGACTGGGAGGAGACCAAATTTGTAGACAGAGAGTCGGACTGGAAAACAAGACGTATCAAAGAAGCGATATGGATAAGAAAAACCAAAAACAGCATGAATCGAGATGAGGGCCGATACCATCTCTCACATGTTTATGATAATCTCCTGAAGGGCCACCCAGGGCGCGGCCGCGGGGGGGGGCACACACCAGAGTGACGTCTGCCTAGAATGATTACCGTGTCGCCATCTAGTGGTAGTCGTCTGAAGAAGATTGCTGATAGCAGTCGAAACGTCACGGGAAGGAAAACGTAATCTGACTGTGAAATAAGTAAAAATATTACTCATTCCTTTAGTTTAGTCTGGATAAAAATTGCCCATATTTGACAAAAATTCCAAAGATGACAGACTAAAGCCCCGTTCTATAATCTGTGACATGTATAGAGAACATTCCAACTGATTGGAAACACGTAGCATCGTCAGTACGTCTTATGCGGCCGATAAAGTGTTTTTACCAAATTTACATCAACATTTTCCAACAAATACCCGTTTTTTTAGCACTTCTCGTCTTCGGCCCGTCTATGATAACAAATCACATGGAGTGGATGGAATTCCACCGAAAAAACTAATATAAACAGTAGAACAAATTATTATACCACTTGCAAAACTGGTCAACTTGTCATCAAAAGATGGAGTGGTTCACTTTGAATGGATAAGAAGCAAACATCAAACCATTATAAACAAAGTTTTGAGAAATAAGTCAGAAAATTACAGACCAATGAGTTTAACATCAGTGATTTGTAGTGGTAGAAAGGTTAATTATAGATCGCATGGTGGACTTCCTTGTTAAATATACATTAATAAATCCATCTCAACATGGATTTATAAAGACTAGGTCACGCTTTACAAATCTATTGTGTCTTTAGAACAAATCTCTAAGAATGTAGAAGAGGAATCACCAATATATATTATCTAGTTAGATTTTCATAAAGCTATCGAAAAATTGCCGGCTGATCGACAGAAGATAACGGATAGTAGTATACTACAGACCTTACCACAGAACAACTCAACCATCTTCGTGCTTCAAATGGCACACAAGGCTTCCACAAGAGAGCAGCACTGTTGTCGGTGACGACAGCAATGCGCTGTTGGGACGACCTCTTTTCCGCTTCCCATCCAGTGTCCAGAGTAGGGCTATTCTGGGCAGTGCATCTGGTGGCATTCGACACACGTGACACAGCCATCTCCATCTTCTCTTTTCTACAGTTTGGGTAAGAGATTTTGCATTTGTCTTCTGGTGCAGCTCTTCGTTTGAAATTCTTCTAGGCCAGAACATTCCGAGAATCTTCTGCAAGCACTTGTTAAGGAAGGTCTCTATTGTGTGGGCTACTCTAGTTGTTAGTTCGTAGCACTCTGCTCCATACAGTAAAACGCCAAGGACATTGCTGCTGAAGAACCTGAGCTTAGTGTTGGTTCCCACTTGTTTTGATTTCCAGATGTTCTTCAGCATGGCAAAGAAATGGTTGGCTTTTGTGATTCTGGAGTTGACCTCTCTCTCGGAGTCTCCATCTGTTGCTACCTTGCTCCTCAAGTATGTGAACTCGTTCACTTCATCTACTTCACTGTTGTTTATGGTGACTGAGTCGTTTGAATTGTGATTCGTTTTAATCAGTTTTGTTTTTCTGGTGTTTATTTTCAGATCTAACTTCTGTGCTGTCTCTGTCAGTCTGTCTGTCTTCTCTTGCATGTCTCTCTGCCTACTTGAAAGCAGGTTGATGTCATCAGTCCATGTCCTAAAGGTAGGTGGTGAGGGTCCATCTGATTCCCCTACTGCCGTCTGTTGTTGTCACTTTCATAAGCCAGTCCATGGCAACAGTGAAGAGGAATGGTGATAAGATGCAGCCTTGTTTGACCTCTGTGGTGATGCTGAAACTATATGTGAGCTGCTTATTGCAAATAACCTTGCATTCAAAGTCTCTATATGAGTTTTATGATATTCACTTCTGGGGGATCCCATAAGAACGGAGGATTTTCCAGACGGATTCTCGATGAAGGCTGCCAAACGCCTTTTCAAAATCTATGAAGTTGGCGTAAATTGTGCTGTTCCATTCAGCTGACTGTTCAAGTATCTGTCCGATGGTTAAGATGTGATCAACGCAGCTTTTCCCTTTTCTGAAACCAGCTTGTTCCTGGCGGATGATGTTCTCACTTGTTCCTGGCGGATGGTGTTCTCACTTGTTCCTGGCGGATGGTGTTCTCACTTGTTCCTGGCGGATGATGTTCTCACTTGTCCCTGGCGGATGGTGTTCTCACTTGTTCCTGGCGGATGGTGTTCTCACTTTTTCCTGACGGATGGTGTTCTCACTTGTTACTGGCGGATGGCGTTGTCACTTACAGCTGAAATTATTCTGATGATGATCCTGCTGAAGACTATTTTTGAGGGGCAGCAATATTATCCACCGCCAGTTACTGCAGTCGACAAGATCGCCTCTCTTTGGAAGTTTGACAATAATTACCGTAGAAACAACTGCACAATTGACAGTGATTGACAGGAAATAGAGTGCGCACTGGACAAAGGGGGCTATACAGATTAGGAAAACAACACCAATCGTGAATCGAGAAGATTGGGGGTACCGACTCAACCACGAGGGGACAGCCTGCTCGCTAAGCCACCAGGCGCAAAGAAGAAAAATATAAATACCACAAATCAGTTATTGAAGAAGACAACCAAACGATGATGAAACGTCAAAAGTAAATTAACTTCACAGTGTTGTCAGGAAGAACATTGTATAAAAATGCATGTCTACTTCACAGGATCTCGTGCACTCTTGCCCAGGCTTGCGCCCTGGAGAGGCTACTTTAGCCTCACTTCACAGTGTGAATTCGACAAGTTGACAACGGGGCGCATCAGCATCGTCTCTTCGATACTACGCTCTGCCTACCTACTTTACTGTGATTGTCGCTTGAACATCTATATCCATTTTGTAGTAATTGCTGTATGCTGGCAATCGTGACGTTGTTATCCTTCCCATCAGCCGTATTCCCACACGCTTGATATGTAGTGATAAATATGTATTGATAAATAGCAAGTGTAGTAGTGATAAAATTATAGCAAGTGTGCCTCTTGGAACATGTTTTGTATATTTCAGAATGTCTGCAGATCTGCCACCTGTTTGCAATATGTGCTTCCACTGCGTCATTTGGTCGATGGTTGTGACCTGCACATGTGATATGATTTTCGTTATTTATTGACAACTTCTCTCTTGTATTTTACTGCAGCAAAGACGGTGGATAGAAGGAGGATGGATGGACGTGAGGGGAGAGAACGGGACGTGAGGGGAGAGAGCGGGACGTGAAGGGAGAGAGCGGGACGTGAGGGGAGAGAATGGGACGTGAGGGGAGAGAGCGTGACGTGAGGGGAGAGAGCGGGACGTGAGGAGAGAGAGCGGGACGTGAGGGGAGAGAGCGGGACGTGAATGGAGAGAGCGAGACGTGAGGGGAGAGAGCGAGACGTGAGGGGAGAGAGCGAGACGTGAGGGGAGAGAGCGAGACGTGAGGGGAGAGAGCGAGACGTGAGGGGAGAGAGCGTGACGTGAGGGGAGAGAGCGAGACGTGAGGGGAGAGAATGGGACGCCGTTCCGCTTAACCTGAAGAATTTCAAGAAGTTGGACGACGAGGACAAGTAACTTGGTGCGGATGAAAGAAGGCCAACTACCGAAGACAACGAAGGCGGTGACATTCCAAGGCCGCAGTAAAAGGGGCAGACCATATTTAAGATGGTAAGACTGAATAAAGACTGCATAAACAGGGGTGTAAGAAAGGCGGAAGAGGGTGACGAGTAGAGGGGGGAAAGGTTGTAACATTGATCAGTAGACAAGAATAACAGCTGATGAAATGCAACAGCATGGAAACTAAACAGCCACATTCCTATAGAAAAGAAACTTTGATGAAGAACGTATTGGCAATACGTATTTGCATTTGCTTTACCTTGGGAATATAAACTTCCGAAAGCATGCCTCATCTACTGTGTTTTGTTTGCCGGCGAGATCGATCAACATGTGATCTCGATTTCGTGAAACGACCTGCCATGGTTGCGAAATCACTCGTTTATCGGGGTTATGGCAACACTACGGTGAAATGGAGGTATTTGTTAATCACGTGATAAACACATGGAAGACCGATTTCCAAAAAGGTGTTGCAAGTAGCAATTACGATCACAACAACAAGCAAAACAAAACAAAAGAATTACGTAAAAAGGCACACCGAAACGACAACCAACGCATTTGAAGAACTAATTGTTCAGTGCAGTGATATTATGTTGTAACAGTGACAACTATGATATCTGATGTTATCAGAGGGACATTACCTCCCCCACAGTTGTAGTGGTTCGTCCCGTTCGGCGTATTCATGTTAGACGACCATGACGATACGTTTTTGTCAACCACTGTCAACAAACTCGGCCTACGAGTCTATTTACAAAGGTTGTGCGTTCTACTTACGAGGAAGTGGCGTGGCAGACGTCTACTCACATCGTGTTGGGGCGACCTGCATCGGTCAAGTAACTTACGTTACGGTAAGTGGATCATTAACGGTTACGTAGACCTTTGTTCACGGAAAACCATGCAGTTCAATCAGCATATATGTTCTTGACTAGTATTTAATTAGCATGGGCGTGTCGTCACCAATGGAAGACCTGCTATTTCTACCGGGGATGTAACCAGAGATTGAACATCTTGAAACGTGTGCAGACGTATTATCGGTTAACTGTGCCGTGAGAGAGCGTACGTTGAACTAACTTCACGGACTCGAAAGTTTGTACATCAATCAGCACTTTCATTTTACACACACGTTTTGAGATGGTCCCTCAACAGCACTGTTTTCATGTATACATGGAAACACACGTGTAAGGAGCAACCACCGACCACTGTGCGAATTTAGTCCACTTTCAACATTTTTGTGAGAGTGTGTGTGGTGTATGTGAGTGTCTGGGCGTGCGTGCGTGCGTGCGTGCGTGCGTGTGTGTGTGACCAGATATTGAACATATTGAAACGTGCAGACGTATTATCGGTTAACTGTGCCGTGAGAGAGCGTACGTTGAACTAACTTTACGGACTCGAAAGTTTGTATGTCAATCAGCGCTTTCATTTTACACACACGTTTTGAGATGGTCCCTCAACAACACTGGCTTCACACAGCTAGAACCTAGTCCGACTGCTGCACTATAATTTACACAAGCATATACGTAATGTAAGGAATGTCGTTTATTCTCTCATTTGTACATGGAAACACACGTGTAAGGAGTAACCACCGACCACTGTGCGAATTTCGTCCACTTCCAATATTTATGTTAACACCAATTTTTTATTTAATTTTTTTTCAAAAGAGGCGGACATTTAAATGATGTATTTAGGCAGGTAGGCTATGTGCACACATTACTTGTAGCTTCTATTGATGTATCTGTGTTCATTCTGAGCATACTTTGGCGTACTGTTGTTCCAACATACATAAACAAAATTGTGCACCCTGTTCAATAAAATGCTCACTGAAAATGTACCACGTGACCCTGTACCCCTTAAAACAAGAACATGATTTATTAGTTCACTCACTCACTAACTCACTCACTCACTCACTCAATCAATCACTCACTCATCCCTTGACCGGGCCGATCGTAGGGGTGCCTAATTGGACGCTTCCACTGTGATCTTTCTCCATCTGGGGCGGTTGTGAGCAGCATCGCATAATTGCTGTGGCTCCAGACCCGGCCACTCTCGAATGTTGTCCGTGTACATTTTTTGTTTCTTCCTCGTTTTCTGCCGCCTTTGTAGTATTTCTTTGGCAAGTGTGTTGTGTCTGGCTGTATGACCGAACCATTGGTGTTTTCGGCGTTCTATTGTGGCCAAAAGCGGTTCTTGTGGTTCTGATGGCTTGCATTACTGATATTTTTGTTATGTGTTCTCTGTAAGAATTGTTCAGGGTTAATGATAAAAGATAAATGAATTCATCTGCACAGATGCATTCAACAGCCGTCCTTCCAACACTGTTTTCCATATCACAGATACGAAGCTAATTGTTCAATGTTTCAATATTTGGCACCGGAATGAAAAGTGGTCACCTGGTGTCTACAAACAGGCCACGATGTTCACTTTGTGATATGCCTTCACACAAAGCAGGGTAGTTGTAATATACAAAGATCATTTGCACTAGTTCCCAGTCCTTGTAATTTGTAGCCCTGCCAGGCTCTTGGGGCTGCGGGTTGAACTATTGTTTTCAGGTGAATCCATTTCTGAAATCACCCCCAAGATCACGTTCGGGGGATGATGCATTGCTAGGAACACATTTTGCTATGTTACCCATTTAAACTGGCTACGAAGTGGTATGTTGTTTGAAATAGTGTATTGCAATGGGCTTGGTATTTCTTGGAATGTAAAATTCCGGTGACATTTATTTTTGTCCAAGTGCAGCAAACAATGCGTGCACATTTTCTCTCTATTTGCCCAACACAACTGTGCACCCACTGTCAAAGCGAGGACTCACCTGTTTACTGTTTAACATATCGATCCATATGTAAATTGCTCATTGTGCGCACTGCTCTTCGACTCTGAAGCATGGCTGCTCACTGATGCGATTATACGTAGACTATGTGGTTTCCGTTCGCGTTGCACGGCCCGACTGCTAGACAGTGACCCGTGTAAACACCACGAAGCGGTTGGAACGTCGCCGCTGGAACTGGCCCGGCCAATGTACTTCACATGGACGAGTAGCGCTCCGTGAAGAAAGTATTCTGTCTAGATTCGCCACACATCCTCTGTCACATCTGATGGGAGTATCACACGTATATGTCTAAACGGATCATAGTATTACAACAACAACAACAACAACAACAAGCAAGCAATAACAGCCACAACAAACAGCAGCAGCAACAACAGCAACAGCAGCAGCAGCAGCAGAGGCAGCAGCAACAGCAGCAGAATACACAAATAGTGACAAGGGCTGATACAGCAGGTCGGATGCAGGATTGGGGGAAATTATGAGGAAGGAGTGGTAGGTTGGTAGGACTGGGGGACACATAAAAGGATTTTGGGAAATGCCCCCACTATGGATGTTAAATAGTGCCCTGTTGTATCCACTTGTTGCTGTTCTGCACGACGCAATTGTTGATCCCCTCCACATCGAGAATAACAGGCTGTAGCAGACGAGTGAGCCCTCCATACGTCGGCGTCGATATAGCGGACGGGTGTGAATAGACGAGTACACTGTTTCGTTGTGCGTCAAATGGCTGAACTCGTGGTTGTGAATGTAAACAAAACTAACTGCACAGAAACGGATCTACTTTCAACAGTAACCGGTACAACATTGTGAGATATTCCGGGTCAGTAGACACACAGCACGCCAGGGTTGGCAATCTTACGTGTCGATAGCTAGCACTGTTTTGTTGAAGGGTTTGTTCGGAGACGCTCATACGTCTTAGGGCGGCAGCGCTTGCCACGTACTACAGGGTGTCCCAAAAGTAGTGTAGTTATTTTATTTGCATACAACACAAATATAGGAAAGGATACAGCATCTTTATTCTAAGAGGAAATTTTACAACATCTGTACATAGTGAGGCCCTTGTGATAGATTATGTCTTTGAGATGACAGCCATCAGCATTTGTGCTCTTTGTCATGGCGACGTGCACTGTTATTAGTAGCTACCGTGGACAAGATTAGACTATCATCATTATATTGTCACCTTTCAGGCTTCCTCGGGGAGATGGTATAAACGAACAAACCAAGAACAATATATGCAAAGTGTTGTTCTTTGAGTGAGGCAGTACAAAAATGATGATGGTTTTAGTGTGAATTACATAAATTATTACAAGTAGGGCCGATCTAATCTTCAAATGTTGTAAAATGTCCTACTAAAATAAATTTGTATCCTTTCCTATTGTTGTGTTGTATACAAATAAAACCACTACAATACTTTTCGGGAATGTCTTAGTATGAGAAGGGTCTAGGTAAGTACTAGTAAGTAAGTAGGCAACAATGGCTAAAGACGTTACCAAAGCGAAAATCGAAGGTTTGTTAGCGATCTAGTTAAACTCTCAAGTACAACAAGCAGCAATTGACGTCGGTGAAAAAAGCTAGCATAATATATCTCCAACGAGACTTACCTTTGAAAAAAGCTGGTATAATACATATCCAACGAGACTTATGAATGGCAATAATGTGTGTAAAGTGGTAGTACGATTGTGTTTTAAAATGTCGTAATTCCGGTAAGTTTTTATTTAATATTTATGGTAATTTCCATAGCATAATTCGTTGACTGACCCACACATCATTGCACTAAGCATAGTGTATTTGTGGAGCACTGGTTTTATTCAGTAAATATATATATATATATATATATATATATATATATATATATATATATATATATATATATATATATATATGAATATATATATATATATATATATATATATATATAAACTGAATTAAACTGAATAGAACCAGTGCTCCACAACTGCACTATGCTTAGTGCAATGATGTGTGGGTCAGTCAACGAATTATGCTATGGAAATTACCATAAATATTAAATAAAAACTTACCGGAATAATGACATTTTAAAACACAATCGTTCTACCACTTTACACACATTATTGTCATTCATAAGTCTCGTTGGATATGTATTATGCCAGCTTTTTTCAAAGGTAAGTCTCGTTGGAGATATATTATGCTAGCTTTTTTCACCGACGTCAATTGCTACTTGTTGTACTTGAGAGTTTAACTAGATTGCACGCACACACAGTAGTTGGCTGCTTTTGACACAATCCTGTATGTGTGTGTGTGTGTGTGTGTGTGTGTGTGTGTGTGTGTGTGTGTGTGTGTGTGTGTGTGTGTGTGCGTGCGTGCGTGAGTGCGTGCGTGCGTGCGTGCGTGTGTGCGTGCGTGCGTGCGTGCGTGCGTGTGTGTGAGTGTACACAATGTACAAATGATCAATGGATTATGTGAAACAAAGCTCACTTCTTTGATGCATCTCACCTCATATATATATATATATATATATATATATATATATATATATATATATATATATATATATATATATATATATATATATATACATGGAAAACAATGACATTCCATCTGAATAATTTGACCAAAGACAGTTTTACTAAATCCTGACCTTTCTTGAAGAGACTTGACTTGGATACACTATGGGACAGAAAGGCTCAAAGCGGCGCGAAGGCAGTGTCGGTAGGAGTAGCGGAGATGTCGACCGGCTCAAGTTACTGCTTGATCTGGTTGAGCTCGAACAGTCGTTGAGACAGCACCCGGCAGGAGAAGCAAGTCAGGCTGACCACGCCTGGGACCCGAATGATTGTTCCCCCAACATAAGATTGACGGGGAATGACTGCATAGTAAGTAACATGTTCAAACGACGGTTATTGCAGCAATGTGAACATGATATGAATTAAATTGGACAAAGACGTAACGTTTTATATGATTTTCATTCACTTTAACCAGAGTCAGATTTTAAACGAGCCGCCGCGACCCGAGCTCACTGTATACCATGCTCGCTGTATGCATGTATACATACATCAACCACCAACGAATGAGTAAAAAACAATTGTGTTTTTATTATTTCTGCATTGCTTACAACCAGGCGAAGAAGCTTGAGAGCCGAATCTCTTCCGTGACTACTGACATGGTGAGAGGGAAGCAGGGATATACCAGGGGCACCCATATCTGGGAGATAACGTGGAAGAAGGAACACCGGGGCTCACACGCTGTCATTGGCGTCGCTTCCTACAGCGCTCCTTTGCAAGGTGACGGTGAGTGCTCCCAGAACACGACACCATTGGATGCCACTGGAACCCGTTGGGATTTAAAATTGTTAAAAATGTTTTATTGGCATACGACAGGTAATACACATATGGACATACGACCTATTTACTACATCTTCTGATACCTTGACAACAAATGATCATGCATTCGCAGCACATATAAACGGGTAAAACAGTCTGCAATTGCGATATTAACCGATTAGTATAATGCAGGAATAACACATGTAACCAAATTGTTATACATCTAGGAACATTGGGAAATACTGTCTTTACAAGAACATTAGATTTCTTCCACTGCAGCTCAATGGATCCCCAATACTCATTCTAAATAAGTAGGGCATTCCGTCACTGGACGTGTGAAGACTGCATAATGTTGTACATCTGATGCTTCTTCGCCGTCAAAACTTCGCTGCTTGCTTTCAGGTCAGACTGCACTGCTTGGTTCCAACGACGAGTCTCTTGGTTGGGACATTGTTAGCAATGTCAGTTTGTTCAATGATTGTGTCATCAACGGGTACCCAGATGACGTCCAGCCAGGCTTTCAAGCGCCTGATGTCATCCTCGTTATACTCGACATGGACGAGGGCTCTCTGCGCTTCAAGAACGGCATTGACCGCACGGACTACGGCCTCTGTCTCAGCGGACTGCGCGCGTTCTCTCGCCTTGGACAGAAGTTGTATCCAGCCATAAGTATGACGACGCAGGGTGCCGAGATTAGGTACTTGGGAAGTGCAGGTACACATACATTCATCATGTTCTTTGTGGTTTTATTGCAGTGTTACGTTCATGTGTATACATCATACTACACTCATATTACGTTTACGTTTACCTTAACCAATTTTACTCGTACAGCATACACAGGGTGCATGTGTGTGTGTGTGTGTGTGTGTGTGTGTGTGTGTGTGTGTGTGCGTGTGCGTGTGCGTGTGCGTGTGCGTGTGTGTGTGTGTGTGTGTGTGCGTGCGTGCGCGTGCGTGCGTGCGTGCGTGCGTGCATGTGTGTGTGTGTGTGTGTGTGTGTGTGTGTGTGTGTGTGTGTGTGTGTGTGTGTGTGTGTGTGTGTGTGTGTGTGTGTGTGTGTGTGTGTGTGTGCGTGTAAGTCGGTCACCACGCAATGGTTTTTATATATATATATATATATATATATATATGTATATGTATATGTATATATATATATATATATATATATATATATATATATATATATATATATATATATATATATATATATATATATATATATAAGCTACTCTGTGAAGGCAAATTTATTTTAAAAACAGGGTCTTAGATATGATTTTGAAAATGTAATATTAGTTATGGTAGTTAATCTATTTACACACAAGGGTTTTTTCAAGTCTATTTTCTACGTCATGTTGACTAAACAAAATCAGTATTACTTTTATATTCTATGTATCCCTTGATAGTGTTAAAATTTTAGCTAACTACGCTTCTTGTAGAACCCATATATGATGCTGTTGGTGGGACGTCGGAAGCAACGAGCGGACCAGTGGTGTTTCACTCCGAGGTCGGCGCCAATGTTGAACTCAGCAACGGGCGGCGCACGGCCACACGAACACGGTACGTTGTGAAACCAGTCCGGTACACTGTAAAGCAGATATTTGTAATGATAGCTGTAAGCAGATATTTCTAATGAATGTGGCTGTACCGCATATGGTTGTAAATAAGATATGTGCAAAGTAGATGTTTGTACCGCAGATGGTTGTAAAGAAGATATGTGCAAAGTAGATGATTGTATCACAGATGCTTGTAAAGCAACAGTTTTAATACAGATGGTTGAACGTATATTGTTGTAACGATGTGTTATCCTATGGCGTGACCCATCTTTATGAACGGAAACCAAACTTGGCTAAATATATTAACGTTTGGAAACTATTCGGGATGCAATAAAAACGCTTCACGGTTTATAAACAGTTTAGATTAAGTTGACTTTTCAATTAATAAACATGGTGTGTGGAAAACAACTACACGAGAAATACCGTTAACGCTTTTACATTTAACGAATTAATGAATGGTGGAATTTCGTTTTTCAGAGGACACAGCAACGGTGTAGTCATGTCAAATAGACCACTAAAAGTCGACGAGTATTTCGGGGTGAAACTCGTCAAAACCGAAGACCTACCAACCAACTACGTAATAGACGTCGGGGTGACAACGAACTCACCAGAGAAGCTCAATTTCCCAGAAACAATGACCGACTGCAAACAAGAACAAACCTGGATGATGTGTGGATCGCGTCTCGTTCTTAATAAGCAGGCGGTTGAAAGTTTTACGAAGATGAATCTAGACGACCTCAAGGTGTGTACATAGAGGCTCCTGTTTGGAGTGTTTAACAAGATTTAACAAGATTTGCCATCCAAGCCAAAGGCCCAGATGGCAAGTGGACAAGGAAGCCATTGGCTTATCGAGAGTCCAACAATGTTCATCTACTTATAACCCGCCCTCCTGAGATATGTGTCAACCTTGTTTTTAAACATATTCACGCTGCTAGCAGTTACACAATCTGTAGACAATTTGTTCCATTCATTTATTGTCCTCTGTGAGAACGAGTGCTTCCTGATGTCCAATCTACATTGATCCTTTACTAATTTTACCTCATGTCCTCTAGTTCTGCTATCCTTCTTCAGTGAGAAAAACATATTTCTATCAATATTTTCATACCCATTCAATATCTTAAAAGCTTCAATCTGATCTCCTCTTAACCTCCTTGTCTCTAGAGTTGTCAAACCACATTCTTTCAGGCGTTCTTCATAACTAAGGTCTCTAAGCTCTGGAATCATTTCAGTTGCTCTCCTTTGTATGCGTTCAAGCGTATCTATATCCTTCTTACGATATGGTCTCCATGCTTGTGTACAGTATTCTAAATGAGGTCTAACTATTGCTTTATAAAGAGTTATAATTAACTTTTTTTCCCTTGTATGTTATGTTTCTTCTAATCAATCCAAGAATTTGATTACCCTTTGAAGCTGCAATACCACACTGCTCTGAAACTTTCGTATCAGCGCTTATTGTAACTCCTAAGTCCTTTTCTTTTACAGTAGTACCCAGAACAGTATCTCCCATTTTATAGTTTACATTCAAGTTCCGATGTCCTGTATGTAGGCATTTACATTTCCCAAAATTGAACAGCATCTGCCATTTCTCAGACCATTTCACTAATCTGTCTAGATCGTTTTGTAAATGTTGTTTATCACCATCAGTATTAACCTTTCTAAACAGTTTTGTGTCATCCGCAAATTTCAGTACGTTACTTGTTATACTGTCGTCCAAGTCATTGATATAAATTGAGAATAATATAGGTCCTAATACTGATCCTTGAGGTACCCCACTCAAAACCGATTTCCAATTTGAAACTTCTCCATCTACTACAACTCGTTGTCTTCTGTCAGTCAGCCATTGTTCTATCCAATCAGTTATGCTATCCCCGATACCATGGGCTTTTAATTTAAGTAGTAATCTTTGATGTGGCACTTTGTCAAAAGCTTTCTGAAAATCTAAGTAGATAATATCTACAGGCGATCCCACGTCTATCCACTTAGTGATTTCTTCCAAAAAACATAACATATTTGTTAAGCATGACCTCGCTTTCAGGAATCCATGTTGAGATGAATTTAATAATTTATGCTTAACGAGGAAGTCCACCATATGGTCTTTAATTAACCTTTCTAATAATTTACAAATCACTGATGTTAAACTCACTGGTCTGTAATTCTCTCTGACTTATTTCTCGAACCCTTTTAAATAATGGTATGATGTTTGCTTCTTTCCATTCAAATGGAACAGCTCCCTCTTTTAATGACAAGTTGAATACTCTTGCAAGTGGTATACTGATTTGTTCTACTGTTTCCATTAGTAATTTTGGAGGAATCCCATCCACTCCCGGTGATTTGTTATCCTTCATTGCCTTTATTTTCTTAGCTACCAATTCTGGAGTTACAACTAACGGATCTAAATAGTCAGATTTAGCCCCCTGAAATTTACCATCAGCAACTGGTAATGAACTAATACCTTCTTTGGTAAACACTGAACTGAAGTAACCATTTAGGTCTTCCGCCATTAAAAACCCCTGTGATATTATATTTCCAGCACTGTCTTCTAGAGGTCCAACCTTGTCTTGTACGTTTTGTTTACTCCTGATATATGCATAAAAACTCTTGCTGTCATTTTTTATGTTACATGCCAGTTTTTGCTCATAGCTTCTTTTAGATTGTCTGATTTCAGTTGTAGCTGCATTAAGTGCCTCTTTGTATTTTGCATAGTCTTCTTCCTTTCTGGTACGCCTATAAACCCTCCACATAGTTTGTTTTAGCATTATTTTTCTAATTGCCTCTTTTGACAAGTGTTTCTTTCTACACCGTTTTCCTTGTTTTTGGAAGGGAACAAATTTATCGATGATACTCTCAATTTCATATTTTAGAATATTCCAACATCCAATTGCGGTCTTATTCATTAGCATGTTATTCCAATCTAGCTTTGCTAAGTATTTTCTCATATCTTTGTAGTTACCTTTGTGGAAGTTTCTCTTGTACGTTTTCTTATTTTTACTTTCTGATTTTACATTGATGTCAAAATGTATTTGATTATGGTCACTATTACCCAATGGTTCAAATATTTTTACATTGTCCACTAATTATTTTTGTGATGACAAAACTATATCTAATACATTTTCTCCCGTGGTTGGTTCTAGTACGTGCTGAGTAAGAAAGCTATCCTGGATTAAACATAGAAATTGTTGATCCTCAATCCCTGTGCTCTCTAGAGAATTCCATTGTATGTGTCCATGGTTAAAATCTCCCATTATGATACATTCCCCTTTACTAACTTCCTTTATAGCGTTTTTTATTTTTGTGTTGTCCTCTTCGTTTATGTTTGGACTTCGGTAAACTAATCCAATAGTTAATGTTGAATTTCCTGAAACGATTTTGCACCAAACAGCTTCATCGCAATCTGCTTCCCTTTCTAGTTTTATTTCATAAGCCTGAATAGATTCTTTAACATATAAAATAATTCCCCCGCCCCTTCTTCCTATTCCTTTCCTAAACATTACGTATCCTGTCAGTCCTAATTCAGCATCTGTTATATCTATGTTGACCCATGATTCAGTTATACCAATTATGTGAGGGTCAATATCTTCTACCATAATGTTTAATTCGTTTTTCTTATTTATTTTTATTTACTATGCTCCTTGCATTTAAACATACGCATTTATAACCTTTTTCAGAGATGTTTTTCGGATGATTTGATATTGGTTTATCTGTGCTAGTGGCCTCTTGTTCTGCTTGAGACACCTCTAGGTAACCCCCTTGCACTTCTAGTTTAAAGAATGTTTACTTCCAAAAATATTTGTCATTGTACCCTAGTCACTATCTACTGCTGCTGAAAGTTTGTCCGCGAATACTGCCGCCCCCTTTCCACTTAAATGAAGCCCATCCTTCATGTACATATCAGCCCTCCCAACAAAACTTCCCCATAAATCCACAAATCCAACTTCCTCTTCCCTACATAGCTTCTGGACTAACATGTTAATTGCCATCCCCCGACAATTTCGATATTTGTGACCCCTCCTGCCCATTACAGGTAAAATCCCTGACAGTATTACCTGCTCAACCCGCGTCTGTTTTATTGTTCTGACCAACTGCCTATATTTCCTAACTATGGCAGTTGTACCCTCCCTCTCTACGTTATTTGTCCCTACGTGTACTAAAACAGATCCACCCTTACCCAAGCCTACGATGTTTTTTACCCTCTCAGTTATCGCCTCTATTTTGGCTCCATGCAAGCAGACCACCACATCATCTCCCTTGTTTAAGACTCTGTCGGTCTTCCTAACTATCGAATCCCCCACAAACACCCTCGCTCTCTTCCTCACCCCCTCTATCACTGCTGCAGAATAACTCATCCTTTCGATCCCCTCCATCACATTCTGTTCTGACCCCTTCCCTCCTGTCTCCCCCACTTCCCACTCCTTTACTCTTGTCTCTCCCACTCCCCTCTCCTTCACTCCGGTTGTTTTCCCTCCCGTCTCCCCCACTCCCTTCTCCTTCCCTCCTGTCTCCCCTACTCCCCTCTCCTTCACTCCGGTTGTTTTCCCTCCCGTCTCCCCCACTCCCTTCTCCTTCCCTCCTGTCTCCGCTACTCCCCTCTCCTTCACTCCGGTTGTCTTCCCTCCCGTCTCCCCCACTCCCTTCTCCTTCCCTCCTGTCTCCCCTACTCCCCTCTCCTTCACTCCGGTTGTCTTCCCTCCCGTCTCCCCCACTCCCTTCTCCTTCCCTCCTGTCTCCCCTACTTCCCTCTCCTTCACTCCGGTTGTCTTCCCTCCCGTTCCTTTCCTTCCCGTCTCCTTACATCCTGTCTCCCTACGACCTGTCACCTTCCCTCCTCTCAGCTTCCTCCCAGGCTGAGGTGACCTCTCCCTAGCATCTCTTGTGTCTTTCCCCACGTTATCGTCTACTGTTCCCCCACCGGAACTACTGGCACAACCATTGCCACAACGAGCAGCCTCAGCTCTTCCAACTCCACCTCTAGTTCCTTCATCTTCGTGCATCCCCTACACTCAAAACTAAAACTATCTTCCTGGACCTCAGCCCAGGACTTCTCGCACCCAGACTTGACGAAGTCCACCCAGTTATTGCAACTGCCACAAATTAAGTGCCTTGTGGCCTTTAACTGCCGTTTGCACGGCGCCATCATACAATTTAGTTTTAATTAGTTTGCTACGTTAACCTTGAATAAGGCTGTTTTTGTGATCAAAAGAACACTTTAGGCTAATATACTTTTTAACTGTGTCTTCTATTAACCTCACATGAGAAAAAAAAACCTGCTACCTAGCGAATACGGAGAACACTGTGTAACAAAACAACGAAGTCAGTGTGTACTAATTTACGCTAAAATCCTGCTGTTAATTCCTTTTTACCGAAAACGCTTACTACCACTATGTCAGATATTACCTTATGTATGTAATTTAAGTAAATAAATCACTTTATCTTATATATATATATATATATATATATATATATATATATATATATATATATATATATATATATATATATATATATATATATATATATATATATATATATATATATATATATATATATATATATATATATATATATATATATATATATATATATATATATATATATTAGCCAATGTAAACGATAGCTCGATGCACGGCCTGTAAACAAACTCTCTTTTATCACTCGTTGAGTTTGAATCCGGGAAAAATACTACCTCTGTTAACAAAAACGGTTTCTTAATATATGTCTACAAGAAGTTGGTGAACAATATATGTATAATACTAATACTTATTCTAACCAATATTCAATGTTACTGATTATTCACTATGCTATCTCAATTTTCGAATTGTAAACAACCCTATTAACGCTCGCTGAATTCCCTGACAGAATCCGAAACTAACTTACTCTAAAATACTCCCTCTGACTAATAATTAACAAAACATGTTTCCTAATATATGTCTACAATACGTTTGTGTATAATATATATGCAATAGTAATACTTATTCTATTTGATATTCCGCGTATTTCTGTATATGATCTACACCAAATTCAAGTCGCTGCACCAAGTCATTTAAAATGTTTATTACATTAGAGTGTTACTGGTGGTACTCTCTTAAATATTACTAGTGGTAATATTATTCCAAAAGGTATGTTTTGTGACTTCGTATGCATTGTAATCGACTGGAAATTTGTCGGTTAACCAAATAGCATCCATTAATCAGTATGGTACTGGGAAATTGCAATCAAGCTCGTTTCTTTGGCTACAGTTGATACTAATCTCATTCAATCAATTGCTACTTACATATGAACGTAATACGGTTTATTTTACAGAACAATTATATACGTTGTACTATCCAACTTTCGTGTTGATAATAACGTCACACACATGATAAGTTAAACATATTGGTAGTGTGGTCTCGCGGTCGCATGCTCTGCAGAAATAGAATAAAGAAACATCAGTGTATTTGTAAGTAATTGTGTTTAAGGAGGGATCGACGGTGGGTCTGATGCGATCGGCGGATGGGCAGCTGCATATCTTCCTGAATGGCCGCTTGAAGGCGAAATGCGACTTGAAACTGCCACCCAATATCCACGCTGTTGTCGATATGTTCGGAAAGGGTTGCGAAGTTACGATTATAGGTAATTCTAATTTCTTATTCTTCAAAGGTCATACAACAATTTGTCACACCTGTTTTCGTGAAAATGTTCATCACGTTGGAAATGTATATTTATATATTTTTTTATTGACACAACTATGACAATGACTTACTTTCGAATAGACAAATTTAATTGTGGGAGGTAGTTTTTTCTTCTGCTCCTAATTGGTTTAGCGAACAGGCTGTACCACACGTGAGGTCTAAGAAAAAGACTAGTGCAATCAAAAGGACAAAGTAGATGATAGTAGAAAGACCCACTATTCATACCAGACCCCATGCAATGATTGTAGTCACACCTACCATTGGTGCAACATAGAGCTTATTTGGTACAAGACTACAGGAACTTAAAGAGGAGGTTTAAACCATCACAACCAGACACAGAGCACTCGTGAACGGAGGAGAGGATCAACAACCAAATATAAATCAGCAAACATAAACCTTGCCAACAGAAACAACTGCATTATTGACTTGTGTGAAGCCGATGTGACAGAAGACATGAAAAGCAACATAAGGGTGCTTTGAATAAAGAAGGCCCTCGGGATCAGGAAAACAACACCCAATGGCGGCTTCTCAGACTGCAGTAGTGATTAACAACTGATCAACGGTGGCATTTTCATACATACTACCGCGTTTGGACGAATTAACTGATTAAGTATATAATGAATTCTTCATCGACATCACAATAACTTGGCAGACTTTATGCACACAATAAATTTATATGATATCATTGAAAGCTATACTTAATCTGGGTATACATGTAGCTGTTAGCATAAAATAAAATCAAACAAATCGGAAGAATCTGGTGCACTACTACAAGTGCTACGCCCAATTATTCTATAACATTTCGACGCACTACAAGTCATAGGTGTCAACGTCAGCTGATTGATAAGTGAGAAAGTGGGAAAGTGCGTAAACCCCAATTTACGAGCTCATGACATAGGCGCGCGTGCAAGCACATATTATCCAAATAATCACATTAAATGAGTTATAAGGAAAATGTTTTAATAGCAACATCCATCCACACATAAGATCACAACAATTAATTTAAACTAACATTTAATGGGATAGTCAACCAAAAACTAAACAAACTCCTTGAATGGATTAATGATCCGGTTTCTCGGTTATTAATATTAAACATAATTACCTCTCAAGAAACTTGGTATTCGATCTGAATATTTCGACCGCATCCCGCGGTCGTCTTCAGCAGACTGAAGTTACAGACGTGTCACGTGACCAACGTTACGTAACAAGCAAGAGCAGGACTGGTGGGAGCTCCTGGCCAACGTCTCGGTTCAACTTAGGTTTCTCTGTGTGGATGTTAATCGCCTCCATTGTTTTCCTCCTGTACCAGTTCTCCTCATGGTTTAGAATTTTAATGTCTTTCATAGAACACTGATGGCCTGTGTTCAGTTTGTGTTCACTTATAGCTGATAGGCGTAGACTCTGACTACAAGATTTTCACCATATGATTGTCCCCTTAATCCTGTATGGCCCCACGTGACATATATGCCACAATGTAAAATGTCCTTATTGACTAGATATCACTTAGCATAACATTACATGTATTACTTACATAATCATGCATCAAGTCCCAAAATAACACATAGGCTACTTAGTGCTGGCACCTGGCGATTGTAGGCTATACTAAATATTCAGGTAGGTGTTTGGGCCTCACAGGGTTGATAATAATTAAGCACTGTCATTCACTTCGAACAGTGTGTTTGATTGTAGTTGATGTTAGATGATAGGTGGGTCATTTTATTCTTTATGAACAATATAGGCTAGCAATAGGCATACAAGCAAAATAATATGCACATTTGTGTGTGGTTAATAGCATTGGAACTGGCTATTGCATGCACTAATCTACAAATTACTCTAATAACCCCTAATTTGACGACACTGTTATTGAGATAAGTTTAACTGAATATTAACTTTTTTAATAATAAGAAACTTCCCTTTTTAAAGTCTGGAGCAAGCGCTGCTTTGATGGTGGTGGTTCTCCCCGCCGAGAACTTTTTGGCAATGTCAGAATCAGGAAACATTTTCCCAACCATCTTGCTAAAATCGTCCGTTATCGCCAACAGCAAGTTGCTCTTGGCAGTAAAGTCTGCTGCCGTTGCCCTGTCAACGTCCGTGCCGGCGGCGACATACCGCGCGATTATATATATATATATATATATATATATATATATATATATATATATATATATATATATATATATATATATATATATATATATATATAATTTACACACACAAAAATTATTTAGGTATATATATTGTGCTACGTAATTGATGTTTTTGTTTGTAAGCATACATTCTTTTGTTAGACTTGGCGCAGTCTTCACCCTCCAAGGGGAGCTCCGGCGGTGACGCTCCACTCCGTTCGATTGCTCGTAAGCACATCTTATTTTGACTTGCTACTCTAGCTACTGAATGATTTGCAAGAAATGCTCTGACAAGTAAACTATGTCATGAGGCTTATGCTTGTAAATAAAATGTTATTCGACATAGAGGAGGATGAATGCCAAATTCGTACCCTAATTATGTGCTTAGGTCATAGTATTTATAGTACTTAGATTCATGACATAGCTTCCGACACGTGGGCCAGGAACTGCATTTGTGATTCACGTGTGGTCACTACACCTTTGAATCGGAGACTTTGTCGACATTGTCACGTTCAATCCAGTGACCATTTTTTAAGCAGTTTCACATTCACTGTACTGAAGCACAGGTTTTTTTAGCATGCTAGTCGAAATGTAAAGGACATTTTTATTGTCATGTGTTATCTTCAAACTAACTTTCCAATCATAGAACACTGACTGAAACTTGGCGAGCTGAATGTCTGGCTGTGTTAACGAGAGTAAGACCAATTTGTATATTTATCTTAGAATATATCCAGCACGTGGTGGCAACATGCAGATGAGAGCAATATATTTGATGAACCAGTATTAATTAGTTGTATATATTGCACCAGCTGTACTCTTTCCTGTCACATGTGGCACTGGTGTAGCTGACAGACTGAAGACTCCGACTCCCAATGTGGAAGGCTGTTGACTTTTCAGGATAACATTTGGCCACAAAGGTGGACTGCGAGTGGCATATTTACCTGAATTTTCGTTTTATTTGATGTCAATATTTCCTAGGATATTATATGTAAAACGATTGCTATTAAGCTGATATTCCAGTAGTAATATTTTGTTTTCAAAGCCAAGTCAACGGTTGAAGTCATCACAGAGAAGGTACAGGCGACGATTGCACTGCTGAAGGAAACGGACCCAAGAAAGATATCGAAAGTGCAAGCAGCTTTGACGACGGACGTACTCGAGGTCTATGGCAGTCTGTCAATTCCACTCCAGCAAATGCTGGGAGACCGCTTTAAAAACATGGGTGGAGTAACAGCCATTGCTGATTACATGGCGTTTCTGAAAGACACCGGCGTGGAACACGAGGAGGTCCTGCGTTGCTACTTCGAGAGCTTTAATGTTCTCTTGAATCTGACGCACAGCAGCTTCAACTTCGCAAGCGCCCTCGCCGAAACTCGTGCTTTTGCGATGATTGTAAAGGAAGCCGAGAAATTGAGAACACGCTACAATTCAAACAAGGTAATATCGGTTTGTCCTAATACAATCTTACGCTAACATAAGTTATTTTCGTAACATTTTATAGGCCTAAGCCATCTCAATCCCGAATCCCGAATCCCTCATAAAACGTAAGTTAGTTTGAAAATACTTAACTATTAAACAACTTATTCTGGAATATGTACGAACGCACGCACGCACACATTATATACATGTATGAGGCATGCGGTGTTGTCTCTTGCACTAGGACAACGCCCGACGGGTGGTGTATGCACTCGCTGTTCTGCACAACTGCTCGAAAGCCGCCGCCAACGTGAGCGCATTGCGCAAAGCCGGAGCGAAGGATGTCCTCGTGAAATACTGTGATCTCGTCGAACACGACAGTAGCATCGCTTTCGTTGCCCTTCTCACTCTGGTCAATATCATGGTTGGCTTTGAAGTTGAATCTCTCGAGGTGCACGACAACACGTTGGCAACTATCGTCAAATACACCGCCGACGCTGTGGCAAACGCTGACGTCCACTCTACGCCAGTCATCTTCGCGACGGCTGAATTGGGCTTCTCGTTCTACTCGACTGAGCAGGTAGCCGCCATATGCAAACTTGGCCAGAACGCCGCTTGTCGCGTGTCACTGGTAAAGAAGAAAGTCATCGAACCCCTAGTTCGATTGATGGAGATTGGTGATCGGACGGAACAGGAAGTTGCCTGCAATGCAGTCTGGGAACTGTTGTCAGAAAAGACGGCCGAGGAAGTGATCATGACTCCGAGACTAACGGACGTCGTAGGGAAGTTGAGAGATGAAGGTGTGAAAGAAGTCGCTGACGCTGCCAAACGACTGAACGTGAAGATAAAGCAAATCCTTCGGAGAAGCAGAGGTACGTCCTAGTTATGTTTATAAAATATCAATTACATTCTAGAATAAAATAATAACTTAAAAACAAATACAACAATTGGTGAAATGATAATGTGGATCTAATGTTGCGTTATATCGCAGATACATATCTTTATCTCGCCGTATTTCATATATTTATCTCGGCGTATTTAATACCTTTGTATCGCCGTATGTTATATCTTTGTCTAACCGTATGTCATATCTTTATCTCGCCGTATTTCATATAGTTGTCTACTCGTATGTCACATCTTTACGTTGCTGTATGTCATATATTTGTGTCGCCATGTGTCATATCTTTGTTTAACTGTATGTCACGTTTTGTCTCGCCGTATATCATATACCAGTTCGTTTGTTGAGTGTACGTGTCCGGTTTCAGTGGGTGACGGCGCCCAACAAGTGATGCCGAGTAACGCGACCTTGTCCCGGGCTTGCGAGTACAAAGATGTGTGTCAACGCTACGTGAAGAAGCTCAACATCCCAGGTACTCAATATCAGTAGTATATATATATATATATATATATATATATATATATATATATATATATATATATTCTATATTTAATTGATTCTAAATAGAGGTACAATTGATTATTTTTTTACTATTAATATTAATGTCGTATGCGTGTCTGTAGATGTGACGTGGGACGACAAGTGGCATCAGTGTTACTGCAGCGACTGTCACTCGGCGAAGGAAGAAGACAACTATTACACTCGCGGGGATCCACCCAAGGAATACGGCATCCCTGTCGGCTGGTACCGCTTCGGAATCCAGTAAGAACTCATGATATATATCTTACAGTCTGTAGAATTGTTGAGGTGGCCTGAGCGGCTATTCTATGCTTGTTGTGAATTGAGTTTCAATAAACTAACTATTATTATCTCAAACTGTAGTTTAAATGCAAAGTAATAGTTCGGGTGAATAAGACGTTCACGAATTAAAAAATATATTTGGATCTATTAAAAATGACCACAAATGCCAGTTTGTTTTATTTAGAGAAACTCTTTCCGAAGACAGAATATATACACATAAGTACGTCGGTGTCATTGATGGGGCAGATTGTGGTTAACATGGAATAGTTACATCTACTACAGCACCGCAAATAAGAACTTTATGAGAAAGTGGAATAACGGCAAAACGTGGCAGTGGATTGTTAGGCCACCTCCATATTTTTCGCTCGGATATAGTTTGCTTATTATTCCCTGAGCCAAACATGAATATGCAACACCAGACAGAAAATAATGTAGACTGTTAAAGATACACCAAATAAGTATTCTTGATAAACAATCTACACACACCATATGTGGTTTTCCACTAACATTAAAAACTACTTTATCAGGTTTTGCGAAACCTATTGTCTTATTCATGTTATATCTGCCAATCTTGAACCATAAATGCAGGTACATTTATATATAATTATACTTGCGATTGATCACATGATTATGTATGTATGGATGTTCATAAATTCATGCGATCATAAACAGGCATATTTAATACATGAACATACCGGGTACTTTAAATTAAATCTTACAAATCTGTATGTATTATATAATAAATAATAACATATAAAATGCTTCTATTGCGCTAAAATCCTCGGGAGACCCTAGCTCGGCAGCGCACCAAATCAAAACGGGTTAAGCAGTTCATAATCGATGAGCAGTTCCAGCTGTAAACAGTTCGATTGGTATGCTGGGTAGATATGGAGGATAAGTAAGTTTAAACAGGTGGGTTTTCCGTTTACCGGGAAATATTGCTATATTTCCTACAGACTCAACATTAACAGGGAGTGAGTTCCACAGAGTCGAGGCAACAACTGAAAAAACTCTAGTTCCGACATTTGTCTTAACACTGGGAACAAAAAGTATATTAGAATTAGGTGATCGAAGCTGATGAATTACTAGCTATTTTAGCGATACCGAAAGTTTATTAGTTTTATTGCTGCATTGAGTATGGTGGTTTCCACGACAGCCACCTCAAATGAACACTCAGATGTGAGCTTTAGTTTCTATTACCGTCTCCTTTCCACGGGATGGTATCCGTATTGTAAAAGAATCAGTTGTACTGTGTTATATAACCTACATTGCAACAGCTCTTTGATATGACATGCGACATACGATACGACGATTTCTTGTGCTATGTATACCACAATAAATCGTGCCAATTTGTCTAATAATTAAAATTTAACCGCAGGGTTGTTGAGCGACATAAGAACCGTTTCGACAAGTGGCATCGTGCGTTCCACGGCACCAAAGCCGACACTGTGGCAAAGATATTGGACATTGGTGATCTTTTAATGCCGGGTAGGTTGATCAATTGTCATCATTACTATAATATAGTTATAATATATTATATTAATACCTTCTGCAGTAATTTGTATTTACTGTTCAAGACGTCGCTGCCCAAATCTGTCTGCGAAACTGAGAAGGTAGCGCAAGAGTTGCATCGTTTCACGCTCTTGTCTTTCTCCAATATTCTACTAAACCCTATCGCCGTTCCGAAGACATATGTGATGTTCGTCTCCCATATTTTTGTGTGGCTTACCTCTGATTCTTTCCCATGGCACTATACCCTCAGTGTTGCTTTTTTTCAATCCACCATACTTCTTAACGTGGCCAAAATTGTTCGTTTTTGCCGCTAGAGTGCACCATTTGCGCTACATGTAGATCGTTCTTATATTAAAGCATAAACTTGTTAGGGCCACTGAACTTGGGTGCGGAAGTGATGCTCAGTAATCGCCAATTATCGCTCGGGGACCATGAAGGTCCGTATTAACTGAATGTTTAATTTTGGCTAAATGTTGTTCAAAATGGTTTTGTCCATTTGTTATATACCGTATGCACAATTTAAAAAAATGGTTTTTGACCATTTGCTATATGCCGTAAGCTATGTATACACTTTCAAAAATGTCTACTTCTATTGTAGGCGATAAACCTCGAGGAGGGGACAAGATTAGAGAAAGACCAGAACACTTTGATGATGACTGGAAGCCAGAAGGCTTCAAGACAAAGCAGGTCTTTGTTTCACCGAGCATTAGATACGCCGGCCACCACTCGTACGCCACCCCAACCAAGTATGCACATCATTCCTGTACCTGCTTTGTACCGCATTGCTCTAAGGTTGTTGATTCCATGAAGTCTGTCATTGACACTTCTGTTTCGTAAAATAGCTCCACTGTTATTATTCCATTGCAGGTTTTACATGCAACAAAGCTACAATTAAATGTCCCTTAGAATAAGTTCAAAAGTATAGGATCATTTCGTAATAAGTTACTCCGTAAGAGTATTCAACAAAGACCACTGTTTGAGTATTTTCCTGATTGCTTTAAGATGACAGAGTCGATAATAGACTTTCTGCAGTTACAATAATCGCAGATACACTAAGGTCATTGTCATTATCGTTGTACCCTGTGGCACCGTTGCAGATTCGTGGATGAAGAGTCGAACGCCACATACAACAGTCAAGTTGCGCTCCAAGTTCTCATCGCGCCCGAGAGTTACACAGTCGGCGAGGCAACAGTTGAGGGAACACACGCCTTCGACCCTAAGTTCAGCAACCAAGAGATTGAGTGGGCGACTGACGAGAGGGGCAGTGTCACCTTGTACGGTCTGCTTGTGAAACTGGAAGAAAAGACAGGCCAAATTGTTTAAACGAGCCGTCTGCATGCACGAACACTGTTTGGACCAGCGTTAAAATCGGAATGCCTGTTCCGACCAAATATGCTCTCACCCTTTTGTGTTTTATTACAGAAAGGTTCCATGCACGATTGTTGTACTTTCACATTACTATATTGGACTAACTACAGCTGTCAGTACAGGCTTACGATGATTTGTGTTGCACAGTAGTCACATTAAAAAGTAGTTTGGTGTGGCCATACATGGACCTGGGTCCAATCCACTTGCAATTGCGTATATTTCAATAAGCAGTTTCAATAGGGTTATTGTATGTTACGTGCCTTGATAAATACAATACCGGCCGTTTGCAGGTGGTATCGTCAAGTAATGAGTGCACCTCTTTTCCAGTTATTTCGCGTTATGACTAAACTTTTCAATCATTTCGTGAAATGCCTGAGTGAAACAGACATAAACATTGCAGTCATTACGCGAAATTACCGATTACGCAGATTGACTGTAACATATATATATATATATATATATATATGAATCTCTGTTTAATTCGATATATTCTTCTTATGTATTCATTTAATGGGTATTTATTTGCGTCATGACGTCTATGTTAAATTCGATATATATATATATATATATATATATATATATATATATATATATATATATATATATATATATATATATATATATATATATATGTATATATATATATATATATATATATATTTATATATATATATACATACATATATATATATATATATATATATATATATATATATATATATGTATATATGTATATATATATATGTATATATATATGTATATATATATATATATGTATATATATGTATATATATATATATATTTATATATATATATATATATATGTATGTATATATATATATATATATATATATATATATATATATATATATATATATATATATATATATATATATATATATATATATGCGTGTGTGTGGTATGTGCGTGCGTGCGTGCGTGCGTGCGTGCGTGCGTGCGTGCGTGCGTGCGTGCGTGCGTGCGTGCGTGCGTGTATGTGGATCTTCTGCTTTTCATAATTCAGGACACAGCTTAACTGTTTTTAAGGCCTTTGATATGTCAAAGGCCTCGTTATCAATGATGAAATGAAATCATACGACACCTACATGGCGTTTTTGTCTTTTGTCGTCAAATGCTTCTCCAGAACCACATCACCATGATTATCATCACTGTCCAGATGGGTGACGTCATGGGGCGATATATATTTGGGTGACGACATTTCGGAACTAGGCTGGCCAAAACTCCAGTTAGATATCCAGAATGTTCATGTTAATAAAAAGCCCAACCGCATTCAGCAACCTCATAGACGCCGGAAGTTCCTGAAATAAGGCTTGATGGCAAGTATTGAAAACGTTAGTGAATTTAACTTTTTGGGCTTAACAATAGACGAAAAACTTAATTGGAATAAACATAAACAACACATTTCGGTTTGAATGTTAATACCCATTATTACCTTAAATACTAGACTACTAAAATATTCTTATGTTTCAGCGTAGCTGTCTGTTTTGTAACGTCTCTGATTGCATATTTCATGTCTGTGTGTTGGGGGGAGGGGAGTGAAGTGTGAAATTGTGTATTGAATGATTCAATGAGAACTTGTTATCGCCACAACGCCTTAAATTTCTTGTACATTTTATTTTTAAATGCTACTTGGCAATAAACCGTCTGAATCTGCATTGTACTGGTTTTACATGTTCTTGTAATCAATAAAAATTTGCTAACAATGCATAAAGATAAACCACGTTGTTTACAACTTAAAAGTTGATCATAGCAACCACCAGGTGGCAACACTTTCTGATAATTACCATTGAAACAATAGGAAGTGAAACGTCTTATTAGTAATAAGATAACAAATACAATATACAGTAATATGTTATTACTATATATTGTCTTTGTTATTACCGAGTTGTGCTTTCGTATTGTATTATTCCTCTTAATTACACATTCTAGCTTTGCTGTTGCCTTGGAATAAACGGTGAGTAAATCTATAGTTGGGGGAAACTTAGCCACTTGTGGCTGTACACCCTCTTTATAGAAAGTGCGATATAATTACGTGATTACCAGGTGTAGGGGAGACCGGGGTTAGTTGTTACAATTTTCAGTTAAAGTCACTTTTTGTGAAAAGTATTTTAGATGCATGATTTCTGTCAATGCATACATTAAATTTATTATTCGCGTTAATAAAATGTACTATACCAATGATATTCCAAATTACAGTTAGGTAGATATATGAAGTTGCCCTGGCGCGGTCAACTGTAACAACTAGCCCTGTAAACGGGGCAAGTTGCTATATCACACGGGGCACGTTATTACAGCAAAGAACGTTTGGATCGCAAAGCATGTGTCACGCTTACATTTTATTACGTTAACGTGTTTAAACACACACACGCACGCACGCATGCACACACCACGGGTACGTACTGGTCATGTACTGTGCAGGGCAACATGATGAATGTATGAGACCTGGGTACACATCGAAAGGAACTAAATCGTATTGCCCCGCATATTGTATTTGTTGTGTCATGCAAATAGCGGCCGATCAGGTCGGGGCGGGTTGGCGCATTTTTGGCGGGGTGGGTTGGCGCATGCATCATAATGGGGATTTGGCGTGTTACCGAAAAGCCAAACCCCAAAGTCACACAATATGTCGCCCTAGTCAGTAATGAAGTCTGACCCATCGGTGAGGCTCAGTCCATCGACGACGCCCAGTCCCCCGGTGATATTTGACAATATATATATATATATATATATATATATATATATATATATATATATATATATATATATATATATATATATATATATAATACCGATAACTCCCCTTGCATTATTCACAGTTTTTTGGACCAATTTCTCCCTGGACCTATTTTTTCAAATATCACCGGGATATATATCAACGGGAGTTATCGGTATTATATATATATATATATTTATTTATATATATATTTATATGCCACAACTGTGAATATACTGTTTAAAAGCCCATGCGTGGCCTATCTGGTGCCTTGGGTTGAATTAAACGACTGTTTGCTAACAATTTTTATTTAAAGGGATGCGCCAACGTACCCCACGGGGTGCGCCAACGTACCCCACGGGGTGCGCCAACGTACCTCACGGGGTGCGCCAACCTACACCGTACACGAGGCAGGTTGGCACAGTTGAGGAGTGGTCAAATAATAGATAGGAAATCGCTGAATATGTCTACCAATGCATGGCGTAATGGATGCACCTTATCTACTTTACCTTAAGAAACACATTATTTATTTGAAAATATGTCTACCAATGCATGGCGTAATGAGGAACATACATATATCAATTGGATGCACCTTATCTACTTTACCTTAAGAAACACATTATTTATTTGAAAATTGTTTTATTACAGCTGTGATATTAATAGGACAAAAATGTCTGACGATGTATGGCTTGTGTTTGGCTACGGACACGTCCATGTCATGTTATTGTGCATCCACGAAATGATATCGCAAATGAGATTTTTACCCATGTTTGAATCACGATATATGTGCATTAACAACATACTGTGGCGAACATGCATAACTGATACCGGTGTCGGTGATCAGGGTAAATTTGTTGTTGTGATAAATAAAACAACATTTCCAACCTTACAGTTACACTAACATCAAACAGACAAATAACAGTAACCTTAACCTAACATTACACCAACTTTGTACGGATATGTTGGGCGCCCCTTTGAATATTGATATGCCTAACCTGGATATTTTGTTCAACACCAACGTTGCAGATAATTCAACAAGAACATAATACAACACAATTATCCACAGCAACATAATTGATTCAGGTAAATACATAAGGAATATAACTTTCTCAACATTAACATTTCTGATTATCCTACAAGATGTGTTGCTTTTTTATAAAGCTATGTCAAATACATTAACATCACTGCATATGTAGGGAATGATAGACCAATTATTCTCCTTCTTGGAGTATTACTGTCCTTATGACGTAATTCGTGCAAAATAATGCACCGTCAGTGCAATTCGGTGCAACGTCGGGAAATTAAACCGTCGATGAAACATCACACTACGTCAGGCCAGGGAACATTAAGCCGCGAACATAAGAAACCTCTGTCCAGAAAATCAATAGCGCGATTTATTGTCCTTCGAGCACGTCAAGATACATGCAGAGCCCGACCGCGTTCAGTTCTCGCATAGACTCTGGGAGTATCCCGAGATACTTGCTCTGAGGCATCACAGCCAGCTTGGCGTTCGGCGGGTGAGCTTCGACTTGGGCAGCGCCTGACGCGAATAGGATGGGGCTGATCTTGTGGGAAACGAAACTGCTGCTGTGGTCCTTGAGCACGGTGAACAGCGTGAGGCGGGCGGCGGCCGTCGACTCGTCGTCCCGGCCGGTCTGGCACGACTGGATCTTCTTCACCTGAGCTGCCGGACACATCGCCATGAGCCGCTGCATCAGATAGCCCCCGTTGTCCGCCCGGTCGAACACCGCCCAGTAGCTGACGGCCGGGTAGACGGGCATGGTCGCCGTGCTCGACGTGCCGCGCACGCGGACTTTAGTCATGCCGGTGATGCACGACACGAACATCTGCAGCGACGGTGTCTGCGCCACGATCTGGTCGCACGCATGGCGTCGGGACACGATGGCACTCCACGCCTGGGCAAGACCTTCATCGTCGACACGCCAGCCGACTCGGAACGCGTGCACGCAGTCGCCGCATGCTTGCACGGGTGCAAGAAGAAGGGCTCCGAGGGCCCGTTTGATCGCCTTTCCCTTCATATGTTTCACAGGATACTTCACCTTAACCTGCAAAAGTATTACACACATCAGTGCATACACATAAATGTATTCTGAAAGTTTGTCATATAGATGCCATGTAGTCTGTTATACTCAGCGTGTTTGTGTGTGTGTGTGTGTGTGTGTGCGCGCGCGCGTGCGTGCGTGTGCGTGCGTGTGCGTGTGTGCTTGCGTGCGTGCGTGCGTGCGTGCGTGCGTGCGTGCGTGCGTGCGTGCGTGCGTGCGCCATTTGTAACGACCTCGAGAATGTGCGAGATAAACGACGCTTTCGAAACATGTACCGTACATACTGTCGATATGCGTGAAACACTTATTTCAATATGATATGTCATACACTCCTACACCTACGTACTCTTGACCATCTGTTTAACTGCGATTAGCATAGCAGAGTCAAAACGATGGAGGTCCACTTTGTTTTGTACCACGTGGTTGGTTAGATGTGGATCAGTTCAGTTAACGTCAACACACACAAACACGGACTTTCATTGTTTTTATTCTTCTGTCGAGGAATCAAAACAGTGGAAGTCCATTTTCATGTGCTAGAAGTTAGTGTCATAGACACATATCCAACTATTCACGTGGTGCAGAGAAATGGACTTCCATTGCTATGACACTCCGACAGCGTAATGTTCCTGAACGCCTGGCGTGGCTACGCTGGAATGAATGAACACACACTGGAATGAATCTACCGAGCAGTCGCGTACTGTAGCGTCGGCCGAGTACGAACATTTCTAAACACAGAGTCGACCGATTTTTGCTTTCTGTTTTGTTTCGTAGTGTATTTTCTGGTTTAGCATTTAGCACCGTTGTTGATACGATACATTTTACACGTCAGTAATGATGTAAGTCAAAGGTCATTGCGGGTTCAACAACTTGCAAAGCTGCATAGGCTGTGCATCCTCTGGTGAAACGACAGCGCATAAAGCATGCGAGAACTCCACCAAATACGCTGGGCATTAGAATATATATATCGATCTAACTGTTATCACATGATGAACTGTGTACAGTGTTAATAATAAGTATTATTATTACTATCAAAGACGACACCCGGTTTGTCTATTATAAACAATAATTTCTCACTGAACACCTCTCACGAAACACAACCGCCCATGCTGACAAACAGTCATAACGGAAGGTCAAATAGCATCAAGATTTAATAACTTTTTATCACGCATCTACAGTACATGTAGCAAATAACGTAGCGGTTTTAGTACGAGTTGCGACATTTGTACATATTAATGAAACCCGCTAAGGTAATTGGTCGCGTTTATGCCAGTCTGACTGCTTATATTCACCGCACACTACTGCAAGCACGGATTTATAAATTCTTTTGTACAACCTTCCTATTCATAACTTTGCATGGTGCATCGGAAACCATTCACGCCTGTCTGTATTTTTTACAGGTCAAACACATCACGGCACAACACATGGTCATTCACGGGTCGTTTTAGACTTCACTAAAACTGAAGGCGTGCAAGCCAATTGCGACCCTGAAATGTAGTTTCATGGTCTGATGTCTGGGGAGTTTGCAATCATAGAAGGCCTTCTCACAGCCGAGTAATTGCATTAATACTGACTGCCGCATTGCATTACAACACGAAAGCCTTTGACCACCCATAGCAGGCCAGTCATCGGGATTTTGAAAAAGGGATTTCGAGCGTAAACAATCAACCCGGGATTTCTGGGATGATTCCTGTTAAAGACAATTAAAAAAAATTATATGAAAGAGGTGTGTGTACGAACCCCCGGAACCCCCCACGAGGACAAAGAAGGCGTCGAGTAACCTGTGCTGAGGCAACATTCTCAGCACAGGCGTCGAGTAACCTGTGCTGAGGCAACATTCTCAGCACAGGCGTCGAGTAACCTGTGCTGAGGCAACATTTGTAAGTAAGCTCCTACGATAGCGATCAAGCCTGGTATTAGTAGTCTCCCTGAGACATAATTAAGTTGTTCATCTTATTTGAAATTGTCTTGATATCGTGTGTGTGTGTGTGTGTGTGTGTGTGTGTGTGTGCGTGCGTGCGTGCGTGCGTGCGTGCGTGTCCGTGTGCGTGTTCTTGTATGTATGTATGTATGTATGTATGTATGTATGTATGTATGTATGTATGTATGCATGTATGTATGTATGTTTGCATGTACGCATGCATGCATGCATGTATATGATTGCAATGTATGTTATTGCTATGGGTCTATATAAAGCACTACTGCACTTCATATGGCTCGGATACATTGCTAGGGTAAATAGGCATACCGGCTGGACTACCGATTTGTCAAGTAAAATGTGTTTTATTGAACAATGCCGTTCAACTACGCACAAGCACCTGCAACAGTACACAAGCACCTACAACAGTACACAAGCACCTACAACAGTACACTATTCGTACAACACCAACGTTAAGTTGTGCTTTTGCACACGGTATATAACGACATTTTGAGCAAACGCTATTTCAGTTTGCATAAAAGCAATATTCGTGATTGACTTATTGTATTCAATTCACGAATCTCGATGAATATTGTAACCTAAAGTAGTATATAGTTGTATACAATATTGTATACAATTCAGACCAATCATTGGAAGTAACAATTTCACTATGACGTAAAGCAGCCATACGTTATTTCTTACGTCTGGTTCCTAGTCAAAGGGAAACATTAATTGTAAACGTGAATTGATGCTTAATACCTAAGCTATGAAGTATGAACAACTGTTAGTTTGTGACATCTTCGGAAACGACATTACTATTCCAAAGCAGCTCATATAAATGTAACTGACACGTCCATTTTTATTAACACATGTCGTCATATTTGCAAGAACGAGTCGCGTCGAGAACGAACCGTCTTTAGCACGAATAATCTAAAGTACGATTTGTGTTGCATCCGTACCACCCAACCATGTCACTAACTTCGAGTACGTCATCCAATGACAACGGAGTGCTTGTCCTTCTTGTGTCTTTGGAGGTTCGTACGCTGGTAGTAGGACTTGTCACAGCCGTCGATGCCACACACGAATGGTTTATCCAGCGCATGTCGTGACCGATAAGCCTTTACATTAAAAGGGAAGTCATGGTCGATTGTGAAGTGAGTAGTGTGGTCGCCGCGTATCTGTTGCTGTCGAATATACAAGGCATAGGTAAGCACTCCTGTCACCATTCGGCACTTCAAAACTACTCTATGCTTGAAAGTAAACCATTTCTGAAAATATGTCGCGCGTAAGGAGGGCGAGACAGCAACAAATGGAGTAGACGTAAGGAGGGAGTGACAGCAACAAATGGAGTAGACGTAAGGAGGGAGTGACAGCAACAAATGGAGTAGACGTAAGGAGGGAGTGACAGCAACAAATGGAGTAGACGTAAGGAGGGAGTGACAGCAACAAATGGAGTAGACGTAAGGAGGGAGTGACAGCAACAAATGGAGTAGACGTAAGGAGGGAGTGACAGCAACAAATGGAGTAGACGTAAGGAGGGAGTGACAGCAACAAATGGAGTAGACGTAAGGAGGGAGTGACAGCAACAACTGGAATAGACGTAAGGAGGGAGTGACAGCAACAATTGGAATAGACGTAAGGAGGGAGGGACGGCAACAAATGGAGTAGATGTAAGGAGGGAGTGATAGCAACAAATGGAGTAGACGTAAGGAGGGAGTGACAGCAACAAATGGAGTAGATGTAAGGAGAGAGTGACAGCAACAATTGTAATAGACGTAAGGAGGGAGGGGCGGCAACAACTGGAGTAGACGTAAGGAGGGAGGGAGTTGGAGTTGACGCAAGGTAAGAATCCTCGTCTGAGAGAAACCACTCATAATCTCAGTGGGTTGTCTGTGGAAGGGTCTGTCTTGTTCAGATTTTCCAACAGAACCCGGCACCACCATTGTCAAACATCGAAAGTATCATCATTACCATGAATAAACCAGACGTCCCCTTATCAATATGTCCGTCAAGAGATAGTGTATAGTTAGCATTTCTTATTTTGTTTGTGCATAGTTTCACATACGAAATTGGAAATCGTTTTAGATCTCTGATGCAGTGTGTCGGTCATATGTGTACCAACATACATTCAAGCACATCACAGTTTCAGGTTTGGTCAGTCATATGTTTTGCATCGGTATGGATATGTCAGTTGTTCATGACCATGCTAAATGGTGATGGCGCTAACATAGGCCGTTGTGGTAGGAAGATATAAGGGCCATTCTCCAAAAATATCTGACAGTTGGCTTGGGAGAGACCATTTTTTCATGTTTTCCAATCTCTGTTAAACTTTAATCCGATAAAATACATAGCCTAATCATTTAAATTCTGAAGTTTCTGTGTTTAAATCGGACAACTCACTAAGTGGCAGGCGGCGCATGTCAGGAATGTTATTCTCTATTGTTACATCCGGTACTAAGGTGCCGAGTTCGTTTAAACAACCTAAAGAAATATAAATAATTGCTGGAATTGAATTACAATAGTGATATTCGACAGTTACTATGTTTTTCTTCATGTTGTACTAAAAAGCAGTGCGGAGACGGTCTACAAATTCATAAAATGATACCCTGTTCAGGGAATGTGATTTGAAATTGCTCTGTTGCATTACACACAGAAAAAACTCTCACAATGCTGCACTGTGCTGCATTCAGATGTAAACATGATTCAGCGAGGTATAGAGAGTTGTCTTTTTCCGATTTCCTCTGGAAAAACAGACACTAGTGAGGCAGTGGATTCACAATTACGGGCTGGTTGGAAGCCCACGCGATACGCTAGACTTTGTGCGGCCCATTTTGAAAAGTCGTGTTTTGAAGTTGATAATTTATATTTTCATCAACTAATAGGTCAAGATCCTTCAAAACGTCGGTGACGGAGAACGTGAAAGTCTGAAGCGGTACCGACAATTTCCAGCATGTACCTCAGCTGAACGTCTGTTTAATTTGAATGTCTTCACTCGAATTTCATGATTTTATCGCATGCTGAACGGTCGATATTCATAAACAGATCAATTATATTTCACCACTAAAACGATCAGACGTTGTACCTTTAATGTATTTATGTGCTTGTTTGTGGCGTAATGCAGAACGTCGCATTCCTCTAGATGTGGTTGGATGAAATGGTGCGAATAACTAAACGTACGACAATGTTTTATCAAGATCAAATTAGAAAACATGTATTTGGTTCAGCCATATGAAATTCAATCAAGCCCACGTCACAACAAAAGGTAAACATCGACATTTATTGAGAATAGTTCAAAAGGCAAACATTTCTGTGCTGTGCTGCTAGTAGATACTATTGCCACGATCATTCCAGGTGCGCCGTTTATTTTTTTATCCGTCAACTACGTCAAATCACGTGATATTGTCAACAAAAGAAATCATACTGTTAATTTTTAGGTTGCAACTGCTGCGTTCTAACTGGTAATTGAGTGTACATATTCAGACAAACTACAGGCAAGTGTTTGTAGATATACACCATATTGAAACATATTGGTAAACCAGCTTTTCTTGTCATTCTGGAACGTGAGAAGCGTTGTGCACGCACACTTGCGTCACTACGTGGGGAACACTGGCCTCTGCTCTCCCTGTTCCTATCACTCACACGTGTGCCACTACGTAGGTAACGCTGGCCCCTGCTCTCCCTGTTACTATCACTCACACTTGTGCCACTACGTAGGTAACACTGGCCTCTGCTCTCCCTGTTCCTATCACTCACACGTGTGCCACTACGTAGGTAACACTGGCCTCTGCTCTCCCTGTTCCTATCACTCACACGTGTGCCACTACGTAGGTGATACTGGCCTCTGCTCTCCCTGTTCCTATCACTCACACGTGTGCCACTACGTAGATAACACTGGCCTCTGCTCTCCCTGTTCTTATCACGAACATTATGTATGTTAAGGCGAAACAAAAACCATGGCAATGCACCTAAAAGAGTTAATAAAAAGTATTTAGTAAACAAGGACCAAAAATGTTGCATAAGTTGAGTTTAAACGCAAACAGCATGGCCATATCCTATTGCTAAGTATAGGGCTAGATGTTTACAAATAGATTTCCATTTGGTGATCGAATATTGCCAGACCACAAGCACTCGTGACATCTAACAGTATGGCGCTTCGCTAGCTACGGATTTCGCTAGCTTAACATGACTTTTGTTGCGCTAGCTTGACAAAACTACGTCATGATCAACATAGTTCTCCCTCTCGACGTTGCAGCTATCGTACTGAGTCCATAATCACTAAAGCCGGGTTTGTATAATGAAGACGAACTTGCATATATCTTGATACTTTACCTAGTCTCCAATATATTAACGTTTGTCTGTCGCCGACCAGTAACGGTTGAATGCTGCTTCTCTTGCGGCCGTTGCACCAATATACGCGGGAGTTGTCATTTCAACAACATCCGAAGTCGTCGTAGAAGTATGAGTGGCCAGGTGGCGCTGCAGAGCAGGATTTGAGAAATAACTCCTGTTGCATCCGGGATAGTGACATGAGAACGGTTTGTCAGATTGCTTCCAAGAGCGGCGCGAGTAGACAGGCCTGCAACGTGGCGAGCCGTGCTTGAGACGCTGGTGGCGCACCAAGGTGTTGCGTAGGTGGAAGCTGTGAAGACACCCGGGGTAGTTACACGGGTACATTTGTGTCAACTCTACCCCGACCCGGGCCTTAGCACTGCAAGCATCAACTGGCGACAGTGACGCCATCTGCAGACACAACAAACACATGTGTTCGGTAACGTCTTCAAGCATTGGACAAGGGTCTAAGAGTGATGTAATTCGTTAATTAACTTGAGATCAGATCCCTACATCAATTCGTTTTCTCATTTTCCCGGAACCCAAAGCAGAACGTGGAACTACCATGTGATAAATAACAGCATTGCCTGTAAACAGAAACACAATTTTGTCGACATTAAAATCTAAAACACCTGAACGTATTAATGAACAACCAAAAACAGGGCTCGCAGTTTCACAATGGAAATATCTTATTCTAAATCACATTATCAAAATGTCACAAACTGTCAGGCGTGTGCCACTTGTGACGTGCGCTACGTAAAAGTTTAGCAACTGTTATGGAAAACGTAATATTGAAAAAATATATCAAAAAGAAGAGAAAAATGGGAAGTCAGGACGTACTGTTAATCCTTATCTATATGACTATATTATTATAATAATTCCTGCAAAACAGTGGAATAGTCCTGACATAACTTGGAAAACATTTTTATTATACAACTAATAGACAAAGGCTATTAAAAAAACAAAATGGAACAAATCAGGCGAAGAAGTTGAAATCACAAGCGAAATGATTACGGGCCGTTTACAATTTACCAATTCGAACAAAGCGTGCTAAAGGCGGAGGGGGTCACGAACTACGTACTAAAGGCGGAGGGGATCACGGACCACGTACTAATAACCACCGTTGCGTCATGCAGCGTCGTGGAACTGTTACGGAACTTCAGTTGTGTTAACTTGTGTAACCGTTCAAAGCCCGGTGCTGTAACACAATCCGACAACTTGTAAACTCAACGTCGTGGAAACAATCATTAATATGACACCACGTAGTTGTTTGAAAAATACGAAGCTTTAACATTATTATTAGAGATCAATGTTTGTAAACATATTACGATGATTGTTATCGTACGTCCTATATACGTGCACTGTGTCATAACATTGTTACATCGATATGTTTTTCAATCTCGAATATTATCGACATTTTAATGCACTATTTCGGGGAGGGGGTGGGTCGGAGGATTAGTACGCTTTGTACGAATATGTAAATATCGACAAACATCCCTAAGGCCTTCGGTGATACTTCACTAGAACGGCTGACTGGTCTTGTTCAACAATGTAATGGAAGAAGAAATGTCCACCCACATAACGGAAGAATGGAATCATAACCAAGCTTCATAAAAGGTCATCTTACCGATTGCAACAACTGGCGGGTCAGGTGTCACCTGGTTGTCTGGACAACTAGTTTACAGCATATCTTACTGAATCGCACAAGAGAAGCGATTTAATAAGAACAGGCAGGATTTAGGCCAGGAAGATTATGTGCTGACCAAATGTTTACGTTGACGATCATCATCGAAGAAACTATTGAGTGGCCATCACCTCTAGTTCGCAATTTTGTGGACTTTCAGAAAGTGTTTAATAGTCCTGAAATACCCACTTCATGGAATATCAATATGGGTTACCAGAAAATATCATCAAAGCTGGCAATGACTGCAAATCCACGGTTCGGGTAAATACCATATATAGTTGTGGACACCGGGGTTAAACAGGGATGCAACATGTCTAATCTCCTGTTTGAAATAACTATTCATTGGATCACGAGAAATGGCACATAAGGAATGCCATATGGACGACCATGGGTTGACAACAAGGTACTAGGACTAATAGGTAGCACATATGACGCGATGCAAAGAAAAACAAACGAAACGGATAATCTGAACGATTAGGCTGAGCAAACAGGGCAGCAGATCATTGCGACAAAGACGACAACACTTGAAACACAGAGAGCTGACACCGTGATCAATTTGGTGGGCACCTCAATAGAGAAGGTTAACACGTTTACATATCTAGAGTGTGATGACAAGCGATGGTGACCTTTGAATACCACATGGATACACAAGTTATACAAGAGCAATAAAAAATAAACCGAACTTCTTTGAGAACAAATGCCTCCGAAATATAAGAGAATACATTAGATAGAACACAAAACCATAAAAGAACTAAGAATATCAACATGACCATATGTTGACAACAGTCACACAGAAGAGATGGACTTAGAGTGACACCAGAAAATGTGCGTGCGAGTGTTTGCGTGCGTGCGTGCGTGCGTAAATGCGTGCGTGAATGCGTGCGTGAATGCGTGCATGTGTCACCTAACTGGTCAATTTTTACCCTATGTAGTTTAAAATATCATCCTCATACACGCAAAACTGGCGGAGATATTAGGGAACAAACATAATTTCAAAGATCTTAGAAGCAACAGTGACAAGCGCTATAGGTTTGTAGTTATTAACATCACTCGTGTCACCAGACTTGTTTTTGACCAAAGGTATAATAATTGTTTTCCCAAAGTCATCCGGTACATGTCCGTGTGAGATAACCCAGTAGTATAGTTATGCGCCTATCTGCATGTATAGTGTTCAGCAGATAGCCCATCATTGCCACATGCTTTACAAGACTTTAGTTTGTCGATAGCCATCATTATCGTAAGGGCCGATTTGGGCTTTCCGTAGCCATTTGGCTACGGAACTAATAACTTAAGTTTTAAAACCGATACGCACTAACCGTTTCACATGTGTATTCTGTGACATACAACCGAAACTTGGGCGTCAAGAAACTGAAGAAATGTGCTCCAAATAATTACTTATGAGTACTTTTATCGGTGACATAGAAAACATTTCACAGTTAGCCGCCATACTGTGCACGTGATGTTGCCTTTGGGTCACATGATCAAACGCGATTTCGTGCAGAAAGAGGCCAGAGTAGGCCAGCAGCACAGACATAAATAAAACACCCGTTAGTAAGTTAGTAGTTTATAGAAGAATGATTAATGATATAACTCTACGGCCAGCAGACGGCAATTCTTAGCATGACCATATATTGATCTACGAGAATCCCGTTTGGTAATCTCGCTCACAACAACATCCGGTTATATACATATTTTGACAAGCACATGGGTTCTGACAAAAATGTAATAATTTCATACTTTTAGATGGTTATTGTCAGGTAACTTTAGTGATATACATATAAAAATGCATACAGACATGAAATACGTTTTATTGCTCTGTTTATGGCGTTTTTGTATGGTTTCACGTTTCATGAAAATGCGTATGATTATCACGAGCGAGCTCTTCGCCTATACAACAGCAACAGCCAGATAGAAAAAATTGTATGGCGACTGACTTTGCCTAGGTGAAGGTTGCTGCATATAACAACGTGTGTCGTCTTCTCCGGCCCAGGGCGAACTGCACAGACTACCTTCTAAAACTGGCTCATCTCCTGTTTGAAATAACTATTCATTGGATCACGAGAAATGGCACATAAGGAATGCCATATGGACGACCATGGGTTGACAACAAGGTACTAGGACTAATAGGTAGCACATATGACGCGATGCAAAGAAAAACAAACGAAACGGATAATCTGAACGATTAGGCTGAGCAAACAGGGCAGCAGATCATTGCGACAAAGACGACAACACTTGAAACACAGAGAGCTGACACCGTGATCAATTTGGTGGGCACCTCAATAGAGAAGGTTAACACGTTTACATATCTAGAGTGTGATGACAAGCGATGGTGACCTTTGAATACCACATGGATACACAAGTTATACAAGAGCAATAAAAAATAAACCGAACTTCTTTGAGAACAAATGCCTCCGAAATATAAGAGAATACATTAGATAGAACACAAAACCATAAAAGAACTAAGAATATCAACATGACCATATGTTGACAACAGTCACACAGAAGAGATGGACTTAGAGTGACACCAGAAAATGTGCGTGCGAGTGTTTGCGTGCGTGCGTGCGTGCGTGCGTAAATGCGTGCGTGAATGCGTGCGTGAATGCGTGCATGTGTCACCTAACTGGTCAATTTTTACCCTCTGTAGTTTAAAATATCATCCTCATACACGCAAAACTGGCGGAGATATTAGGGAACAAACATAATTTCAAAGATCTTAGAAGCAACAGTGACAAGCGCTATAGGTTTGTAGTTATTAACATCACTCGTGTCACCAGACTTGTTTTTGACCAAAGGTATAATAATTGTTTTCCCAAAGTCATCCGGTACATGTCCGTGTGAGATAACCCAGTAGTATAGTTATGCGCCTATCTGCATGTATAGTGTTCAGCAGATAGCCCATCATTGCCACATGCTTTACAAGACTTTAGTTTGTCGATAGCGTTCTGCACCATGCAAGATGTTATGTGTAGTCTATGTCATTGTCATTACACAAATTCCCAGTATTGTTTACACACTCTTTCACATTTTTCGTATTTACATCAGTGGTGACATTGTTTAACAAAGATTCACATTGTGTTTTCCACATGGCTGATATGGAAGGTGATGGTCCGACGACACGTTTAACTCGGTTGACATGATTTTGGCGCATACACGCTTCAAATGTGTGAATATGTCGGGGCTTTTGTTTGTCAATACCTTTCTTGTGATGAGTATTACGAATAGTTGCGTACATGTGTCGTATGTTTAAATTACATCAATAATAACCGCACTCTTCCCATATGTAACTAAGTCGAACTACTATTGGGTATTGACAGTGTTTAATGTGTAAAGCAAAAGCTTCCAGAGGAAATAGAGCAACCGCAACATTCGCTGAGAATAATAATAGGCGTGTGGCACGTCAAATAACACATTGCCACAAATGGCCACACATGGTGTTTCTGCCCACAGCGACAGAGATAAATTGTCAATATGTATACTGAGCCGGGAGAAGGTAGTCAGAGTCGTCCGCCCCACTCTTCAGGTTCAGCTAGCCTAAGGGCGGAGTTTCAGGCCATCATTATCGTAAGGGCCGATTTGGGCTTTCCGTAGCCATTTGGCTACGGAACTAATAACTTAAGTTTTAAAACCGATACGCACTAACCGTTTCACATGTGTATTCTGTGACATACAACCGAAACTTGGGCGTCAAGAAACTGAAGAAATGTGCTCCAAATAATTACTTATGAGTACTTTTATCGGTGACATAGAAAACATTTCACAGTTAGCCGCCATACTGTGCACGTGATGTTGCCTTTGGGTCACATGATCAAACGCGATTTCGTGCAGAAAGAGGCCAGAGTAGGCCAGCAGCACAGACATAAATAAAACACCCGTTAGTAAGTTAGTAGTTTATAGAAGAATGATTAATGATATAACTCTACGGCCAGCAGACGGCAATTCTTAGCATGACCATATATTGATCTACGAGAATCCCGTTTGGTAATCTCGCTCACAACAACATCCGGTTATATACATATTTTGACAAGCACATGGGTTCTGACAAAAACGTAATAATTTCATACTTTTACATGGTTATTGTCAGGTAACTTTAGTGATATACATATAAAAATGCATACAGACATGAAATACGTTTTATTGCTCTGTTTATGGCGTTTTTGTAAGGTTTCACGTTTCATGAAAATGCGTATGATTATCACGAGCGAGCTCTTCGCCTATACAACAGCAACAGCCAGATAGAAAAAATTGTATGGCGACTGACTTTGCCTAGGAGAAGGTTGCTGCATATAACAACGTGTGTCGTCTTCTCCGGCCCAGGGCGAACTGCACAGACTACCTTCTAAAACTGGCTCAGATTGTTAAGCTGGCAGTGACACGGGTCACACGGGGTATAGTACCCACTAGTGACTAAACTACCAAATATTATATAAACAGCTAAATCCACAAGGGTTACACATAGAGCCTAGCTTCCTGTAATATGTCTAACGCGAGCGAGATCAGAGCTCTGACGCGAGATCAAGCGATATTTCAACATTCAGTTTTTATCGGTGAACTGGCGCGTTTTCCACGTCATGTTACGTCATGACTGATGGTGGCAGTCAGTGGCGCAAGTGCGTTGGTCGGTGTCTCGTCATATAGACTATCTCCTGTGTTTTATCAACCAATATAAAGACCGTCGGGCGTTTCTGGCACTGGCTCAAGGGTGAACATGGTCTAAAAAAGGCTAAAAAAATTTCCAGTGGTTCGTCGGCACAACATAACAATTTATTTAATTTTCAACTTAATAATCTTTAACCACAGACCAAATATTAGCTACGTGTATCTTCCCCGACAAACTTAAAACTGCCAAAGTAATACTAATTTATAAAAAGGGTGACGAAACCCTATTCTGCAACTACAGACCAATATCAATCTTACCTGCAATTTCAAAAGTAACCGAAACAATTATTTACAACCAGATCGATTCTTTCTTAAAAAGACATAAACGTATGTACGATAACCAATATAGATTTAGAAAGGAACATTCAACGGAATTGGCCATTCTAGAATTAACTGATAGAATATTAACACGTATGAATAATAAGGAAATACCTATAAATATTTACTTGGACCTGTCAAAAGCATTTAACGCCTTGGACCACTCAATATTAATAGATAAGTTAGAGTTTTATGGCGTAAAATGAGTAGCTTTACATCTATTCAAGAATTATTTAACAAATAGAAAACAGTACGTAGAAATTGAGGAAGCCCAATCAGAAATATCTCAACAGGCGTACCTCAAGGATCAATTCTAGGCTCTGTTATTTATAATTTACTTCAGGGTTGAAAAAAATCATGATTTTTTAAATAAAAAAAATCGGATTATTTTTTTTATTATTTTTTTTTAATCTGGTATATAGACATTTATATAGATGTTTATATTTATAAACTCTTTCAAACGTGTTCTATTCAAATCGATTTGGGTACTTGTGTTAACAGAGGGTACATGATTTTTGCTTATATAAAGACATTAGACAATGTCCACAATATAGTTGCATAATCTGTCTTGGAAAGGAAAGCATGCTGTGTGTCTGTGGCTGTTGCAGTGATAATTATTGTTTGCTGAGAGGGTGGATTAGCACCTATCCAGGGCTCTGTGTACTCTAAAGTTCTCCAACCAGACTGCAAACTGGTACAGTATTAAACGATTGTAGCACAGACTGTCTCACTTGAGTCAACATACTGAATTGGTAACAACTAGCCCAAGCTCTAAGTGGACTTTAACTCAGGGCTTCTGACTTGAAAACATACACAATGTCATAAAATATTTGACTATAAGGCTATCTGATGACAATACAACTACACAAGTGTGTGCACTTTGTGCTTTTGTATTAAAAAACATACAAAGCTTTGTTGATCTCGATGCTTGTAAACAATTATTTGTGTTAAATTCATATAAATCAGCGATTAAAAAATCGGAAGTAAAAAAATCATAAATCAATGGGTTTTTTTGGAGTGATTTAAATCATGATTTAAATCAAACAACCCTGATTTACTTTAATAACTGCCCAATCTAAGATTCAACTTTATTATGTAGACCGATGACACAACCCTTTCAAGTATCCTAGATTCTTTTGCACAATATAAAAATGCTGAATTCTTAATCAACACAGAACTGGACAAAATTAATGAGTGGCTTAAATTAACAAATTATCTCTAGATGTAAATAAATCCAAATATGATTTTTAAAATTGTTAGAAGAAATAATTTGGTAAACACCCCAAATCTAAAAATAGATAATACAAATTTGTATAGAGTAGATGAGTTCAATTTCCTAGAGCTAAGTTTTAATGAACAATTAAACTGGCAATGCCACATCGAACAAATTTCAAATAGGTGCTCCAGGACTACAGGCATCCTAAATAAACTCAAACGATTGTTACCTCTTAATATAAAGATTATGTTGTACAACACTCTGAGATTGTCACATCTAAGTTACGGCTTAATGGCCTGGGGCTACAGATGTGATAGAATTAAAAAACTTCAAAAGAAAGCTATCCGAATTATATGTTTAAGCAAATATAATGCTCATACCAATCCACAGTTCAAATGTCTTAAATTACTAAAAGTAGAACATATTCTAAAATTGCAGGAACTAAAATTATATCATACATTTTCACACAATAAACTACCTGTCTACCTGCAAAACTTACCACTTGATCAAAACAATAATATTCACAACTTTAATACACTTGGTCAACATAACATACATACAATCAGGGTATACCATGAATTTGCTAAGCGAAGCCTCAGGTACAGTTTGCAACATACTAAAAATAATGTACCTGATTCATTAAAAGACAAGATCGCCACTCAGTTTATATGGTTTTGCAAATTAAATCAAACTTTATTATCTGAATACATAATTACACTGAACAATATGTAATCCAAAACTGTTATATATGCCAACATGACTGACTAAGTTTATATATGCCAACATGACTGACTAAGTCTCTGTACCTCCTAGGTTATAAATCACTGAATGTAAAACCGATTGTATGTATATTTAGTACTTGTAATATACAGACATACATTTCTTTTGTAGTAATGATGCACTAATATTACTAGGAATTTTCTTTTTCATATTAAATAAATTAAGTTAAATAATCGTTGAAATTAATTGACAGGGTGGCACCTACGACAGCGATTAAATATATTGTATGGTTTCTGTATTGAATATTCTGTTTTGTTATGTCTTTGGGACAAATAAACATTCCCTGTTCGTGTCTCCATTCTAGTAACAAAGTAGACTATTATAATCAATCCCAACTACATCCACAATAAGATTAACAGTCAACAATAAGATTAACAGCCAAGCCGGTTATGCCCTATGTGAAGTCACATATACAGTTGATATCATTTGGATGAAAACTTAAAACATGCGCTTTCAAACCACGTTTGAAAGTGAATTGTTTCTGACACACGGGGCATATATGTCGCTTGACACCAGTGTGAGTAGCAAGATGATCATAGTAGTTTGAGCGAATGTAGAAGTCTTTTCCACAGGTTTCACACCGGTACCTGGATAGTTTCTGATGTATGCGCCTGACGTGTTCACTAAGACCCCCTTTAGTAACAAACGTACGTCGGCACTGCAAGCATCCAAAACGACTGTCCATGTGCTTAGCTCGAACATGTTCAGTCAACTGGCCTTTCTCCTTAAAACTCGACCCACAATGTGGACATTTGTGTGTAGAATAGTCATGCATTTCTCGATAGCTATTACGGTCTAGTTCGCCAACTTTAGTAGTTGACGAAGTTCCACCGTGTCTGCCCTTGTCACACTGTCGAGCTGTGGTACGGCTAGCAGGACCAACAGTGCACACCTGGCAAAGACACAAAGGCCATAGTAAGTTGGCTGTAAACCACATTTTCATGCAAACATTTTCTTGCCAGCATATGTTTACATTTGCATCAGGAATATGGTATGCAATATCAGCCACTAGCCAAGGGTACCCTTGGGACATACTATTTTGCAGCTTGCCACTTGCTAAAATTGTCACATTGTCCATAATATAGTGTATGCAGATGTAAAAACGACATAAATGTGTACATAATACTCTATAGCATCCCAGTAAATATGTAATTTGTCACAGAAATATCAGAAAGTGTATAGCCATATAGCTTGGACAGAAATGTCCTGAAAGTGTAGCGCAATTATGAAATGACCCATATATTATCTTACAATTGTGAAATGACCCATATATTATCTTCCAAGCCATACATTTTTGTTCAGCCTCTTCTTATTTTAGTTGTAGCCGAGTTAAGTGCCTCTTTCTACGTTGTGTTTTTCGACATTTCCAGTATTTGTATAGATCATCCACTTCATTTTGCTTTTGTTAACTTTTTCTAGTAGCCTCTTCAACAGGTCTTTCTTCCTGGAGTGTTTCCCTGGTTTATTAAGGGGAACAAAACTACCAATCTTACCTAAAGTTCCTGAATTTTGCTGCGGTCTTGTTCTTCATGAAATTATTCCAAATGACAAGCTATTTTCTCAACCCTCTCCTAAGTTCCAACAATGCCACCTCCCTCCCTCCCTCCCTCCCTCCCTCCCACCCACCTCCGTATGTATCTCCTATTCTTGCAGTTGATCACCTCCTACAATTTCTATACTATATTATACTATACTATATTATACTATACTATGCAGTTGATCACCTCCTACAATTTCTATACTATATTATACTATACTATGCAGTTGATCACCTCCTACAATTTCTATACTATATTATACTATACTATGCAGTTGATCACCTCCTACAATTTCTATACTGTATTATACTATACTATGCTTTACATTACTAAACATACTATACTTCACATGCTTGCCATTCTAACACTAAAGACTAATATAGCCATTATACAGGACCGATACTGTGCAACTCATGTAAATCTCATGGACAGCGCTTGATGCATTATCAATCTGACACATTGGCTAGTGGTAACTAGCAGGTGCTCAACGACAAATAATGGTATAATGCAACCTGTCAAAAATGTTTAAACAATTATACATTTCTGTCGGGGAACGCTGATTGGTGGCCATACTTGGGTTATTCCGTCTACCAGAGATTGCAACAGCCGAGACGTGGTTCCCAATCACTGTTCTCCAACCGGAAAACATACCTTAATCTAAATATAACTCATTCTGATTTGGAAAAAAGTTGCATTATTGCATTATCTACTTACGCACACCAGTGACACCATACGGAACACCGACTAACCAATATTTTCCATTCCCCCAGAATGCATGTTGGCTCACATCGGCAAGATACTGGGGCACCTGATGTGAAAGTGTCTTTGAGGGCCAGCAATAACACATTGTGGATTAATTTCTCAGTTACTGTTGTTGACATCAACAGTCCAAGTTTACCACAAAAAGTAGTTGCTATATCAAGGTTTGTGTGTTCGACTGCCGCTCTAATCAAGATATGTTTGTAATTCTAAGAACATTTCTGTAATCATAATAAATGACACATGTTAAAGTGAAACCAAAGGCATTTTTGGGACCTTTGCATCTATAAGAGTACTTTAAAACTTACCACTTGCAACTATGATCAAGAATATCATGCAAGTGGTTACTTCGTTGAACACTGAAAATCTTTTTTTGCATGAGCAGCACCATATTTGTTCACAATCCTACATCAAGGTTGCTGATTAGGTCTCTCACAACTCCAACTTTAAACGCCTGATCATAGATGTGATGATTTTAGTCTTACTTGCCAATAAGTTTAGACATTTTACTAACCGCCTCATGTTCCAATTTGACAGTTCTCTTGAGCGAGTGTTTGTGTGGTGTCAAAGCCTTTGGCTGAGGTACATGCTGGAAGATTGTTGGTATCACTTCAGGCTTTAATGTTCTCCGTCGCCAACGTTTTGAAGGATCTTGACCCATTAGTTGATGAAATTATATCAACTTCAAAACACGACTCTTCAAAATGGGCCGAATAAAGTCTAGCATATCATGTGGGCTTCCAACCAGCCCGCTCGCAATTGTGAATTCATTGCTTCACTACTGTCTGTTTTTCCAGAGGAAATCGAAAAAATATAACTCTACACCTTGCTGAATCATGTTTACATCCAAACACTGCACAGTACATCATTGTAAGAGTTTTTGTTGCGTGCAAATCCAATATTAAAAACAAATCAAAATGTAACTGCACATCTCGACCACGTTAAAAATACATGCGATATACACAGCCTACGTCACAGCCGCGTTGGGGTTTAAGAGGCTGCTCGCCTCCACGAAAAATGACATTAGACCAGAATTTTGCACTTTTAGAACAGATTCACAGTAAACAACTTGCGTGATATTCTTGATTATAGTTGCAAATGGTTAGTTTTTAGGCACTCTTGTAGGTGCAAAGGCCCAAAACCATGCCTTTGGTTTCATTTTAATCATTATGATCAAAATATACATCCTTTTACCAAACTGTTCTGCATGCGCCACCCTACTTTAACTCAAGGGCCGAAACATAAGGTACAAACCAGTCCATTTTTAAACATTGATGTATATTCAGATCAGACCACAACATCTTGAATCAGATTAACATTGCACCAGGTATGCAACATTTATGAAGTTAGCTGCACACGATCTATCTCATTTGGATGAAAATGTAAAACATGTGACTTCAGGCTGCATTTGAACGTAAACTGTGTTAGGCATATGGGGCATACATTTCGTCTGGCACCGGTGTGAGCAGCAAGATGATCATAATAGTTTGAGCGAACGGAGAAGCCTTTTCCACAGGTTTCACACCGGTATCTTACTTGTTGTTGATGCATTCGTTTCACGTGTTCATTCAGTCCAGACTTAGTACTATACATACGTGGGCACTGTGGACACATAAAACGCTTGGGCACGTGTGTCGCTTTAACATGTTCAAATAACTGCTGCTTCTCCTTAAACAGTACGCCACAGTCACAACACTGAAAAATCCCAAGTGTTTGCCGACAGCTGTTGTCGTTTGGTTCGGCAACAGGAGGGAGATTTTGGCCAACCTTAGTACCCAAACTTCCGTCCTTGTAACCGTGTCCAGTTGGTAATCGGTTACATGTACGATCAGTGCTCACCTAACAAACACACAAAGCTTATAGTAAGTTGGTTAGAAATCAAATAGTAATTTTTTTAATATGATCGCTGTTTAGCAGCCTTAGAGAAGACCGAGGTGATGTAGATATGGGAACAGGATTTGGACGTACAGATAGTTATCGATGGAACGATGATTAAGACAGGTAACGGTGTTGTGCAATTGGGGAACAGTGTGTAAGGACAGAGGAATTACCAAGGAGATGTGCTCTTCCTCCTTTGTTCCCTGCTGTACTGGGGTGAGGGTCAAGTACAGTTACAGTATTGTCGAGGCGAGATGCATCGAACCATAAGAGAGTACTAGCAACAGGGACAGTGTGGAGAACGTTGGTAGAAAGACACAGCTAGAAGAATAAATGTTGGAAATGTGTGATACCAGCTTGTGTATATGGTACATGTGTGTTAGAAATACCATAGACTAACAGGAGAAGCTACAGGTAGCAGAGAACAACTGCGTCAGGAGAATATGCAGAGTAAAACAAGATGATATAAGAATGGTAGTGGAATTATGAGAAGGGTTTGGCATGAAACGATGAAGAAACATCTGAAAAAGGAAGCTCATTCGGAGCAGACTGCGATGAACAGAGCATGTTCAGATTATGAACGAGATTGACAAAGACGGTTTGTGCGAGAGATAGAGATGGGGGAGAGAGAGAGAGGGAGGGAATAACAGTTTGTGATGTGGCCCCAACCTACACTGGATTAAGGGGAAGAAGATATTGTTTAGCCCCACATTCCCTTCTTCTTCCGAGAAGGCAGTAATAACCATAAATGCTTGCACTTCAAATAATCCTTAGATGTTAGTGACAAGCAAACTATCTTTTCTCCAATGATTAACTTTAATGTTGAAAACATCTATATACATATAGTTAACTAGATCAAGTTTGCCACATTCAAAACCTGGCATATGAATCAATGCAGACTTCAGCTCAAATGTAGCAGTTTTCACCGCATTCAATCCAGGCAAGGAATTATTTTACTCACAGCCATGTCAGTTATGTGAAGATCAAATATCTATGTGATATAATTATGTTTAAATTCTTTTGGGAGAAAACATAACATGCGTTTTCAAACTTTGTTTGACCGAAAACTGTTATAAGCATATGGAACATGTACATTTTGTTTGAGACCTGTATGAGCTCCAACATGATCAGAGTGGTCTAATCAATGGATGGGGGTAGATTTTCCACTAGTTTCACCCTTGTATTTAGATTTCGGTTGAGGTTTGCTGAACATAAAGTGCCTGCTAACGTCATCATTATTAATAGGATGGCAATATCTGTTTTTCCCAGTAAACAATTATCCACACTCTGTATATCCGTGTAAGTTATGTTTGAAATGTTTGTGTGTTTGACAACTGTTGCATTTTTTTCACTAAAAGAAGTTAAAATTCCTCCTTTGTGACACTTTCCAATCATTGCAAGATTTTCTGCTATCTCCACTGAATCTATGCATCAATTGGCAGTCAGTATGCACGGCAAAACATTAATGCAGATAGAGAAGCGAATTACTAAACAGTTACCTCTACATGTGTAACAAAATACCTTATTCAGTAAGCGTACATGGTAACTGCAATAAAAACTCTAATTGCACCCAATCCTGAATACAAGCATAATTAAATCATCTGCCAAGTCAGTTATGTTTGTTCGGCCTCATTTGGATGAAATCGTAAAACGTGTGCTTTCAAACCATGCTTGTAAGTAAATCGCGTCTGGCAAATGGTGCACACATTTCGCTTGATGCCAGTATGAGCGGCAAGGTGGTCAAAGTATTGTGAGCGAATGGAGTAGCCTTTTCCACAAGTTTGACACGTGTATCTGGACAGTTTCTGGTGTATATGTTTCACGTGTTCCACAAGTCCGGCTCTGGTAACAAACGTACACTGGCATTGTGGACAGGCTAAACGCTTGACCGCGTGTCTAGTTCTAACATGTTTAATCATCTGATTCTTTTCCTTAAACACTAAGCCACAGTCGGGACACTTGTATTGAAACTGTTCCTGTATTTGCTCGTAACAGTTGTGGTTTGGTTCGGCAACAGGATAACGTTTTTTGTCAACTATACTTGATGGCCAAGTACCCCATTTTCCAGATGTGAAACGGCTAGAAGGACTGTCACTGCACACCTGGCAAAGACACAAAACAAATTGTCAGTTGGTTGGAAACAACATATTAATTTTGAAATAGTTTTATGAATGTTGTTTAGCCGTGTTACTGCAGGAGAAGTACGCAGACTCATCAGTAACTTCAAATAGCTGCCATCTAAAAGGAGACTGTCAAATGGGTGTGTAAATCACAAATCACTTATCCTTCAAATGATTGGTTGTCAGTATAAATTACATTCATGCTAGTTTTCTTTAAAAGCATCATGTCTAACACAGGTGAACTTAACTTAACTAATGGAGAGAAATTACATGAAACCAACTTGCAATCAACAAGTGACAATGTTGGATGGTTCCAGATATGTACAACCAGATATGGAAGTTTGCTGTGCGCTTATCTCCACAATGAGAATCTTGCATATGAATATGTGCAGACAGTAAGTTAAGACTGCTCGAAATCAGATCAGTGCCAAGCAATGACCAACTGTTTGTGGCATACAGGGTTTATTTGACATCAGTATGAATTCAAGACTATCTAGGTTAGTTTCTAATGGATCCACCTAACATGTTTGTTCAGTTGACCAATACTAAGTTTTAACGCACACACAACATACGGGGAAACAAATCACACGGCCTCATGGTTATTAGTGCTATCACGGTTCCACGTCTGGAACTGAAAATAGGTACTGCAAGTCTCAATAGGTACCGCGGATCCCAATAGGTACAGAGGGTCTTGGTTCTACACGCTTCCAGAGCCGGAACCGTCACAGCACTAGGCATCAATAATAAAGTCTTCAATTTTGGGTATTTTAAACTCAACTGTATCTATTGTCAATTATGTGTTGACTATAGGGCGATGAGGCCACTCAAATGATGTAGTTTCTTGTTTTGAAATAAAACTTGTTTAATTATGTAGTTGCATTTGATTTGTCTATTTTAACAAAAAAAATCCCTTGTGCATTATTTTTTTTTTTACAATTTTAGGAATTTTCCTCTCCCCTTTTTCAGGAGTAGACAACTGGAACCATGACATACCCGTACCGTGAATAAATCGTCACAGAGAACCGAGAGCCATACAGACCCATGGAAACTCGAACTGTGACAGCATTAACACTTAAAGTTCCAATTTTCAGCTTCTGCCCTTGAAGCAGTGACCCACAATCTTTACTTTTGTGGAGCAGTTTTAATTTAATAGCAATTGTAATAAAAAATGTGTAATCAACAATCATTGAAAGGTATAATCATGATATAGCAATGTAATTTTCAATGCAATCATTCAAGTGATTGCATTGAAATCAAAGGAATACTTTCTGAACTACTATACTGCGACTAAACCATTCAGCATAAAGCCTATCCAGTAATGCACATACATCAATTCTCACTAGAATCATAGTACAGAGACACAAAAAATATAATCCAGTACCATTTAAAATGTCATTGTATTTGTAACTCAACCAGGTATATGTATCTGATAACTGTAATTAATTTACGCTCATAGACAAGGAAATTGTGCTCATAATCTGAACTATAATTGTCCATTAATGATAATGGAATTGCAATCAAGGTATTTGACAGCCAAGTTAGTTACACAGTTTACATAGTTACCTACAGTAATACACGTGGAACAGCAGTTTGATGTAAAAATAGCATGTGTGATTTTAAACTGCTTCTGAAAGTAAATTTTTTCTGGCATATGTGGCACACATTTTGCTTGTCACCAGTATGAACTGCAAGATGATCATAGTAGTGTGAACGAATCGTGTAGCCTTTTCCACAAGTGTCACACCGGTACCTGACTAGATTCTCGTGTTTGTGTTTGACATGTTCCGTAAGTCCAACTTTAGTAACATATGCACACTGGCACTGCGAACATCTAAAACACCTGTTCACATGTTTAGCTCTGACATGTTGATTAAACTTGTACTTGCTCTTGAACAGTGACCCACAATCGGGACACTTGTGTTTTAAAAGTTCAGGTGTTTGCTGACAGAGGCTGTCGTTTGGCTCGGCAACATGGGGTAGGATTTTGCGAGGTTTAGTGTCCCACTGTTTGCCCTTGTCAGACTGCCCACCTAGGAGCTGGCTACCAGGGCCACGAGTGCACACCTGGCAAAGACAGAAAGACTGGTCAGTCAGCAAACGACATGTTTATATTCATATAGTAACATAACTTTACTGACACTGAAATCTAACCAGCCGGGCCCCCACTTTCTTTCTTAAAAGTTCTTAAAATCGGATCTTAGTTATCCTACATTATATATTAAATTACAAGAGAAATCCAAAATAATTATTAATATTATATATATATATATTATTAATAATTATATATATTAAGTGCATAAAAACCCTAATGTCCTCCAGTCATGTTAATGTCACTCTGGTAAACATAAATTATCCAGGTATATTAAAAATACTCTTTTCCTATCCAATACAAGTGAGTTTGTCGGAAAGTCTGGCCAATTGCACATTACAATGCTTTCAGTCCAGACTCAAACTGCCTGTCAATCACAGGCTGTTATGAAGTCACCCAAAATAGCATGTGGCCTTGACGCAGTGTCTTTCTACAGTTTGTGGAGTCAAACCACGTAATAAAACACAGATATACCGTATTTGACCTAATCAGCATACAGTACACATGAAAAAATTGGGCCATGGAAAAATGTCCAGGAATTTGTTCTTATATACATACACAAAAATGTGTGTTGCTAGACAGTAAGGTAACTGTTTAACACTAGTGGTATAATATGGTGACTAGTGTAGAACAACTGAAAAGTTGTGCCAACTGTTTTAACACCAGATGGCGACACTTTTCAGCTGTTCCACACTAGTCAAATTACAATGATTACGGATCCTGCTGATTAAAAAGGGGTGTACACTAATTAGGGTGCTCAATAGGTTGAATACAGTATGTAAAATCTTCCAATCTTTTCAAAACAAGGTTGTCTAAGCAACCAGATGATATTTGTTGCAACTCAGCTGCTATACACCACTTTCGAGTAATGTGATTGTTCAAGTCAAGTTATTTTAATATGCATGATCAACAATAATCCATCACTGCTCCCACACCTATGCAGCACCTCGCTGGAAACAGACAAGAATTTTGCACTCCTTGCCACAAAAATTCCCCCCATGTGGGGTGATACCGCACACGCTGGGAACCACTGATTTAGATATTCGATTGAAGACTCCATCACCATTAACAGTCAGTATGAAAATATTCATAAATAAAACTATCCATGCTTCCCAGAGAAGTCAAGTTGGCATAGGAACAATTCTGCCCGGGGATGGAGTGTAAAGTGCTTTGAACAATCCCAAGTACTGGATGCTACATTACTACACTATATAAGAATGTACTTTTTATTAATTTCTTCTCAGATTACTCAGAGTACATTGCAACTAAAGATTATTCTCTTTTATATAAATGTACAAAACAGCAAAAAGCTTTTTGTAGATAACAGTAATAACAATAGTAACAGCCACTGTAACAAGCCTCTTACAACAGTTCTATGCCAGTTCTCAAAAGCATTACATTGCATAACCATATATAATAATAATAATAATAATAATGAATTTCTATAGCACCTATATCCTCAGGAACTTGAGCTCAAAGGCGCAACAAACTAGCATTAATCATAATTATGAAAAGGGATGCGCAAAGACAAAGCTTGTATTGCTTGACATCTGTTATCATGTTAAAAAGTCTGAAGGATTGACTAGTGATTCATTGTGATGCTGGCATAAAAAATTGCTATGTTTTGTAAGTTACAAAATAGATTGAACATTCTTGAACATTACGGTCTTCATATGTACTGCGCCAAAAAAAGAAAGACTTGTGTGCATGTATCACCACTGTTTATTTTCTATGACTCTGATCATGTTCATAATCAGCTGACATAATTAACTGCCAAAGACTGCATTCATCTGGCCCATATACATGTTGTTTAATTCACTGCCAAAGACTGCATTCATCTGGCCCATATACATTTTGTTTAATTCACTGCCAAAGACTGCATTCATCTGGCCCATATACATGTTGTTTAATTGCCAAACAAGTTATACGTGAAGCTGAAGTAGTTACGCTACATATGATGTGCCTCATTTGGATGAAATCGTAATATGTGAGCTTTCAGACCACGTTTGTAAGTAAACTGCGTCTGACATATAGTACATACATTTCGCTTGGAACCAGTATGAGCGGCAACATGATCGAAATAGTGCGAACGAACAGAGAAGCCTTTCCTACAGATTTCACACCGGTACCTGTGCAGGTTTTGATGTACACGTTTCACATGTTGGATCAGTCCATTCCTGCGAGCAAATGTACACGGACACTGTTGGCATGCTACAGGCTTGACTCTGTGTTCAGCTCTTACATGCTCAGCAAGCTGGCACTTCTCCTTAAACTGCGACTTGTAATGTTCAAAATGTTCATGTGTTTGTTGACAGCTCTTGGCGTTTGAGTCAGCAACAGAAGGAAGCTGTTTTGCTACGTTAGTAGCGAGCCTTCCACCCTGTTCAGTTGAGAAACATCTAGCAGGACCACCAGTGCACACCTGGCAAAGATACAAATAAAAATAATAGTTACATGGAATCAGCTGGACAAAAACTGGTTCAAACGCTGCTGCAAATTGCAGAAGTGGAAGCCTACCTTGTCAAAAAGGTCACACAGGCTAGTGTTATCATGGTTCCAGTTGTCCCAGTTCTGTAAGGTTCTTGATGACCATTTAATCACATGTGGGTCTGTCATGGCTCCAATTATCACTACTCTATTTGGTGGAGTACTTGGAACAACAGAATGGGGCTCTTTGTATGGCCTTATTTATGGGTATATATTTGTCGCATGTACTGGGTTTTGAAATCACTGAACTAATTATTTTCCTTGATCTTAATGCAACTTTACTGGTTTAGCATGCATAAAATCCACTCAAACTTTGCCAGTACCTCTCCTTGCTGGTTGACAAAGTAAGGGGCATGGCCATGTTGGTTCTAATTTACTGTCAGATAAAATAGTTGTGACTAATTATCACCTAGCAATAATCACATGATCGTCTAGTAAGATATTATCACCTAGCAACAATCACATGATCATGTAATAAAAGATTATCAGCTAGCAATAATCATGATTATCTAGTAAGTATTTAGAAATAATCACATGATCATCTAGTAAGAGATTATCATCTAGCAATAATTACATGATCATCCAGTAAGAGATTATTATCTAGCAATAATAACATGATCATCTAATAACAGATGATCACCTGACAATAATCACATGATATGATCTAGCAATAATCACATGATCATCTAGTAAGAGATCATCATCTAGTCAAGTAGTATACACTACATAAACTAAAAATAGCAATAGATGCATGGGTCGAACATATGTATATATTTGTCTGAGTAATAGATGAGGGGAAGTGAAAATACTACAAGCTTCAGGAAAACACAAAAATACTACAAAGTACAAACAAAAGTAAAAGTTCAAAAACCTAAAACTAAGATGACTTAATTTTAGATGAAAACATGTACAAAGTCATTTCTACAAATACTTTTATTTAACAAGTTACAACAAGCCATTTCAATACTAGTCTTTTTGTCAGTGACTGAGTCAATGAAAACACAAACGCATACATTGATCAAGGTCTGAATTATGAACATAATATATCAGAACATAATACTGTAGAAAGATTTTGGTAACCCTGCCATTTTGTTTTGTCATATTAATTGTTTAGTTTGTATTATTTCAAGTTTCCGCATCAATATCTTGAAAAATTATTATACTAATTCACAGTTAGAATCATGAACGACTGCATGAAAAATTAAATCTTGTGTTCTTTCTGGATTTAGGCTTTTCTTGAACAAACATTATTTCAAACAACGAACTACCATCTAGTAAGATTCCTACCTGGCAATAATCTCACAATGATCTACGAAGACTCGAATAAGAGTAACTCACATAGCAATAATCACTCAACCATCTAGTAATCTAGTAAGAGTCTAAGACTAAGGAATTATCACCTAGTCAGGCTGGGGTTCATCTAAAAACTACCAATTCCATATCGAAACAACAGTGAACCGTGCAACCATAGACATATTGAATGCCAACAAATGACATCTATTTAAGAAGCAATTCCGGAACTGGAATTTCAGTTCTAATTAGAACGTGACTGAGTTATTGACCCAAGTCTGTGTGCCACAGTTTACTTATTTGTTGAAATAACGTTAGATCTTTGAATTAATTAACTATTAAACCTCAAGTTAATAAGCTACATATGTGCAACCTCATTTGGATGAAATCGTAAAACATGTGCTTTCAAACCATGCTTGAAAGTGAATAATTTGAGGCAAATAGAACATACATGTCGCTTGACACCAGTATGAGCTGCAACATGATCATAGTAGTTCGAGCGATGCAGATAGCCTTTTCCACATGTTTCGCATTGGTACCTGTTGAGTTTTTGATGCACATGTTTTACATGTTGATTTAATCCACTTTGGTATGCAAATGTACGCTGGCACTGTGGGCACAGAAAGCGCTTGCCAGCGTGTACAGTCCTGTTGTGATGCCACATGTCCTGTTTGCCCTTGAACATGTATCCACAGTCAGCACATTCATGTACAGCAGTTGTGATATGTTCATGAGTTTGTTCACAGCTGCTATAGTTTGATTGAGCAACAGCAGGAAGACATTCTGGCACTTTGAAAATTAACTTTGTACACTGTCCACTCTTGTAGCCGTGTCCAGTTGTGGAACGGCTAGCAGGACCACCAGTGACCACCTGACAAAGACACAAAGGCCAAAGTAAGCTGGTGTAAATCAAAACATGCTGTACGCACGTTTAAAGTTTTTAAATTTACAATGAAATTGTTTTAATGCAACAAATACAATAACAATGATGGTTTCACAAGCTTTAGAAGCGAATTTTAAACTATTAAACTACACAATGAATAGATGGAATATTTCTGGCAGATTTTACTGCACAGTAAAATCGCCATATACTATACAAACCTTCTCTACAAAAGCACTGATTCCTATTACTAAGGCATGTGAACAAAAGTATGCACACATACAAAATCCTAACTAAATTCCCTCTTGCACCACAGCATCCTTCATTGTAACTATTATGCAGCAGTTAACATAAATTTGCCAGTTAACACACCAAGCACATAAGCCATTATGTGGCGCATCATCATGTCTGTATGTAGGTACTAGGTAGACTGCCATTACAACTAAATACACTACATAAACTAAAAATCCCAAACAATATTTATGTGCTGATTTCTTTCAACTGCTAAGTAGCAATAGATGTATGGGTCGGACAGTAAATACATGTATGAAGACTAACTACTCTCATTTCTCTTGCAGACTTCTCTACGCATTTCTGACTGGCACAACAACATCATTTAGCTCGTTATAAATGTCATTGCTTTGCTCTTTAGGGAACAATGAACATGAACTAGTAATTATTATACACCTTTCAGATGTCTTCATTCACGGTAACATCAACATGTACACTTTATGTGACGCCTTGATATGTTTGTATGTTGTTATTAAAAAATTACAAATGCGGTACCACATCTAGATGAAGTATTTTGCAGAGGTGTGGGTCACACAGTTTTACCTAGAGACCCATACACCCATCATCTGGATGGGTAAAGTTCATTTTGGATGAGCAACAATTTGAGAAGATGGACATAAATATGTAACCCGTCTGTGAATGCTAAGGCCCGTCCCATCACTTTATAAATTGTGATGCACAAACTAATGTTTGGAGGATCTATTGTTCTATAGATTAATGCAAATATAACAAATTTCTTAATAAGATATATAACTATTTAGTGAGATGCATAGAGAAACAATGATTGCCTTAACTATTTCAGCATTAAAAAAAATAATGATTATCTTTAACTTCCAGCATTACAAACAACGGTCGCTGTAAAAATACACCATAGACCTTATAATTCAAGTAACCATACATAAAAAGGTCAGAGGAGAGATAAGCTAAACTCAGCCAATAATATTTCTACCTGCAGGCATAACTAATTACCTAGCTACTAATCAGTATGCACAAATAATCATATGTAGCACATGCCACATGGTTAAATGCAAATACATTTTCAATTAAACACTGACAGGAGTCACGGGTACATGATAATTTCATTGATATTGAGAGCTTCCTACAGAAAGCATGTAGTACCCATGAACATTCAGATTAAAATGTTATATTAATAATAATATTAACCAAGTTTCTACTAAAATTCTGTGTATTGATACTCAAGAAACTTTGATTGAACAGATTAATCAGGTAAAATATCAAGTGTCAGCATTCTTAATAACACCAAACAAGGTTATTTCTTACAAGTTACTATGCTAGTAGATAGAGATCATGCTTGGTCAAGTATTTGTAAATTTACCATGTTTTTCTTATTTTTTTTTTCAAGTTTCAGTGACGACAGAAGTTTGAGAAAATCGAAAGTTTCACCTATATCAGCTCTGGTATATTTTTGACCACATGTGAAAGAATGTATAAAAGGCTTGTAACACTAACCCAGTCACTTCAATTAATATCTTGAGTCAATTCCGTTGTGTCTTAAGGTGTCCTGCCCAAATTTTTGCGGTTCCACACGGAGCACATAGTTAATTATAACTGTCTCAGTGTCTGTATGACAGCCAGTTTTTTTTACAAAGTTTTAGAATAGATACTGCACATCTGTCATGCTGAACGTTTACCACTGCTAATTTTTCTGCAATGTTTCACACATGTTTAGTTTTAAATACATGGTAACTGCAAATAGTTGTCCAAAACGTGTAAGTTTCCAACTCAGAGCGATATGCTGGTGTCAAATGACACCATTTGCAAAGTTTTATTGTGGTACCAACCATGGTGCCATCTGGTGGATTAAAAACAGTGGAAAAAATTTCATCATTTGTTTTTTTACAGATTTTGGTAAAAATACAATTTGTGCTTTTTCTGCATCTCATTTGTCAAGCATAATGTACACCTAATAGGACGAATACAGTACTCATTTTATCTTCACACTTTATATACTGTATTGAGGTGGCTGTTGGGAGAAGAAAATAGCGAAAATGCGTGTCTCAGTCTATCAATTAACAAAGTGGCTCACACTGAGCCAATTTTATAAATGTCTTCATATAACTGGTCGATACAACCCATACAGCAGATGCAAATACTGCTGTGTCAGCAGATCCTACACTGTCCTAGCAGTGGCATAAAATGCAGCCCACCGAGATTGGTTGTTTAAATATGTGTGTACAGTGGACTCTGATTAACCGATTCACGGACAACAGAATCAGCCGCTTAGTTGAATCAAATACATATTGGCTGTGACGGAATCATTCCCTTATTCTTTCTGTATTAAAAGGTGCTGCTTAAATAAATCAGCCACTTAATACTAATAATAGGATCAAATTGCTCTGGCCCAAATTGATTCTGTTACACAGAGTCCACTGTAGCGTGCATTCAAATGTTTACAGTCTAAAAGGTGAGAATTATGCTTTAATATTGAACAAGAAAACATTACAGTGGAATTGACATAACATTGAAATAACGTCAACAGTAATACAGTTTAAGTCAAAGAGACTGTATTAATATTAGTAAAAACAATCATGATTATGTTTGGAAATTAAACTTTTTAAATAAAAAAAATCAGATGGTGAATAACGAGGCGGTTATCTGGGGAGTACTGGATGGTTAAGCAAAGAATTACAAAGAATTCAGACAATGCGACTCACCGGTTGAGAAGACAGGTCAGACGTATTCTGTATTGTGTGTGAAGTTGGTGTTGTCATTGCTGATACTTGTGATTGCTGCGACGTGTCCCATGTTGAACATCCAGGCGTACTGTCTAAGATCATTTGGCTGTCTTGTGGCGTTAGTGAACCAAAGTCAGGTATTTGTGATGGGTCCCATGAGGTAGCAGTTGTAGTCTGTGGAGCAACATCCCCAGCTACATTCTCATTTCGCATGATGCCAGTTATGAAAGGACCAACATCAGGTGTTGGTCCCATCTCAGATGAGCCACTAAAAGAGTCTTGTGTGTTGCTGCTTGTTGTCGCGCGTCGTTTTGTAGGAGGTGGTGCCGTGCCATCTGCACCAGAGTTTGCTGAACTGTCTGTTACACCAAGGATCTCTCCAAACGGTTGGTAACTTCCCTGAAGTTCACTAAGACTGAGATTAGGATAGGACTCCTGCATTGCACTTTGGTCAGTTGAATGTGGAATGTTTTGGGATGCACCACTCATCTCAGTTCTATTGTCCAGATTTTCTTCTAAAACTATCACATCATCTACTTCTGTTTTCACTTTCATTTCAACGACATCTTCACTACCAGGCACTGTTGATTCACCATTGGAATTCTGAAGAGATGACCTATTTCTAAACCCATCAGTTGAGGCTTCATTGTTTGAAGACATAAGTCTTTTGATTGGTAGTTGAAGTATCTGTTGCTGGCTACTGTTGGTTGGTAAGGCAGGTGAGGCTGAACTTTCACGTGACTTCCGTCGACGCCTATGCACAACCTCGCCAGTTTTTGAGTTTACAGCAATTGGTGTGTCACCTCGACTGGCGTCATGTGACTTTCTCGCATCAAGCCGAGTGCTACCAAGTATTGTCTTGGCAGCATCACCTTCATCATTGCGTATTGTCAATGCACCACCGATAGCATCACCAAACTTCTCATTGATGTGAACAATGAACACATCACTATCGTCCAGTGTAATTCCCAGCACACCCTGTACTCGCAGCTCTGTCTGGTACTGCAGGCCATTCTTGCACAACAGGGTAACTGTATCAGTGAGAAGGTTCCGTACACGTTCTTGGTCAGGCTTCATTGTTAATGCATACTTTGCAGGGAATCTTGGATAAAAGTATGTATCTGAAATAAAAACTTGAGTATTAACTATTTATTATCGAGTACATAACATAAACATGCATGCATTTATAGGGACACTAATTTTCCGCAATCATGGAAAATGGGTGGATTCACAGGTTTGATGGAATTCACCTTTCTCAAACAGGAATTCCGCGATCACAAAAAATGGGCAGAATCCACAAATGTATGTTTTAAAACATGATTTTACTTCTCAAACGGAAAGTTTTATAAACAACATTAAAAATGGAGAGGTTTAATCCGCACTTCATAAAGAATGAGTTATGGCATCCCAACAGCTCGAAGCTGAACTAAGCATGGCGCGCAGCCACCATGTTAAGCAGTAGGTGCCTTCACCTTTTATACAGCCCGTGCTGAGGTTGTTGGTTCAGGCCACTGTACATTTATTTTGTGTACAAGTAAAACTTGTTTAATATAAACGAAACAGTGATACAATGTTTATTATACTAATATAAAACTTAGGAAAGTTATGCATATATTTGTGTGATGATCTGGGTTGTTTGATTTAAATAATTTGATTTAAATCATTGATTTAAATCATGATTTAAATCACTCCAAAAAAATCATTGATTTATGATTTTTTTTACTTCCGGTTTTTTAAATCGCTGATTTACATGAATTTTAAAGCAAATAATTGTTTACAAGCATCGAGATCAACAAAGTTTTGTATGTTTTTTAATACAAAACACAAAGTGCGCACACTTGTGTAGCTGTATTGACACCAGATAGCCTGATAGTCAAATATTTTATGACATTGTGTATGTTTGAGCTATTCCCTTTCTGAAATGCAGTGAAGCCACGCAAACTTGTCTTCCAGAGGAAGTATCTTTTCAACACAGAAGCCCTGAGTTAAAGTCCACTTATAGATTGTGCTAGTTGTTCAGTATGTTGACTCAGTTGTTTAATATTGTACCCCTTTGTATTCTGGTTAGAGACCCTTAGAGTACACAGAGCCCCTGGACATGCTAATCCACCCTATAAGCAAACAATAATTAGCACTGCTACAGCCAGACACACAGCACGCTTTCCTTTCCAAGACAGATTATGCAACTACAGGGGGTGAGGCCTTGTGGACATTGTCTAATGTGTTTATAATATGTTTGAATAGAACATGTTTGAAAGAGTTTACAAATTTAAACATCTATATAAATATTTATATACCGGATATAAAAAATAAATCCGATTTAAATAAAAATAAATTTAATTTTATTTTTCAATCATGATTTTTTTAACCCTGATGATGATTTTATAAAACATACAGGCCAAAATGCAGCACTTTGTGCAATCACACTGTGTCATTTATCAGAGTGCAACAAAAACTGCCTCCCGTTCATTGCTTGGTTGCCTCCTAGGTGCAAATGATGAGCAGTTCACTGGCTATGAAATGAAAATGAATTAATGCATTAACTGTCTGATTTGCATTAAGGTGAAACATTTACAGAAAAATTAACACAAAGAGCAGTATATATTGTACCATATTAAGGTTCAAAACAATAGTTTAAAAAAAAGCCTTTTGTGAATAGAAACTTGCCATTTTGAAACACATCTGAAATAAAATTTGCCTTTTTGTAACACAAAATATGTAAACTGAAACAGAATTTACCTTTTCTGAAATAAAAAATACGCAATTTGAAACAGAACTTTAAAATAGAATTTGCCTTTTTTGAACAGAAAATCATTTCGAAATTTCCACACAGAATGTTTTTCATAATATAATGTCACCAACAGCATGCATACATAACATGCATCTTGCAAATTCATTAAAATGCATTCCTACTTGATAATGCTTCTAAAAACAAATAAATAACTTTATATTTATATTCAAGGTCTTGACAGCAAATTGAGGTGTCTGTTAAATTTATATATAGTCACTGGTGTAGTTTTGCCTCGTTTTGAGACCTCGCTGGATCTCATGTTCGATACGTCATTACTCATGACAAAATTAACTTTTTCAAAGAAAAATTATGCATAAACAGGTTTTTGAGATATATTTTATAGTTGTAATTCTACACTATTAGTATTTATTTTTGTATACTGATCGCCAAATGGAAGCACCATTGCGACACATTGGTGCATTTTGTAAATATGCCATATTTCACTTTAGCGGACAAACACTTTCATAATAATCACTACAGGAAAGTAATCAAACGGCCCCATAATTTTTTTTAATGTATTCCTACTTAATAATGCTTCTGAAAACAAATAAATAACTTTATATTTATATATAAGGTCTTGACAGCAAATTGAGGTGTCTGTTAAATTTATATATAGTCACTGGTGTAGTTTTTGCCTCATTTTGACACCTTGCTGGATCTCATGTTTGATACGTCATTAGTCATGACAAAGTTAAATTTTTCGAAGAAAAATAATGCATAAACAGGTTTAGAGGCATATTTTTATATTTATAATTCTACACTTGTAATTCTACATTATTCATATTTATTTTTGTACACTGATTGCCAGATGGAAGCACCATTGTGACACATTGGTGCATTTTGTAAATACGCCATATACCCTGATGACCTTAACACCACCATTGTTTATTTCTGTAGGGTTGGGAACAAAGCAATGATAGCTCTGTGCGCCTGGCACAGTCTTCGCATTGGAAAATATGTTTTCCTGTTTGTCTACATGAGCACTCACTTCCTCCTTACTGGTGAAGAATAATTTTATATTAAGCAAGTGTCCGATTTATTTTTCATCAATAATAGATAAAAAATATATATATTACATAGAGCGTAACATGTGTAATGCAGAGAAATAAAAATTCAGAAGGGTGCACTAGTTATTGCCAAAAGTCTGTGAAGTTATGGAAGTACATTACTAAGTTGCTTTATCATAAGTATGCTATGCATATATGACTGTGATTGGTTATCGGTTTTTTTATATCAATTATAAATGTGGCATTACGTGTGTGACACATTTTCGTTACGTGTGACACGTGTGAAATAGCCTTAGTAATGGACAGTTTTCTTGGTTGATAATTATTGTTTACATAGCAATATGACATTTTTAGCTGATGTTACGATAACACACCATAATGAGGTAAGTTAATTGTGATAAAACAAACAGCTATGTAACATATTTATTTAGTATGCCCTGGGCTGGGTAATATAAATAATAAGATCTGATCCATTTCATCTTACCTTTATTCACAAAACCCACAAACCAAAACAGCATAATTAAAAAAACAGTATATCTAGAGTGCAGCCAAGTGCTAAACCTCGTTACAGAACTTATTAGCAGACGAGTAGTTTGCAAACAGTGTCCATTATACCCGTAGCTGTGTGCCAATCTGTCACCATTTCAAAGCTCATTAAATTTGAACTCAGGAGAATGCTCTTTTTCAAGTATACTCCTGAAGTAAATAATAAATAATTTTTTATATATCATGAGGAAGAAATTTTTAATTATGTTTTATGATAAACTATTTTAAATTTATAAATAAATTATTTTACAGACAATTTCTCACAACTTGTGACACAAGCCCAGCGGCAGCGTTAGCCTAGAAAGGCATGATTCCTGTCGAAGCGTCCAGTTACCGGTTAATCGTGCCTACCCAGTGTGTGACCTTTTACAAAACACCTAACATGACGCGATAAAGTACTATTGTTCTTCTCAACTCATTAGGTAGGCGCTAATTATTACAATGCTACTTCACAACCACGATTGAATTTGAACGCGAAGAAGTTGACCTACTTCTGCCGCTGGGACGCCGCCATGTTTTATCGCTCCGCTGCAGCGAAGATAAAAATACGAACAATTTAATTCGATCAGCTAATTTTATTTCGCAATATTCACCATTTGCTGTTATGTTTACGCAGCCTTTGTTGTTTTATGGTATGATATACTAAAACTTGTTATACAATTTATGCTTGAAAAACGATAATAGAACTACCCGGGCTGGTGATTATTCATCCTGCCCCGACTGAACAAAACTCTGTACTCTGCCGTGACAAAACGTCCTAACCTAACGTCATGGATGCCCTCATCGATGTAGGATACTATGTTTGTATGTACTTCCCAACTATCTCACTTTACATACCAAATAGGGCGTCTGAGTCTGTTTCAGTTCACGAAGAATAACCGTTTCGTGAGAAATTATGTGGGTCTCGAACACGTGGCGCCCCTGGAGTGCATCAAAAACTCAAGCCCAGTTTAGTTTTTAACAACTCAGACAGAGGGCACTACTTGTCCACTTCGCCATCGACAATTATTTAGCTCTCACTGCGTTCTCATTTCTTTTCCACTGGGGGCACAATGTTAGTAACTGTCTGGTTCTCTTAGTGTACTCCTGATATCACCTCCATTTTCCCTTCTTCACAGCTTTCTCTAATGGAATATGTATGGTCCATTTGTGGTGGCTTTCACGATCTTTATCTAGTTTCTGTCTTTATTGCATGACTCATGTCTATGTTGACACTGTGTTTAGAAGCTCCGTTTTCTCCTCTCCTCCTCTCTCCCCCACTCCCTCTCTCCTACTTTCCCAGATAGTTGTCTCAGACCATTTCACATTCATATTCATGCGTAGGCATTATATTATGTTATGTTGATGGAAGTCTATAAACCAACACTGAGTTGACATTGGAGTTAAACGTTCTGAGCTTACTGTTTAGCTCGACCTGATTTGCCTTTCTAAATTTCCTCAGCCTTGTGGAAAACGGCTCAGGCTTTTTGGATTCTAGGTTTTGTGTCTTCTCCTGTTCTCCGTATCTTGCTGCTTTTACTGCCCCAGTACGTGAAGGAGCCGGTTCCGGTCAGTGGTTCCTGTAACATAACATAACTTAACCACTCCTCCTCTTCCCACTGCTCACCCCCCCCCCCTTCTCTCACTCACTCACTCCCTCACCCACCCTATCCCCATCTCTCACTGATATAGTAGCTAGGCCAACTGAACAAAATAAGATCGTCGAAAGTCACTGCTGGTCACGTCGAGGCTTTCAAATGGCGTGTCTTGAGGCGAGACAGTCGTAGCCAGAGCTGTTGACACGGATATAACGCGTTTGGCAGCGAATTTCTATGTTGTGATTTTGCTAATCAAAGTTATTTCCCGATTTGAATTTGTTTGTTCATATAGTGTCACAAGTGATGTGTGTTGATTTCAGACCGTTAAACAAACATAATACATCGCCTAACAACGTACCATAGAAAACATGATTTATCTAAAATCGCACAAATTGGATATAATGCGTTTTGTAAATAAGCGCCTCGTACGCACGCACGAACGCACGCATGAACGCACGCACACACCTTGACCTTGCAAGCGATCCCGTCATAGGTGCTTTGTGTCACAGAATTACACTTATATGATTTCTCATAATGTCGTAGAAGCTTATGACGGGTCTCCCTGTCGGGGCTGTCAAATGTACATCTACACTGTTGATGTAGGCGGATGAATCATATTCCATAGATTGTTCCATTATGATACGAACAGTAGCAATTCAGTCAACGCAAGTGGTCTCTCAGAGTCTGGCAACTGCCACTAATGTTCAGCATTTCCAAGATGATTCTGTTGTGAACCTTTACATACACTGACACAGGCATTAGTTCTCGTTAGTTTTTGCATTCATGCATGTCTCCTTTCTTTGGGAGTTTGACGAGTTACCCTTCTTTACATCCGGTAAGTATTTCGTCTTCGTCAAAAATCGTTCTAATCAGATCTTCCTAATCACTATGGGGTTCTGTGCATTCCTTGGTCTTTCGCAGTTGACCTGGATAAGTTATTCTGCTCGTTGAATGTCTGATGGGTTCACCGGTGTTGGTCGGCTCAGCAGTTCTTCGAAATGCTCGTTTAATCTCCGGATTATTTGATCTCCCTCATTGGTAGGTATGTCAGTCTTCTTGTTTTTAAAGGGCCTATCTGTATGCTTATATATTTCCCGGTTGGTTTCTTGTTGTGTTGTACAGTTGTTTCATATTTCATTGGACTAATTGCGTACGCAACTTCCTTGGTAAGACTGCCGATTCCTTGTTTTTTCTTAATTTTTTTTTACCTTGCTTGCCTTCGCATAACGCTCCTTTCTTGCCTTCGCATACTGCTCCTTTCTTGCCTTCGCATACCGCTCCTTTCTTGCCTTCGCATACTGCTCCTTTCTTGCCTTCGCATACTGCTCGTTTCTTGCCTTCGCATACTGCTCCTTTCTTGCCTTCGCATACTGCTCCTTTCTTGCCTTCGCATGCTGCTCCTTTCTTGCCTTCGCATGCTGCTCCTTTCTTGCCTTCGCATGCTGCTCCTTTCTTGCCTTCGCATGCTGCTCCTTTCTTGCCTTCGCATACTGCTCCTTTCTTGCCTTCGCATACTGCTCCTTTCTTGCCTTCGCATACTGCTCCTTGGCTGCTGCGGTTGTTGCTTGATGTGTGTTGTTGTTGTACATATCCCTTCCTCGCTTGCCCTTTATTTAGAGCTTCAGATTCACATAGTTTATTCATATCATAGCGAACAAATCATACAATACAAACTCAACATACATTAACATAATATAACAATCTTACGACAATAAAAAAAAACATGGACTAAGACAATATACACAGAGTACAATTATATAGTATCAAAGTATAAATCAAAATAAAAGTATAAATTAGTATTAATTGTAGTAAATTATAACTAACTATTATCTGACAGCTGCTATGGACCTGTAGACCCATATTAAGACCAGATAGGTCGCTATCATAGGGGCCACCCTCTGGTAAATTATTTAATACAAAAGCTTCAAATCGTTAAACTTATGCTAGAAAAAGTACAACATTATAAACATGTTGTTCAGACAGTAATAACAATGGACTGTACAAACCAGGAGAATGATATAAATTTTCCTGTAATTGGTGACATATATAACAGTTAGGTAAAAACCTTGTTCTTGATACAGCTATAATTGCTTAGGTAATAAACCTTCACATAATTGCAAATTCACGTCGAATTTTTTTTTAATGAATGTCACTATATGTTCGTGTATTACAATTGTGAATGGTGTAATTAGGCTGCAGTGGCAATTGTTGTAAATAAACAGGTAATTTGTTGTGTAAATTTATAAAACAAAAATGTATTCGTCAGATATCACGAGCCTTTAGTATGTTTAACTGCATTATATTTACCAAGATTAATAATTCTTATAGCTCTCTTTTGTAGCTTGAAAATTCTGCCACATTTAAAGCCCCAAACCATGATGCTATAATTTACGTATGGTTGAATTAAAGTGTTATACAGGGTTAATTATATATGTTGGTAAACATTTTTGAGTTTATTAAGAATTCCAATTGTTTTAGAACATTTGTTGGCAGTTTTTTACTATGTTTTTTTTTAGTTTAAATTATCATCTATGATGATACCAAGAACATTTTATTTGTTTACATTGTCAATAACTTTGGCATCTATTTTAAACGCAGGGATATCTAAAGGTTTGTTGATCATTTTATACAATATGCATTTTGATTTACTTACATTAAGATTAATAATAATAGGATATCTACGTTCACTTCCTTAGTGGAGGTTTTAAATGATTGAAAGGTACTAGAGTGTGGTGTCATCAGCATGCATAACAAAATAAAATTATGTAGTTGCTATTTATGTAAATTAAAAAGAGAAGAGGGCCAATGATTGGACCTTGAGATACACCAGTGGAAATGTGTAATGTGTTCGATAAGATGCCATTGAATTTAACAAATTGAGTCCGATTTGTTAAATAACTTTCGAATAGTTTAAAGCTGTCTTTTTATGTCATAGTGGCTTAATTTGTTCAACAATATTTAATGATCTATATTGTCAAAGGCTTTTGATAAATCAAGGAATATACTGAATGGTGTATCATTATTATCTTCAGCAGATATTCACTTCAAAACATTCACATTTAATGCATTTTAAAAGTACAACAATGTTGTTGTCATTGTCAACAGCCAATAGACAAGTTAGCACGACAGTGGAAACATTGCTTTTCTGTTAATTCTAAATAAAAGCAAACACAAAAATAAGACAACAAAATATGCCTTATGAAATATATCACGCATACGTACAAAATCTGAGATCATGTTATGCAAGATAAATTCTGGAAAAAAAATGTTGTGAAAATGTACCGTACACTTCAAGTTCATCTAATCTAACTAACACTTTTCTGCAATTGACCACATCGTCATTGCATTGACATGAAATGTACGCTCTATGGTAGGCTACACATTACTGACTGAAACAAATGAAGCATTGAGCTATGGTGATAAAAGTTGATGACTCGACAGACAGAAAAAAACAAATCCATACTGAAATAATTACTGACCGTGATAGCATTGATTTATCAATGTTAATGATTTATGCGAACATAATTTTACTGATTGCTTAGAGTCCCTGCTCATGTTACATCTTGCTACATTTGCCAGATAACTATTTTGTAATGTAGGATAATAACTACTGTTTCAGTCCCAACAGTTCCGAAATCGGAAAATTGTGTGCATTAGTGCCTTACCCAAAGATTGCAAATTAGTCCAAATAAATGTTGCACAATGGTGTGCGCATATGAAACTTTGGATTTTCAACAAGCCAATGGATTACTTGTTTATAGTACAAACTTTGTAAAAAAATATTTTGTTTAAAAGTACAGGTGGAATGTGGCGATCAATCGTCTGACGATTTTCTGACGCCCACCGACGGAAGACTCTGTAATCAGTTGTCAATTTGTATTTCCTCTGCGATGTGGAAATCGGTGCACAGACCGGCATGCAGCAATGTAGATACGGCGTTCGTTAGATGATTGCGGTATTTGCTGTTCGGTAGTACGACTATCCTGGACGGCGCATGCGCCTCGCTTATGTCACTGAGCACGTTCAAACTGTGCTCGAGACGCCGGTGGATGTAGCCGCTGTTGTGGTCTTTCAAAACGACGTACAGCGGCGCGCTGAGGTCTGCAACGGTGTCTGACGGTAGACGGCGCTGTGCCGTGATCGGTTTGAACTGAGCGCGTGCGTTGACGTCCTGCAGTCTGCGCATGACCTGCGCACGTACGTCTCCGATGTCGACGTCAGGTGTCGTCACCATCCAGTAACTGATAGCTGGGAAGATGGCGCTCGGCTTGAAACCCTTCCAAGAGCCTTTCGTGAACACACCCGTGATGGACGATACGTAGAACTCGACGTTGGGTAGCGCGCGCACAACCGCGTCACATCTCCGGCGCTGCAGGGCGATCGAATCCCAGGCGGCCATGAGCGAGTCGCCCATTTCCCGCCATATGATGCGGAACGTCCGTGTTACGTCGCCTCGACACACGACCGGCGTAACGAGCTCTCGACTGAGAGCCTCCTTCAGCATTGGACACTGTAGGTTGTTGAGCGGGTAACGACTTGAGCTCTGAAACAGACGTGAGCAATTCTGAATAACGTACATGATGCAATACGTACATGATCATCGCACAGGCTACTGTAACTACCGGGGTAGGTGAATGCTCACGTCCTCGCAAAATAGGGGGCGAAATGTAATAGCCTGTCTCTGCGTGATGGGAATGGGGGCTACTGACTGAGAATCGATTTTATTGTCATAAAGGTTATACCCGTCAATCCACATGCTTGCACGTCCACGACGGACTCAACCCGTCAATCTGACGGGGAGACGACGGTAACTGTGTTACTCATTGAATCTCTCGGAATATTCGCACCCATTTGATGATGTATTCCACTAAATTAATACTTTTAAGATGAGATAAATTAAAACCGTTTTGATATATAAATCGATAATGGTTGTCAAATAGAAAAGTAGGGAAAAGACGTTAAGTTCACAAATGCCACCCGAAAACGTTGCCGTTGACAACCCGGAAAATATCTAGTTGTAATTTAATTTCAAATATATGGATGATCATGTGTACAGTGAGGTTGGTTTCAAGTATTTCAATTCGGCGTGTTTTAGTGAGGCTTCGTTTCTTACCCCAAAAGCAAAATATATGGTTTTGAAATCATCAGCTTCGTGACTTTATTTCCTAACTTTAACATGTGATTAACATCAAATAATTAAGAAATCAAACTATGTAATACAACACAGACTACACAACATCACAATATTATAGTAACGCAATTACAGCTATACTTTAGAAAATCATTACACTATGTCTATACTATATAGCATCACAAGTAATGCAACTAGTTGTGAAGAGTTGGTGGCCTGAATGGAAACCAGGCAATTTACAGTAACGCAATTACAACTATCTGTGAGCTGGTGAATTATTGTCAGTCAATGATAGTTTAGCGTGCTATGTAGATGCATAGGAAAACCCCAATGGATTTCGGTGAAACAATACCATTATTCTCCTGGAGGAAATCACTAGAACAATTCAGGTCTCTTCCAGCACATCCATTCAATGCGAAGTCCTGCCTCCCGCAGAGCAGACACAGATTCCGGCATTTGCGGCAGATATTTGCTCCGAGGCATCACAACGAGTTGGGCGTTCCGTGGGTGCAAGGAGATGCCGGTGGCGCCCGTAGCGAGTAGACTATCGTTAATCTTTTGTATCACGAAACTGCCATTGTGGTCCTTGAGGGCGACGAACAATGGGCCACAGTCGGGGGACAGAGATTCGCCAGAGTGTCGTTGGGTCATCGACTTGATTAGCTTCACTTCGGCGGACGGGCAGGCGATTAGAAGCCGCGTAGCCAGACAAGGGTAGGTATCGGGGTTCGCACCTTCGAACACTGCCCAGTAGCTGACAGCCGGATAGATGGGTCTTGCCACATCTGCCGCCGCGCCTCCCATCATTCTCTTCGAAAACACGCCACTGATGCACGATACGAACATTTGCAGCGACGGGGTCTGCGAGACGATCTGGTCGCACAGCTGGCGCTGCGACACGATGACGTCCCATGCGTGTGCCAGCTGGTCGAGACCGACGCGCCAGACAATGCGAAATGCGCTCACGCAGTCACCGGACGAACACACTGGCTCCACCAGGTGGGAACTTATTGTACGTTTGATCGCATTGCCGTAAAGAATGTTCTGCGGATATTTGGCGAGGCCCTGCAAAGAGTATTACGCAATCATATTACGCAAAGATTATACAAATTATGAATATGCAAAATTACGTCATGACGTTAGAGCACCACACAAAAAAGTGACATGACGTTAGTGCACCACACAAAAAAGTGACACGACGTTTATTGCACCACACAAAAAAGTGACATGACATTAGTGCACCACACAAAAAAGTGACATAACGTTTATTGCACCACACAGCTAAATAAAAAGGTGACAACCTGACTTGTACTCTCTTTTTTTTTGACAGGTGATAATCTTATTATAATCCACCGTGAGCATATTGATATGTGTTTGTTTGTATGCTACGCTACTTCTAGACGCTTTGCATCTTGTGCGCCAACCTTTCAGGAGTTCACCACACGGTCGGGTCGTATCAGTTGTACCCTTTCTACGAACAGTCGAATTACCCTTTGTAGTTATTACGTACAACTGTCCACAACACAACGACTGTTGACAACGTCAGGAGTCTTTTCTTCGATTGTCCAAGGTTACGTCATAAAAGGGCAAGGCGTCACCAGGCATTACTGTCAGATATTTATGTGATACTGTTGTGAATCCTGAATTTCTACACATGCCAACTACAAAGTTATCCCGTCCGGAGAATTGGCATTTTTGCTAGTAACAATGATTATTATTAGAGTGTGGTAGGTGATTTCTAATAAGTGGCATGAATTGTAACCAACAATAAAACACCGACGGTTGCCGCCCTGGAGGCTTACTTAAGGTGAAGAATACAACAAAATGATCAGCTCATTATACTTGGCAATTTCGTATTTATTTATTGGCATACGTCGCATGAAATAACTTAACACGAATCCAACTATCATTCTTATTTAACTGTACACGTCGTCGTCCACTTCCACCAGTTCATAAACTAAACTCACAACGCTGGCTCGCTTTTAGATCAACTAGGCTGTATGGTGTAACTTCCTCCGTGAGATAATGAAACGAAACAAAACGAAAGTGCTATATTTCTTCATTCATCTACCGACGCTGAAGCGCTCTTCCGTGATTCCAACACAAAAACAAGTTCAATTCCAACCGTACGAGTTATATGATTTTATTTCGAGTTATATGATTTTATTCCGAGTTATATGATTTTATTCAACAATGAAAGTCTTCATTTACGGTAGCTCCCGGTGACACAATTGGTAAGTATTACATTAAAATATCTACATACATTTCCACGATATACGAAGGCAGACACCGTAGTAAATTAATCAATAGGCTGAGATAGTTTCCTATATCACACGGATAGCAAATTCTACTAATGACATTTGGGGACTCCACTCCCAAATCACGTTCTAAAGAAAACAAGAACATGACAAAAAACTATGCATAACATGAATGCAAATTAATGTCCAATCATTCATTACTAATAACATTTCCAGTGAATACCCTCTCATATTCTCCCTCTACCCACTCCCAAATGCAAATTAACGTCCAATCATTCATTACTAATAACATTTCCAGTGTATATCCTCTTATATTCTCTCTCTCCCCACTCCCAAATGGAATATAACTGTGTGTGGTTAGCACGACTAAACCTCTTTGCAGTAATCAGAGTCAATCAGAGACCATTCCGAAGTTAAACATCATCGGCGCAAAAAACAGCTTCGTCCAAGAAGTCAAATTTAATCTACGTCAAGGAAGCCTGTCAGTCCGTTACTTCAAATACTTCCAGGTCAATGCAAAGCCCAGCCAGTTCCAGCGTTTCCATAGATGTCGTAAGCTGTTCCAGATATTTGCTGCATGACATTACAAAAACTTTGGCGTTTCGAAAGTGTGGATTGTTGTCTCTTGCGCTCTTAGCAAGCATTCTCTGGCCGGTCTTCTGGAAGACGAAATCGCTGCTGTGGTCCTTCAGGGCAACGAAAAGTGTGCCGCAGTCAGCGGCCAGCGACTGATACTCATGCCAGTTAGCCGACGACTTGATTTGTTTAATCTCCGCGGACGGACAGGCGGCCCTGAGGCGCAAGGCCAGCGAGCTCTCAGAAGTATTGCTGTCGAACACCGCCCAGTAGCTGATGGCCGGGTAGACGGGCCTCCGCTCCACCCTACCACGGACAGGATTCGTGAACACGCCGCTAACACACGACACGAACATCTGCACGGACGGAGTTTGCGCGACGACCTGGTCGCACAGATGGCGCTGCGATACGATTGCGTCCCACGCTTGCGCAAGCCCGTCGCTGTCGACACGCCAGATGACGCGAAATGTGATCACATGGTGGCCGAATGCCCGCACCGGCGCCACCAGGTGGGAAGTTAACGCACGTTTGACCGCCTTTCCGTACAAGTTTTTCGGCGGATATCTGACGCGAACCTGCAAAAGTTTCACGCATAAGCATTACTTAAATCCTGCATATGTTTAATATCAGCGGCTTAAATATAGCAAAAACAATTCATGCGATAAATATAAGAACACCGCACGTGCTTCTACATGCACAGCCAAACTAAAATGCATGTCCGTGAGCGAGTGTGGTTTTGTTCTCTAGTGTGTATCCGTGAACGTGTGCGAGCGAGCGTCCATGCATCTGATGTGTGCGAGTGTCTGTGCAAGCGTTTGTTTAGGCAAATATATTTATCTGCGCGTAGTGTGTACGCATGACTGCACCAACAGTTTCGTTTCTAGTGCAAGCCACACCTCTTGTTACCTTAGAGCAAACTAATGCATATACATGCGATATTAACGCCAATGACGCGCCCTCGTTAAGACACAACGCCAAACTGACTTTCAGGAATCATGCTGCACCGTATGTTGTCTTGGTGCTGTCAATTGTTTAATGTAATGCTATGCCCAATTAAACTCCATACATAGTACTGCCCAACCCAAAGCTCGGCCCATTTCGGCAACCCCGAGACACGCCTATGTTGAGCGAACTGTTTGCTTCGGGGAACACTTGTTACAAGACTGGGTGTCAATTAATAACACGGCGACATTGGCTTACAATATACTGCATATTAATTTTACAAATGTTTAAAACGAGTCGTGATCATTAAATTGGAAAATAAGCTTGTGTGCGTGTGTGCATGCGTATACGTGCGTGTGTGCGTGCTTATGTGTAGCAGATTCCACGTGGTACCCTTCGATGCAAAAGAAAAACAGCGTGTTGAAAAAACGGCACAACATTTATTACAGTAAAAGCTAAGATCACAGCAACTGAACGAACGAACGAACGAACGAACGTGGTATACTACCCGCAATAAAACACAGAGTATATAAGACTAACTATGTTCAACTAATGTACCACACATGAAAGTATAGTATTCCTTGTGATATACGTCCGAAGCCGTGTAGAAACAATATTGGCAAAAACAACGCTAACTCCAAGTCAGGATTATGTGGCTGCCATTACGGAGCTTCTATGTGCTATCAGTTTGGAACGGTTGGTGCAACACTATCTGCTTCAAGCACCTCCAGATCAATGCAAAGTCCGGCGACCTGCAGAGCTTCTATAGATGTTGTTTGTTGCTGTTGAAACCGACTTGTTGACATCACAGCCAGTTTGGCGTTCCGATGATTCGAGGGGACGTCTGAGGCGCCACTAGCGAAAAGACTACGGCAAATCTTCTGGCTAACAAAGCCACTTCTGTGGTCCTTCAGGACGACGAACAGCATTTGGCAGTTAGCGGCCATCGGCTCCTCGCTCTCTCGGTGGAGCACAGACGTGATCGCCTTCACCTGGGCCGATGGGAAGGTGGCCATGAGACGTTGGCCCATCTCGCCGCTGCTGTCTGCTCCTGCTCCGTCAAACACCGCCCAGTAACTGACGGCCGGGTAGACGGGCTTCACTTGGCCTTCAGACCCCCCGCCTTTGTTGAACACGCCACTGATACACGACACGAACATCTGCAGCGACGGGGTCTGTGCGACGACCTGGTCGCACACCTTGCGACGAGATACGATTTGATTCCACGCGTGCACAAGATGGTCGTCGTCATAACGCCAGACGACACGGAAGGCACGCGTACGATCACCCCTCTCAGTCACAGGCACCACGAGGCGTTCTCTTATTGTACGTTTGAGTACTAATCCGCGCAGGTTGTTTAGTGGATATTTGACGTTTACCTGCAAAGTATTAAACACGAACATTCATTCGAAATATGGAATCAACTGTAACTTTCTTAATACAAGTTTCCGTCATATAATACGTTATTTCTGTCGTGATAACATGAATAGAACAGTACATTATATCATGACAGTATTGATCCATCATAACGCCACTTATGTATTATATACAAAACACAATAATAATGAGTATGACTTTTGCGCGTTCCTGCTCACGATTATGCTTAATGATTCTGTTTTGTTGCGCCTCTGAGCTCATGTTTCTGAGGATATAGGCCCTAGGCGCCATAGAAGTTTACTATTATTATTACTTAGGATTCGTCGCGAATGTAAGGCTAATGCCAGAAGATCGCAGGCGAGTTAAACCCACATGTTATGTTGGTGCTTAGTGGAGCCATACCAGACATTGACATTCATACACACACACACACACACACACATATATATATATATATATATATATATATATATATATATATATATATATATATATATATATATATATATATATATATATATATATATATATATATATATATATATATATATATATATTATATATATATGAGTATGAGTGTATATATATATATATATATATATATATATATATATATATATATATATAATATATATATATATATATATATATATAATATATATATATATATATATATATATATATATATATATATATATATATATATATATATATATATAAATATATATATATATATATATATATATATATATATATATATATATATTGTATAAAAGCGTAAAAAGGTAGTATTGTAGAACAAGAAATTCCCAACGGAGCATTAGTAAAAAGAACAATGCAGATTAGATATGGCAAAGCATTCTTTCCGATAAAAACGACGATAAATGAACGGAATCAATTATCTAATGATGTTGTTAAGCCAATGGCATCCTTGTCCACTGGCCATCTATATTTTGTTGCAATGAATGGCACTATTGTTAAATTTTTTTGAACATATATGGACCCACCTAACTACTATTCACTGCAACGAGCTGGTGTTTTTCAAACATTGAAGAGATCCTTTGATTGGTAGTGCGTCCTTGTGGATTACACCATTGGGGGCTTCACGGCTAATTCGTCACAATGTTTGTATCCTTCATTGTTTTAATGAAAGGTGAGATACTATGTACGTTTGGGGCAGGTGTTTTCACAAACAAAACACCATGTGTGTTTTTGACATTGCAGATAGCATTTGTGTTCTGGAATGAAGCATTCCACGTGTTCAACTACATGTGCCCATGTATCACATAAGTGGGGGGGGGGGCTGGTCATCAGTGTTCCCAAGATGTACTGCATTATCTTAACATATTGCATTATTTTGAAAACCACACCTGACGTTCAACGTAAATGGAGACATCAAGCGCAGTTCATTTTAAACGACGTAGGAGAATGGCTATGGGTGCCTTCTGGAGACATAACTACTGCAAAAAAGCCAGAATACATAACATGAAAAGAAGTTCTTAAAAAATTACTTCTGTGCGGATGTGAATCTCGGAAAGTCTCCAGTGACACGGCAAACAAACTAAACGTGAACCTCCTGTTACAGCATAATACTCGCAGTCGAGTGGGCTGACGGGATCTCAAACAGTAACATTTATGACCGAAAGAACACTATGAAGTGTCTACACACAATAAATATCATATTTCGTACATATATTCCGCGTCAACTAATATGAGCTTCTCAGCCTATGTACGAATGTCATCGCAGCTATTAAGAAACCTGGTCGCCAACAAACCCGATTCCTGAACCTTGATCGGTACCAAATAATGCTACATACTAACTTCGTCAACTCGAGCAAGGCACAGAAACACGAAGGAGATATGTCATAATAACATCTGGTTTCGCTAGATGATCGCACCAACCTTGGAATTATAGCAGCTACTCAACTACATCACTTCCACCGGGTGCGAAATTGCGAATCATGACTGTACAGATCACGCGAAAATACGCGAATGAGGGGAAACAAGAATAGCCGTGAAACCTGCGACTGCGGCGAGATCCATACCTAGAAACATCTAACGCGTTGTCGCCTTCTGGAGGAACTGTGTCCCCTCAGATTTCGCAACGAAAGACGATGATATGATGATACAACAATCTATAAATTTCCCAACGAAAATAAGTCAAATTGGTGTATCTTTTATTTTAGATGGAATTCCGTATACAATGAAACTGCGACGCTGGCGCGTGATTTAAAATACAAACATCGCCTGGAATATAACAATATCAGCATTGGTTGTGTCTGATTACCTTTGCACGACACACAGGCAGCAATGTGTAACACAACTAATTATTCAACGAAACCAAATTAACGTACACAACGATCGAACATTACAATTTGATTTTTGTACACAGGTACAATAGGTCAACAAAACACTGGCAACTACAATGGATTCTACAATGACAATGTCCGTCATGATACTAGTCGAGCATTCATCATGTAAGAACATTTTGAAAGTTCCTAGAAAAAATTGCTTCACTATGAATGATTTCAACCCTTCAAGTTATCTTGGCTGAAACGTTTTGTCGTCTGGCCACATTTTGTTCGCTTAATAAGTATGTTGCTAGTGACTTGTTTTGTTCTCTGGTGGACATGATCAGCCACCATGACCTACATAATATCGCCACAAGGGTCATCAGTAGGCTGGTCTAGATGTGCTGGTACAATCCCTTGTATGTGCATCTTCTGTTTCCGTTCCCTGTTTAGCCACCCATTGCTTTCCATGGCTCTCTTCCGCGCCCTGTAATCGCGCTGTCTCTGTACACTCGACCCAGAGTACTTCCGTTGTCTTTCCCGCTCCCTTCTCAGATACGCTTCCCCTTCCAGCGCCTTCTTCCGCTCCCTGTACTCCCGCTGTTGCTTAGCACGCGATTTTGCTCTCTGCAATCAAGCATACGAACACGTGGTCACGACCTGTTACCCGGCAGTAGCTTATCAACCTAACTCTGGTGTGTTAAAAAGATCAGAAAGATGTCCAATTAATTAACTAACCAAAACGTTACAAAAATGTAACGATCACAACCATATTTGGAGTTAAATGTCAAGTTTTTCATTTTGCCATCTCCACATAATAAAAAACCTAAACGTTGGTTGGTTGGTCGCGAAGCCATCGGTGTATTTCGCATGTTCCAGATACAAGATCGTGGAGAGAGGTCTGATGGGAAAAGTCCAGAAACCGAAGTGTTGTGTGTGTTTCAGGTCCTTCAACTTCTTGCCACTGACCATATCATGTTTTGTGTCTCCGGGCTTAGCGTAGCCGACTGCCTAATACTTAGTACGGGTGTGTCTGCTGGCATTTAGTAATGTTTTTGGCTGGTGTACTTGTGACAATATCCAATGTAAATAGGCTCAAACCTATCATTTAGGCAAGCATTGTCTCAGAAAGAAGCCTTCATATCTGTTCGTAAACTCTTCCAGTCTTTAATATCTCAATTCTAAGTAGAATTATCCAGAGTACGTCATCTATTCCACGAGATGATATGATTTGAAGGGTTCTTGACATCTATACGATAACTTTATTTTTTTTATAGAAATGTGTAGCGCAGCACATTTCTACTACACCGAGCGAATAGTGTACATTTCAACCTCAAGTCTCCGCCATTTTGGAGACACAGGTGCGACAGAAGTTCTCATCTCAAATGCCATTTCCGGACATTCTCTACTTCTTCCATACAATGAAAATACTGCCGACTTGATCTCACAGAGTAATTATTATTAAGACATGAATGTGTTTGCATCTTATACATTACTTGTATCAACAACCTGTCGTATACCTTGTATTATTGACGTAGAATAAACGAAGAAATCGATTACCATACTTATAACGGAGTTCTGAAACAACTGTGTTAACTGGTGCATACTGACAGGTCTAGTAAACCAAAGAGAGACTGAACTGAGCAGTGCCTAGAGTTGCGCTGATTGGTTGGTGTCGGGTGTAGACTGTCGGAGGGGCGGTGTTTGGTGTTGTACGGAAACGCGAACTCTGCGGAAGGAGGCGCGACCATGTTTTAAAGTCTGGTGGCGCAGCAGAGACTGTCGCTCGTAGAAGGCCTTGTTGCAGTTAGGGTAGGTGCAGAGGTGCGGCTTGTCGCGGGCGTCACGGGGTCGTCGGCATTGCATCCTCGTGCTATTCAGCAACCAACGTTTGCGGTCCGGCCACTGCTGTGAACACACAGGAAGAGGGCAAAAACTCCGTTAGCATGTTGCAACACTCAATACTGTGAATCAGGCCAGCAAGTCTCTTTCAGAGGCACTTCATTTGCTCAAACCTTGACCGTACCTAAGCACTGAGACACAAACAACACACTAACAGATACTCCGACAGGACTATCTTGTTCATAATAATCTATTCGCTTCAACAGCAAATGTGATTTGCCTCTGGCAATGACTACACACATCTGCAATGGAGTTACGGAGAAATTCCTGACAGTGCACGTTTAATGTACCCCACTGAGATCCCAGCAATGGACTCGATGCGGTACCACTTCTTTGTGGTTGGCTCGGAACGAATACACGTATGCTGTTCACCGATGCACACTTTGTATCATTTCCCTGACAAACACGTCCATTTCTGCTAATGTTCTTGTGGTTTTGGGCCAGCGACACGCCCCGACGACACACGGCCATGTTTTAGGGTCTGGTGTTGTAGCAAGTTCTTGCGCTCGTAGAATGTGCGCAGACAGCCCGGGTGTTCACACACGTGGCGCTTCTCGACCGAGTAGCGAGGCCGGTAGCGCTTTCCCGAGTTGCTTGACGGAGGGTGGTTGGCATAACGCTGAGCTGGTGGCCACCTCTCGCCCACAACAGCACGTACGGCCCGCCAGCCCTAAAGAAAGACAAGATAAACCAGCTGAAACACTCCAGTCACGTTGCAGTGATCTGACACTGGACTGTTCTGACTCCTCCACACGATGTATGTTATTGTTGAAGCAGAGAAGAGTCGCCATTAACTTATCTAAGGTACCGGGAATTATTTAATATCTAAATCATAATACAAACTCAAGTTGATGTTTTATGTTAATGTACTGCGTAGTTATGTATAGAAACTAAATATAACCACAGCCTGCAATTGTCAATTCTCTCTTGTCGATGATTGGCATTATCTTTTTTTGTAATACCTCAGTGAAACCGCTCCAACATGCTACTCCAGCAACGGCTGATCAGGTGCATATTCAGGTTGGATGCTGGACAACGTATAACTGCAAACTCATTTACAGCAATGCAGTGCTGGTTCTTCCATCAGGAAGAATGCAAACAAATGAGGTGGCCTTAAACCGATAAATCACAAAATAGTAAATCATCCACCATCACCTGGACTTGAATACTGGTGGCAGGAGAAAATGTTGAACATATTTCTAGTTCTTGAGTAAAAGTGAAACCACGATGGGAAGATTGAGAGCCTATCGAGATGAGAAGACAGCATACACGACGAGCCGAGAAGCGGAGGCCTACAAACTCTCCACAACGTATGTTAGCTTGCTGTTGATCACAATAATCACACCGTGCTCGTCTATCGGATGTCGGCCTTTTGCACACTCGTGAACTGCCCATTATAATTGACGTATCCATCATGTGACATCATGTTTGCCTAGCAAGTAGGTCCGTCAAGCTAACAAACATGGCCACCGCTGCAATTATGGCCGAAACATTTGTCTTTGCGATAAAAACAAAGCGTAATGTTGTTTCAACGAAAACAGTATGCGGACAAGTTTGATCTGGTAGATGTATGCCGCCCTAGCAACGTAACATACGTAAACATGGTTGCCAAGGCGAAGCTCGACGGAGGTCACGCTCATAATTAGGACTGTAACGTCAGACTGTGGAGCTGTCAACGACAGCAACGGTTTTACATGACGTCGTACTAGTTTTACATGACGTCGTGCTAGTTTTACATGACGTCGTGCTAGTTTTACACGACGTCGTGCTAGTTTTACTCGACGTCGTGCTAGTTATTGATGCGTCTGTTTAGGTCATCATCGCTGTAACAGCCAACATAGAATACACGTCACTTGTCTGTAAGATAGCACACCAATGGAACTGTGAAATACTTGCAAATGGTGGCAAGCAGGCATTGCGACACGCAAATAACCTTGCAAACTGACATCCAAGTTGTTTGCGTCTGCTCTTGACATCGTCAATGTTAATATATTACTAAGTCTCTATTCTCAAATTAAAAGCTATGGAAAGTGTGGGAGGTGGTCCGGATAGAGGCCGTTATTAGAAAAAAATTATTATTCAGTGATATCTAAATTTTATCACATTTAAGACAATTAATTTAAGAAAAACCCATATTGAACAACATATTAATTTTTATTAAATAACACATTTTACTGACAAATCAACAAGAACATCACCAGTTGTTACAAAATACCATTAATACATGACAACACACAACGTAGTACAGAGAGCTGTTTGTATCAGTGAAATGTTATTAAAAAATAAATGATAAAAAATGTATTAAAACACTGTAGTAAAGTAGACACATATGGTCAGAATCCGCATTTAAAGGCATGTGCATGACAATACATAAAATAAACATAAACCTTTGTCACTTTGTAATTTTATTTATAGCAACAGCTGGTCTGCCAACATACGAATGTTGTCCAATCATTCAAGTGTTAAAAAACCAATTGTCTTACAACATTCTGGACCCTGTGGAGGCTGATGACTATTTTTTGCTTACATGTTTACATGTTGCACGATGAAGACCCAGTCAATACTTTAGCAATTCTTTAAAATCAAAACATGAGCAAATAATTGATAATCCAAAGTCAGCATCCAACAAATCTATTTCAACCAGCATACGGCTGCAACTAAAACTTTGTGGCAGTTAAATCTAGTTTCACATGGCCAAGTAGAAACAACACAGCTCAACATAAGGAGTTCTCATCCAACCACACCAATCGCACTGATATCCCCGCCAACCAAATACATGACTATTTACTGAAGTAAATCTGGATTGGTCTGTGAAACTGGCACATGTGAAGAGACAGTGGCACTGTGTTGCTATGTGAAAACAACACTGAACTCCTTTGTGACGGTTCAAGGTGGCACAGAAGAACTCCATCAATGTGGCATTTCATCATTCTATGATGTAGGCATGTCATCATTTCATCATTCTATGATGTAGGCATGTCATCACTTTATTTCACTCTGTGAAAGAGGCGTTGTGTCACTGGGAAAAAGATGGCACTGCGCCACTTTGTGAAGGTGTCACTACATCACTTTGTGAAGGTGGTGTTGCATTAGTCTGAGAAAATGGAGCATTTTGTGAAGATGCCATTACATCGCCTTGTGAACTGGTGAACTCTGTGAAGGTGCCACTACATCACCTTGAGAAGGTGGTATGGCATGACTCTGCGAAACTGGAGCACTTTCTGAAGGTACCATTACATCACTTTGTGACGATAAAACTGCACCACTCTGTGAAGACATTGGTCCATCATGTACAGCCAAAACAAACTCAGTACTAGCATAAGATGGCTTGCGAGAGAACTGTGCCTTGCGGCCATGTTTGAGACGCTGGTGACGAAGCATGTTGCCGCGGTCATAGAACGTCTTTCTGCATCCAGGTGAATCACATGCGTGTGTCTTTTCATTTGAGAATCGAGGACGTCTTGATTTTAATGGAAACGTGCTGAATGACCAAGGGATAGATGCAAACTGCTCAGTCTCGCTTGGTGGTTTCCACACTGCAGAATAGTGCTGCTGCTGCTGCTGCTGCTGCTGCTGCTGCTGCTGCTGCTGCTGGCGGTGCATCACTTGCGCACACTGTTAAACACATAACAAACAGGCATCATCATTCATGCTACTACAGGCAAGCCAGCTTCTTGTAACTGGTTTGTACTACAGAACAGACTTCTCCTCACAACAAGATTACACTAGGTTGCCAGAGGGCATCACATCTAATGCCATGATGACAAAGGCAAACTAAGATCCAGTAAATTGATGTCACTTTCCCTGAAAGTGCAGAAACAAACCCAGGTTGAGCGACATCCATCAGAGTTTATTCCATGCATTTGTCATCAAACTAATGGAATCACCAAACATATAATGATAGCACTTTAACTTGTGTGTACTTACTTCAGAATGCTCATTCTATCACCACCAAGTTCAGAACCATCTGGTAAACCACTCCAATCGGCATATCAGCAGAAAATATCATAAGCAAAACCATAACCGTAACACGTTAACAATCACTGAGCTATAAATGTGCCCAGAGAGGTCTCAGTTTTATATCTACCTGTCTACTAGTGTCTCCTACCTGAGGCTCCACTAGGGGGTGCTGGTTTCATGGGGCAAGAACAGCTGTTTCTTTCGAACGAGACGACCATGTTTTATTGTTTGGTGGCGCAGCATGTGGTGTCGATGATAGAACGTTCGGCCGCACCCAGGCATGGGGCATGCATATGGCTTCATGCCATCGACAGCCCGCCGATATCCCCATTGTTTTCTTGATGATTCGCCCTTTAAAATCATCGCCCGCTACAAGAACAACAGAGGGTGACTTTTCCTTGAATTAATGTTTAAAAAAGAATTTTAATGGAGGTTACTGAAATCACAAGCAATTCAAATTTAGATTGCATGTAGTAAGTACAGCATATCATCACACAACAACCACAACTAAGAATTAAACTATTTGTTAATAATCTCTTAAAAATTCCATTGTGGTTATAAGAAGGGCATCTTGTAAATGTTTTGGAATATTATTCCCCATGCTATCAACAAAAACAGCAAATATAATTCTACTTTCAGAAGCAACAGAAAAGTAATGAATACAAGCATACTGAAGAGATGAAATGATTACCCATACGATATGTTACAACTGTCAAACAATATTTTATGAATTGAAATTCATTATGTAGTCAATGAAAACATATGTACAAAAACGTTATTCAGGATAAGCTTCCTTACTCAGCACATGCCAGAATCAACCAGGGGAGAGAATCTATTAGATAGTTTTGTCATCACAAAAAGAATTAGTGGACAATGTAAAAATAAATAAACCATTGGATAAAAGTGACCACAATCAAACACATGTTGACATCAATGTATAATCAAAAAGTAAAAATAAAAAACGTACAAGAGAAACTTCCACAAACGTAACTATAAAGATATGAGAAAATACATAGCAAAGCTAAATTGGAATAACATGCTGAGGAATAAGACTGCAATTGAATGTTGGAACATTCTAAAATATAAAATTGAGAGTATCGTTAAATTTGTTCCCTTGAAAAAAAAACAAGGAAAACAGTCTAGAAAGAAACACTTGTCAAAAGAAGCAATTAGAAAATAGTGTTCAAGCAAACTATGTGGAGGGTTTATAGGCGTACAAGAAAGGGTAAAGACTACAAATTACAAAGCGGCACTTAATGCAGCTACGACTGAGATTAGACAATTAAAAAGAAATAAAATGTATGAGACAAGGCCAGACCTCTAGAAGACAATGTTGGAAATATAATATCACAAGGGTTTTAATGGCGGAAGACCTAAATGGTTATTTCAGTTCAGTGTTTATCTGATGTTAGTTCATTACCAGTTCCAGATGCTAAATTTCAAGAGGCTAAATCTGACTATTTAGGGCAGTCAATTGTAACTCCAAAAATTGTAGCTAAGAAAATAAAGGCAATGAAGGATAATAAATCAATGGGAGTGGATGGAATTCCTCCAAACTATTAATGGAAACAGTAGAACAAATCAGTATACTACTTGCAAGAGTGTTCAACTTGTCATTAAAAGAGGGAGTTGTTCCGTTTGAATGGAAAGAAGCAAACATCATTTAAAAAAGGGTTCGAGAAATAATTCAAACAAATTCCAAACCAGTGAGTTTAACGTCAGTGATTTGTAAATTATTACAAAGGTTAATGAAAGACCATATGGTGAACTTCCTTGTTAGGCAAAAATTATTAAATTAATCTCAACATGGATTCCTAAAAGAGAGGTCATGCTTAACAAATATGTTGTTTTTTTGAAGAAATCTCTAAATGGATAGACAAGGGTTCCCCAGTAGATATTATGTACTCAGCTTTTCAGAAAGCTTTTGACAAAATGCCACATCAAAGATCATTACTTAAAATTAATAGCGGTATCGGGATGGCATAACTGACTGGATAGAACAATGGCTGACTGACAGAAGACAGTGTGTTGTATTAGACGGAGAGGTTTCAAACTGGAAAACAGTTTAGAGTGGGGTACCACAAGGATCAGTGTTAAGACCTTTATTATTCTTAATATATATATCACTGACTTGAATGACAATAAATTATAACATGGCAATGTACTGAAATTTGAGAATGACACAATTTTGTTTAGAAAGGTTAACACTGATGGTGATAAACATTTACAAAACATTCTAGACAAATTAGTTCAATGGTCTGAAAATTGGCAGACGTTATTCAATTTTGGGAAATGTAAATGCCTACATACAGGACATGGGAACTTGGATATAAACTATAATATGGGAGATACTGTTCTAGGTTCTCCTGTAAAAGAAAAGGACTTACGAATAACAATAAGTGCGGATATGAAAGTTTCAGAACAGTGTGGTATTGCAGCTTCAAAGGGTAATCAAATTCTTGGGTTGATTAGGAGAAACACAACATACAAGAAAAAAGCTAATTATACCTCTGTATAAAGCAATAGTTAGACCTCATTTAGAATACTGTATACACGCGTGGAGACTATATTGTAAGAAAGATATAGATACACTAGAACGTATACAGAGTAGAGCATCTAAAATTAATCCAGAACCAAGAGACCTTAGTTACGAAGAACGCCTGACAGAATGTGGTTTAGAGACAAGGAGGCTAAGAGATCAGATTGAAGTTAAGATTGAATGAGTACGAAAATATTGATAGAAATATGTTTTTAGTAGAACTAGAGGACATGAGGTAAAATTAGTAAAGGATCAGTGTAGATTGGATATCAGGAAGTACTCGTTCTCACTGAGGACATCTGGACCTTTGGTTTGGATGGCAAATCTTGTTAAATATTATATAAAGTAGAGAATCTAAAAATGGCATTAGATTGGTCATGTGAATGATTCCATCAGAATCAGTGATCTCCCAATGGGAGAGAAATGGGAGGACCAAGGGACCATGGAGAAAGATATGGAGAAAGGTATGAAGGAACACTAATGAAGTTTGGGAGAAATTTAAGAACTGACACCAACATTCTACAGTAGAAGCCTTAATCTTTGCCTGTTTGTGCAAGACAACCCCAAATTACACTGAATAAGGTATACTGTCAAGTATGTTGTTCAGTGGACAAGTTAAAACTCACATTTATATCACTTGCATTAACAATCAGTCACCACTGCTATCGACAGATGTCACTCTAAATTTTGGTAAATTTCTATAATTGACAAGTGGAACATGTCTGTTATTGTTGGACCCTAAAGTGAAGAAACAAAAAACAACATGTCCACAGATAAATAAATAGGTATATTTCCCTTCCACAAACCTACATGTGACGAACTACTATTCTAACTCGCACTTGATAATTATGATGAGAATGAGGAGAACGTGCATAAAAAAAACAGATGGTAGACTGAATGCATCGTAGTTGTTTTAGAATTCATGACACTGTTATTTAAGTTGTAGTCTTCGTTTATAAATCATGCTGGTCTGTATTACTTTCTCTAGTTATAAAGAAACACAGTCATTGTCCAGCCATTTATGTGTGTGCACTTTTATTGACACATTTAACTGTAAAACAAATTAACTAAATAAAAACACTGGCTCTCAAAAACACCCTGTAATCCAACATCATTCTTCTCATACACTATTTATAAACTATCAGCAGACCCTGAAAATGCCACCATTCAACAAAACAAGAATTACTACATGAACAGCAAACTGCAAATGCAAACTAAATCCAACTACCTCCAAGCACCAACAAATGGTGTCAAACAAACAGTTAAGATTAAAGTGGAATGTGTGGTTATTATCCATGTAGCAAAACTGATCAGGCAAACACCAACTCAGAACTGGAATAAATTCAATGTCTACAGGCCCACTGTAAGACACCTCTGTAAACAGTGGATGCTCAAAAATAAACACAAGGCATCTTAACTCTGGTTATTATTATAGCCCAGCAATAAAAAGACCAGAGCCACGTCTTCAAAACATGCAGTAAATGCAACAAATGATGACACTTTACCACTAAAATAATTAAATAAAATCCGAAGTAATACTTTGTATCAATTTGTTTCTGATAGTGAAGAGACTGTTGTAATGTGCTAATGCCATTGGCCACCATTGACACAAGGTGAGATTCTAAATCTGTCTGTTCAATGTAGAACCACAGATTTACCATGTAGGATCATCGTATTTAGCTTTTAAAACCAATTTACAATGAGCATTCACTCAACAACTGTTCATGGTTAGTTCAAACTGTAATAACCATGTAATCCAATACCGCTACACCCCAAGGCTAACTCCAAGGAGACAATATCAAGCACCAAACTGTTCCAGTTCCATGATGACGTGTACATCTTTATGCACAGTATGCAACATGAGTTATCAGTGGGCATAATGTGACAATACTAAATCGATTATTTCTAAATATGTGTTTGTGAATTTCTATGTCGCCCCGTCCGGTAACCAGCCACTGCCCCATGGGTAATTCTCTCGTGCCGATACATGTCCCGCAGGTGATAGAAAGAACGGCTACAGAATTTGTAGCGACATATGAATGTCTTGGCTGATGAGTCCCGTGGCCGCCTCACTTTCTGGAAAGCCACGGTTCTGCCCCCTGGTGGACGGTCAGTACTAGGCCACTACAAACACAGTAAACACCCAGTTACTCAACTGAAGTCAAAGTGATTGGGACCTAAATAAAAATTTGCCAACAAACCAAAGGAATATGTTTGTGTTCGTTGTAGGCTTGACTACATGCAAGGTGATAGAATGCTGTGGATTTGACATACACTATTTTAAAATGTGTACATCACTGGTGAAACTGAGCACTTTTTTATTCCAGCAAATTTGAACATTTTAATTGTGGATAAGAATGTATTAATCAATAAACAATACCAGCCACTATTACACAATAACAAATTCCTTATCTATACCATGTACCATCTCCATCTAGTCTTAAGCTACAAAGCCAATATAAAAACTAATTGTCAATAGTCAAATAAAAAGTACAGCAGCCACCAAACTTTGACACAAGCCTTTATGATATTCGTAATATGCATTAATAAAAAGTTCTGCAAAATAATTGTTCTTGTGCAATACCTTACTCATTAGTAACACCATGAAGAAAGATACTAAAACCTCCAAGAACTGACAGCCAATCATGAATACATTGCTGAACAAAGCCATGGAAGTTTTTTAGTTTAAAATGCACTCACACCACTCCAACAGATACTATCTGTTCCTCTAACACTTTACAATGTGGTCATGTCCCAGCTTACAAAGGTATATTAAATGGAAAGTTGACTAGTATAAGACACTTCAGTAGCATCAGCACCTGTGTACGTGCATCCATCAGGTAAGAGAAATTTCTCCTTGCAAGGCAGTGCTAGTCACGTGTCCCTGCACACGCTCTCCTAACAGGTCAGAGACATCACGAGGAGACATCTCCTGATCTTGGTGGTCTTGTGCCTCTTCTTGCCCATTGTCTTGATCGTCTGCGTCACCGCCAGCAGTGCCATGTTGCTTCTGTTTCTCGTGTCTCCGCAAGGCATGCAGGTAAAAGTAGGACTTGTCACAACCTGGATGGCTGCACACGTATGGCTTATCCTTTGTCGTCCATGATCGACGCGTCTCCCGCATGCCACCCATGTCACCAGCGTATGACTGTTGTAGCTGCCAGCACCCAGTGGAATCCATAAAATATGCCGTTCTATGCGATGGGTTTAGTAGCTACAACGAAAAAATATATATATGCATCACATAGTTTTCTGTGGCTGCATCTTTACTGTAGATTATTAATTTTGTTCGTCTTCTTTTCATCTGCAGGACTGTAGATGATTGAAGATGGTAAGTCAGGACCATGTGAATCTATGAAATATTGGATTGTTAAGCAATTAATTCACTGTTTCATATGCACTGTAATATGTACGTAACTACTTTCTCCCATGGTCAATAATGTAATTACTAAAAAAGCCATCTTCCTTCACTACCTACACCAATATCCAATATATATTAATCATATGGTGATTGTCTTGAATTTGGTTGTTTCGACTGCTCTCTTCATTGTTTATTTGGTTCAGTGCCAAGGCAACAACTGGCTGGCTTTACTAGCCAATACATTCTTTACCAAGAAACAGTTTTTGCAGGACAAAGATCAAGCCTATCACCTGAAAGTGAAGTGTTGACATTATCTTCAGTATTGTTTGGGACTCTGCTTTACATGCTAAAAAATCTTTGAATCATGTCTGCAGGGACTGGGGGATAACTCGTCATAACCTGTCATAATCATTCCTGTTTCCTGTGGGTATATTGAAAGTGTACGCATGTTGTAACAGACAGGTTACGTTTTTGGATAACAGACAGGTTACATTTTTCATGATCAAATGAATATGAAATAAGCGAAAGGATCAAATTGAGGTGGGACCTTTGCAAAGAATGAGTACGTATGAAATTATTTTCAACAGTTTTATTATAGTTATAATCTTACATCCACCAAACAAAATAGCATATCCATTTATACATGTCAAACACCAGATGCAACATACTATCACCACACTGCTATCTTTTGCAGATGTGACTACCAGTTGGGTATGCTGGTATAACAAATTCAACCTAAATGCTTGTCATTTGAATGGGTAGCAGATTGTTATGTAAGTACAGCTTCTACTAGTGGCTTAGTGGAGTTTTATACAAAAACCTGGAAAATAGTATTTATTGTGTGGGAATAATCACATGTATTGTACTATTCTTGAAAATTCACTCGTAATCATATTGCACATTTGAGAGACCTACTATGCAACTGTACAATGTGATTCTCAAGAATGTGTTTTTCCACACACTAAAATGCTAAAAAATCACCTGGCTTTTCCCCAAAAATTTTCATTAATACTCAATTACAGTGATATATCTTGCAGTTATACTAACAAGAGCAGCATTTCTATAACAAAACTATTAAACTACGTATCAACTTCAAACTTGTGGTAAACAGTTTCAAAGACTAGAATATTGCAACACAACAACTATAGAGCTGTTGGTGAACTACCCATGTAATTTATATAAAAGGATGACACAGAGACACATATCATTCATCAGCCTATAAAACCAGCGTGTTTGGTATTAGTGAAGTATATACATTAAGAAGTATGAACACAGCTGTAATAACAGTACAGAATCAAATGTGCTAACCAGGGTCTTTGAATTCAGGCTCCATCCTGATTATCCTGAAAGAAGAAGCTTGAGACAACAGACTTTTAGACTAACAACATAGTGGCAAATATCAATGAGCAGCATAATTAATGTAATTTTACTAAACCGAAGGACCTTTTTCCAGCCAAAACAAGCAAAGGCTAGTAGAATGGTCGCACTGTCTTCCTGCCAAGTTGATGAACAGTTCTCTTGTGGCGATACAGACTTGTGTCTGCAAGGAACACTTTCCCGCAGCCTATGACAGGACAGACAAACTGGGGGGCATGGCCGACGTCACCCCCTGCTCTACCAAAGCCGTGCTGCAGGTGACGATGACGCTGAACACTCCTAGCATGGAAAAATGTCCGCCCGCAACCAGGAAAGGGACAGCGAATCGGCTTGTTTTGAGAAAACCTTGATCGCTTTGGAGTTGTCCCGTGGCACTACAAAGAATACACATTAAGTGTTACCAATTCACCAATGTGTACGCCAACTACATAATGCTGTGCCAGGTATCTAAGCTAGTTGGCCTATCTTAAACACTGCCACTGTAAACTATCTACTACACATGTTAGTTTATCTGTGACAGTGCATTCATCTGCGACACACCCTATCTTTCTCACATATTCTGACAAAGAACTGTTATGTGGAAGTGGCAGACCAATCTGAATATTAAGATCACCCAGCAGAGTAATATTTCCTATGGTGTCCACAAGTTCTGAATGCCTTATCAATCAACATGTCACTCCCTGTTAATTTCCAAGACCTGTATAAGTCACATCCACAAGTGACTTTAAATTGAGGAATTATGCAAGGATAAAGACGATGTATGGTGTACATAGCGATTGTTGTGGTCACTAACAATGATACTAAAAGTGGCATTTCATAGTTCTGTCTCACTTCCAGCGCCTTAATATATATATATATATATATATATATATATATATGAGGGGTTTATCCACAAAACACGTTATCCGCCAAAATGGCAAAATTGAGTTTAGATCGGTTTCGTGCTGCCATCTAGCAGATAATAATGGAGACAAAAGCGCTTCGACGCATATATCCAACGTTATTGCCAAATGAAATAACGGTTTCGCAGCAAAGCTTGTTAAGCGACTGCATTTTTGCAGCAGATTGCGTTACATCCAAACCGCCATTTTGTTCGGTTATGTGAGTTGATTTTTCCTTTCGCTAATCTATGTCCATCCACTCGATCATACGATAATTTATTTCGAAACAACTTGAATTCGTTCGACGGATTATCTGAGAGTAACAATATATCCAATTGGCCGAAAAAGAAAATGGGGACCAGATCAGCAGCAGATTGATAAGAAGCATCATCATTCCGGTGGTTGGAAAATCCCACAGATAGTTCTGAATTGTGCCATGCGAATCGACTGACAGAAGGTGACAGTCTCATGAATTTCACACAGTTTTATTCGCTGCCAACAAAACCCCAGCAGGACGAAACAATACTGCACCTAATGGAGGTGACGAAGCCTTGTTGTATCATTCATGGGGGACGCCAGACAACGCGACAAGGCAATGTCCGTCACATACAAGTTGATGACTGAAGATGCCAGGAAGCAAGTGCCAGTGTGCAAGTCCACTTTCACCAGTGTACTAGGTTAGTAAAAGGCATAGGCCTACAACCATGACAAATTTTTGTTTTCGAAAAATTTTAAAGTTATTGTCATTTACAACATTAAATATTGTCTCAATAATACTCCTAGCGTATCCTGTTACACCCGTTGACAGACATCTGCGCAACTTGCGCGAGCTACAAGCTGCGCTGCAACAACTGGCAGCTGAGGAAGACCGGCAGCGTGAGGCGGCCTCATACATCCTGCACAGGCGGCGCTTTACGACACACTGAACGACACCGATCGGTCAGGCATACTATTTGCACCAGCTGAGTATGTACGTGTTTGGCGTTGTGGTCCATCACGGCCATGGTGGTGGCCAATCGAAGGAAGGTATTCACCTGTACGTGTGGCAGGAAAACAGGAAAGACTGTAACATGGTTGCTTCTGCCCTCAACGATTGCCTGAGACACCGTTTACCAATGTTGCACGATGCAGGCTTGCTGCGACTTTTTTAGCGACTCTTGTTTTGATCAGAATAAAAACATGAATATGCTCATCATGCTTTTTGCCTTGCGGAAGCAATGCTCCCCACATCTCAACATAAAGTACATTTTCGCCGTGCGTGGTCACAGCTACCTGCCAGCCGATTGTGTGTTTGGCCGCATCGAGCAGCAGCTGTGCAACATGGATACAGTACTGTTGCCCAGCGATTACAATGTTCTTAAGAACCAGGGCACTGTCCAGCACACCAAGGTGAAGCGGTCGTTCCGCATCAGCGATGCTCGCATCATCGACATTGACGGTGATACAGTGGGTATGAAGGACACTTACAACAGTGCCACTGTGTCGTACAGCGTGCTGAAACGGGGGAAAAACTGGAGCACGTTCATGCCTGCAGCTCTTGCCGACCAATCGACCGTGTCATCTGCAAAGATGGCCGATGTGAGGAAGCTGTTGTTGGCCATGGGGGTATGTGATGTCGTGACTACGTTCTACGAGAACATTCTGGTTGACATAAACGATGCTGTCCAGTCTGATAGCGACGATGAGTGACGTTTTGTGTCAAAAGTGTGTAATGACTGTAGTCTGTTATTTTATTGTTGTCATATGACTGATGTGTAATGTGCATACTTACGTCTTGTCGATTAATAAAAATGTGTAATAAAATAAAACAATTTTTTTGTAGTAATACTGTCTTGTGTCATGCATGTCAACTGCTATTGCTATATTGGTACTAATCTTTCACTTTTGATGGTTTTATATTATTGATGATTTTTTTTCAGATTTGAAATGAATGGTTTATATATCCTCTTGGATACCCTAGTCCCCTGACGGGGACATTCAAACAATTTGTCATAATTATAAAAATATTTGATTCATGTAACCACGACCCAATGTCCTTGCAATGGGACATACATGTGCTGCCATCTAGCAGATAAAGTGACACCAGGAATGAAAACATGTCATCCACCATTTTTAGAAAATGGATGGCAGTTGCAAATATAGAACCCAGCCACCCCGTGAAGGTAATACCCTATCATAATGACATAATGTTATGAGTATGAATGTAAGTAAATATACATTAATAGATGTGCATGTCTTGTGGTTAAAAGGTCGGCGGCTATGCCGTAAAATTATCAAAAATGTGATTGTCAAAGTCAAGTGTCCCTGTCGGCGACACTCGGTCTCCGTGTCATGATTTATCACCACTACATGTAAACGTGTGTTGCCTGTTTATTAAATATAAACTAGTGTTTATTTTTTAATTTATTCCGAAAGCTGATATTTCACTTAGTTATTTGGCACATAATATGCATGACATTCATTGAGAATTGCCAACCCGTATGTTAATATTGGCTTTTCCCCAATTATCACCCAGCATAATGCATTTGGTTACTAGTGACGCTTGCATGGATGTACATTAGTATCTATTCTATGGTTGTATTATTTAGCTTGCTTAAATTATGCCCTCATCTTAGATTTGTGAACCCTATGGCTACTGCCTATGGCTACCTTTATGTCTTGTAATGTGTTACACTACTTGTAGTTGTAATGACTAACGTATTGATTTAATCATTTACAACTCATTGTTGTACTTTTTCAGCAAATCAGCGATACAATGTACAAGAAGTCTTGTCGCTTTTGGATAACTCTGACATTGAGTTATCAGACGGCGAGAGTGAAGAGAGTGATGCAGCCATCAATCATGATGTCCTTTCGGCTTCGTCGAATGATGATTCGAGCTCAGATTCAAGCAGTGAGTCTGATGTAATTGCGCCACCTCCTGCACGTAGGCGCAAACTGTTCCGTAAGACACAGATACACGCTCCTTTATTTTCACCAGTCATCAATCTCAGTCAACGACCGCTCGCACGACCACCAAAACTGGTCGCCACTTCAGAACTTTGATACATATTTCGATGATGAGCTACTGATGATGAATCGACATCACCTACAACAGACAGGCTCCACTCTGGAAACATCCTGCATGGAAATTAACCAGATGATCGGTGTGTTGATAATGATGGGGTGCATGAACCTGAAGCAGATATGCCTCTACTGGCAGAGATCGACTCATGTGCCAGCCATTGCAGATTGCATCATGTGGAACCGGTCTTTTAAGTTGCGCAATCACCGGACTGTTGTTGATATCAATGCTGTTTTGGACGACAAGAAGGCTGCTGATCAGCTGTGGAATGTTCGTCCATTCACTGAACGCATACGGAAGACATGCCTGAAGCTGGAGAAAGAAAGAGATGTATCCATCGATGAGCAGATGATATCATTCACTGGCCGATGCCCTGCGAGGCAATATGTCCCAAGAAAGCCGAGCCTGATAGGTTTGAAAAACTTTATTCTCGCTGGTGCGTCTGGAATTGTCTGACTTCTCATTGTATCATGGTGCCGGCATGTATGCCAACTTCAAACTCGATGGCAAGCCACCTGGCCAAGGTACGGGAGCAGTAATGTGACTGTCTGAAACTCTACGCGATGGACATCACCTGTTCTGCGACCGCTTCTTTACCACCTTGCCACACATCACTGCACTGCAGGAATGTGGCATCTACCTAACTGGCACGAGTACCAAACGTAATGTCCTGTCAACCATCAACTTCACCAGCAACAACGACATTGCCATCATCAAGTGATACAACAACAAGCCAATTCTTATGGCTTCCTTGGCATTCGGCATTGAGCCAGAGGACACATGCACCCGCTGGTGTAAAAAAGATAAGGAGAGGAAGCAGGTGGCACGGCCGGCAGTGACTGCAGCCTACAACAAAAGTATGGGAGGGGTGGACATGTGTGATCGCATGATTGCATATCACCACATCGCCAGTCGCACGAGGTGCTGGAACTTGCAAGTAATTTTTCATTTTGTAGACCTCGCACTGAGTAACTGCTAGCTTGAGTGGAAGCAGGACGGCCATTCAGGTATGCAGTTGTATGACTTTCGTATAGCGATTGCGACAGCACTTATTAATGCAGCAGAAGAGAGCGACGATGACGCTCAGCGACTGCGTAAGAGGAATGCCATCGTTGGGCTACCTGCTGATGCCTTCCGCATGAGCTCCGCTAGCCACTTGCCAGTGTGGGAATTCTACACATTGCAGACGCGAAGGGTGCCGCTTTAAAACACATTAAATGCACCAAACATGATGTTTTTCTGTGTACTACCACCGCTGGTCGTAATTGTTTCAGGGACTTTCACGTGTAGAATCTAGGTGTGTTGCATATTTTTTTTAGAGATTCTGAGTAGAGTTTTTAAAATGTCATAATTTCTGTGTACAACTGCTGGTCACATTTGTTGCAGGGAATTTCATTTCATTATGACTCCATTGTTTAGTTTATTGCGTCCCTTGATAAGATACTACATGCTTCCTGGGATTAATTTGTTCATTCAATGTTGAAACAATCTTAAACATACACTATTAACATGTTTATATTAATTTAATTTTTGAAAGAAACTTTTAGCTTTGTTTAAAAAAAATTTTTAATTGAAATTTTTTAAGTTGGGTTTTTTAAAATAAATATTTTATTTTATGTTTTAGGTGGGGGCGTAGTGCCTGAAAAAATCAGGCAGTCAGACAGCAGAAGAAACACTGAATTTGATACTTTATACACTAATCATTATGAATAAAAATTTGCTAGCGGAGTCTATCTGTCCCCTGCAAGGGACATTAAACATTTTTTTTAATGTTTCTCATTTTTATGAGTTTTTTATTTGTTGTGGTCATATGACTAGGCATGTAAAACGGCTTTGAATTTCAACTGTAAATAATCCCAGGGGACTCAAGAGGATATAGCATCTAGTGATATAAACTAAACCTTGACTGTGAACTATATCAAATCTAGAAAGTAGCTATGTGCAATATACATATACATATATATATATATACATATATATATATACATATATATATATGTATATATATAATGATTTCTAAATATGGGTAGGGTTTAATTACAACTTTAATTGTAACAAATTGAAATCAAATACAATATTAAAATAATTGTAATAAAATCCTTTAAAAGGGTAATTATTTTGCACCACTATGTGCTATATATCATTCACATACACCATTCTTGCAAAAAAAATTTACTGTATAACTAGACACTAAAAGTCTATTCACACTGTAATGATAACATCAACAGCAACTATAAATTGTTTCTGATAGAACAGTCACAACACAATGACAAATAGCAAGGATTCTTCAGTGCCCAGGAAATCTCAACAAATTGGTTGGCATCTCCTAGTTTTTCTGGTCAGGATATACACTGTATAACACAATATAAAAAAGAATTGGGGAATATGGCAGCCTTATGGAAAGACAGCTGATTATGTGTTTCATAATACAGCATATCGGTTTTTAACTTCTAAAATCAGCAATTTATTTCATGAATATGAAGTGACGATACACACATATTTTGAGGCACAACATTTAACCTTTTTAGCGTATATGCCCTAATTAGCGTACGGCCCCTTTTTTAATCAGAAGGATCCATAATGAAGTCATCATGTTTTCATCTAGCTGTTAAAACAGTGCTGCTACTGTGGGTGTTTTTAATTCCGAGACACCATCTCGTAGACATGATGCCAACCAAGGCTGAAGAGGACCTATGCCCTTGAGTGAGAAAGGAAATCATCATGTCACCACATTAAGTGGATGACATAAGTAAGTAAGGATCCATAATTATTGTATTTTGACTAGTGTGGAACAACTGAAAAGTGACGCCATCTGGTGCTACACAGTTGGCACCACTTTTCAGTTGTTCTACACTAGTCACCAAATGACATGACTAGTGTTAAACAATTACCTTATTGTCTAGAGAAACAAATGTTAGTATACGCTTATAAGAACAGATTCGTTGATATTTTTCCAGGGCCCAATTTATTTTTCAAACGTACTGTATGCTTATTAGGTCGAACATGTTGTCATTTGTAAATAACCACTGATTTATCATAACATACCAATATTCTTGGATCCACCGTTCACAATTACTATTCCTAATACATAGCCTGTCATGTTCCAGTCACAGATGGTTTATTTAGGGAATGTTATATCTAACAGCTTTGGCATGGAGACCTTTCTTTCTCATCATAAGTTTTATACTCAACATACAAACTTGCAATGTCCACACTAGGCAGGCACTAGAACATGTCGAGAATCTGGGATCCGGGCTATTATTACTGGGTTAAGAAACAGTTGCATTGTCCAGACAGCTATCACCATTGCTGTCACGCATGATGTCAACAGCATCATGGATGTCCTCATTGATGTAATAAGTTGTAGCATCTTTATTGGGGCAATACACAGGCATCAATGTTCTGGTAGCTAACAAGTGTCATCACAGTGCCTAGTGGCAGTCACTTGGGGCAGTGCCATTGTGGCTGGCATCGTCTTTCGCAATTTTATGTTGGTGACCAAATCACTCACATGTTGTAGGGAAACAATGATTAATTTGAGAAATGTCCACATTCTGCTTAGCATTCCTAGGATACCTCCAGTATTACAAAGTGTTTATCTATTATAATATTCAACAGTGTCACAAGTTGTGTTTTTTATAAATTCTCCAGTTGGCCAAAGTCACACTTCTGCCCATCTTGTGAAAGACGCGTTTATGTCGATAAAGACTTGGCCAGTGGAAAAATGTTCTGTGACATCCAGCGACGGGACAAACAACTGGCTTGTTAGCAGCAAGTCGTGACCGTCTCAGTGGGGCAAATTCCTGCTGCCAAGTGTTACTGGCCGTCGAGTAAACCAAGCTCTGCAACGACAGAGACAGGGAGTTTAGTCCAGGATCAGCTTAAACTAGAAGTTTTTGATAGAACACATCTCGTTATATTGACTCCCGAAATAGAAAGATAGTAGAACCAGAGGACACAAAGTAACATTAGTGAAGGATCAGTGTAGATTGGATATCAGAAAGTACTCGTTCTCACAGAGGACAATCAATGAATGGAATGAAAATGCTAGCAACGTGAATATGTTTAAAAATGAAAGACAAATACGCTGTATCTCAGAAGGGCAGGTTACACATAAATAAAAAAAATGTGGACTCTTGATAAGCCAATGGCTTCCTTGTCCACTTCCCATCTGAGCCTTGTGCCTTAATCTAAGGAACAACCTCTTAAAAGGAACAACTTTGAAAGCCCTGATCTGTCCTGCACTGTTGGTCAACCTCCCTTGTACCCATGGAGATAATTATATGGTCGAATCTCATGAACCACTGGCACATCGTGTTTTGTAACGTGCAAAAAAAAAATTAGTCCCCATGATATGTTGATAAACGTATAGGTTTTTAGTTATTTCTGCCTCATGAATAATACAATTAATATAATTACCTTCAATTGGTGTTTAATGAAAAATGACTAAAGTAAATTCTTTTGACGATTTGAAAAATATACCCATTAAAAATCAACTGCTGATATTACTTACTGTTCACACACTACATATTTGGACATTGACAAACCGGATTTGCGATTGGCTAAATCAGTTGAGGATGGAGTTCTAATCTTTGTTCACTGTCTGTGGTCTGCAGAAAACAACTGTATTCTGCTGTAAAACCTTAAAAACGATTTTTTTCACTGTGCGTGGTCTACAGCGCTAACTGTATTTTCTGTAGAACTAAGTCGTCATGAAGTAAGACATGAACCTAATCTTTGTTCACTGTGTGTGGTCTGCAATATACATGTATCCTCTGTAGAACTTTAAATCACCTAATTTTTTTTCACTATGTGTGATCTGCAGTAAACAAATGCATCAGCTGTAGAACCTTAAGTCACCTAATATTTGTTCACTGTGTGAGGTCTACAGCAACTGTTTCTTCCGAAGAACCTTAAGTCACCTATTATTACTGAACATTCTTCAGGATAGTTCATTTTCAAATCAGATAACTTTACTTTTTCATATCCAAGGTGCGTTTAATTTACCTGGTAGAGGCTTTCGTCAACGTATCACGTTGACTTCATCAGTACCGATGACGATGAATGACGTCATCGTACACGTGAGGTAGTTCGTAATTGCCCTCGTCTCTGTTGATGGGTGTTCTAGGTTTCCTGATCCAGATGGCTTCTTTTATGTGCCGGATTCTTCAGTTGGGTTCCTTGTCTATAATTTTCACTCCCTCCCAGTCTATGATGTGGTTTTTAGTTGTCGCATGGTCTGTAAGGGCGGATTTATTGATGGTAGACAGGAAAGCTAGAACACCCATCAACAGAGACGAGGGCAATTATGAACTACCTCACGTGTACAATGACGTCATTCAGCGTGTACTGATGAAGTCAACGTGATACGTTGACAAAATCCTCTACCAGATAAATTAAACACACCTTGGATATGAAAAATTGAAGTTATCTGATTTGACTTAAGTCACGTAATTTTTTTTTACTGTGTGAATTCTACAACAATAACTGTATCTTCTGTAGAACAGTAGATCGCGACAAACCTAATCTTTGTTCAAAATAGACCACTGTGTAGCCAGCAGTAAATAACTATATTATGGAGAGCCTTTGTTAAATGATCATGGTTCTAATGAGGGGGGGGGGGTCGTTCACAATTGTCAACATTTACCTATTGGTACAAAGCATACTCCTCTTCGCCCTACCAGAATTAGTACTTTAAAGAATCTGGTACCACACAAGTATCTGTTACTAACTAGAATAACCTGAAATAACCGCAACATGTGACATGACATCCAAAACTTTAATTGAGGATATATCAGGATATATAACTCTTCCAATATACAAACAACTATAACTAAATTTTTACACATAAACACTCTACATAGATAAATAGATTATAGCCCTGATCAGACTTGGGGTCAATTACTTTTATCAATTCCAGTTCCACAACAATACCAGCACACCAAACCCAATTCCACCTAAAATACCAATTCCAACAATCAATTTCATATATTGAAATAACAGTATGTGAACAGAGCAACCATAGACATACATAACCCCAAAAAATAACATAATTTAGAGCATCTTTATTTAATTTCTGCACATTGTACCATATGATAGCAAACAAATATGATAATTATGTGCAACATGTTATATTTTATTGATTATTTGTAGTGAATAATTTTAGTTAAAGTTACACAATTGTAACTGAAAAACCAATTACCTGTTCATGAAATCCAATAACTTTTAGAAACATAACACCAATTCCGAAATTGGAATTGGCAGTAAAATTCTAATTACAATGTAATTGACCCCAAGCCTGGTCATGATCTAGTTATCTTTCCAGACACAGCAACCTCTCAGGAGACATAGATTTGTTTTGCTCCAGACAACCCTGTCCCTGCTTGGGTGCATTGAACCTAACATCATGAAGGTATCATGACTGACTGAAGTTCATACTGAGTGGAACTTGGTGCCAATTTATGAATATCTAAATGTGCTGATACTTGTACTCATATTTGGACTTATGACAATATGACTTGTTATCCTGACTATATTTTATTAAGAGTATAATTGAAGTTAAGCAAGTGCTGAGCATATATCAAATTTTAAATGGTGAATGCTATAAGGAAAAATACTATAATTTTATTATATGTAGCAAAAACTATAACATTCTAGTAGTTTTGTGGAAGAAGTTGGTATTGCTCACCCACAACTTTCCACTACTCCTACTTGACTACTGTTACTCGCACCAGCCCTGGCAAGTGTACAGTCAGTTCCAAACAGGCCTCGCCTTGTGCAAAGGTGCACCATGCCGTGAGCGTTGGTGTTTGTACAAATTGAACTTGTACTTAAACTTCCGACCACAGTTTCCCATTTTGCATATAAATGGGCACTGCAGAGTCTTGTTTCCCCAGGTGGCACTGGGGTACAGGTGACTCATACTCCTTCCCATTCCAAAAGACGGTCCGTATGTACCCATCTTCAACTGAACCTGGATCCAGAGAAGGAACAATTCAGCGAAGTCAACTCCTATAAATGCTCTTTCTCTTGCAGATAACAAATAAGCTTCTAATGAAGGGTAACTCATGTATCAAGCTCAGTTCTACAACACATCAGACATTCACATACGTCATTTGTCCAGCCTATAAATGACAAAGTCAATATTTGCCTGCTTAGCTAGTCCAAAATGTTGTTGCTAGTTTATGAATCAAAACTATACTTGGTTCATACAATGCTGGCATGGTACACTGTACATGGCAGCAAGAATAAGACATAGAAATCAGGGTTCATAAACAGAGGCTTCAATTCTTTGATTAGCAGTTTATTTTTCAGGCCTTTCATACAGACAAATTGTCTGTACACATGAAAAAGTCAGGTTTTGCCCATATGACATTCTGCTAAACCTTATAAGAAACACTGGTCACCTGCACTACAGAAATGCTTATGAAGAAGTATATGCTAGCATGGACAGATGTAATGCATCGATCCAAACCTCTTGGTCACTGGGATAGATGGCTGTGTTTCCATGTGTTGCAAAAGGTTCTGGATTTGAAGCAAGACAATGAATGTGACCACACTGTCATTGCATGACAGTAGCACTAACTTCACCATGTTCAAGGGATACAATGTGGCTGTGTGAGCAAGACACAGCTCTCAGAGATTGCCCATCAACTTTAAGCTGATTGTGGCGAATGTGAAAGGAGCCAGTTGCATTGTAACATCATGTATGAAGCAGTACCAACCACTGGTGACTTACTCAATCACAAAGCCTATATAGGATCAGGTTACCATGCATAAGAACATGGCTTATTTTGGTAATGAGAAGAAATGCAACCTGTCCAGTCTAGTGTCAAAGTAAAATGGATGAATGCTGCACTTTTGAGAAGCTGTATATTAAATTATATGAGTAATAAGATGACGTGCAGGCACTTCAAGCATCAACACGCTAGCCAAGCCAAATGATCTGCAAAGAAATGCTAAGTAGAATTTGCGTTTAATTTCAGACAAGGTTCTAAACAATAACTGATTTAAACCCTGCAACAAACATTTCACAAAGTTTGACTGTAGCAGTGAGGGCAGTACAGATTACCTGCAGAAACATACACACTAGTAAGACTGCTCTGGCATTAATGGTGATCAATGAAGATGGGCTAAACTGAAGAAGTACAGTTTTTGGACTATTCATGCTTTAAAGTAAACTGGTCAGAATGTTGCACATGTATCTTAAAGTTGCATTACGAAATGCTTAATATCTAAATGTAATGAAATATTTGACATCATCCGGATACATAATTTACAATCCTACAACAACAGTAAAATATGAAAATTGTACGTTATGACATTATACCATCTATAGTACTCAAAACATGACATCAATATAAATTTTATTATTAAACAGAAGCAAATTCAACAAAATAAAAACCAATCATGGCTTCAAATGATCATCAGTAGAGTTAACCTGACAGTAATTTTATGATTATTAATTAACATGCCACCTGTACATCACATAACGACAGGTAGTGCGCGTGCATGCGTGTGTGCGTGCGCATTCACAGACTTCCACCACCAACTATAGATGTCACGGTGGAACTGAAATATTTCCATCAGGCTTCATCTGATACAACTTCATACGTGAAACTTCATTTGGATGAAAGCGCAAAACATGTGTTTTCAAACTGCACTTAAACGTAAATTGTCTTAGGCATATAGTACATATGTTTCGCTTGGCACTGGTATGAGTTGCAAGATGATCATAATAGTGTGATCGACGAGAGTAGCCCTTTCCACAAGTCCTACACTGGAAGTTCGCTAGCTTCTGATGTATATGTTTCACATGTTCATTCAGCCCGTTCCTGCTGACAAACAAACACTGACACTGTGGACAGGTCAAGCGTTTGCCTCCATGTTTAGCTCTTATGTGTTCAATCAACCGACGCTTCTCTTTGAACAGACACTCGCATTCAGTACACTTGTGTTTGGCCTGTTCATGGGTCTGCCAACAGATGTTCTTGTGCGTTCCAGGAACAAAATGAAGATTTCTATTTAATGCTCCGCTCTTGAAAGCCTGTCCAGTTGGCAAACGGCTAGCCAGACCATCAGAGCACACCTGGCAAAGACACAAAGGCTACAGACATTTGCTCTGGTCATGTTCAACTGTACAAGCTTTAAATGTCTACTGTAGGTCCATTACTTATAAATGACTGTTTTCAACATTTTATGTATGACTGCTTTCAAATTGATCAGTGCAAGTGAGTGACCTGGTGATGTGCACCTGGTAATGCTAAGTTCAAGGGAACATCCCTCGTAAGGAAGACCACAAAATGTTGTTTCATCTAGCCACAATGCTGACATAAACAAAACTGCTGGAGAAATTGACGGACATGCTGTGAGAACTTTCACATATAAGCATCAATCATCTAATAAGAAACTGCCAGCTGAGCCTAAATAGCACAACACTGTTTTAACAGTTACTTGTTCTTTCAAAGAACACCTTACTCATTTCATTTTTCATTACATTTCATTACCACTACCAGCAATCATTTTGTCATGCTAGTTTTCAAAGTACTTTTGTCTATTGCTGGTGAATTTTATAATGCAGACATGCATCGTAGGTTCCACAGTATCCTATGTGCCCAACATCTGAAGTTATTTTACAAACTGTTTAATGGGCATGTGAGAATGTTAAATATTTGTCAACACAATCTGTGTCTCAATTCTACAACCAACTGCTTTGTGTATGTGTCAGTTGAGGCATTCCTAATACCAACACTACAATGACTAAACTTCTCCATCGCTTATCACTTTTCCATTACTCAATTTCTTCAACTTTTAAAAACCACACTTGGATGAAAACGTGAAATATGTACTTTCAAACTGCATTTGAATGTAAATTGTGCTTGGCATATCATGCAAATATTTCGCTTAGTACCGGAATGAGTTGCCAGATGATCATAGTAATTTGAGCGATCACAGTAGCCTTTCCCACAGGTTTCACACCTGTACTTGGCTAGTTTCTCATGTACATGTTTTATGTGCCGATTAAGTCCACCTCTAGCCACAAATGTACATGGGCACTGTTGACAGAAGAAACGTCTGCCTGCATGTTTAGTTCTGATGTGATACCACAGGTTGCTGTTCCCTCGAAACATTAATCCACAGTCACTACACTTGGCTACTTTGTGTTTGAAATGTTCATGCGTTTGCTGACAATGCTTGTGACTTGGTTCGGCAACAGAAGGACCATCTCTTTCCACTTTAGTTGTTAACTGTCCACTCTTGTCACAGCTAGCAGTACCACCAGTGCACACCTGGCAAAGACATAAATTCCTTTGAAAACGTGTTCATGTTAAAAATGTAGACACATTTTCAGTTGTGCACACTGTATCACTAAAGACAACAATGAGAACTCATAGTTTCAATGCCTATTCCAATGTTAAACTATTGAGATATTGCACGACCTGGCACCACATGGATGCAAATATCAATGGTGACATCGTTGAATTTCAAATTAGTCATAAAATCTAGCCATGCTTTAAAATACCATCAGCGTACATATATTAAATAATACAATGATCAGTACAGAATGTTGCTGTTCAGCCACAACAGTTGGTTTTACTTGATACAAATCTACCAGTGATTCTATATTTCCACAATCTACATAAAATTTAAACAACCACAGATCATAAAATAAAGACAGAAGCCTTCAACAATGGTATGTTACACCAGTTTGGCTGAAAAAAGACATCTGTTATTTATCGTTCACAAAAATACAACTGATTTTCAAAACTACAAATTTTTGCTAAAAATTTTAACATGAAAAATGGATTGGCATTTCCAACAGCTATTACACTGCGATCTGTCCCATTCCTGGTGTACGACAGGGCTCCAACAGCTATCACACTGCGATCTGTCCCATTCCTGGCATATGACAGGGATCCAACAGCTATCACACTGCGATCTGGCCCATTCCTGGCGTATGACAGGGCTCCAACAGCTATCACACTGCGATCTGTCCCATTCCTGGTGTATGACAGGGGTCCAACAGCTATCACACTGCGATCTGTCTCATTCCTGGTGTATGACAGGGCTCCAACAGCTATCACACTGCGATCTGTCCCATTCCTGGTGTATGACAAAGCTTGACATAAAGACTGTTGTGATGAGCCGCCCACCGGGCCAGTACTCCAGACATTCTACTTGCCCAAACACAATGTTTACTTGCCCCAAAATCATTGATGAAATTGTGACATGAGCATTAACATTCTGGTGGTCTGGCATTTGATTGACTAGGTTTCTGGTCAGCTTTTGGGGTGACAGAAACATGTTGACCACCAAAAAAAAACAACTAACAAATCGGGAACATGGACAGTGACTCAATGCAAAAAGCACACATTTTGTTTCCCGTCCTATCCCTGCCCCTGGTGATTACAATAGTCTGGTAGTACTGCCAACAGCACTTGATGATTCGGTGGGCATTATACATTATGCACGATCACGACAGTTGTTTTGTGTTTTAATTTACAGCATTTTATATGCAATATGCACTGGTGATATCTGCTTTAGTTTCATGAATATGCACCTATGCATACTTCATCATATTCACGCAAATTTGTTGTATTCATCCATTGTGATTTTTTCTGTTTTATGATGGTCACATGATATACCATGTGATATCGGTTTATTGGCATGAAAAATGCAATTTAGTGATGATTTAAATGTGTGACAGATCGACTTTACTATGTGTGAGACTGTCACTGAGATCAACTCCTGTAAGTTCAGTGTCCGTCGACCTATTTAGTGGTGATAACGATAACGGGAATCAACGGTCTCGCAACATTATAGTAAGTAATGACGGGTCCGCCATCACTTATTTAGGCCACCACCCAAAGTAGCAACTAAGTCACGCCATTTTCTTAACTTCCCTAATCGGAAGGTTTGTTTTTAGCTTTCCATTACACAAAATCATAATCACCCGGCGTCACCGTCGACGTGTATTTACAAAATGATTTCCCTGGTAAGCGTCAGTCAAATTTGTTGACGCAACTGAAAATTTCCCTGCTGAACCGGTATCCCCTCTAACACTGTTCCTTGACACGTTGGCGGGAATCCCGACTTTCTATGTTGATAAACCAATGAACGTTATTCGAGATATAGTGCCATCAGTTGGATCATGCAATAGGCGTTCGTAATGTTAATACACGGATTTGAATTCCGGATACATTTCTCGTAATCATTATGGAAATTTAACGCAGATTACGGCAACTGTCTTCATATTACGGAAATAAAAATGTATGAATACAGAAAATTAAGCACATTGCAGAACAGCTAAATATATAAATAATGACACCCTAGATGCACTAATAACTTCAGGCAAAAACTGTGTCTTCGTTCACTTGAAAACAATTTATCAGTGCTTAAGATTAAGTCAACAAAAAAATGCTACACTAACAAGCATGCATGCATTTACTTTAAACAATTTATCAATGTTTCCACGTCACTAGGTTGGATAAATTAACCCATTTGCACTCCGCCCGATCATTTTCTCCTCACGCCACCTGAGACCAAGTTCATCGCTATGCTGCCTATACCAGACGGAAAAGCAGAAACTATCACCAATGCTGTCCTTGAGATGATCAGAGAACTTGGTCTTGGTCAATCAACTGACTGAAAAAATTATAACATGGGTTGGCAGGCCTTTTTTACCCTTTTTGAAATAAAACCTGAGTACGTGATTTACATGAGTTTGTTAATGCAAATGCTGTTGGTTAAAATAATGGATTTTTAATCCACAAAACACTAAATTTGATGTTTAAATAATTAATTTTTACTTTTCAGTGGTATAGTGATGAGGCTGAAGATCCTGAAGCAGATGATATGGAAGATACACCTATGGAGCAGACTGATCGAAATGAAACTGGTAAGACAAGAATTGCAGATCCTCAAGCAACGATATAGAAGATACGCCTAGGGAACAGCCTGATCCAAATGCAACTGGTAAGACAGTAAAACGTAAGAGGACTGATTCTAGAGAAAAAATCCCGTTGCTTCCACCCTGCCATGATTGCAAACGAAACCACAGGAAAAAGATCTCGGGAGGACTGACATAAAGAAATTTACAGAAAATTTTGGCCACTGACATGAAACATCGGAGGCAAGAGTGCCAAGAAAAATTGGCCAACTGGACTGATATGGCATGAAGGCATAAGTGGTTGAAATGCAGAGGGTTTAGCAAATTCATATGCAAAAATCAAGAAATTTGTCTTCTGGACAGATGACTGCTGTGCACAGTATAAAAACTGGACTCTCTTCACAGCGACGGTGAACCCAGTTAATGTGTACCTGCTCAGCTCAGTGTGTACCTGCATGTTTAAAAGGGGGCCATCAATGATCCTCTGAAAACATTCCTTCGATGAACCTGGTTTTCAGTCAGGGGAGTTGAAGAAGGTTGCTTTACATCTATTAAAAAGGAACGCCTTATCTTATGCCTCCAAACAGGACCCAGTTCCGGAAAGACCTGGCTGTTGACTATGCTTCCAAAGATCTGATTGAAAATTAATGAAAATAATACCGTAACATTTGAATCAATCAAACAATTGCAATGAATGAACAAACTGATACTCTGCATTGATTTGTAATTGTTCGGTAGTTGTTGCAACTATGACAAATTGTCTTAAAAATTTGCTCGAGCATTATATTACGCGGGATTGTCACATGTGCATTTAAAGTCCTCATATGGGCTGGTAAAAAATTGTAACTGTATGAACAGTTATTTGTATTGTAATTAGTGATCAAATTGACTAAAATTTGATATCCACATTTGTACAGTTTTATTCTGACTGCACGTTAAGTAAGTTATAAATGATGTTGCTTCCTTTTGCCAACTTTTCGGCTGATGTCTGATTCCTAATTCCCTTTGACAAAAAGAAGCAAGTAGTATTAACCCCGCTCAGGATATGAAAACAGAAGTTCCTTATATTGGCTTAAGGTAGTGTCTTTTTTATCAGCCTACAACATCTTACACCGTTGTTACCTGTTCCGAGAGCCTAAATGAGAACCTTTTTTGCCATTTACTCGAAAACATGTTTTTGTAACTTGCTTCCTTTTGTCAAAGTTGGGCAGAATAGTTGATCAGCTCTTCAGGTTCTACAACTTCTCTCCAGCCAGGACAGCTGGGTTGACCAACCACAGATGAAGATCAAGCAGGCCTGTGACACAAGATGGCTGTCTCGTGACATGGCTGTCACTGCACTCCGGAGACGCTTGCCTGCTGTGGTCAGTAGCCTGTCAAGGGAAGCCGGGTAGAGAAACGATGTCCAAGCTCTTGAACTGCTGAAGTTTGTACATACGTATAACTTTGTAGCTGCAGTCCATACCTTCTCTGATGTGTTGCCACCATTATCACAGTTGTCAAAGGCATTCCAGTCATCAGTTGCTGACCTGTCTGTCGTCAAACCTTTGGTGCAGGTGGTAACATGAAGAACCTACCTAACTACCTGGAGAAACATTCCGCTGTTCTTGAAGTGGAAGAAACTGGTGCAGTCATTCAGCGATACCAAATCCAGATACACACACCAGTTCTAAATCAGTTGCTGACAAATCTCTGACATCGAACTGATCGAATCCTTCACAGTCGTGGACACATGTCAGTTTCCCAGGAATCACCCAGCAGCACTAAACTAGCACGGAAATGACAAGATCTTCTGGCTTATTATGATGGCCTGCCACAACTCGACAAGACCCGAGACAAGTGGCAACACTACAAACACATCTCTTCCTTTAATAGGAATCACATATACTCATTCCTTCCATACCTTTTATAAATGCTGAGCTACCGCTGGGAACAACTTCGGTCAACGCCATCAGGTTGGGCCATAAATGTACTCATTTTTCTGTATAAAAATGGAGTTTATTGGCAATCTACCACGTACGTGGGGAATTGTGCATGGACATGTCGAATCAGTGCCAGTCATCCTATTTGATGGCGATGACTATGGCGTAAACAAACTGATGATGTATTCTAGTTTTGAACTGGTATGTTTGTAAATTATAAATGCCACAGTCAGGGTTGTTTGATATAAATCATTCCAAAAAAATCATTGATTTATGATTTTTTTAATAAACATCGATATACATATCTATATACCAGATTTTAAAAAAATCAAAAACAATCCAAAAAAAATCTTATTTAAAATCTGATTTTTTTATTTAAAAAAAGACATGATTTTTTCAACCCTTGCCACAGTTCCTTTCATATTTAAACTGTCAGAGATCTAATGTTTGTTGTTAGATGTAGATATTTTATTTGTCTTGAACTTTTGCACTCACATTTTACATGTTTACCCAACAGAAAATTATGAAAAACACGTTGAAGTGTGAGAATGTTTTGTCTGTGCAATTCTTTTAATTTTCAAATATTCCAACATGACATTTAAACAATTTCTAACATGACATACATCTTATAAAGATTATTTTGGCCACATAATTTATGCACAAACTCCACCTGAATGTAGGTTTGACACAATGGTGCGTATATAGTCAATGAGTTCTGTAAACCATTTGTTCTGTTCTACTAAATGATCTTTTTCACACATGCAATAACTCCTAATTTACTATTTACAGATATAAATGCAAGGTAAAACGGATCGTGATTTCACTACAGATTAAAGTTCTGGCTAGGGACAACTGTAGGTGAAGAATACAACTTCACAGTGAACCAATGCCATTATGTAGCACATGACTGCACACCATGTAGGAGTGTCTAGACGAAACATCTACAGACATCTACAAATTAGTTTCCACATAAACGCAGCAGAAGTTCTCTGAAAATGTTTTGCTACAAGAGCTAAACTAAAGGTTGGAGTTTCTAAACATATTATTTCAGTTCAATAGCTGTACTATTAACTGGTGATACCATGGCTTGCAACAACCTAACTTCAGATTTGTATTATAGAGCAGTTACTAAAAAGCATTACAGCCCCTATTACTCTTCTTCAACAAGTTCAAGAGGCATGTGACAAGAAAATAAAACATTACCTACCTGTGTCGAGAGGGGCGGTGATGGAGGCTGGATGGGGGTATGGGAATTTATCGCAACCATACAATTGTTGGATAAATTGTACATATTTTATCAAATGTTACATAAATCAATGAACCTTTTAATATATGAGTATATATGTGGTTACTGGGTGGTTTATTTATATAGTAAGCAGAGCTGAGTCATTGCCAGTGTTCCCAAAATGACCAACCAGATAGGCTTGTTTCTGAAAAGGGTTCTAAAGACAACTATCCATGCTTCTCCCACCACCTTCTCTCCAGCACCTCCCCTGTCAGGGAGCATATACCAGGGCTCAACATTTTATCTTCTACATTTAAAAAAAAAACATTTCACAAATGTTTGTCACTTTATTTTAATTTAGCGAGATGCTTGTTGAGCAAAATTTCACCTTCATTCTGTCAACATTTTTTTCTAAACAAATATTTTCCGCAATTTACTTAGAAAATACATGTGAACCCTGGTATTGTATATACAAATTATGACCACTGTCCAAAACTTAAGTCAGCATAAACATTTAACAGACAGAAAATATGCATGTAAATATACAGAGTGCTGAGTGCATGGTGGATTATATATTTTGTGAAAAGTTGTAAAAAATGAAAACAAAATATGAGTATTTGTACCAAAAAGTATACAATGTCAACATCAATTTGCTAATTTTTTAAACGTAAAGATTTGAGAGAATATTTGGTGACTATAACACACAGTGTTCGAAATTAAGGCATTTTTATCGGCGTCCACCGATTCAAAATGATTCCTGCCGATTCAGTATGTCAAAATACACAAGTTATCGGCCCCACCCCGCTGATTCATCCTGGCGGCCATAGCTGGGTCAGATTATATTAGTGCTGTACATCACAGTATTTACTAATATATGCTAATTCAATATAAAATACAATTATGACAAATTACTTCTTGGATGTTTATTGGATGATTCACATTTAATGACGTCAGTATCTTGGGGAATACCAGAGCAACACCAAAGTTCAGATGGCGAACAAATTGTAGAGTTTGATCATTTTTAAGGATATTACAACATTATTTACTTCATACTAGTGATACTAAGGAAGCAGACAATCCAATCGACAAAGTATTGTGTCAAGACATTCTGATTAATGTGATATTTGGGTGTCAAAGTGAACTTTGGAGACTTTGATATGGAGTGAATTGAGAACGGCATAGCCACAGATTTTTGTCCGTGCCAGACCCAGAGTAGTGGCAGTGTGCATGAAACATGTTTCTTTAAACAATTGTAACTGTTTCGCAAATAAAATTCACATTGAAATGTTTATTAAATTTATTTTATTAGTCTGCTAGTTATGAAATGAATGATAATATTTGGCATGGTTTATATTTATTAAATTATTATTGATTCTAATCTAAAGCAGTGTCTGTTTTAGTTTTATGCACAGCAACTGCTTTATTATGTATACTGGTTCAAAATAGAATTGGGCCAGTTCAAAAAATCTGGGCCAGTTTATTTTTTTTTGCTAATTTCAGACACCGACATATAATATTATTAGATCATCATCCACTGCCATAAGCAGCAGGACATGAGCATTTTTGACATGGAAGACAATTTAAAATAACACTGTATTCACGAATTTACAACTCTGTTTAAACCAAATTTACAACTAAGTTTAATGATTCTGTTTTACCAAATGGCTCCGTTTAATGAGACGTTCAAATTTAGTTTTATCTATTTGGTGTTCATGCTCAGTTATGATGTTTATATGGCATTACTTATTGACAAAATGAGATTGCAGCTCTATCTCTCCTCTGTTCTTTCACCCTTGCTGTTGCTGTCACAATGTACTATCAGTACCTCCACTACCCTGCAGTGCTTCATTCTAATTTAATCCCCAGGGGATTTGACATTGCTGGGGGTGTCTCACTGAGTGTACCTAGTGGTAGTTGCTTTATTCGTCTCAACCTGCGCTGATATTTTAGCCCTCTGTGTTCTATAGTAGTCTCTCCAATACTTCCTCTTGGCCTGCTTTTCTATTCCTGTCATGTTGGCTATCAACTTTACATTCTTCTGCTCTTTTCTCCTCTGCCATTGCTCTCTCTCCTTTCGTTTCTACTCTTCAGACTTGGTGAGATTCCTTTTTATGTTTTCTCTATAAGTTTCCTGCTTTCCAGCTGTTTGTCGCTTTTTGGGTCCAGTGGCAGACTTTGAAAATAAGAAAGTCGAGATAAATAAAATTACAGTGTAGTTAAATACAGGGCTGGGTCCAATTACACAAAATTATATCAATTACAATTACAATTACATTAAATTTTTTATTTCAATTACAATTACAATTACAGTCATAATTTTCTAAATCAATTACAATTACAATTACACTGTTTCAATTTCAATTACAATTACAATTACATTATGCGGAACCAAATATATTCAGCATTTGTTAATTATGTATTTTTGCGCGTTTTGCTTAATTTCAATATTTTTTACATAATTGATAAACAAATATAACGGTAATGTTTGTACATTTTGTTGAATTGTGACTTTGAATTATACTAAATAAAAAGATAGCCGTTTAAAACATATTTTTATTATATAAAAATGGGAATGGGAAGAGAGGCCATATAAATGGTCCTTGCCACCTGACCTGTCTCCAACCCACCACAACACAAGGGGTGTAATTGGCTTGCTAACTCTGTGATGTTTCACTGAATGTCTGTGCATTGTTTATTGCTTCCTGGCTGTTACCAACTTACTGAAAAGGCTAATTGCTAAGGCTACCCACCACTAGCACCACTGACCAGTACCCACCAGACAGTGAATACTGAGACTTAAATGTAAATATATAAGCAGGTGTTATTATTAGTCTTGATTTTCAACTCATGTGAGACTTAAATTATATTTTTATTGACAATTCGTTCAGGTAGTTTGTGATATGAAACGTACTGTAATTGATTGTAATTGATTGTAATTGAAATAAAATTTCAATTATACAAAATATAACAATTACAATTACAATTACAGCAACATTTTGAAACCATAATCAATTACAATTACAATTACACGATTTTGCTGTAATCAATTACAATTACAATTACATAATTGGACCCAGCCCTGGTTAAATAACTAGGACAAAGCTTATCCATGGGGTCATCATGACATGAAATAGCCGAGCTGATTAAATATGTTAAATCTATCACTTACATGCACTGCAATTAAAAGCACCCAAACAAGCAAAAAATACTTATTGCCAATAAACATAATGTAATGGATGCATTATACTGTTTTATTATTTCCATGTTACTTCATGCTGACTTCACGGTAGAGTTGTAGCAGTCATGAAAACTATGAATGTTGCGGCCATAGACAACGTGTGCGCTGGAAGTATTTGCATAAACACAATTTAAAACGTCTTGTGGTATCAGTATATCCATTAAGTGGATAGTGTACACAACTTGTGTTAAATTCAAAACATGTGTGCAGAGTTGTCTTCTATTGTATATGCCTCGGAGTGGCATTCTATTTAAGCCACATCTGTGACAGTATTTGAACAGTGCAAACGGAGTTGTTGTCAACTGTTTTTATGTTCTCAGGTTCTTTAAATAATTATTTCAGAAGACAACAACAAATGTTTGTTTATAATACCCTGTAGAAATGTGTATTTCTTTCTATTTTTTTACATAGGCAGCCATAGATGTAGCCATAAAACAAGAAGCTGGGTGTCATTATAATGATAGTGTTTATTACATAAAGATATTGAAAATGATAGATTTTTAATTCATGTAATGATAATGACTCCCTGCATTGAAAAATAATGACCACTATGCTGTCTTATTTTCTTATTTCATTACATCGTCACCATTTATGAGGAAATTCCATTAGTGTGTCTAGGCTCTATGATCGCCCCCTGGGAATCATGGCCCTCAATGAGTTTCACCCTGGATTTCACCCTACATAGCAGGAGACATTGTGACATTCAGTGACTGCTGAATGCCTAAAAAGAATTCATTGGTCCACTGTAGCCAGTTCCCCACCCAACTACTTTTTTTAGGAGCCTCCTGATGGGAACAGACTCCTAGCCACTGACACCATTCATTCATTTAATTCCAGGCTGGTGATCACTTAACTCTTTCGTAGCCAAATTAATACCAATTTGTACCTGCTGCTGAGTTGTATCGTTTCAACGCATTGTCTCCTAAAGAATCCTATTAAATCATGAAATGACATTGTGAACAAATCCTATAATTGGCTCGGGTTGCATGAATGCAAATAAATGTAAAATCTGTCATCCGATAAAAAAAATCCACAGTAGTTGAACAACTGCTGAAGTAAATAGCAAAAAATGAGAGAGTTATGTGAATTTACTTACAAAATATGCTTTGCTGAAGTTTGACGAAAAAAATATTTTCAAAATTATTCTCGATAATAATTTTTTTCCACCAATAATTAGTGGATACCTGCAGCATGTGAAATGTAGATAAATTAATATGCTGTAAAATGGAAAAAGAATTTCATGTTTAGGGTAGACAAAACTTAAATCACAGTATTTTTTTCTGAATGCATGTCTTTTCGTGATTTCCGTTAAAATATAGATGAAACATATCATTCTCATCATGATCATCACCATCAGAAATATCTTCATCAAGGCTGATGTCGCTGTCACTGTCAACAGTGTCGTGCTGCCTCTTGACAATGTCGACGTCAAAACTACCTTAAAAAAATCCCCCAAAATCCGAATCACTCGAGTCTGACATAACAACAACGTTCAGAATTACAATTCAAGCTATAAAAAAACACTGCTCAATCCCACTGTGCAATACCATTGAAAAAAATAGAATGCTCAAAACTTATCATTTAATCGTAGATATTGCTGATGTTTTCGTGTTTTGAAACTATGCAGACAATCTCCATGATACTAGCTCGCAGCAAACGACAAGCTTTTATTTGATTGGCTGAAATTACGTAACCAAAACCGTAATTTAAAAGTGGTTCTGTTTGTAGTATTTGACATCGAACCCAGAACAAGTTTGCCGTATAAAACTTGCATTTAGTCATGGAAATCGTCAACATTTCCAACTTTTTTAATTTGATAGTCAAACACTATATTATCTGCCGGAAGGAAATGCAGTTTAAAATTTTTTCCTGCTGCCAGGCAATATGAGGCATAGTCAGGTTGATTCGGGCGTTCTGGCCGTGAGGCGTAGTTAGGTTGATTCGGATGTTCTGGCCACAAGAGGATTAACTGATTAGGGTTCCAGATTTCCAGCAGTGGACCAGCACTAAGCTGACTGTCTAACATTTGTATCAATAAATCAACCAATGTTGCAGAGCTCTCTCATGCTGGGTAATATTTAAACAAACCAGGGTTGAAGTCGTTATAATGCTTTTATATTTTCTATATTTTCATTCCAATAAATGTATAAAACTTCTTATGTCTACTTGTATATTCAGATGTTTTCCTTACATATAACTGGCCAATGATGGTAATAATAATGAAAACAAAAATAATGGCTTGTAATGATAATAAAAATTATGTAGTCACATAATGATAATTAAAATTAAACATTTATTTGTGATATAATGAATATGGTAATGATAATGAATGCTCTATAATGACTCCAAACCTGGGAAGGGACATACAATTTTTTTCTTAATATCAATTTATATATTTATCAAGTGTCTTTCACAGTCACGAAGCCAACTTGCTCAAGCAGCTGGCTCTTACGCCCACTTACACCGATTCCCTTCAATATGTGTCATGCGTTATTATTTATGTACACACAGGCCTCGACATTAACACTGGCCCGGCACGTTTTTTGGGGCTGTCGGGCCAAGTTTCCATATTTTCATGGCCATGTGGACTAACATAGTTTCAGATCGTTTTTACACACAATCTTCATCTCATCTGATTTTGTGTTGTCACTTTGTATAGTCACCATCTTGTTTTGATGTGTACAAACCTCACAAAAAGTCTGCATGACGTCGCTACTAGCAACAACGTGCACTTTTTGTGAATTGCGGAGGCTTATATTTTGCTAGGGTTGCGTCATGTTACCATTACAGTATCAGTATATCGTAGCATTTTTTCTGTGTGATATGTATCGGCTATTGCGATATGCCTTCGACGGACTGATTTCATATAAACTGACTGATTCATGGACTGTCCGCTAGGTGTCACGAGAGCACCTAACATCATTCCAGGACCCGACAGGGCGCAGATAGTTAAGTTTACAGTAACTTTGTAATTCAGTCCAAAAGTTTATATTCGAAAGAAATAAACCCAATTGTAACAGTCAGTCTGGTTCGCCCACCATATTTTCAAGTAAAACTAGCTGTAACTCGATATACAAGCTGCGGCATCACCCGTCGTTCTCAAAACGCGAACTGCTCCGCCTGCAGAGTCGACAGAGGACATTTGATTCTCAAACAATTCCTGCAGCAATACTGTCTGCCGTGCGGAATACTGACTGAAAGGATGAAAGTAAATCACCAACGGCAAAGTAAATAATGGTCTAACTCGCATCCTTCGAATTGTAATGCGATGTATTACAAAAAATATTGGATTTTTTAAATCAATAACTTGTTTGGGGGGATAGTAACCTTTAACATCTACTCAGTACAAAAGCTTAATGTGAAGGCCTGACATATAAAAAATGCTTTATTTTTATCTGCACATATTACTGAGATATGGATCTGGAACACAAAATTGGCTAATTTTATATTTTTTGGTACAAATACCCATACATGGACACTTACACACAATATTAATAATTGTACATGAATGCTTTTGGCAACAAGGATAACTCACACACATGCTTAGGTCATTCCCTTTCATATGATCCAGTGTATCATGGACTTCTTACTCAGACTGTTTTTTATATGAAAAATGTACATTTATATTGTCCTCTAAGTAGCCAAACGAACGAGATCATGAGATATGACCACTTTGTGTAAGTTTGTTTGCCGTCCATTGACTAGCTGAGATCTGTTGTTTGGCATGATGTATGGTCAATTCACTCTGCAATTGGCATGGTGATCCTCAATTTCCCAATCCTCTAAGGCATCAGTATAAAGTAAAATTTCACTGTATGTACATGGATTGCAGAGTTCAAACCTTAGATTTATTCATTTGGATAATTGCAGAACACTTAGTAATTACTCAAGATTTACAGTTGTAAACAACCCAGAATGCTGGATGTTTGGCAATGGAAACAGGAATGACCGTTCACCCTGACAGTTGCGCTACACCTGGTAGTTCAATACAGACATGAATAATCCCAAACATTATAAAAAACCATTTAACTTTGTGATTGACATTCAATTGTGAATTATGATACAAAACTAGCCAGCCCAGGGAATGCAGTATCACCAAAGCCTTATTTTAGAATTGCAATAGTTAATTAAAAAATAAATCAAAGTAGCCAAAATAGTACTGGAGCAATGTTCAAGGCTGAAACAAAAGGGGAGGGGTGGTATGAGCTACTGCCCAAAAGTTATTTGAATGTAATTGTACCAAGGTGTAGACCCCAAACTCTGCATGTCAAGGTGTCTATGATGATGTAATTTACTATGATACAACAAATCCTTGGCTGGCAATTACGAAGCATGTACTTCATGTGCAGAAATATCTTCAAATGCAAGTCATAAGTTCATTACCAGAACAGCCTAAGAAACTGGACAATTTTTTTTAAAAGAATTAAAATGTACTATGTAGTTAAGTTGACAAACACATTTTTTTCAAAATTGTGTACTTATTTAAAACAGATGTACTATGTGTGTGTAAGAATGGATGGTAGACCACATTTTCACAGCATAATAGAGACATAATTTATATTAATTATTATCAGGCTAGCTGAGAATAAGATTTGACAGATAAAATTTCTGCACATGGAGACATATAAACATAAGATAAGACACCTACCGATTCAGAAGACTGATCAGATGCATTATGTAGAGTGTGTGAAGTTGGAGTTCTCATTGCGGAGACTTGTGATTGTGATGTGTCCCATGTTGAACATCCAGGCGTACTGTCTAAGATCATTTGGCTGTCTTGTGGCGTTAGTGAACCAAAGTCAGGTATTTGTGATGGGTCCCATGAGGTAGCAGTTGTGGTCTGTGGAGCAACATCTTCAGCTACATTCTCATTTCTCATGATGCCAGTTATGAAAGGACCACCAACATCAGGTGTTGGTCCCATCTCAGATGAGCCACCAAAAGAGTCTTGCGTGTTGCTAGTTGTCGTGCGTCGTTTTGTAGGAGGTGGTGCCGTGCCATCTGCACCAGAGTTTGTTGAACTGTCTGTTACACCTAGGATCTCTCCAAACGGTTGGTAACTTCCCTGAAGTTCACTAAGACTGAGATTAGGATAGGAGTCCTGCATTGCACTTTGGTCAGTTGTATGTGGAATGTTTTGTGATGCACCACTCATCTCAGTTCTATTGTCTTGATTTTCTTCTAAAACTATCACATCATCTACTTCTGTTTTCACTTTCACATCTACTGCTTCCTCACTATCAGGTATAGTCGATTCACTTCCAGCAGAATTGAGAAGTGAAGACCTATGTCTAACACCACCGGATGAGACTTCTTTGTTTGAAGGCATAAGTCTTTTTATTGGTCGTTGAAGTATCTGTTGCGGGCTACTGTTGGTTGGTAAGGCAGGCGAAGTTGACCTCCGACGGCGTCTGTGCACAACCTCACTAGTTTTTGAGTTAACACCTGTGGGTGTGTCACCTCGACTAACATCATGTGACTTCCTCGCATCAAGCAGAGTGCTACCAAGTAGTGTCTTGGCAGCATCACCTTCATCACTGCGTATTGTCAATGCCCCACCGATAGCATCACCAAACTTCTCATTGATATGAACAATGAACACATCGCTATCGTCCAGCGTAATTCCCAGCACACCCTGTACTCGCAGCTCTGTCTGGTACTGCAGGCCATTCTTGCACAACAGGGTTACTGTATCAGTGAGAAGGTTCCGTACACGTTCTTGGTCAGGCTTCATCTTTAATGCATACTTTGTTACTTGGAATTAAAGTTAACAACTGAAACATAATGACATACAAACCAGATTAGTAAACAATTTCCAGTGCCATTTAAATACAGGATGGGGAAATCAGTTAATCATAATATAATTTCAGTTCCCAGCAATTCCTTTGGCTTTGCCTTTGATGTTGAGGCAGTTTGTGAGTTGGACCTCCATTGGCATTGACATTGTCCTTGACCTTTGTCCTTGTTTTTAACAATTCCCCAAAACGAATGACTGTCAATTTGGCATTACTGCACGTTTTCCCATGCCACCAATAACTCGTTTGCGAGTGCTGATAAACGGTTACATTAGTAGTGATTACGGACTAATAACAATCAACTGACCCACTTTTGCACAAGGGACGCCGCCATATTACTGTCGCCGTCAAAGCTAAATCGCCAAGCCATAAGCACCCTTCCCTCTTGTAAATTTCACAGACGCCATTCACAATTCCCTACCACATTCCTTTACCGCTGTTGCTCCATGTGTGTGATATAATATGCTGCGAATGAAAATAAGCTGTAAAACTCTAGTTTAAAAACGATATTGCACGACAGAATTACCTGTACAAACCTTGCACCACGCGCAGCTTCTTCCTGGTGTCCCGGATGTTCTAATGACTGTTCAAAGTGGTTCGATGTATTAATCGCTAATGCATTAATAAAGGTATGTACAATTGTATGCATAAAGTCCTAAAATGATTTGTGGTTGTAACTCATAGCTAATTCTCGACCAGTTTTTGAACAGAATGAATAGCAACATGCTAGTCTACAAGGAATACGAATCGTATGAGTGGCGCCACCTTGAGAGGATTGTATTTTTATCTCGTTTCCACACTCGTACTCCCTAACGCCAACAGTGGTGCCACTCAGGATTTCACCACGGCAACAGTGGTGCCACTCAGGATATCACTCAGGGTTCAGCCTACTGTTACATTTCCCATTGGCATTGACGACCGTGTTAACGTTTTGCACGATTATAAGAAAACGGGACCATAACAAATTCTGAAACTTCTTACCTGCCGTTGCCATCATCTCATTGACATGCTGATCAAGTTTAGTCAAAGTCTCGTACTTCTATAACTCATTTAAAATGCCTGAACGTGCCATGTCTGTCATTTTGTTTACCAATTTCTGCATGAATTACTATGCACAGGTGCCTTGTGGCGAAAAAATTGCCAAAAACTATCAGCAGAATGATATCGAGCCCTGCGAAAATCGTCGAGTTCTGTGAAAACCGTCGAGTTCTAGCACAGACGCAGCCAGCACACCTACAGAGGCATCTGCCTGCGGGCCAATGTAAGTTTTGTCAGTCAGCTCAACATCGGTCCGAGGGCGGCAAACTTATCAGGCCAACATCAGCATCCGCCTACGGGCCGATGTAGTTTTGTCCATTGGGCCAACATCGGGCCGATGTAAGTTTTGTCCGTCGGCTCAACATCGGTCCGAGGGCGACAAACTTATCGGGCCAACATCGGCATCTGCCTGCGGGCTGATGTAGTTTTTTTCCATCGGGCCAACATCGGCATCCGCCTGCGGGCCGATGTAGGTTTTGTCCATCGGGCCAACATCGGCATCCGCCTGCGGGCCGATGTCGTTTTTGTCCATCGGGCTAACATCGGCATCCACCTGCGGGCCGATATAGGTTTTGTCCATCGGCTCAACATCAGCCCGAGGATGCCTCATAGGTGGCAGCTGATAGGAAGCCGCCCATGTGCTGATGATTAGCCGCTCATTGGCTGACTGTACCTAGTTTTGCTAAATGTGTGTGTGTGTGTGTGTGTGTGTGTGTGTGTGTGTGTGTGTGTGTGTGTGTGTGTGTGTGTGTGTGTGTGTGTGTGTGTGTGTGTGTGTGTGTGTGTGTGTGTGTGTGTGTGTGTGTGTGTGTGTGTGTGTGTGTGTGTGTGTGTGTGTGTGTGTGTGTGTGTGTGTGTGTGTGTGTGTGTGTGTGTGTGTGTGTGTGTGTGTGTGTGTGTGTGTGTGTGTGTGTGTGTGTGTGTGTGTGTGTGTGTGTGTGTGTGTGTGTGTGTGTGTGTGTGTGTGTGTGTGTGTGTGTGTGTGTGTGTGTGTGTGTGTGTGTGTGTGTGTGTGTGTGTGTGTGTGTGTGTGTGTGTGTGTGTGTGTGTGTGTGCAGAATAACAACACAAGTCCTAAGTAGATTGAAATAGGCCCAAAAACAGGCATTTTAAATTTATTAATCAATATGAGTTGTATAGTTTTAATAAGACACCTTCCACAATGTATTTTATTAAAACTATTAACATTAAGTCGCTAATCCTTCCCCATTTAATTATTGTAACTACCGGTAGTATACATAATAGCAAAACTACAAAGAGGAACAGTCAGTATATAATGCACACACTTATCCATTGCTAAAAAGTGTTAAACTGCTATATAAAGTTGGATATATCTGGATAACAACAACAATTAAAATGTTATCACTAATCAACAGAAACCTTCCTGAATACCTATAAAATATAAGCATAATACCTAATACTGGTGCGTGTGCGCATGCATATGGCACCAGAAGTCATGGAAATATCCACACTGAAAGTACAAACACTAAACTAAAAAATAAAAGCATTACAATAGCATCGCTAATTCAATCACAGACAAAATCCACACACTCACTCTCTTAAAAGGCTTCAGTATGTACACAAAGACCTATATAATTTTAATGTACACGTGTAATGTGCAACATTCCTAATTAGACATTGCTATAAATATTATGCACATTGAAAATGAAACTACAAATTAATTGTTCAAATGATTATTTATGAATATAACTTAACTATGATTTTTCCAGGTTCTCTTTTAAATAAACAATACTTAAACATTTGTTTTTAAACTTTTTTTCACACCGAAAGGGCTCAACTTAAAAATCCTTTTCACACTGAAAGTACAGTTTTCCAATATGTATAAGGGGTGGCTCTCATGATGTCATAGCGTTAGTGAATTTATTTGATTACTACATTCACGTACAAGAGATAATGATAAAGTATTAATGCATAATAAATTAAACATTTCTTATACATATATTGTTAGCATTTTATCACACGTTTTGAAGTTGATATGTGTATTCATAAATGGATTTATATTTTTAACAAATAAGCATCATCTCTTACTTGTACCTAAATGAATGTATTCAAATACATTCACTTAAATTTATTCCTGCCACATCCTGCTGCGCCTGTGCGCGGTCCATTTGGTGCCTCCTTCCACCATCCCGATCAGAGGCAGTTCTAAACCATTCCTGGATGACATGCTATATTTCATGGTTTGTGCCATTTTTTGACACCTCATTGTTTCGGACAGCATCTGAAATATTAACATAAAAATTTAGTTTCTTCAAAGAAGTTACAATATTAAAATTTAATAACCTTTATGCAGGTGACTTGACATTGACAGCGTAGTGAGGGATAAGGACAGTGAAAGTTGTCTTCTGATGCAGAGGCATAGCCATGATTTTAAAAAGGGGGACCCAGCTGAAAAACGAAGTGATGGCTGAAAAAGAGTGCCTGGTGATCCAGCCCTGGCCACACCATGTGATGGTTGCACAAATATGACTGCTCATGACATTCATGATTCTCATAAGTATAAACAAAGATTAGAGGAAGAAATAAATGCAAAGCAATGCAAGTTAAACAAACATGTTGACACAAAATATTTGAGTGAAAATATCACTTACTGAAAATCGCTTCTCTCAGTTTCAGTGACTGAAATGCCCTCTTCCCCCTTGCATTTCCAGTCCAGCAATATTTTAAGGCCAACTGCTGGCTGAAGACGATCTTCATGATGCGAATCGTCACATCTTTCAAGTTTTCTCCCCCAATGACTGCCAAGTGATGTTTCCAAAACATAAAAAGGAATGGAACATAAGAAATTAACAGAATACTAAAAATGAAAAAAATCCTGTATGTGAGCCCTGTAGGTTTGTGCGACGGCCGCTATTGGTTAACACAGCAACTAAAAATTCCACATTTCAACAGGTCAGTCTGCCAGGGGTACTGATGTAGTCAGAACCTCTGGTGGCAAGGACGGAGAGCATGCTATATGTTTCTCATTATACTGGTCTTTTTGAAAAAGATATTCTTTTTTACTCTCCTTGACCTACTTATTCTTAATGGACAAATAAGTGTCATAATAAAAATTACTTATGCTAGTACAGTGCCTCAAACTCACCAAGGCCTTTTCTGTTTCTTTATCTGTCAGGTCTTGTTCCAGGGCCTGCACGGCCTCCTCAGATGCCAGTGGGAACTGAATCCTCTCTGGCAGAGAGGATGGTTCCTCCCTTGAAGTGGCCACCTTTTTCATCAGGCTTGAAAGCATCCTCTTCATCTCAGCCATCTCACTATTTTGTTTTTCGAGGATGTAGAACATCCTCGTTTGCCAAGCTAGAAATAAAACAATGCACACAATGAAAAAGTAGAAAAAAGAGCACATCAGTACCTGAAAAAACTAGGTTTCAATATGAGAAAGATTTAGAAATAATTTATCTGAGGTGAGAAAAAACAATTGTGTTTTTCTGTTTATCATCGCTATCCTTGGACTGAGAGATAGCCATTAGCCACCAGTAGCTACCCTCAGATTGAGAGATAGCCATCAGTAACTATCCTCAGATTGAGAGACAGCCATCAGTAGTTTTGTTAGCTGATCTTTCGCAATGCATTACATGGATATATCAGAAATATAAACAGTCACTTACAAGTTGCATCATTTGGAGAAGTCTGATGCACGTTCAATGGAGATGGTCGTGCATGGTAAAGCGTCCACGGCGCTGGTGGTGAAGGAAATGGACTTCTCTGGGCATCTGCAAGCATTATAAGCCTACACTTCAAAACCGTGTATGCATAAAAAGTTGAAATAGTTAATCCTTTACCAGGTAGCCAAAGGAAATCACTTTTTTCTGTTGATCATCTTCTTGCGAGTGTCGTCATCACACTCAAATGTATATAGGTTTATTCACTCGAGCCAATAAAGCTCCCACAAAGATGAATGCAGGTGTAATGAACAGTGTCTATAAGTTAAATGATCACTTACTGAAAATTATTTCTCTCACTTTCAGTGGCTTAAATGCCCTCTTCCCACTTACATTTCCAGTCCTGGTATAAATAGAATTACTTACATGTTGCCTGACTTGGCGGTGCATGGTAAAGTGTCTGCGGCGCTGGTGGAGAAGAAGGCAGTGGACTTCCCAGGGAATCTACAAGCATTATAAGCACCGTCGATACATACACTTCAAAAGCATGCATACATAAAAATGTGAAATAACCCATGACCACTGACCAGGTACATGACCACTGACCAGGTATAGCCAAAGGACAGAACTTTTTCTTACCATACATAGTTAGCAGTCTAGAGACAATGCTCAGGAACTTACAATCAGCCACACTATTTCAATTATACATCACATGGTGGCAGCACCTCATGTAATTTAACATATTTTAAAGAGCATGTTCTGTTTATTTATTATCATTGTTATACCTATTTCTCACGGTGATAATTGCATTAACTTTGTTTGTGTGTGTTGCTATTTCAATACAAATATCTCAGTTGTAAATCTATTTTTACCCAAGACATGGGTCAAGCGTAGTCAGTGGGTGAGGCACTGCCCTGGCCAGTGGGCCAGGCATGATTCTACAGTAAATACGAACTGCTGGTTTGGTAAGTTTCAAATTATATTTTATACCATTTAAAAGTGATGCTTTCAATGTATAATTATACATACTATTCTTACATGGAAGACTGTCCACCGTGTGACATAACTTGATTAGATGTATTTTTCTTGGAAGATGCATTGACCTAAATGTGTCCCCTAGAGAAGATGCCAGATGACCCAGATAAGCTGCTCTTAAACAGTGGTAGACTTGATGAGTTCTGGTATGCTTGCATCCAGCTGGTGAAATAATAGTCTAAATAATATAGTTTTAATTACATTTAGCCCTAGTTGTTGTTTTATGGTGTTTAATCTAGTCAATATCAGGCACTGCCCAACCACTAATGTTGCCATGATTAATCACCATGGGAGGGTACTACTCTGGGAGAGCTCGACGAACCAGAGTAGCTTCACACGCAGCAACAGGTGCAACAGCGGAAGGGTAATTACATCGGTACAAGGATAAATTGTGGGACCCCACAAGCTTACATTTTTCTTTCTTATGGGAATCCCTCGTGCCATATGAGGGGGGTCCTGGACCCCCAGACCCCGCTCATGTCGAACACTGGTCTTGGCAATCTTACTGTCGGGGAACACTCTGTCGGGGAACACTGCTGGGATCATTCTGCTAAACTCGTCGGCGGCTGACATTGGGAGGTTGTTGTACGCCAGCATCGTCTCCGCCTTTGTTACGTCTATGGCGTTATTGTCGTTGGCGACGTACTGGTCCATGCCGCCCTTGGTCAATACCATCGTTTTGGACATTTCTTGGTGGCGAGCGATCTCTACGTGCCGACGCATATCGGTGCGCCCACCCGACGCAACAGAAAAATAGCATACACAAAGCATTCTGGGTTGAATTTCGACTTTCGTTTATCTGCAACTTTACGCGTCTTGAAACTCGGTTCCGCCATGTTGGATTTGAAAACCGGTATCCCACGATTAATGCTCTTTCGGTGGGAAATGGGGCAGAAATTATAAATTGCGTTAAAGGTCGTTTTTGGAGTACGTGCATGTGTTGGCCAGTCAGGCCCAACATTTCAGTTTAGCGAATAAATAACCTTTAACATTTATATTTTTTTATTTTACGAAAAGGAGGGATATTTGCCTGGTTTCGCAGGACGCGGGACGTCTGACAAAAACTAGGGACGACACCTCTGGGAAAGCCATCAGTGATCGACCAATTTGCACGACTAGAAAATACAGACTTCGCTGCAAAGACATTTGCCTCCATTCCTACTCCCAACCAACCAAAACGACTTAAAAAACCGGACAAATTTGGCAACACAGCAGAAATAGTTGGTCCCAAGATACACCCAACTAAGATCAAGCTCGTGAAACTGGAGACACGCAGCACAAGAAAGACCATGTACGAGCAAAATACTAGAGGAGGGCAAGCCTCCAACAGACTCACCAATATCTGGAAATCCACTACTCTCCACACAAAGACAAAACTGAAAATATACAAGTCCAACGTCCGGCCAGTGCATTTTTATTTTAAATATTTTTTTCTGGGTATTTTTGTTTTTTTAAATACTTTTTGAAATACTTTTTTTTCGAGTATTTGACCCATACCTGGCTGCTGAAGTGATTATTACATATTCTTCGGTAGTCTTCTCGTTTTCGAGCATGACATGTATCTATCGTGTACGTGCAATATTTTTAGTTTCTTCGTGTGGTTTACGTGCTATACATTCAGTTTCTTCGTGTGGTTTACGTGCAATATCTTAATTTTTTTCATGTGGTCGTAAGTCTTTGAGCACAGGCTCGCTTGTATCTGACTTAATTTGGCCTTTGATTTTCAAAGTAGATTGCGATCTGATTGTTGTTTTACAGTTTTCACGCTAGTGACGCTAGAAATACGTGGACCCGTGTATTTTAAACAGTAACGTTAATTTTCAAAAATGCTCATTTAAAGGTGCTTGATCTATTCGATTTTTTGTTAGTCTCATTTCAAATTAAGTTTGCAAAAAACCAAACCTACCGAGTATCCACTACAACATGCTAGCTCGTTTGTGCAACTATTGTATGTAGTGTTTTATGTGAAATCATCAGACAAACTATTAAATTAGTTACATTTAACAAGATTTAGATTTAACAAGATTGCCATCCCAAACAACAAGTTCCAGATGGCAAGTGGACAAGGAAGCCATTGGCTTATTGAGAGTCCAACAATTTTCTCATCTATGTGTAGCCCGCCCTTATCAGATATATGTCAATTCTATTTTTAAACATATTCACACTACTAGCATTAACACAATCATTTGGCAGTTTGTTCCATTCATTTATCACCCTCTGTGAGAAACAATACTTTCTCGTGTCCAACCTACACTGCTCCTTAACTAATGTTCTTTTGTGTCCTCTGGTTCTACTGCCTTCTTTAAGTTTGAAGAACATATATTCCTATCAACATCCTCATACCCTTTCATTGTTTTAAACACTTCTATTTGGTCTCCTCTTAGTCTCTCTAGTGTTGTCAAACCACATTGTAATAAGCGACTTTCGTAACTAATTTAGGTCTCTCAATTCTGGAATATTTTTATTTGCTCTTCGTTGTATTCTTTCTAGTTTGTCTATGTCCTTTTTACGATACGGCCTCCATGCCTGAAGACATTTGAAATTTGGAATCATACAATAGCAGTACTGTATTTTGAATATCTGAATATGCAATATAATTCAGGCGCGTACGTACGTGTTGGCGGACACTATCAAAAAACTGTTTAAGAGTTACATTTTTGTAGTAGAGCGTTTTTCTTAAAACTGATCAACTGATTTAGCCTATCGCAAATCTGGTTCATTGGTGTCCAAATATTATATAGTGTGTAAATAGTTTATGTAACATCCGTAGTCAATTTAATTTTTAAAAAATGCCTATTTTTGTTCAAATCATCGAAAGAATAATCATTAGATCTGGTAAGCATCAAAATGGTGGATATCGAAAATGGTAAACACTGTGTAGGTTAAAGTTGATCAGGAGCGTTAGCTCCGTCCTCTCGCCGATCACATGACAGAGTTACGAAATTTCACAAAGGAACAATTTAAAATCGCGATTTTTCAGCATTTCGATTTTCATTTCAGTAAATGCTTGAACAAGCATTAATTATCCACTGGATAGAAAAGTGGCTTACGCACAGAAGACAGAGAGTAATAGTAGATGGTGAGATTTCAAACTGGAAAACGGTTTTGAGTGGGGTATCACAGGGATCAGTATTAGGCCCTATACTGTTTTTAATATATATATATATATATATATATATATATATATATATATATATATATATATATATATATATATATATATATATATATATATATATATATATATATGATTTGGAAGAAGACATATTTAGCAAAGTACTCAAATTTGCAGATGACACAAAAGTATTCAGAAAGGTTACTAATAATACAGATAAATAAAGTTTACAGGATGATCTAGATAAATTAGTTAAATGGTAAGAAAATGCCAAATGTTATTCAATTTTGGGAAGTTTAAATGTATACGAAGGACAGACGAAGAATATAAAATGGGGGATGCTATAGTAGGTATAGAACCACACAAGAAAAGGACTTGGGAGTAACATTTAGTGCTGACATAAAAGTTTCAGAGCAATGTGGGATTGCTGCTTCGAAAGGAAATAAAATTCTAGGGCTAATTAGGAGAACTATCATGTATAAGGAGAAACAGCTAATTGTACCCCTGTACAAAGCAATAGTTAGACCACATTTGGAATATTGTATTCAGGCATGGAGGCCGTATCGTAAAAAGGACATAGACAAGCTAGATAGAATACAACGAAGAGCAACTAAAACATATGATTCCAGAATTGAGAGACTTTAGTTACGAAAGCCGCTTATTACAATGTGGTTTGACAACACTAGAGACCAGGAGACTAAGAGGAGACCAAATAGACGTGTTTAAAATAATGAACGGTTATGAGGATGTTGATAGGAATATGTTCTTCAAACTTAAAGAAGGCAGTAGAACCAGAGGACACAATTAAAACAGCATTAGTTAAGGAGCAGTGTAGGTTGGACATGAGAAAGTACTCTTTCTCACAGAGGTTGATAAATGAATGGAACAAACTACCAAATGATTGTGTTAATGCTAGTAGTGTGATTATGTTTAAAAATAGAATTTACAGATATCTGATAAGGGCGGGCTACACACAGATGAGAAAATTGTTGAACTCTCGATAAGCCAATGGCTTCCTTGTCCACTTGTCATCTGGAACTTGTTATTTGGGATTGCAATTTTGTTAAATCTTGTTAAATATACATGGTAGCATGGTAAACTAATAGGTGACTAAGCTTGCCGCTCTTGACCTAGATAATCTACTGCGATTGACTTTATGGCATTGGTTTCAATTCAATGGGAAAGCAAGAATTTATTGTAATCTGCAGCCGAAAACCACCGAAAGTTGACAGGTGTTGCCCTCTGCGAGAGTTATTGCAAACAAAACGTTTTTCTGTTGCCTCAAGGAGACGCCACATGTCACGCAAAACAACATTTTTAAATGTAATTTTTCGTGTTCTGAAAAATATCGGAAGGGAAACGTTCAGTTAGTTCACGGAAAATAGTAGCGCATGGCAAACATGCTATCTATATATAACAAATTCTACACGCATCATAACATCCGGGACATTAGGAGGTGAGTCAAGTGGCCGACTCAAGCGGTGCAGAGTTTCGTGCAGGTAATTATGTTATAGCTTTTGGGATTATGCAGTTATCGTTCCAAACATGAATTGATAACTTATGAACGTGATAAATGAGAGCGTTGTGTCACGTATTGTGATATATTTTGTACAGGAAAGCAAAAACCTGTTTATCGTTTGGTCGTACAATCCAAACTCACGAAGCACGAGCAATATGGCGGCGTCCCCCGGTGCAAAAGTGGGTCAGCTATTGAACGGTTTCCCTCTTGAGCGACGTCATTTGAATAGTGAAGCAGAAGTGATTTTACACGTTGGGACTGTTGCATAAGACCCCGAAATAAATGGACCGACTCCGATCATTTCTAACATAATGTCTGTATTCAGGTTTTAGCAGCTGCTTTACCTTTAGCCTCGATTACCCAAGCCCTGAATGTGGCGCCACCGGCACCGTTTGTTGGTCACACCAGAGGCAGAGCCTGGATCCAAACGGTTTAACCGTTCTTTTCATTGTGACGGAAATTATCTATGCACCCATATTCTGTTGCAAAGATAATTAGATTAATTAAGCTGTCATCTGTAGATTTGGCTAATTCGCCAAATAAGAATGAACTTTTATCAGTTTATAGGCCATTTAATTTTATTAAACATTTTTTTGCAGTTTTACTGATTTTTACGGGACCTGATTTTACCCTAGCCTAGAGAAACTTTAACCAGGCTCCCGATTAATTCACCAGAAGCGCTCCGCGCACCATGGAGATAATTTAATCTAACTATAATCGAGATACCGTATATTTTATGTATGTACGTTTATATGTAGTTATAAATAAACATGTTCACGTTTTTCTTCTAGACGGCTTGCACCTCGGGTGCCAAACTATCAGGGATTGATCTACGACCCCACTAATGAAAAGTAACGCCTTTATTTTTTCGAAATACCCTATATATATCAAGGATACTTAGTGGTTTTTATGGTAAATCAAATGTTCCCTGCGTAAAACGTTAACTTCCAACAATCACAGAAACCACGCGCGTCACTGCGAATACTTCGGTACGTAAATCGTTTGAGAGTACGTAGCGTCATATAGGTGGTTTATATTATTATAGTAGAAAGCACGCACCCACGTATTGGCCCGAGGTCACAGACCAATACACAATAAAAAGACAGTAGAAAGCAGATATTCTACTATTCATCAACCAACACAAGTATCCACATGATCTTCTATATTTTGAACATTCAATGAGTATTGCATCACATGTGTGACGCGATTGTTTCGGTAATACGTTCAAGCGTATTGATGGCATATTGCCTGAGCCATTTGATAAACGTTGCTATCATGACTGTCACGTATAGACTAACACGTAATCCCGTCCTGGGGATGGGCATTTTTCTTGTATATATAAAAGTGGCGCCACGCGGCACTAAGACTATTAACATGACCAGTTATTATTTCAATGTAGAATGACCGTTCAGTTATACGTTGAGCGTCGATGTGGTTGATTAAAAATACAATGAATGCTCCCTATTGATATCGCTTCGGATACGGTTTGGCAACATTTCTTGCAATGTCAAACGTGTCACAAACACACGATTTATGGTTAACATATATCTAGGACTACACTTCTGAGATGTTTATTGACATTCCGTTTATTTTTGCTGGGTCTAAAATATTGCAGCTCCGTAAATATTTCGAGTCGCCATCCGGGCTACTGTAGTAAAAAATTTAAGTCGCCCAAAGCCAGTTTTGGGCGCCATTGGCGACCGGGCGACTGCTAAATCTCACCCCTTTTAGTGCCTCTTCTGAAAGACACTGCTGATCCACTGTACCTCACCCGGTACACACAAGTTTCACAATGAACACAAGTTTCAAAACACCTTTGATTCACAAAACTGAACAACTTACTAGTGAAATCAACTACATTTAAAACAACATTAATATACTGGGTATAGATGTAATGTTTTAGTCAAATTGACTAATATAAATTGTACCTGACTTGAGCCAAAGCTTGAGTTCGCATATGTAAGTTGCGTTAAGATCAGTTTACTTTGGGTTTAACATAGAAATGGTTTTACTGTATGACTTCAACTGTACTTATGTTATGTTTTTTTATTTCAGGTATTGTGTTTAATACCAAGTGTTGTAACAAAGTATGCATTAAAGATGAGGCCTGACCAAGAACGTGTACGGAACCTTCTCACTGATACAGTTACCCTGTTGTGCAAGAATGGCCTGCAGTACCAGACAGAGCTCCGAGTACAGGGTGTGCTGGGAATTACGCTGGACGATAGTGATGTGTTCATCGTTCACATCAACGAGAAGTTTGGTGATGCTATCGGTGGGGCATTGACAATACGCAGTGATGAAGGTGATGCTGCCAAGACACTACTTGGTAGCACTCGGCTTGATGCGAGAAAGTCACATGATGCCAGTCAAGGTGACACACCCATTGCTGTAAACTCAAAAACTGGCGAGGTTGTGCATAGACGTCGACGGAGATCACGTGAAAGTTCAGCCTCACCTGCCTTACCAACCAACAGTAGCCCGCAACAGATACTTCAACGACCAATCAAAAGACTTATGCCTTCAAACAAAGACGTCTCACCTGATGGTATTAGAAACAAGTCATCACTTCAGAATTCCTTGAGAAGTGACAAAGTGGTAGCAGGTAGCACTGAGGAAGTAGTCGAAGTGAAAGTGAAAACAGAAGTAGATGATGTGATAGTTTTAGAAGAAAATCTGGATAATAAAACTGAGATGAGTGGTGCTTCACAAAACATTCCACATACAACTGACCAAAGTGCAATGCAGGACTCCTATCCTAATCTCAGTCTTAGTGAACTTCAGGGAAGTTACCAACCTTTTGGAGAAATCCTAGGTGTAACAGACAGTTCAACAAACTCTGGTGCAGATGGCACGGCACCACCTCCTACAAAACGACGCGCGACAACAAGCGGCAACACACAAGACTCTTTTAGTGGCTCATCTGAGATGGGACCAACACCTGATGTTGGTGGTCCTTTCATAACTGGCATCATGCGAAATGAGACTGTAGCTGGGGATGTTGCTCCACAGACCACAACTGCTACCTCATGGGACCCATCACAAATACCTGACTTTGGTTCACTAACGCCACAAGATAGCCAAATGATCTTAGACAGTACGCCTGGATGTTCAACATGGGACACGTCGCAGCAGTCACAAGTATCAGCAATGACAACACCAACTTCACACACTTTACAGAATACAACTGACCAATCTTCTGAATCGGTAGGTGTTCTTTTGTTTAAATTTATGGGTAATTCCATGTCAAACCACCCAACTCTGTCCAGCGTAATAACTGTTTTGTGTTAAGCGACCCAAGCCGCCTGGAGACCTTGATCTGTTTGTACTGCTGTTTACTGAGACTGTTTGGAAAGCTCATCAAATCGAGTTTGTCAAACTGGTGTTTTAACAGTTACATGTCATTTGATGATTTCATTGAGATGTTTTGGGTTTGTTTCATCTTGAAATTCATAGCCCGCAGGAAGACAAGGAGTGAGAAAGGTGTCTGCCAAATAAAAAGTTAATGCTAATGCTACAACAGGAGAAATATTACTTAAAATTATATTTTTATAAATCTTTAAACAATCTGGATGGTGGGTTATTTGATATGGAATCAAGCTTGTTAGCAAGTGCATTTGAATGTGCATTTGACTGTGCATTCGAATGTAGCCTTGGAATGTTCAGTGCATTTACTTTTGAAAGCAAGAACAGATAACTGTTATCTGGGTTAGTGAAATCGCTGAATGGTCCATGCACTAGGTCTACACATCATTTCAATTTGTTTACCAAATATTCCCCCAAATGACAACATTTAGTAGTTAATCTACAATTTCAGCTTCCTACTCCTAATAGTTTTTGAGAGAATAATGAGTAGGGCTAGACCCTTGATGTTGTTTTTGTGTGTGTGACACTGTGTGGGCATTTATTCTAACCCATAGGATGATTGATAGAATATCCACTTTGACTTCAATCATATGAGCTATTCTCAAAAGATTGTTCCATAAATGTGAGAAATAATGTGTTTATAAATGTAAAATTTGTGTTTATGCATATCAGTCATAATTTGGTGTCACCGTTACAACCAATGACATATCAGTATCTTGAATGATACACAAAAATACTTGTGTCCAATATTACTATATGTCACAATAAGTCATTATTTTGACAAGTGAGCGGTGGTTAGCAACATGAAGCAAGGCATACAATCGACAACCAGTGATGTATGTGACAGTCGTAATGATGCAGTGCAGACTAGCCATAGACATTTTGTTACACAGTAACTTATGTGCCTACTGGGTATGTTAGCATAATCCATTTGTCATTTCTGTATGTTTCTAACAACATATGACCAAATAACTATATTGGCATTCCGTCTCAAATCAACCAAAATAAGAAAATCTTGTTGCACTCATATCTCACAGATCTAACTAAAAAAATATTTGAACAAGAAAATTTACAAAAACGACAGGATCTGCCAAATTTGAAATGGTCATAACTCAGAAACTATTTGAGCTACAGCCTTATGGTTTGACATATGTGGTTATATTGACCTGTGGATTAATTGGTAAAATGTTGGTTAAATTAAAAAATATGAGTGCAACATGCCATCTGAGATGGAATGTCCCTATTGCATTTGTATAAACACAATTTGTACATACACAGAGCCACGGTATTTGTATGGCATGCGGAACTTTGTAATTTTCAAACAGTCGTGATGTGAGTATTTGCATATTGCTGATATGATAGCTTTTGTCTTGTCATGAATATTCATTGTCTTTATCCTCAAAGACTTTGCAGTAGTGAGCTGCATATTTCATTTCACCTTGAGTGTTTACAGTTGATCCATATGTACGTAATGAAATGACGACATCGATTCAAATGATATTAAACTAGTTCTTGCATTTAAATGGGAATTCTTTAATTAAAAGTAGAGTACTACACATAAAATAATGCTGAATGTGCGAAAGTTTATAGTTTACGGCTTAGAAATTTATGTAAGCAACGACGTTGCACATTACAACTGTCCTGCCAGACTTTGAAGATTTGTCTTTAACTAAAAAAATTAGTACTACAGTCCATTTTAGGTGTAGGTATTTTGTTTATTATACTGTTAGAATGTTTGTAAAACCATTATTAGCTATTATTATTGGTAAAAAATTGTATAATCCCAACTGGCTGATGTCATCCAGACGTCAAAACCTGTTATATAAAGTTATGAAACGATATTCCTTCTATACTATTACAAGTGCTACTAAAATTCTAATCCTTTTTACACTGGCACATATCAGGGCATTTAACCCCGGGAGTGACCAATGATAAATTTTCACAATGTACACAAATTAGAGGTATTCATAAGGGTGCTGTTAAAAAATCATAACATTGGTAATAATTATCACAAACATGTGATTGAGGTATCATTTTGTTGCTAAAAAAGACTATTATAATAAAATGATAAAAACTACACCACATAATCTTATTACTTTTTGAATTTTATCCAAAAAAAGAAAGTAAAATTTTTTATGTTCACCCTGCTACTAGATAGTTACTGAATGGCTGTATGTCCTTATGTCCAGAAAAATGTAGCCATACATATTATCTACAAGATAAAACAAAAATGAATCAGTTATGTAGAGAATTTTTATTTTATGATTTTTTCCAACACCAGACTGCCAATTCCGACCGGCCCATCGGTCCTGCGTCGTTTGCTGTGGTAGTGAGGGCTGTCAAAGACGGTGGAAATCGCCATGGCGACTTGCTGATATTTACTTCAAAAAAGCCTGCAACATCGTTCTAACTTCAATTCAATTTGCCAAAATATTGACACGGAAGCGTGAAATAATCCGGCCTAAAGTGAACTGACACAAAACAAAGTGAGAAAACAAAATGGCGGATTAATAAATAAAAAGCTCAGATGGCCCAGACAACACATGTTTTAACAACAATTGCTTATTCTCATGTATTTGAATAGGCCAATCATAGAGCTTTCCAAAGGTATAAAGTGTTACGTATTTAGATACTATGAATGGAAACATAAATTTATTCTGCATAGCGTAGTAAAAGCAGCCAAATATGGGCACCAACTTTGTGATGCGTTTTGTAGGCTAGATCATCATTAGCTATCATCGACTATGCTCATGAATAAATATGAATCAGAACGAAGCGTGATTCATCTTTCCAATGATACCGTTTGTGAGGTACTTGTGACAGAAACGAAAATTTTTCCTACAGAGTCATACCAAAATCGGCTTAAAATCGCCAGAATGCTTTTCGCACTGATCGTGTGATTTCGGCCCAGTGGTCACTCCCAGGGTTAATTGCAACTAGTAACTGCAGGCCTCTGTTGTAGGGCATTTAATTGCAACTAATAACTGCAGGCCTCTGTTGCAGGGCATTTAATTGCAACTAGTAACTGCAGGCCTGTTGCTTTTGCCTGTCTTTTGATCATGTCTTTTGATCAAGCTTTCAAACCTCAGCTAACCAAAGCTGCTTGCTGCTAAAGCCTGTTATTGTTTTAATGTTTGAGGTGATAAGACATGGCTGCTGGGTGTGGATTGAGTGGAAGGGGGGAATTACAAGCCAGATCACAGAGGGATGTGTGTACTGTGTATTGGGCTGGAGAGGTATAAGAGGGATACTGGGATGTTTTGGGAGTTTCTGCCATAATGGCAGAAATTAGAAGGGTATTTCTGACGAACGGGCAGAAACTATTTCTGCCGCACAGTTTCTGCTTCAGAGGCAGAAACCTGCCAACCCCAGTGAATTAGTCAGCATTATTTCATACATAACATTTATGATACTGTACATTCTGTCAGATGCGTTTCTCTACTTTTATTTACAACAGTCACGTTTATGTGTTAGAACTACTTTCGTTGATGTTTTATTACGACCGTACAAAACTAAATATACAAATCACCACTACAACAGATTCGACGATGACATTGATGCATATTCATGACAAGCAAGCATGGTAGAAAATAGGGCTCAACCATGTGGAAAGGAAACTTCGAAACACTGAGGTGTCATTGCAGCAAAATGCAAATTATTAGTCATGTCTTGTCCGCACATGCAAATTATGACCACATGCACAAATACTATGGCCCTTCTGATGTGTTAATCGTTATCTAAATGGATGTCATATAGTTATTTAGTTGTCTGTAAGAAATATATGTATTAAAACTTGAACCATGCGAGTGTCACTGTATTGGAATTTCTTCGTGATGTCAACATTTACTGGTGTCATCATTTCGACCATGTATTATGGTCAAACATTGTTTATTAATACTGTGTTTGGCTAATGTTGTCATTAGTTGTCATTAAATCAACATGGCCAGGCACAAATATGTTGATTCAGGATTTCATGGCTATGATGGTAATGATGTGTACAAAACGTAGTCATGTAACTCTCAGCAGTGTTCTGATCAAGGCGACTTTGAAGATTTGGCTGAAATATTCCAGTATCAGTACATGATTGGATTGGAACAAGGGAATGAAGGCGAATCTCTATAGGGGTAAACAAAACTATTCATGACATCGCAGCTTTATCCGATGAGAAAGCTGTGCATCTGCTGGGCAAGAAAACTGTATGCATAAAGGCGGAAACACAAGAAGGAGCTAGATAGGAGCATAAAAGAGCTGTACCAGCTCTAACCATGCAGTACGTCTCCCCTAAGCAATTTCATTCAGGACAAATTCTGTAAGAAATACCCATAGTATGTAGTCTCGATCGTAAAGATATCTTTCAGCAATGTCTCTGCCTGACCACAATGTGAAGGTGTATGCAGGCACAGCTATGGATGGGGAGACTGTGAATACAGCTGTGGATGGGACCACCATGCATACAGCTATGGATGGGACCACAGTGGTTACAGCTATGGATGGGACCACCGTGGTTACAGCTATGGATGGGACCACCATGGTTACAGCTGTGGATGGGACCACCATGGCTATAGCTATGGAGGGACCACCGTGGATACAGCTGTGGATGGGACCACCGTGGTTACAGCAATGGATGGGCTATGGATTGGACCACCATAGTTATAGCTATGGACGGGACCAGTGAGGGTACAGCTATGGATGGGACCAGCGCGAGTACAGCTATGGATGGGACCAGCGCGAGTACAGCTATGGACAGGACCAGCTCGGGTATAGCTATGGATGGGACCAGCTCGGGTACAGCTATGGATGGGACCAGCACGAGTACAGCTATGGACAGGACCACTTCGGGTACAGCTATGGATGGGACCACCTCGGGTACAGCTATGGATGGGACCAGCTCGGGTACAGCTATGGATGGGACCAGCTATGGACGTCTCTGCATTCTCAAATGATGCAACGACATTCCCCATGCTTCGCATAGGAGAATTCTTCGCCATGAAATGGAAATGCATCAATGACTATAATATATAGTCCAGGTACGTAACATTGTCACTGTCCTCTTTGTCCATGACGAACAGAGTGGTGCTGTCACTGGTACTGGTACTCGATTTTTTTTCATCTCATTCCGTCACTGTTCCCATTTCACTGCTATCTCCACCCCCCATCCCTCGCTCTTCTCCACTTCCAATCTCATAAAATCTCTCTTCACACAGTCATCCTATCTTGTATACTTATGCATATTGTTTTGATTACACACAATAGTCTATCTATATATACAATACCAAGATCATTTCTATTGTTTGTCATATGTTATGCAATGCAGTGTGCGAAGGCCAATGATATTCAGAAAGCAGGACCTAATTCGGATGTTAACATGAGAATTTTATAATGCAGTGTTTTGAAGTGTGCTGCAGTCTGAATCGAATGTTGCCCCTGTAAAAGGTCCCTGCAATGATGTTTTTGTCAGTTTGTTATACTTAGTTATATTTGACCTCTGTGTGATTCTGTATCTTGCATTTTGACCTGCAGTTCGTAGGCATGATAGCAGTGCGGTGTCATCGTTACGACCATTGCATATAATATTTTTTTGTAAAGTTTTGTGTTGATAACCACTACTCACTTGTCTATATAATGACTTTATTGTGACTGTTGTACACAAGTATTGTTTCAGTTTTGTGTGTCATTCAATGTATGTGGTTGTTCGCAATGGTGACACCCATACTTACAACCGATATACATAAACACATTATTTCTGAAACACATTTAAATGCTACATAACTACCATTTCCACTTTGTATCAATAAAACAGTATGTCACATGCCTGGAACCTGTGACCAAACGTTTGGTGACAGAGACTGGTGAATCATGGAATATTGCAGAGCTACCGTGTACAAAAGTGCTATTTTGTAGACTTTAGACATGATACCTCACAAAATGGCAATTTTGACTACAAGCTTTCCCAGGATCCAGATGTGCAGTCATCTTATACATGAATGAAGTGTAGCCCTACTGAGTTACTGGACCTCAGACTTTGACAATAATTTACGTGCAAAAACGGGTACCACCTAAGATCACAACAAATTATTTTATCTCCCAAACTGTTAGAATTAGGAAGCTGAAATTTGGGGAATATTGCAATGTATAAAACAATTGAAGAGATCTGAAGATCTAGTGCGTATGGGTTTCTGAAAATCTGTGGATTGGGTATGGATTATTATAAACCCAGGATCTATGTCACCACATATATGTTGCCATCAGTGCAACATTAAGTCTAACGATTTATCACACACTATTTACTACAATGCAATAGGTAATTGTGTTCCTTACATGTAATAACTTGGCATGTTTTTGTGTAATATAATGATTGACAATATATATATATTATATCGTCATGCGATATGTGTCCGGAATAATGTAAGCTGGTATTTTATACACATTTTGTACTGAATTGATTGACATTATTTTGTATGCATGTTTCAATCATTATATTACACAAAAACATGCAAACTTATTACATGTAGGGAACACAATTACTTATTCCATTATAGTAATTAGTGTGTGATAAATCGTTAGACCTAAGGTTTCACTGATGGTGTTGTCATAGTTTTGATGTTCCTGATTTGTTACTGTTTAGTTAATTAAGAGCTTATGAAAAATACCCCTTTGAATGACAACTAAATTCTGCTAAAGTAAAAACACAAAATACAGATAACAATGATTCATGCCAAGACACTGTTCAGTTGTTGCGTAATGTTCGTATGTGGGGTATCATTGTGATCATTGAACGATATTTAGTTATGAAGACAAAACACAACCGTGCACATGGAAGATATAAGATGGAACCTTTATTTACCGTCGTCATCCGGGTTACCTCCTGTATAGTGCTAATCTGTATAACACCACAGCGTGACAACATAACATCTCCTTTTCTTTCATGAAGCAACAAAGTTCATACTGATTACTAGTGCTACAGTGATCTTTGCACCAGTAATACGTGAGTAACACAAGTGCAGTTCAATACGATGCTATCAATACAGTCAATGTATGTCATCTATCGACTGGATACACTTGGTCACCATTCTGTCCATAAATCTGGCAAGCTTTTTGCACTCACGGCCAGAACTTGTGATGTAAGGTGAGCTGCTCTTAATCGGCAGATGCTTGGAGTGTTTGGTATTGACATAACGGGATCACACGTCGGATTACCTGTCACCATCGGATCACCTGTCACCATCGGATCACCTGTCACCGTCGGATCACCTGTCACCGTCAACTCACGATGAGCTGTATCCGTGACATCAGAATGTTGACTCACTAATTGGTTTGGTACAGGCTCGTCTCGACTCAGTCTGAGGTTATGATTATTATGACGCATCTCAGTTCCATTGTTCGTACAAATGACATAAGAAGAAGGTTTGTCACTGACGTCGACAATTGTGGCAGGTGTCTATGATCCTTGGATCCTGGCTCGAACATGGTCACCTGGTTTCAACACTGGTTTTGCATTTCTGCCTTCCTGTCATGGTACACCTTGGCAGTGGTAGCTCAACTTTCAAAGTTTTCCTTGACTACCGTAGTTTCTGATTGTATCCTTTAGGAAACTGTTTGGTAACTGTTACGATTGGTAAATTGCCTCTCAGTCTGCGACCCTGTAGCAATATCGATGGTGACAGCAGACTGCTTGACACTGGCATGTCTCGCAATGCTAGCAGTCCTTCCTGGTAAGCTGTGTTATCCTGTGAACACTTTCGCAACATATTCTTTGCAGTCTGATATGCAGGTCTTGGATATGCAGATCTTGGATATGCAGGACTCGATGTGGTGTGTTGCACTAAACTAACCAGTCACTCATGAAACGTCAAAATTCGTGGCTTCCAAACTGAGGCCTGTTGTCACTCACAAGGACTTCTGGCATCCCGAAGGCAGCAAATATTTTCAGTTCTCTGATTACATCGATTTTCTTTGTGTCTGCTAGTGGAACAATAGATAACCACTTTGCGAAATAGTCCACTGTGAGCAGATACGTTATGCCATCTAACACAAACAAGTCTGTCCCTACTTTTTGGAATGGATACTCTGGGACCGGTGTTGGGATCAGCAATTCATGAGTACTGACATTCCAGTTGGCTTCGCATTGACTACAGCGTTCAATCATATCCTGAGTGTCTCGCATATAATGTAGCCAGTAGATTTTGGTTTTCACGCGTTCGGTACACTTTACTGTGCCTAAGTGCCCGATGTGTGAGCAGGTGAGTGCTCGCTTTTAGTAAGCATATGGTACGACAATCTGTTCTCCTCGAAACAGCATTCCTTCATGCTCACTCAACTTAAACATTCTAGCAAGATTTGATGATATCCAGGCATAGTTTCTTATGCTCTGCTCATCTTGTGCTGTTAGTTCACATAGTTCTTTCCAACATGACTCTGTGGTACTGGTAGACTCTACGTACACAGCATTGACATCTTCACTGTCATTCGTATCAGTGTCCTTGTTATACAATGCTGCTCGACTGAGTGTGTCTGCTAACACTAGCTCACGACCAGGATGATAGACAAATTCATATCAGACATTCGGATCAATGCGCATACACTGTAGGAGGAAGACCACAGTAGAGAATTGCATTGGTGGCCATGTTAACGTTTTGTCTGATTATAAGAAAACCTGACCATCAAAAATTCTTAAACTTTTCACAGCAACTGACATGCTCACCAGCTTTTATCAAAATCATGTACCTCCAGCTCTTTTAAAACACCCCCACGTGCGATGCCCGCCAATATTTACAAAAAATAGCCATGTATTCATGCGCCCACGTGGCCTATAGCAGAAAAATTCCCATAAATCCCTCTGCCAGTTAAAAAAATGCACTGTTTTACAGCCAATAGCTTCAACAAACAAACCTGTGAATATTCCTGCTCAAAGGCACTCATGTCACATAATATTAATTTATTAAGTTCCCATTTTACAATTTCATACGCCCTACATTCATGTGAAACAATAAACAGGAAAGTCAACTGTGGTCTTACCCCTGTAGTCATAGCGATATCTATGATATCAGTTTCTTGATTATTCCAAGTAGTGGCTTATGGTCGGCCTCGAGCAGGATGCAAACTTGATGGGTTCTCCCTCTTGGAGCAATGCCACCCCTATTCTGCATTGTTCAATGTTAGCTCTTATAAGTTCTTTGATATCCAGCCGGGCTTGCTGGTGGTTTGGATCCCAGTTCTAAACAACATTGTTCATTGCGTGGTCACGAAGCAGAGCTGCCATGATAGACAAGTTCGGACAATACTTGGCTAGATAGTTTATCATGCTGATGAATCAGCATACATTTTCCTTGCTCTTCAATACTGGCCTGTTTACTACATCAGCAACTTTAGCTGGATCAACCTTGACACCCTCACTTGAGATGGTGTGACCCAGATACTTCAGTTCTTGTGTCTTGATAACATACTTGTCTTTGTTGAGTCGCAAGTTTTCTTCTTGACATCTCTGCAACACTGACTGAAGTCAATCGTCGTGCACATCCTCAGGGGTAGCATGGATCATAATGTCATCGATGTAGGTTTCTACACCTTCGATATCGTGAAACAGTTCTACAATTATTGTTTGATGAAATACCTCTGGTGCTTTGCGTAGCAAATGTCGTCAAGCTGGTGTCATCTAGCGGAATTTGTAGAAAACTCGAAGTAGCATCTAACATGCTGAAGTATTTAGATCCGTGTAATTTCGCTACGGTGTCTCCTGGCATTGGGATGGAGTGGTGCTCCCTGCTGATGGCGTTGTTCAATTCCAGTGGATCTAAACATATCCGCAATGTGCCAGATGATTCCCGTACAGTTACAAGTGGATTAACCCACTCAGTCAGCTTTGTGTTGTTTGTGATGATTTCTCCCCATTCCATGTCACTCAGCATTTTGTCGAACTATTTCTGCAGACGATATGGCACTCTACGAGCCGGATGTATCACTGGTTCACACTCCGGTCTCAATTTAATACTGTGTGTTTGTTTCAGGCGTCCTAGTCCCTGGAACGCATCATTGTACTTTGGATTCCGCCTGTACATGATTCACTTTCTTCACTAGTTCAAATTCTAGACTTTTCAATCCCAGAAGCACTGGAGCTCTGTCGCCAACTACAACGACCTCTACTGGGTAGTATCAGCGTTTGTAATCTGCTGTGTAGGTGACTTTTCCTTGCCACTCTTTGCTTTGATTCGTTCACCGAAAACACGAAATTGTTCAGACTGACATTGCTATCTTCGACTACGTACATAGGCGCTTTGACAGTCTTACGGAAATTGTCACAACATTTTGCATAGTGGTTTTTTTTCCAAACTTATTGCAGTCTCTGACGTACACCGGACATTTGCATGGTTCATGTGTACTCCCACAGTACTTGCAACACTTGGCCTGTTACCTGTACACATGCTTAGGCTGACACTCCCCGTTTGAGCGATTGTTTGTATGGTTTGACCTATGACCTTTCGCTGCATTCTCAGGAATGCCCTCATTAGCACTCATACCCATCAGTAGTTGTCATGTAACTTCACTATTAGGACACATCTACAGCTGTTTTCAGTGTCAATATTTCTTGATGTAGTAGTTTCTCTCAAACTACATTTGGCATTACACCCATCACAATCTGATCACATAGTACTTTACACTTTTCAATGTGATAACCATAAGAACTCACTAAATTCTTGAGATCAGTCAGAAAGTTCTCAAATAATTCACCCTGTTTCTGCTTTCGTTTCAGAAACTTGTACCTCTCATAGGTCTCATTCACTTATGGCGTGAAATACGCCTTGAATTTCAACTTGACCTTGCTTACGTCATCTTTGTCTGTCGCTACAGCCCATTCAAATTATTGAAAAATGTCCATGGCTTCTGCCTCCAACAATGTTAGTAATATGGCAACTTGGACATCAGTATCATCCATTGCTGTCATGTAAAAATCACTGTTCTACCTATATCTACCAACTGTTGGCTACTTCCAAGCCAATTGGATTACACTGCGGTTTCATTCCACCAATTGCACTTAGCCTTTTCTTCCAATAACCACCTTATCGCACTTCACAACGATCGCCGATGTGACACCATGTTTCCTTGTTGCTTAACAATGTTTGTATGTGGGGTATGTAGATCTCTGAAGTGATCATTGTACAATATTTAGTTATGAAGATAAAATATACAACCACGCACATGGAAGATATAAGATGGAACCTTTATTTACCGTCGTCGTCTGGGTTATCTCCTGTACAGTGCTAATCTGTATAACACCACAGTGTGACTACGTAACAGACCTAGAGCTAGATGACTATTTCAGGCAATTAGATGTCCTAAATGATGTACATAAGTAGTAGTGTTGTGAGTATCTGGTAAATGAGTAATGTCAAGTTATTGAGTCAAGATGAAGTGTTCATTAATTGTGTCAATACAGTGACTGAGTATGCTAAGTTTCTGTAATGTGGAGAGAGTTTATGTGAATAGTTGCAAACTGATACGTTGTTTACTCTGTTCCAAACAAAGTTTGTTGCAAGGTTGAGTTGACAGATTGCAATCCGTAACTGTTGCGAGTTGTGTTGTCTTCACTAATGACTCGCTATCAAACCAACATAAACACATCATATATTTTAATACAAACAAGTAACAACAACCATTGAACATTACAATGCTGATCACAGTATCACAAAATATTAAACGCAACAACATGATGAACGTCTATATACCGCTGATGGATCAATCTCCGCCGCATACATGGTTCATTCATGCAAACCGCCCATCGCATGATAGTCAACATTTAGCATGGCAATGCAAACTCCAAGATTCGTCGATAAATAGCGGTCACGTGCCGAGTCACGGAATACCGCACGATGCACGATAATCACTACATTAGCATGATAATGCAAACTCCAATGTTCGCCGACAAATAACGGTTAGTTGCCGAGTCAAGGCGCACCACCCATTGCAATATAATCGCCACATTAGCATGGCAATGTACTCCAATGTTCGCCAATTCATAGTCTTGGTCACACAGATTATGATAAAGTTTACCTCACCCCAAGGTGCATGTGTTGGCCTGGCTCTCGGTATGCTTCACATTATCACCAGTGAGTTCATAGCACCATTCACTGTGGGCAAACGAGTTAGCGTTCAGCATTCACGAGCGAAGTGACACCTTGTGATCAAAAGCCCTCGACCAGCCAGGCAGAATGGTGTATGGGCAGTCTGGCTGTTACGCCCTGCCATCCCAGACAGGCGAAGTGACGATTAGCGCTCTTGACCCATTGACTCAGTTAAGTGACATGCCATCCGGCATATCCTCCGGCTAGACAACAGCTTTTGGATCCTCTAGCCATACATGTTCATTCGTGGCAGTTTTGCATTTATTGTTAACTTTATTGTGTCCTGCTGACCACACAGTACAGTGGTTTCCACTTAACAGAAACACATATAAGAGAATCAGCTGTCTTGTAGAATCAATTGGCTGGGATGGAAGCAATCCCTAATCCTGCTGGATTAAAGTGTGCAGCTTAAGAGAAGCAGCCGTTTAACAAAATAAATTGTTCTTGCCTGAAGTGATTCTGGTAAGCAGAGCCCAGTGTATAACCATTTGAGCCCTGGTGTGTGCTCTGTGGCAGGGAAGGTGTTGGACAGAAGGTGGTGTTGGCAAGATTGGTGAGGGTGATTGTCATTCTGTAAACATGTCATCTTATTTTTAAAGTACTATCTATAGATTCTCATAAAAATCAGCTACCTACAAAAAATAATCTTGTGTTAAACTAATTTATAATGTATTGCCCAATTCAACATAATTGCAAATATGTGCAACAATTGTGCATAGATCTTGAAATGAATGTCATTTCAAGTTATTGTACATGTAATTATTTATTGGCTTGGTGACGTCTCAAAAGTTCATGGGCATATGAATGGAGTGTAATACCTCAAGTAAAGGTGTTCAGATGTACAGAACAAGCTGGATAATTCAAAGTGCCTGGGACCATCAAAAACCCTTCGAGTTATCAGGAGTTCAATTTATCAGAAGCTCTGGATAAAGAAGGCCTTTGGCCGGGACCTGACAACAACTTCAGATTATCCAGCTTTTCGAATTAACCAACTTTGAAGTTAGCAGCGTGCACTGTAGTAGGATTATTGATGAGATGTAGGAATTGCACAGAATCTTTGATCAACTGCTCTGCTGTGAACAACAAGTTTAAGGTACATGAAACAGCATATAGTCTTGCCCTGTTTTAGAGACACCTCCTCTAAAAGTGTCTCCAACAATGATCTGGAATCTCTGTAAATACTGAAACTTGAAAGGATCAGGATCACTGGTGAGGTCTCTTCCTGGCACAGTGTGTAAGGATCACTGGTGAGGTTTCTTCCTGGCACAGTGTGTAAGGATCACTGGTGAGGTCTCTTCCTTGCACAGTATGTAAGAATCACTGATGAGGTGTCTTCCTGGCACAGTGTGTAAGGATCACTGGTGAGGTATCTTCCTGGCACAGTATGTAAGGATCACTGGTGAGGTGTCTTCCTGGCACAGTATGTAAGGATCACTGGTGAGGTGTCTTCCTGGCACAGTGTGTAACGATCACTAGTGAGGTGTCTTCCTGGCACAGTATGTAAGGATCACTGGTGAGGTCTCTTCCTGGCACAGTATGTAAGGATCACTGGTGAGGTGTCTTCCTGGCACAGTGTGTAAGGATCACTGGTGAGGTGTCTTCCTGGCACAGTGTGTAAGGATCACTGGTGAGGTGTCTTCCTGGCACAGTGTGTAAGGATCACTGGTGAGGTGTCTTCCTGGCACAGTGTGTAAGGCAATACAACATACTGCAGTATAGGTCAACATGCTCGGATATGTCCTCAGGAGTCCGTTCATGTGGCTTCCTTGTTACTGATAGTGCAAGGTAAACCTCACTTGGGCTGCATTCTGTTGTCTCTGCATTCTCCAGTCTCTTGTACACTTTCATCCACGTGTCTCGGTTCACTTAAGCCACACCAGACCATGGTCGTATCATAATCACTGTCCTATTTCAACATCAGCATTAGAGAGTGCAGTTTGGTTTAGTATGGGGATAGTCTATATTAAATACTGATGACTTGCTGTTGATGATGGAACACTTCCAATTTGATGCCATTTCATTGTTGTCAACCCCTGGCGCCCATGTTAGTACTGAGATCATGAAGGCTTTGCATAGCTATATGTCAAAGAAAATGTGTGATTGAAAAAACTTACTGTTATGTTGTTGAAGTTACGCCAATTACAAGTATACAGTTTTTATACTAAATTATATTTAGTGCCACAAATCATTGCAATGCCAATGAGAGTTTACAATAATGTAAAAAATAAATGTTCAGCTGTTTGTAAGATAGCGGCCAATCGCACAGTAGGAGTAGAACAGCAAATAATATGTCTGTTTGCAATGAATTATACTGTGCGATATAATTCTAGATAAAAATGACCGAAAACAAACAACATTTGTATGACTTTTGGATTTTATGTGTGTTGTAATTCGCATACCTGGTAGTTTCCTGTATCATTACGAAACTTATTTAAATTGTGTGCACCTTTAGTAGTTTCACATGCATGGGCTTTCTGACCAGCTGACAATAGCCTTTGTGTCTTTACCAGGTGTGGTCTGGTGGTAGCCGATTCCCCACTGGACACGCTTACAAGGGAGGAGCGTATGCAGAGTTAATTGACCAACTGGCAACAGATATTCCAACCGTTGCCAAGCCAAACCAGAACAGATCTCGGCAAACACATGAACATTTCGCAAACAGCCTACATAAGTGTGGTCATTGCGGATCATTGTTTAATCGCAAGAGCCAGTTACAAAGTCATATTAGAAATAAACACATGGGCAGGCGCTTTGCATGCCCCCAGTGTCAGTCTACGTTTGCTAGTTTTGGTCGATTGAATGAACACGTAAAATTTGTACATCAGAAACGACCGAGGTATCAGTGTGAGACTTGTGGGAAGGGATTCATCAATCGCTTACACTACTTTGATCATCTGGCCACTCATACTGGTTCCAAGCGGCATGTGTGCTCTATATGCCAGAGTCAGTTTACATACAAACCAAGTTTGAAACGACATGTTTTACATTTTCATCCAAATGAGGCCGCACATATTTAACTACTTCAACTTCACATTTCTGGCATGGCAGTTACTCAAGGGATGGATGTAGCAGATAAATGCATTTCTGGCATGACAGTTACTCAAGGGATGGATGTAGCAGATAAATGCATTTATGGCATGACAGTTACTCCAAGGGATGGATGTAGCAGATAAATGCATTTCTGGCATGGCAGTTACTCAAGGGATGGATGTAGTTCTGGCATGACAGTTACTCAAAGGATGGATGTAGCATGTAGATTTGGACGTTTGTGTGTGATTTTAGCACTCGGTAAACATTGAATATCTGCCGTCTGTTAACATCCAGTGTTGTCACATTAATATTTTATACTAGGCAGATTGCAAATATATTATTGGAGTATAGGGAACCTACTATTTATATCATACTGTATTTACTATTTATATTACAGTTCATACATGATGCAAACTGCCATGAAATTATTATAATATTTATTGGTTACTGGTAGTCATTTCAGATTGGTAATGAAATATACAATAAAGAACAGAGCTATGCTCAGAAGCACAACGTTTTGACAATGTGACTACAACATATAATTCATAAATACTTCATTTGTTGTAGTTCTACAAGTAAAGTTCCTTCATGAAGTACAAAATGTTGTTGCTGTTTGACCTAGGTTCTCTGAAGTGAAAGCACATATTTCATGTCTTATTTTTGTTGATTCCTTTAGTGATGGTGATTTCCCCTTGTAAGTCATTTAGCTGTGTGCAGTGTAGTGATAAAACCTGTCCTGGTTTTTTGTTTAGACAACAGGCTCCGGGCACTCTTACATGATCATTTAATTTTTAAATACATGGTGATGTATCAGCCAAGCAGCAGCCGTAACAAGCTGTATGTGTGTTGGGTGTGATGACTATACAACTAGTCATGTTGCTACAAGCTTTATTTGTATCGTCATATAATGGCAGAAAATCACTGAGTAGCAGCAAATAGTGACTTATAATGTGACTGGACTGCAGGAAGTTCCAAGCCAACAACGGGCCTTTTGTGTGGAAAGGTGTCACTCAGGATATGATTTGTTGTGAACAATGTCTTCCAGCAATCAACAGCAGTAAGCTATATGACTGCCACTACTACAAGAACTAAGATGTGATGATTTTGGCCGGATTGGCAACATTAGTGTGCTGCACATTGTGGGTTGACAATGTTTCCATAGTGTGTAAACTCTCTGTGGTTGTTTCATGCCACCTTATAGGGCAGTCACAACCAAATTTGCTGTTACAAATGGCCATCTAAACCAGGCCATATGAAGTGTAATAAATTACTGTACTGGATCATTCAGTAAACTGGCATAAATTACCAGAACTACTCTTTCATAACTTTGTAGACTTATTTTTTATGTTAGCCACTCCTGCAGTGTATTGAGAAAGTGACACCAGAGAATAGATTAAGCAATCTATCAGCAATTTAACAGCAGCTGTGTATATGAAGAGATGTGATGGTGTTTGACTGAGATGGAGGAAAATGTCTTTATCGGTAAGAGTGATTGAACCAGTGTTATAAATCTAGTACATGATATCTAGCTTCATGGAATTATTGATTTTAATCATTGGGAAATCACAATGGTAACAACAGATTGCCATGAAAGTGTAGCTATAGGGTAGCCACCAAAGTGTAGCTATAGGGTAACCTCAAAAGTGTAGCTTAAGGGTAGCCACCAAATTGTAGCTGTAAAGCATCCATTAAAGTGTAGCTGTATGGTATTCGTTAAAGTGTAGCTGTAGGATACTCAACAAAGTGTAGCTATACTGTAGTCACCAATATGTAGCCAGCTAGTCACCAATGTGTAGCTATAGGGTAGTCACCAAAGTGTAGCTATTTTATGGTAGCCACCAAAGTGTAGCTGTAGGGTATCTTGTTACAGAGGCCGTGGATGAGTGATCATGCCAAGCGACAGAGACAGTACCGAGCACGTATGAAACAAGAGTTTGGAGAGATGTACTTGAAGCGTGAGCGAGACCGCATTGCCCGCTACAGACGCAGCCGGAAGGAGCAGGCTCTCGTTTGTCTGCTTGGGGCCAAGTCAAGTGATTGCAGTCTGCAGCAGAACCTGTAGTGTCAAGGAAGTTGTCGGACAGTTAGATGGGTGGACATATTTAAGGAGTTGGTTCGGTCTGACCATCAATAGGATGGGTGAAGTGTTGTAATCTATTGGTTATCTGCAACTTGCAAGGTGTTACAAGCGTTTGTGAAACTGAACACTGTTGATAACCGAATAGTTTTTAAGCTTTGTTTCGCTGCACAAAATGCCAGAAACATTTAGCTGAGGCATTCACCACAAGGAGTTGTGATAACTGTCTGAGATTGACAGCGGGTTCCTTTCAGCATCCCAGAATTCTCACCGGGTGTATTTTCTGTCTGTGGTAGTTGGTTGTTTCACTTGTTTCTCTAGTGACGCCACGTTTTCCTCTGGTTTCGTTCAACATTGTATTCTTTGGGTTTACATATGATTATAAAAAAATTCATACTAGATCAAGGCGTGGTGTGTTGTTATTTTGCGAGTTTCAAGTAACGTAGTTGATATTGACTACATAATGACTGAAATCATTCACATATGTAAGTAAAATGGAAACTATTTGTCCTACTAACCTTTGTTGGCCTAGTTTAAACACAATTGTTGCTGAATTGTTTCAATGTGAACCTAGTAAAGTTATTGTCAGTCTACTATGGTTTGCGCATGTAGTAGTAATATATCATAAGAAACTCAATTTCTTTTCAAGTTTTCAATGTTATATTTGGTCAACAGCTTCGTTGCCAGCAGTAACTTACTTAGGTCTTGCTAGTGTCATTACGGTGGCACTACTTTTCATAACCTTCCTATTGTACATATATATATATATATAGAGAAGGAGAAGTTTATATCCCGGGTGTGAAGGGAAACTGGTGCAGCTCTTAGACAGGTGCAGTAATCGTACAATTTCCAGCAGAACAAAAAGCCTGACTTCCTTAATGATATATGCAACACATAAAGTGCAGGCAACTCATAAATTTGTGTGTGCATATAGCCTGCCTGTAATGTAATGAACACCAATGTTTGTCTTTGATTCAAATAAACAAATTCCATTAAAAACTAACCCCTGCTGAGTATTTGTGAAACTAACAAACCTCGGAATTATAGTGTGAAGTTCTAATGCATTTGAACTGTGTGAAGTTGTGGTTCACAGAAGCGTTTAGCACAGTGGGAATCAGTCTACTGTCAGAACCACTTCTTTCTCCAACAAACTGACAAAACTGTTCATTTCTTGGATCTGAATATATACGTAACTGTTAGCACACCATGGTAAATTGTAGGTTATTGGACTGTTAAATTGGACATGAACTGTTAATTAAAATTGGACATCAACTGTTCACTTAATTTGGACATCAACTGTTCATTTAAATTGATTAAAACAACACCTAGAATAATAAACTAGTCACTTCTGAATACATTGTAGTTGCATGTGCATGGCGTGACCATCAGTGCCCCTTACCAGCTGTACAGAACCAGCTGATAATTGCATAGTTGTAGTGAAAGAGCTTAAATAAAGCCCTTGTGTGTTGACAGGGCGTGTCGCCCAAGCTTCCTGTTGGTCGCAGTACGGGCTATTATGTTGTTAAGGAATACCGCCCAAGATATTCGTCACTGAAACAGTTTCGCTGTGACTACCCAGGCTGCAACAGATGTTACTATGATCGCTCTAATCTGTCGCGACACAGAAAGGACAAACACGGCAAGAGGTTATCCATTTACAGTTCAATGGAGCGACAGACATTCCACCGACCACAGCATAGTGTTCAGTCTGGTCTAGGATCATTGCATCACCAAGCACATGGACTACAAACACATGAGCTGCAGCTGAAACAACATGAGCAGCAGCTGCCGACACAATATGCACAGCATCTGCCGACACAACATGCACAGCAGCTGCCGACACAACATGAGCAGCAGCTGCCAACACAACAAGCACAGCAGCTGCCGACACGATATGCACAGCAGCTGCCGACACAACATGAGCAGCAGCTGCCAACACAACAAGCACAGCAGCTGCCGACACAACATGCACAGCAGCTGCCGATACAACATGAGCAGCAGCTGCCAACACAACATGAGCAGCAGCTGCCGACACAACATGAGCAGCAGCTGCCGAGACAACATGAGCAGCAGCTGCTGACACAACATACACAGCAGCTACCAACACAACATGAATAGCAGCTGCTGACATAATATGAGCAGCAGCCAATACAACATGAGCAGTGTATATTAATACAGGGCTCTAATAATAATAATTATGTGTACACCACTGAGTGTTATCTAGAGTAGGACAAGATACCTTTAAAAGTTGTGTGAGTTATGCTGAGAAACAGCACTCTTCTAGATTTAGTTTGCAATTATATAATGTATAAACAGTGACTCAATGCTGTTGTGTAATAATGTAACTAAGACAGCACTGAATGTCGTTTTTTTCATCTTGTCTTGTTTTATGTAATAGTAGTTACTAGTTACCCGATGTAGCACGGAGAGAAATGGCAGCCATACGTCTTTTTTAGTTAAAACCACGTCTGTGGACATCTATAGTCTTGCTGTCATGGAGCTGGCAGGTGTATGTTATGCTAGACGCTTGCCGAACATTCGGACTCATAACACTTCAATTTTTTATTCCCGATTGTTACGGCCCCCCCATCTGCATCACTGTTTGGGGTGACATCAGTTCTGGTTCCCCGCCTAACAGTGGCGTCACATGGTAGCCACAGTGGTTAGTGATTTGTTATGATAGCTGAGTTGATTCAGCTCCTTAGACAGTACTTGGCATGATTGGAAATCTTTGTTGACGAAATATGTAGATAAGTACAAGGAAATGTTTAGGCAAGTTGTGGGGCAGTCGCCTACTGGTATTTTACTTAGGTTATAATTGTGTCTTAGTTTATTCTTTAACAAGTGCATTATGAAGGCACGAAAATACAGTTGAATTGGAAAAACGCCAACCATCGGTGACAGGGGAAGTTTTGTTGGTTGCATACTTCTGAGATAAAATTTATGACTTGACACTTGATTTGATATAACTTGCCAACAACTCTGATACATAGCAGTTAAGTGTACGGAGGTATCCGAAAATTAAAACCAAAGAAAAATGCATAAATGCATACAGCATGGAAATATCGTTTACATATATTCCAGTTTATGGTTCATGCCTTTAGTGTTTGATATGGCAGGGATTTGTGTGTTGGTGGATATAATTATAATTTCAAAGAGCTGTCGATTTTTTGTAGATGTCATGTCTGTCCCATATTATTTGGGTTGCTTTATACAGGCATTGGAATCTATACCATGGACTTAATCGGTGATTTCACCTCACATCTATGGAATAAATATAATATATATATATATATATATATATATATATATATATATATATATATATATATATATATATATATTTGCTAGATGTTTTATTTATGGAGCCTCACTGAAACAGGTGGTGTACTTGTCTAAATACTGCATTACACACAGACAGTGCACTGTAACATTTCATTACCGGTAAGTTAAATTTTATTGCGAGTAGCTACTCCTATGATTACAGTTCATTTTAGGTACTCTAGGGGTTGTTGACCGTGACGATAATAAATATAAATAAAATATGATATTTAGATAGCGTCACAATCACCTAGTGCTCTATGGCGCTGTACAATAGTCTAAAAAGGAATATATAATATAAGAAACAATAATACAACTAAAAGTATACATGGAATAAAATAACTAAATTAATAAATTAAGGGCAGTACAACCAAAAAGTATGCATAGAATTAAATAATTAAAATACTACATTAAGGACAATACAGCTAAAAGTATACATGGAATTAAATAATAAAATTAATACATGAAAGTATCCACGGAATTAAATAAATAAATTAAGGCCGGTAAACGTAATGTTCTGCCACATATGCACCTGCCGGAAAAGAAAGGTCTGAATTGGCTCCACTTACCTGCTGCGTCTGTTGACAGAAGGCGGTGCTCGGTGGTGTGTCCCGTGTCCGTGACGACCCGCTGCTGCGAGACGGGGACTCGGGGCTGCCCGCTTGGTCGTCTGTCCGACAGTCCCTTATGATGAAGCCGGTGCGGCGGTCAGTGTTGGGAATGGACAAACGGTTTCTGTGTAACTACAGCGACTGCAACAAGACGTTCTATGATCGCAAAAACTTACTCAGACATCAGACACAGAAACACGGGCGCAAACCCATGTCGTCTCGATGGCGGGCACCACTCGTGGTCCACGGTTCCGGTGTTGAGAACAATAGTTAGCAGTATACCGTAAATATCTCATTATTAATATATCTGGTACTGTCTACGGCATTCAGTGTATGAATCCATGTCTTGTATATGTCTGTATGATAACCGGCCAGAAGCCGAAGGCTATTTTGGGGATTGGTGCTAAAGCACTGCATGGAATTTAGATTTGCCTGCCCAGTCTATTTTTAAAAGTGTCCACAGTGGCGGCAGACGCAATGTTTCCTATAGTCCATTCCGGTTCTTTACAATTCTTTTGAAACAGTTGTTGGCACAAACCTGTGTCCTGGTCGGCACTTGGATAAATATGTCACTGTGGCCACGTGTATCGTTATTTGTCTGAACATGATGACTGAATGTGAAAATAAAAGAACTTCAACTGAAGTTGTTATTGTCTGAAGTGGGTCTCATTGACATAGAACCATGCAGTGAGCTAACCCTTAGGTTTCGTGACGATAATGCTGTATCCCTAGCGAAACGTAACGTACATAAACATTTAAATGTAACATTATTTACCTTTTAATGGTAACAAATGTGCAACAGTGTACAAGTTTCTGTGGGAAATTCAGAGCGGTTTAATGATCTGGCATTTGAGCAGCAAAGTCCTTGAACATATTCAGAATGCATACAATGGACTCCGCTTAACGGATAACTGAATCAGCCACTTAGTAGAATCAAATATACAAAATAAACAGCTTCCAAGTAGTTCCAGTACTAAATGTCAATTTAAATTTAACCATAACAGCAACTTTGATTTGTGTTGAGGTGAACTGAGAGTTCATGTACCCGCAGCGGAGACACGGGAGCCGGCATTGCAATTGTTCTAACTGTGCATCTTCCACGGATTAAATAGAATGAACGTTTCATACACCATGAAATACCACTGAAACACACTTCATCCGTGAATCGAGCTTGACAACTGAGTCTGCCCTCTTCCTGTGTGTTTACAGCAGTTGGCATCTTGCAAACGTTGGTGGAATAAGAAGATGGTTCAATACCGGCGGCCCCGTGACGCCCGCGACAAGCCACATCACTGCACCTACCCCAACTGCAACAAGGCTTTCTATGTGCGACATTCGTTGTTACGTCATCAGACAGACAAACATGGTCGTGCTGCCATGCGCAGAGCTGGTAGCTTTTGGCAACAGCAAGAACCGCATCTTCAAGAATCGCATCTTCAAGAGCCTCATCTTCCAGAACTGACTCTTCAAGAACCGCATCTACAAGAGCCGCACCTTCAAGAGCCGTATCTACAAGATCCGCACCTTCAAGAGCCGTATCTTCAAGAGCCGCATCTTCAAAAACCAACACCTGATGTCAACCAACCAACACTTGACTAGGCCACTCCCTCTTCGTGGACATTACACAGTTGACCTGCAATGTCCAAACATGTCATCTTGTGAACATCTCTGTGCACGTTACCAATAATTATCTGTAAAATGTATTCATTCAGTTGCTGATATGGCATATATCATGCTACACTTTGGTGTTTAGCGTGATCTTGTCAATTGTTAATTGTGGTAAAATTGTAAAATCGTGATAGTGTGGTTATATTTAAAATGTGTTTGGAGTTCTGTCGATGAAAGGTCCGCCAAACGAGGCTATGGTGAAATTAATCATGGTTTTCTTAACCAAGTGTGTTTAACTAACTAACTAACTAACTCCATCGTTCCAACAACCAATATATTGAATAATGATGACGACACATAATTCAATATCTTCATCCGTTGATTTGGAATTTTCCGAGGCTCCCACAGTGCTGTCAACTCCACAGGAAAGTGGGTTTTATGAGACATGTTGACACTTAATCTCGGATACACATTGTTGCACTCTAGTTTCTATCGGTTTTTTTAACGTAACTTGTATTTTGAAAGTTAACTTTAATTCCGTTCATTTATAGTTAATTAAGGTACCGATTACCTTCTGCTGACTTGTGAATGATAAGTAAAGATATGAAGACCGTCATGCTTGATTGCAGAGACCAAAAACAGCAGCACAGAGGAATCGCGAGTATAGGGCTCGGAAGAAAGCCGTGGAGGGAGAAGAATATCTTAAACGGGAGAGGGAAAGACAACGGGAGTATTACTGGGCAAGAAAACGCATGTCCTCCCAATGTTGGAGTACAGTGTTTAGGTAGAGATGCTGCTAGTGCCTTGGTGTATGGTGTTGCTTCCATGTGAACTAGAATGGGAACAGGACACGTGGAGTCGAGAAAGACGCTAATCACAGTCCTGGTCAGGATTGAAATGTGGCGACGTGTCGTGCTGATGTAGGATACACCCTTGTAAACGTAGACTGAATGCATACGTTGAATCTTGCCACTGAAGAAAGCTATTTGATATGGAGATTTGTGTATGACATTATGTCTCGATTTAGTTCCATTCTCAACACTTGGTTCCGGTTGTTTGTACTGGGATCTACAGATCTCCAAGCGTGGCGTAGTGTCTGCCAAACCGACATCGACGGATACTTTCGCCACCCAGCAAAGGGTCTTGAGGATTATGTTGAATTGAATATTAGGTGCACACATAGACAGTCGTGATTAGAACATGTGTGTTCCACTACTTCCTAAACCTAGTGTACTGTTGCGAGCAACAACCGTTCTACGTGAATTCACCATCTGGCGAAACTGCCAATTGATGTGCTGCAGCCGTCATTAACCAAAATATGACCCAGTCTCCCTGTGCTTGATTACAGAAGGCAAAAAGACACGCGCAGAGGCAGCGAGAGTATAGGGAACGGAAGAGAATCAAAGAAGGCGAGGAGTGGCTAAGACGCGAACGGGAAAGGAAACGGAAGTATTACCGACCGAGTGGAAGCACATGCACCAGAGGCCGGGGCGCGGTGTTTAAAGATGGCACATGATGATCGTAAAGAAGCAGTGATTGCCGTCCGAGAGCAGGACTTGTGGAGACCACTTATGAAGCGACCAGTACCAGTCGGACACCAATCACTGACCATGCTAGGATATTACACTGTATCTACAGTGATCGTCAAAGATTCACTGGACACCGCCGGTTGTTTTTACTTTACTACGGACATATACATTAATTCAATGTCGCAAGTAATTGTTTCGATGAAAAACTTCGACAGGCATTACAGCGAGATAAGTAAGGACGGTTTCAGGTAAACCTAGTAAGATAGTACACTATTGCGCGTATGGGAACTTGAAACGTAGCTGTGTGAATTTGTAATACATATCTGCCAAGAATGTCTGCCTAGTCTTATTATTAAAGTATTTGTATTTGTTCATGGATTTGATTGTTCAGCATTTCTGTATTCGTCTATCTTATGCTGAGTTTGACACAGACGTTGTTGCATAGCAAAACGTTGCTTTACTATTTACTTTATAACTTTGTCCCATCACCAGAATTTTAATATATTGCGGCTTTGCGTGATTTGATTTGTCTCTGCATACTTATTTTAAACACCTGATTCCAGTTACCTATTGTATGTTATCTGTGCGTTTAGATGTCTAGGTGTGTACGCAAATGCAATTTGTGATTTAATGGTTCTTATTGGTTATTCTATATGGTGTCTATGCCAGGGGAAATAAAAGATCCCACACCAGGAAGTGAAAAAAACCTGTCGTGAACTCAGTGCGCCTAAAAGAGCTGGTGATCTTAATCTCCAAACTCACTACTGCCTCCCGATTGAGCTGTGACCAGCTGTTTGAGGCGTATCTCGTCAAGCATCAAGCATATATTCGGTGTTTTTATGCTTCTTTGTTGATCTGTTTGGTATAAGTCGCAGGCAGACCTGCGGGATTTCATAATACAAATTATGTAACTATTGTAGTGTTGTGTCAGTGTACTGCGTTATTGTCCGTTGGACATATTGAATGCGTTTTGCAGAATCATAAGTTGAATCACATAGTTTCGGTATCGTATTTAGTTATTGCATTGTGCAGTAGCTCCCCTTTCTGCAGTACCGCCTTCGGAGTCGATGCAACTGTTTCATGGTTGTTGTTTGTGAGAAGACGTCGTTGCATCCCTTGACTGTTTATCACCAAACGCATTTGGCACAACAATGCCATAACTAAGCACTTCTAAAAACCAACGAGACGCCACTTAATATGATGAATTTGACGTCACCATTAGTTGATATCAGAATACAGGCCTATGTTTTAATTCTCCTATACAACTTGTTAATACCCAGATGTTTCCTACAAGTTTCCAGTTTTTCTATCAAAAAACCCGATTGCGCCTTCATAGATTGTTTCAACAACACAGTTGGGCAATGTGTATTATTCACACATGTACCAGTGTTGTTTTAAAATGAATGTGCCTACAAGCATCGGGGACTCACATAGCCAATGTGCGTACAGGCATCGGGGACTCACATAGCCAATGTGCCTACAGGGATCGGGGACTCACATAGCCAATGTGCCTACAGGAATCGGGTACTCATATAGCCAATGTGTCTACAGGCATCGGGGACTCACATAGCCAATGTGCCTACAAGCATCGGGGACTCGCATAGCCAATGTGCCTACAAGCATCGGGGACTCATATAGCCAATGTGCGTACAGGCATCGGGGACTCACATAGCCAATGTGCCTACAGGGATCGGGGACTCACATAGCCAATGTGCCTACAGGGATCGGGGACTCACATAGCCAATGTGCCTACAGGAATCGGGTACTCATATAGCCAATGTGTCTACAGGCATCGGGGACTCACATAGCCAATGTGCCTACAAGCATCGGGGACTCGCATAGCCAATGTGCCTACAAGCATCGGGAACTCACATAGCCAATGTGCCTACAAGCATCGGGGACTCACATAGCCAATGGTCTCGATCTACAAAAATCCACATGGACGTTGCATCAGCTGCTGTCCAACAACTTGCTTTGCTAATGGAGCAAGCGCCATGTCAAAGCCGAAAACCCGCACTATATGACACCACACATTATAAATACAACTACGCAGTAAGTGTGTGGTTAGATTAAGATAATGTATTCATAATTCGATATGTTGAATGAAGCATGCAAGTAGTTGGAAACCATGTGTTTGTGTCGATAACATTGTCTATGTGGTTACCCTTCTGCAGCGGCCGACTTACAAATACCACTAAGTGGCTCTAACCGAAGAATCAGTTGTTGTTACTCAGTGTCACGACCCGTCAGTAATGATACGTGGGTTGCCTTCTGTCGTGGTTGAATGTTGTTTCACACATGTAGGTGGTAACATGAAACCGTGCGGCATCGTTTTACTTACACTTAGCGCTTATTCTTATGGTCAATGGCGTGGTGATTCCTTTCAAATGAACATTATTCAGCATTAAAAGACACGTGTCTTACATAATGTGTACATTTGTGGAAAACTTAAAGAAGTTATCCGTATGTGGGTGTTAGTGTTTGGTGGATTTCTGCATAACGTCATCGTGTAATTGTTTTTATTCAAAATACCGTTTCGTAAATGTTTAGTTGATGTCTTGTTGTGTTATACCCGCTGTTGGCACAGTACTTGCACCCAGTTTGTCTCCCAACTTTCCACAAATGTCGTATTAACCGGAACAACAAAACCGCTCACCAGAAATCCGCTTTCTTCGGTGTGCTTTTCTTTGGCGCCACGAGCAACTACTGTTGGAATGGTGCCTTATACATTTGACGATTTCATTTGCTTGTTCCATGGCTTCTTTTGGGTACGTCGGTCATGCAGTATTATGCAAGCGAATGTTGCCATGATGCTTTCATGCATGCATGTTATATTAATACATTTCCATTCGTTATTCGTGTGGGCCTTTCTTGTTATCAGATTCTGTCAGCGATTTATATTATTCTCATTTAGCAGCAGTGTGCACTGAGCAAAGCTAGAGGAGTACATGTGTTAATATAATATTCCAATACCCCGACGATACCCCGGAAAGATATCATCCACGAACTGTACCTCGGATGTCCGCCAGAAATATATCGCCTTAACCTGCCACGGCCAAACGACCTATAGTTAGTAGCGTGGGTGCGTGCGTGCGTGCTAATTTTTTGCTTCCCTGATTTATTAATACCAATATTTATTAGCATGAATATATGCTGTGCGTGGTTACGGGGATTTGTTTTGGCCAGAAATCTACGCAGACATTCAGAAACTGGAGTTATCTTTACTTCGGAGTGTCACTGTTATTGGCTCACGTGTAGTTATTGATATACAATAGAAGAGCACTTCATACAAACTGGGTGTGCTTCGGCGAAGCACAAAAAGATTACAACCTGACCGTGAGGAATCATCGAATCAGTTACTGGGGCTAACTCAGAATGGACGCCCAAGTCTGAACAACTACGCCGTCGTTGTTTCAAGAATGAACATGGCACGGGCTATGGCGTCGCGAAGCAGCGTGGCTTCCAAAGTGATATCGCAACTAACTTCGACCGCAGGGATGAGACGCCCGGAAGAGAGGCCTGAGTAACATGTTATTTCCGCCTGTTTCAGCGTCGGGCGGCCCGAGGCAGCTGGCCGAGCAGCTACACCTACGATGACTTGACGCAGCCAGCGTTCCCGCCGACGACGGCGCTCACGCCCGGCACGAATAGGGCCTCGCGCCGCGGAAATCGCTCATCCGCTAACAAACTCCATTCGTGCACCTTTCCCGGATGCGACAAGACCTTCTGTCACGCGACGCATGCGCGGCGTCACGAGCGCAACTCGCATCATTTCTGGAGGTCGGGCTTACGCCATCAACAGCCGACGCACAACCCTGGCTGTAGGGCGTCCGTCTCTGCCGACCCGGACGTTGTAGCTTCGGGGATCGGGTTGGACTTCGAGGTTTACGGGATGAACTCTGTTGCGGTCGATGCTGGCGAATGGAACCAGACAGCGGACACGAAACAGCCTGCAGATTCACTGATAACTGGCTCCTCGGCTAACACGGCTAACACGGATACTGATGTGGACCAAACGGAATCCACCGACACTTCACATAATAATCACGAATAAGAACGTCAAAATGTTGTGTCGTCCATCTTTGTAAGTGCAGCACTGTGGTCCTGAATCGCTTAATTTGGCAGTGCATCGTGAGCCAACAGTGGATTCGCGACACGGTTTTGAATGCACACGTTCTCTTCGGCTCGGCAATTTCTTCGCTGCAGATGGCGGTGATAGGCTTGTCGTGTTCAAAATAGTGCATGCATGCCAAAGATCATTATGACATTTTATTTATGCTCTCCCACTGCTTTGAATTTAGCACAAGTAACATTATCTTCAGCAGTCAACCGACTGGCGTTTACTTCCAACATGTCAAAATGTGTCTGTAATATTCATCTTATGCTATATGAAGTTAGTGGAGGTTTTATACAAATACACTTTGTATTATATTAATCAAAATAGTAGTTTATAATTGATGATATGACGATGACCTGATACCATGTCACATACTACGCGATCTGTTTATTATTCCGTGGTATTTGTCGTTGTCACTTCACACCCACGCTGTCTCGAGCAGCGAACCAGTGATGATGATGCATTGTTTCCATCGTTGCAGCAAACACTGACTACTCAGTATCCCCAACACAAAATGTCGTCTCGCTCGCTCAAGAACGCGCTCGTCGCCATGCTCGTCCGGCCGCACGTTTTCGCGCGTGGCCGCCGCGTGATGGCCTTCCGGGTGCTGTGGCGGGTTCACGGTGACGAGCTGGAGGCGGCCTGGCGCGACATCGTCGGCTTCCGGCGGCGCAGCGACGACATCCTGCGGCGGCACGGAGCGAGCAACGTGAGTTTCTTCGTGTCGGCGGTGACGGGGGTGTTCACGAAGGGGAAGGGCAGCATCAAGTACGGCGAGGGGCCTGGAGCCGTCTATCCGGCCGTCAGCTACTGGGTCGTACTCAGCAGCATGTCAGACAGCGACGCGGCGGCCACCGAGCAAAACCTGTTTTGGCTGCTTGGCGATGCCAACCCGTTAGCGAGTGTCAAACACATTGTGACGGTGAGGGCAGACAAGTCGGGAAACAACGTACAGTCACTGGAAACCATGGCGGCACCTCTGTTCGTCACGCTCAAAGACCACAGAGACAGCTTCACGCAGCGCAAGGTGGAAGCGAGTGCGCGACACCTTGGTCTCAGTGACACGGTCATTGCCAAGCTGGTTGTAGTGGACGTCGTCGGCTGTGGACGCCAGCTCTATGAAGTGGTTGCAGGACTCCACGAACGGAAGCTGCAGTTAGAGTTGGACATATCGTCACCAGACGACAGTGTGTCCCTCGAGTTTGTACCGCCGACAGAAGCCCTGGGCACAGCCGAGTCGACAGCCCCAACGATGTCTCCACCGCACACGATGTATTCATTCTAACTGCCAAACATAAATCTGTTTTCTTGTCTTAGCAGTATTCCGTTGGGTTTTTATCCGAATTCTGGTGATAATGGACATTCATTCGTCGTTAATTGGACGAGACTGAAGGCAGAAGTGTTAGTTCGTCGTTAATTGGATGAGACCGAAGGCTGGAGTGTTTGATCGTCGTCAGTTGGACGAGGCTGACGGCTGTGGTTAGTATTCATCGTTAAATGGACGAGACTGGGCGCTGGAGTGTTTGTGCGTCGTTGATTGGACGAAACCAAAGGCTAGAGTGTTCGTCTTTAGGGGTAAGACCACTGTTGACCTTCCTGTTTATTGTTTCACACGAATGTATGGCGTATTAAATTGCGATATGTGAATTTAAACAATTCATATGATGTGACATCAGTGCAGTTGAGCAGGCATATTCACAGGTTTGTTCGTAGAAGCTATTGGCTGTAAAATGGTGCATTTTTTGAGAGTTTAACAGGCGGAGGGATTTATGGGAATTGTTCTGCTATGGGCCACGTGGGCGCATGAATACATGGCTATTTTTGTCAAAATTTATGGGCATTGCACGTCGGGGCCTTTTAAAAGAGCTGGAGGTATGTGATTTTGATTAAAAAAAAATTGGTCAGCATGTCAACGAGATGATGGTAGTTGCTGTGAAAACTTTTCAGATTTTTTGTATGGTCGCGTTTTCTTATAATCACACAAAACGTTAACATGGCCACCAATGCAGTTCTCAACAGTGGTCTGACTCCTTTAACTGAACGAGACTGAATGCTCGAGTGTAAAAAGAGGAAAACAGTTGTAATGTTGATAATCAGCGTATATGTAAACAATACATGATACATAGCGTGATAATGGAAGTATTCGCATGATACTCTGAAGTATGTCCTAGTGTTTATTTCGTCATGAAAGACAATTGCATTGAAACATGTATATAGTACAGCATGACTGGATGTATAGCTATGGAGGTCCAGCCTGTGACAGGCGACCTTCTATATATGACTTATTTCCCCAACCATCTCGCTCACCCTCTTCACCTTCTTGCTTCCTCCAGCCTTCCTTCCCTCCTCCCCTAGGTTATCGTGTCCCTTACCGTTGAGTCGCTTAGTTTATAATTTGAAACTACATAATCTTTATTTGCTTTTTGTTCTCACTCCCCCCCCCCCTCTTTCTCCCCGCTTCTCTCCAGATGGAAACTTATGTTTAAAATAAACCTCGTATCCAAGTATTTGTTGGGCGCCAGTATGTTTCGCATGTTGCAGTGTCGTTGTGCATGATATTTTCGAACGGACTGCATTAGTCATATCATATGATATGCTCTCTTTGTGCACCATGCGCTGTTTATTGTTCTAGTCATTCTACTAAAGTGTTTAGGTACTGTGTAGTTGGCACAGTTTGCTGCACTAATTGTCGTGCACTGATTAAAGGTAAACAGTGTCGGAGGCGTATCGCTGTTATCTATAACATCGTCGCAATCGCATTTCGTTAGTTAGTGAAATCGGGCTCAAGATATGTATAATATGTTCACATGCGTTCTGTACAACATGCGTTCTGTCTTTGTTATAAATACACTTGTATCATTCATTCGACTAGTTAGTGTTATTGTTGTTGTTGTGCGTGCGTGCGTGCGTGTGTGCGTGCGTGTGCAGCGTCACAGCTACATAGGTGCCAACTATTACGATTTGAGCGTAATAATTACAATATTTAGCCACGCATTACGCCTAACGCTCCCTTGATTACGCTCGTAGCTGATTACGGTCTTTTTTTTAACCCGACATACCTTTTGCCCAGGTGCCATTGCTTGTTGCCAGGGTGGCGGACTAAATATAGCACAAGTTTTACGCGCGCTTTCAGCCTATGGACTAAGCCAAGCGTATGTAGTATGTGGTGTGAGGATTAAACGGGTCATGCCTCAGTTAGACTTCCTGGTGTGTTACAGACGAATCTAAGGCATATAGTAAGTTTGCATATAGGAAGTTTTATAAAATTCATACGATCTGACATAAGTGCATTTGTGCAGGGACATTGCCAAATTTGATGGAAGCTGTTGAGGGTGAAATGGTGGACTTTTAGATGATTTTAATAAGCGGAAGGATATTTGTGATTTGTGTGGCCACTAGACACGTGTGCGCCGTAATTCGTACCAATATAACTTTAAGATGTATGATGATTGCGAATATTTGTCACGTAAAGTTAAATGATTCGTGTGTTTACATAAACGGTCACCGATGGCGATATATTTTACTGTACTCTATTAAATGCTAGATCAAACGACGTTTATACCGTTGACTGTAAATGGCGTTATTCTGGGAATTAACTGACTCTCTTCTCTAGCAATCGTGATATTTGGCATGCGGATTTGAATAAATTCCCATTTCTAATACTTTTTCAGGGCTTCATCAAATACCCGCTAAACACCCTGACCGGAATGGCGATCAAAACTACCATACGTGACCGCTTGGTGGCGCCAGTGACTGCGTGCGGCGACCGCGCTCATGCCATCCGCGTCATCTGGCGTGTCGACGATAATAACCTTGCGCATGCGTGGGACACCATCGTGTCGCAGCGCCACCTGTGCGACGAGGTTGTCGCGAAGACCCCGTCGCTGCAGATGTTCGTGTCCTGCATATGTGGCGTGTTCAACAAGGTCGGGGCGTGGCGGGGCCAACGAAAACCCGTCTATCCGGCCGTCAGTTACTGGGCGGTGTTTGACGGACCTGGACCCGACATATGCACAGACCTGATTAAGCGTCTACTGGTTGCCTGTCCGTCTACCCAGGTCAAACCGATAACGTCGATGGTCCGCAAGTTCACAGTCGAACCGTTGGTAAACTGTGGGACGCTCTTTGTCGTGCTCAAGGATCACAACAGCGGCTATGTGAACCAGAAGATCAGCCGCAGTCTGCGGGCTGCAGGCGTTGTTGGTGTCGGTTCACATCCTCGCAACGCCAAACTCTGCGTGATGCCCAACAGCAGGTACATTCAACACAGTCAGGCGTCTGTGGAAGCCCTCAGTGCCGTCGGACTGTGGATTGACATGGAGGTTCTTGAATCACGAGAAGTTGCACCGATGGTTTCCGACACGTAGTCGTGACCTGTCTCGGCAAACTGCTTTAGACGGTGTATATTCCGTGTAGCATTATCGTAGCCTAGCATACACAGACGTCTATAGACATGTTTCGTATTGGTGTAACAGGTCCATATAGCAGTTGTTTAGTAAGCTTTGGTGTTGAAAGGGTGTCCATTCGTTCCAGCAGGTTTGTAATGATAAATGAGGTAATGCTGGCGTTGGTTGTGTAATGTGAGTTTTGTAATAATAAATTGTGCGGTGCAAGTGTGCAATTCGGTTCATTCGTCACGTTAAAACACTAGGACAATTCTACACAAAAGTATACAACCATTGCTTAGTATACGCCGACTGAAGGACATGGCCAGCGTCAACAATACCTGACTGACATCCGCAACATGTCAACCTCGAGATTTTATTGTGATACGGTTATCACCCTGGTGGCTCCATCTGGAAAAGTAGAAGTGTACTTTGTCCGTGTTGCCACACCAACCAATGAGATGCGCTGCAAGGTTTTCTTTCGGCTACATCCGGGCAAGTTATGTTCAGCAAATGTAGCTCTTTTCTATGTGTCTAGTTGCATATGCAAGAAATATATGTCCTTATTAAACAACATGTCATATCCCTGATATTTGGAAACAGGAATAGGGCAATTAACTTGAAAAGTTAATTAATAATATTATTAAATTACAATTAACTCAGAAATTCTCAAATTAACTTAAATTAACCTCACACATTTTTCAGGTCCATTAACTTAAATAACCACCAAAATTCTTCAATTAGATTAACAATTAATTTTAATTCAATTAAATCATGTGTTTGAAATGTTTACACATTTAAAACAATCACAAGACTTGTAACAGAAATGTGTTTTGTAACTTTGTTGGAAAGAGATTTGCTCATACAATATTATTTACATGCCAAGACATTTCTTCATGGAGCATTTGATCACATTTTAAAAGTTGTAGAGTTGTAAATTTTATATTTTTTTCTGAAAGGATTTAAAAGTTGTGGCTGAAGATTTGCAGGTGTGGGATTTCCTCCTATATTTAACCACCAAAAAAAAAACGGGCAACTAGAGACATGATTTCTATGCACCAAGTTGTTATTTATGCAGTGTTTTATACTAAATCATTAGGTTTCCCCTTTACACACTAGCAGTTAAATATGTATACACGATTTTTATGCATCACTAGAACTGGCATGCTTTTGATTTAATTTGACACTGTAAACATATGCCAAACTGAAGCTATATTACCTTTCTTTACATCACCCCATTAACAGTTATATGAACACACACAAAATTATTGCCCTACAGGTCCACTTGGCTGTAAATTGACACGCCAAATGTTTACATTATACATAGATTTGCTGAAGCCATGGTTAGCCATTAGTTTATCGCCCTACCAGAGGACATTCCTTTGTACAGGCCTTCCCTTGTGTACTTCATGGAACAGTAGCTGTCGTATCGCCTCCACTCGATGGTGGAAGTGGCTACGTTGGTCACCAGGGGTTGGTGTAGTAATAAATCGCTGATGAGGATAATTATTTTAAGGAGTCAGCTTTGTGGTGAAATCCAGACATTGCAGCAGATAAATTATATTCACCGATTTCAGTTACCTTCTCGTGTTATCCTTATTCTGACTCCTTAAAAAATTATCCTCATCAGCGATTTCTGTCTACACCAACCCCTCGTGACCAACGTAACCACTTCCGCCATCGACTGGACCATTAATGGGCAATTTCACTGCTGCAAACTGATGTATGAAACTGCATTACGGCTACGCATGAGATAAGTTCAACTTATCCGCGATACGTTAAGTGTTGAGATACGCTCGGAGCATAGAACGTATGGCTGAAACTGTCTAACGTATTGATTATTGACATGTTTACAGATGCTTTTGAGCGACAGAAATCATCTAACGGATTGCGAATAATATAAAGGGTTGCTCTCAAGCGGAGTTATTAGACACTTTCAGGGTTGAAGTAATACCCATCCGTATTATTTTTGCAGGGTACTTTCAGATACCCACCGAAACACTTATCCGGAAAGGCGATCAAACGTGCTATAGCAGTCCGCCTGGTGGCGCCAGTGAAAACGTTCGGCGATCGTGTGCATGCTTTCCGCGTCATTTGGCGGAGCGACAGTGGGCTTGCGCGTGCGTGGAATGAGATCGTGACGCAGCGCCACCTGTGCGACCAGATAGTCTCGCAGACGGCGCACTTGCAGATGTTCGTGTCGTGTATAAGCGGCGTGTTCACGCATCCGATCAGCGCCGGGAGGGGGACGGTGATGAAGCCTGTCTACCCGTCCGTCAGTTACTGGGCCGTACTTGACGAGGCGACGACAGACACCTATGCCGACCTATCACTGCGGCTCTGGACCGCATGTCCGTCGGCCCAAGTGAAGCACATCATGACGACAGCGACATGGCATGAGGACGAGGCGCTCGGCGCCGACTGTGGCACGTTATTCGTGACGCTCAAGGACCACAACAGTCGCTACGTCCACCAGAGGATTAGCCGCAGTCTGCTCGCTGCTGGACTCGACGCCGATCTCACTTCACAGCCGCCCAACGCCAAACTGGCCGTGGTGTCTCACAGCAAATACATGAAGCAACTTCCGACGTCTGTTGACTCGCTTAAGGCTGCCGGGCTTTGCATTTATCTCGACGTGCTTGGACTAAAGCTGGAGGGAAGTAACCGTGTCGGTGGCTTTGAAAAGATGCCGTTGTTTTCTACAGGATAGCTCGATTTATTTCATTAACGTTGGTAGCGTTACTGTCGAAAAACGATGCCATTATAAAGATAAGAGATTCTAGCAGCCTTCTTAGTGGCCAGCAGGTGTTTCAGGGAGCACTGTTGCGTGGCATAACATAAATAAGTCTACAGTGTAATAAGTCATGTGCCAAATTGTTATACATACCGGAATATAAACTAATGTTTCGGCGACGTAGCAATTGCTTCAATTTATTGATGACTTTGTCCGGAACATTTATTTTCGATTTTAGGGATTATTCTTGCAATGATTTGTTCCGTTAGTATCATGGCCGTAACTATGTCTTCTTTGCTCGCTCTGATTTGTATTTTTATATAGCTTTGTTAAATTGAGTGTTTTGATTACTTTCCCATGAAATTTGGATTTAACTATGATGTCATGAATCTACGGTGACTCTCATGATAACGACCTAATGTGACCTTAGCTGCATTGTCTTTAGACTTATGTTCTTTTTGTAGATTAGTTGGATTGAATCTTGGATTTTGAGGCTTCCTGATATATTCGTCAGTGAGTGTTTTTTGTGCGCGGTTCGCTGTGTTGCTGCCGTTTATCGTGTAACCTTATATTATTAAGTAGTTAACCATTGAAATGAAAGTAGTAAATCATTATAATTCATGGAATGTCTGAATTGCTAATGTTCGATCGTACAACTATTTTAAAGCTTATTGCAGCAAACAGTTGTTGAAAAGTTTTTAGTAAGCAGATGTAATGTTGACATATACATATGCAATGTTGACATGTACAGATCTAATGTTGACATGTACAGATGTAATGTTGACACGTACACCTTCATAATAATGTAAGGCCTACTAAATAATAATACTAATTAACGTCTATGTTAATATGGCGCGTATGTCCTCAGGAACCTGAGCTCAGAGGCGCAACAAAACAGAATCATTAAGCATAATGGTAATTTATGCTCTAAAATATGTTTGTACCATTTATGAAGTACAACTTCTTTCAAGGGAGCAACACGACATTGTAACTATTTTTACTTCAGTGTTACTCCTTTCAAACATTTTTCTTAGAAACTTTGTGTATTTACTTTGTATGTGTAAGTTGTTTGGTTGATTTGTTGCAATAAACACTTTTGATTTGATTTGTTAATAAAAAAATGTATAATATTTTATTTGTTTCGGACGTACATATCTAGTAGGCTAGTGAAGGCGTGTAGAGTATTGTGTGACGTCCCGTCAAGGCATGTACCGTATTGTGTGACGTCCCGTCAAGGCATGTGCAGTATTGTGTGACGTCCCATCAAGGCGTGTGCAGTATTGTGTGACGTCCTGTCAAGACGTGTGCAGTATTGTGTGACGTCCCGTCAAGGCGTGTGCAGTATTGTGTGACGTCCCGTCAAGATGTGTGCAATATTGTGTAATGTCACATCGAGGCGTGTACAGTACGGTGTGATGTCCCGTCAAGGCGTGTGCAGTATTGCGTAATGTCCCGTCAAGGCGTGTACAGTATTGTGTGATGTCCCGGCAATGCGTGGGCAGTGTTGTGTGACGTCCCGTCAAGGCGTGTACAGTATTGTGTGATATCCCGTCAATGCGTGTACAGTGCTGTGTGGTGTCCCGTCGAGATTGAACTCAACGTTACATGGCAGCGAGAGCCATAAACATGTCCTATGAATATCACTACATGTCCCAGACGGAGTGGTTCTTTGCAGATAAACACACCAGATGTGTAGACTTAACAACCGGACTTGTTGAATTGAGTCGTAGGGGCTGACTCGAGTCGGACTCGAATCGCTAATTTTGACTTGACTTGACATTCATATAACTGACTCGAGACTTGACTTGGAGGCTTGGGGCTGACTCGACATTTTAGTTGACTTGGAATTCAGAGAAATTACCCGATACTTGACTTGGAGGTCATTGACTTGAGACTTGCCAGTTTGTGACTTGCCAACAAATCTGTTAAAAAATTTTTCATCCAAATAGACAAGCTTCAAATGACGTTGCGTTAGGTTTCATTACTTACATAAAAGCGTGCGTGCGTGCTTGCATGCGTGCGTGCGTGTAATAGGTATAGGTAATATTTCGAAAACATACTTGGAAATGCTAAGTTGCTGATAGGCTTTCCAAAGTTGTGTCGATAATGCTGCGTTGTGAACCAGTTTTAAGGACAAATCCAACAACGCTGGTTCGATGGCTACAATTAGGATTAAGATTATAAATGACACAAGCGCCGTCTGTAGCTTCTTCCACAAGCCCAATGTTTAACCAGACGCCCGAACCCTGTATCCTCCCAATGTAAAACTGGTGGAGGTACATATATTTTAGCTTTATGGCATATGTGTTAAAATACATAATACGTGTGGCACAAATTACAATGAGACATTTCTCATCCATTATAAATATTCGGTGGTACGGCCAAACGCCAAATGCCACTGTTCTAATCATGCAGTAATAGTCTATAAGAAAACACCAGCCAACATGCTTTGTGAAACGTTTGTATTTTGAAGTGGATATGATAATGAAGTGGTTAAAGCGATCGCATGCTATTTGGCCCGCAGCCAGATAAAATGGTTTGCACCTTTGGCCTATTATTCACCTATAGTCTGCGTCGATCATCACCTCAACTTCAATCTCCTATGATTAACACTTCGTTGTCTGGTGACTTTCTACACATTGTACCTTGTTATGTCGCCATTGACTGGTTGTGCGTACGTTTCAGGGCTTGGGTCGCTACCCACACAATAACCTGCAATGTCCAGTCCTGAAGGAGGCTCTTACTCGGGAGCTCGTCACGCCAGTGATCCGTCTAGGGGACCAGACGTTTGCTTTCCGCATCGTATGGCGGGAGACGAGCGAGTCTCTCGAAGCTGCATGGGATGCAGTCGCTCTGCAGCGCCGGAAGTGCGACACCCTCTTGCGCGCGCAACCCAACGTCGAATTTTTCGTGTCTTCAATCACGGGCGTGTTCACGAAGAGCGCGACGAGGGGCCTCAAGCCACGCGCCATCTTCCCCGCCGTCAGCTATTGGATTGTGACAAACCCCAACGCCAACGATGTCAACAGCGACGACATACAATGGCGGATCTCGCGCCAGTTGCATACGGTATGCACGAACGCGGAATTCAAGCCAATCAAGGCGCAGATGCAGCGGTTTTCTGAACCGGCCGCCTACATCAGCGCGTCGTTGTTCGTAGTTCTGAAGGATCACCGCAGCGGCTACATCCGGCGGCGCGTCGATCGCAGTCTGCACGTGCTCGGTGACGTCAGCGAGGCGCGTGCTCCGGCTAGGGTCGTCGTGCTGCACAGTAGCAAGTACCGCGAACGCATCATGAACGCCGAACAAACCCTCCAGGGCGCCAGTCTGAGTGCAGACTTCCTCGTCGTCGGCGATGTACACATCAGCAGTTAGGTGTCCGGTCGTCACAAAGACGACGTTACGTTTTCTTTAGAAATGTTAGCCAGACTTGTTTGTCACACAATTCTGCGACCCGTTTGATGTATTTTTCTTTAATGAAAACAGATTAAGATTATATTGTTGAGTATTTCTTGCAACTACTAAAACATGGAGGAGCTACCGCGGCTGTCGCCAGGGGTCGGACACGACTCGACGGCACAAGGTGACAAGGTGACTAAAACATGATCTGATTAGTTCCGCAAAGTGTGCAGTTACAACTGCGCGCACGCACGCACGCACGCACGCACGCACGCACGCACGCACGCACGCACGCACAATAATAAAAAACAATTGGATGTCACTAACTAAACAAATGTGATTGCGATAACAGTGACATGCCTCCGGAACATGTTACCTTTAACTTTTAATCAATGCCTACTAAGTGACGTCACGACTACTATAACAATACTTCACGGAGTTATTGCCGCTCACGGCACCACACAATAAGTCCAGCAGACTGTGCCAACTACACAGCACACAAACAATCTAATAACAGAATGGTCAGGACAAGAAGCAGTACATGGTGAACAAAGAAAGCATATCATATTCGAAAATATCACGCACGAATATATCGCAACACGCGAAACACAATGGCGCCCAACAAACACCGTGTCTGGGATACGAGGCTTACTTTAAACAAAAGTTTACATCTGGAGAGAAGCGAAGAGGAAAGGAGTGGAAAGAGTGAGAACAAAAAACAAGTAAAGGTTATGCACTTTTAAGTAGATGACATAGCGATAACAGACAAGACTACACAGGGGAGGAGGGAAGGAAGGAGGGAAGGAAGGAGGGGGAAGTAATATATGGAAGGTCGCCTGTCACAGGCAGGACCTCCATAGCTATACATGCAGTCATGCTGTACTATATAAATGTTTCAATGCAACTGTCTTTCATGACAAAATAAACACTAGGACATACTTCAGAGTATCATGCGAATACTTCCACTATCACGTCATGTATCACGTTATGTATCACGTCATGTATATCGTATTTGTCACGCATACGCTGATTATCAACTTTACAACGGTTTTCCCTTTTTTATACTAAGGCCTACAATCTCGTTAACTTAAAGACGAACACTCCAGCCTTTGGTCTCGTCCAATTAACGACGAACCAGCACTCCAGCCATCTGTCTCGTCCTGTTAACGAAAAACACTCCAGCCTTCAGTATCGTCCTATTAATGACAGACACTCCAGCCTTCAGTCTCGTCCTATTAACGAAAAACACTCCAGTCTTCAGTCTCGTCCTATTAACGACAAACACTCCAGCCTTCAGTATCGTCCTATTAACGACAAACAATCCAGCCTTCAGTCTCGTCCTATTAACGACAAACACTCCAGTCTTCAGTCTCGTCCTATTAACGACAAACACTCCAGTCTTCAGTATCGTCCTATTAACGACAAACAATCCAGTCTTCACTCTCGTCCTATCAACGACAAACACTCCAGTCTTCAGTATCGTCCTATTAACGACGAACAATCCAGTCTTCAGTCTCGTCCTATCAACGACAAACACTCCAGCCTTCAGTATCGTCCTATTAACGCCAAACAATCCAGCCTTCAGTATCGTCCTATCAACGACAAACACTCCAGCCTTCAGTATCGTCCTATTAACGCCAAACAATCCAGCCTTCAGTCTCGTCCTATTAACGCCAAACAATCCAGCCTTCAGTCTCGTCCTATTAACGACGAACAATCCAGTCTTCAGTCTCGTCCTATCAACGACAAACACTCCAGCCTTCAGTATCGTCCTATTAACGACAAACACTCCAGCCTTCAGTATCGTGCTATTAACGCCAAACAATCCAGCCTTCAGTCTCGTCCTATTAACGACAAACAATCCAGTTTTCAGTCTCGTCCTATCAACGACAAACACTCCAGCCTTCAGTATCGTCCTAGTAACGCCAAACAATCCAGCCTTCAGTCTCGTCCTATTAACGACGAACAATCCAGTCTTCAGTCTCGTCCTATCAACGACAAACACTCCAGCCTTCAGTATCGTCCTATTAACGACAAACACTCCAGCCTTCAGTATCGTCCTATTAACGCCAAACAATCCAGCTTTCAGTCTCGTCCTATTAACGACAAACAATCCAGTCTTCAGTCTCGTCCTATCAACGACAAACACTCCAGCCTTCAGTATCGTCCTATTAACGCCAAACAATCCAGCCTTCAGTCTCGTCCTATTAACGACGAACAATCCAGTCTCCAGTATCGTCCTATTAACGACAAACAATCCAGTCTTCAGTCTCGTCCTGTTAACGACAAACACTCCAGCCTTCAGTATCGTCCTATTAACGCCAAACAATCCAGCCTTCAGTATCGTCCTATTAACGACGAACAATCCAGTCTTCAGTATCGTCCTATTAACGACAAACAATCCAGTCTTCAGTATCGTCCTATTAACGACAAACAATCCAGTCTTCAGTATCGTCCTAGTAACGCCAAACAATCCAGCCTTCAGTCTCGTCCTATTAACGACGAACAATCCAGTCTCCAGTATCGTCCTATTAACGACAAACAATCCAGTCTTCAGTCTCGTCCTGTTAACGACAAACACTCCAGCCTTCAGTATCGTCCTATTAACGCCAAACAATCCAGCCTTCAGTATCGTCCTATTAACGACGAACAATCCAGTCTTCAGTATCGTCCTATTAACGACAAACACTCCAGCCTTCAGTATCGTCCTATTAACGCCAAACAATCCAGCCTTCAGTCTCGTCTTATTAACGACGAACAATCCAGTCTTCAGTATCGTCCTATTAACGACAAACAATCCAGTCTTCAGTATCGTCCTATTAACGACAAACACTCCAGCCTTCAGTATCGTCCTATTAACGCCAAACAATCCAGCCTTCAGTATCGTCCTATTAACGCCAAACAATCCAGTCTTCAGTAGCGTCCTATTAACGACGAACACTCCAGTCTTCAGTCTCGTCCTATTAACGACAAACACTCCAGCCATCAGTATCGTCCTATTAACGACAAACAATCCAGTTTTTAGTCTCGTCCTATTAACGACAAACACTCCAGTCTTCAGTCTCGTCCTATTAACGACAAACACTCCAGCCATCAGTATCGTCCTATTAACGACAAACACTCCAGTCTTCAGTCTCGTCCTATTAACGACAAACACTCCAGCCATCAGTATCATGCTAAGACAGAATAAAGAAGCGCAACGATACTAACAAAACACGGGGAAAATGTCTAGATTGGGAATCAATTTCCGTGAAGATAAGGCAGCACAACGTTCTTGAAGCCGTGTAACAGAAGTTGTAATTGTAGTATACACTGACTTATGTCTCACTTCGATGTTTAGTGTTTACATACTGTGATGCCTTGTGGTGAATAGATATTGGTGATCGTCAATAAAGAGTACAGATAACGAACCTTTATTCATTGGCATTACATTGTGTTCTCCCGCATCCACTCTCCGTCTCGCTTCCCGGGTTACACCGGTATGTATCAAAATAAGATAATTACTAATATGACATTAGGACATTACATCTCCTTCCTTGTAGATATTAAACAGCAATTAATGTTCAATGTCCATCATAATTATAAAGAATTACTGGGTTTCATTCATACAGGTTAATAGTAAAAGAAAGTTAAACTATAATTGATATGAATCATAACATGTTAATGTTCTTTGTAATGGCAAATGACAAACTACAAATCAAGCACGTCATATGCTTTTCTAACACACGTAGATCTGCGAAGAATTGGCAGAACTGGACTCGGAGTCAACTGCACAGGTGAGTTGTCGTTCTTTGTTGTTGAATCATCGTTCGCCACGAGGTCGCCTCTCGGCTTCGGTTCACTGCATTCATCAAGCAACGGATCTTCATCTACGCCAACTTCTGTTTCGTCACGACCGTGGAGTCTCTTGAAGAAAGACGAGTTGCGGGTTACACTCCGTCCTTGATCAGTCTTTGCAGAGATCATGCTGCCTTTCCGTGTTACGACTGTCATCGGATTCGACTCGTAGGGAGTGTGACTTTTTGACGCAGTGAATGGTCTCTTCACTAACACAGACTCGCCAATGCTGAGATCACACGGCTTGTGGTAGTTATTTCGGTCTGCATGATATTTCATCTTCCATTTCTGGTCAGTGTCTCTCTTGCGAACTATCTCAGCAACTGGATCAGCGCCTGCACATTGCGGTAGTTTATTGCGAACGGCACGCTTCAAGAACAGTGTTGATGGTGCAACTCCAGTCGTCGCATGTGGACTGGTACGATAGTTGCGTAAGAATGCTTGCATTTCTTTTCTCTAGTTCTTGCCATCTGATTTTGCAGCTTTCACACACTTCTTTAACGTCTTCACGAATCCCTCAACTTCTCCATTAGCTCTGGGCCATAGCGGTGTCACTTTACGATGCTTGAATCCTAGCACGTTTGCGAACTTGGCAAAGTCTTGTCCGTTGAATGGAGGTCCATTGTCCGACTTTAAGACATCCGGTGTTCCGAACATGGCGAAGATTTTGTCAATTTTTGGTAATACTGCACATGCAGCTTCAGATGTCACTGGTTCAATAAATGGAAAACGAGAATAGTCATCGATCAATATGAGAAGCGTTTCTCCATCGACATGTGCAAAGTCCACGCTCATCTCCTCACACGGCCGGTCCGGTACTCTTGACATTTGCAATGGTTCGCGACTCGTTACAGGTGTAGCTATTTGACAAGCTAAGCATGATTTCACCTTTGCTTCGACCAGTTTGTCCATGCTGGGGAACCATACTGTCTGTCGCATCAGCGCTTTCGTCTTTACTATGCCTAGATGGCCCTCGCGCGCGATTTCAACAGTTCTGTTTTGTAGAGTTGCAGATACGACGATTCGATTTGATTTCAGCAACACGGTGTCTGTACAGGTCAGCTCGTTCTTGACATTTTCGTATCTAGACAGCTCAGCGAGAGATACATTTGATGGTGGTTGGTGCCATCTGCCAGACATGATGCATGCCATGACTGCTTGTAGCACACGGTCTTGAGAAGTAGCGAGTTCAACTTCTTTCAGTGTCATTGCCTTTGGTACTGCATTACGCGCGATGTATGCCACGTAATGTTCAGTTTCAGCGGTCTCGTCGTATTCGTCCACGGTTGCAACGTCAACAGGATGTCTCGATGCGAAGTCTGCTGGGTTGGATTTTCCAGGTTGATATGTGACTGTGAAGTTGTAGCGTAGCAAGTCCATGAGCCATCGTTCAATTCTCGCGGTCGGTTTTGATGATGGGTTGTTGAACAAGGTCACTAATGGTTTGTGATCTGTCACTCTTTTCCATATGCGTACAGATGAAACCGCTTGATAGCCCAGCTGACTGCTAACGCTTCTCTGTCATTTTGTGGATATCTCGATTCTGTAGGAGTCAGTGGTCGACTTGCAAAGTAGAGTGGTGTGACTTCCTTCGATATAGCATTCTCTTGGGTCAGAACTGCCCCTAGACCGATAGGGCTAGCGTCTACGAAGATCGTTGTCGGTTTATCAGAGTCAAAGTACGCCAGCGTCATTTTGGTAGACAGCGCTGCTTTGAGTCTTTCAAACGATTGTTGTTCAACTTTACCCCATTCCCTGGGTACTCCATCGCACGTGAGCTTTCTCAATGGACGCGTGATTGTGGCAAAGTCCTTGATGAATCGTGAGCAAAATGCAGCAGAGCTGAGTAAGCTTCGAACTTCACTCACATTGTTTGGAACGTTTACACTTCTCAGTGCCTCGACCTTCTTGGGATCTGGTGACACTCCTTCTCCACTGAAGACATGCCCAAAGAATAGCATACTCGGGACACGGATCAAGCATTTCGGAACGTTCACCGTCAGCTGGTTTTCTTTCAACCGCTGTAAGACTTTGATCAGTCTGTCATCATGTTGCGCCTCATCTATGCCGCCAATGTAGATATCATCACTGATGTTACGAACGCCTGGAATACATCTGATTATATCACCAACCTTTCTCTGGAATATCTCGGCTGCGCATGACAAACCAAAGTTCAGCCGTTTGTAACGATATAGACCGACATGAGTTGAGAATGTGGTCAGATGTCTCGAATCGGGATGGAGCGGAAGCTGATGATAACCCTGGTTAAGGTCAATCTTGCTGAAGACCTTACATCCGGACCTTCTGCTCGCTCGACGATGTCATCTTTCTGGAGTTGGTCCAGCTTCTCCTCAACTTGTTTCCTGACATGAAACGGTATGCGTCGGTGTGGTTGGGCAACCGGTTTTATGGATTCATCGATGTGAATCTTCACAGGTTCACCCTTGTATTCGCCCATTCCAGTAGTGAATTCAGAAAACTTATGCAAGAGTTCTGGTATTGTTGTTCCTTCGACAGTGTTTGCACCTTGGATTAGAACATAACACAGTTACCTTCACGGGCATGCCCTTTCGTGTTTAATGTCAAATATTAATATAAATGAACAGCGCTTCTCTGAATTAACTCAGGATATTGATTCGTGATCGGCAGATCTTACAGCAGTGGCAGCAGGAGGTTTCAGGTAGAAGTGGGGCTAGCTCTTGCTTCCTCTCGTTCTTCTCTGTCGTTTCTCCGCTTCGTGCAGTGGCGGCCATGTCCTCACAAGTTGCAATGTTGATGTAACCTTTTTATGTAGGTCTTCAGTATAACTTTCAGTAATAATAATAATAATAACTATTATTATTAGAGCACTTTTAGAGCGCCACTGATCCAGGTGAACCTGTTCAAAGGCGCTGACACAAACATAGTTAAAGACAGTCAAGAGTAAAAAATAAATAAATAAAAACATAAAAAACAGCAAATCCAAGTTTATAGAACATAGCACTAAATGTCGAATTAATTTGATAGTTAAGAATAATATACGCGTTTAAACAAGATGGTTTTCAAGAGCCTTTTAAAGGTGCATATAGAGTCACATTTTCGCATCTCATGGGGAAGATTGTTCCACAGGCGAGGAGCAGGGATGCAGAAGACACGATCACCATAATGGCGTACAGTCAGAAGAGAGTCTGATGAGGATCGCAACGTTCTGCAGGGTTGGTAGAACTGGAGCAGAACGAGTGGGTGAGTGTGTGAGTGAGTGAGTGAGTGAGTGAGTGAGTGAGTCAGTCAGTCAGTCAGTCCGTCCGTCAGTCAGTCAGTCAATCAGTCAGTCAGTCAGTCAGTCAGTCAGTCAGCGAGCGAGCGTGCGTGCGTTCAATAAAGTATATATATATATATATATATATATATATATATATATATATATATATATATATATATATATATATATATATATATATATATATATATATATATATATATATATATATATATATATATATATATATATATATATATGTATATATATATATATATATATATATATATATATATATATATATATATATATATATATATATATGTATATATATATGTATATATATATATGCATATATACATATATGCATATATATATATATATATATGCATATGTGTATATATGCATATATATATATATATATATATATATATATATATATATATATGTATATATATATATATATATATGTGTGTGTGTGTGTATGTATTTATGTATGTATGTATGTATGTATGTATGTATGTATGTATGTATGTATGTAGGTACATGCACGCACGCACGCACGCACGCACGCACGCACGTACCTCTGGCGATTACTTACCGAGTTAAGGAGTGTTGTGGACCATGCAAATAAAATTTGCAATGGTAAGACAACACAATTTTTAAATATTTACGTGACTATCATTTAACAACATTGCTTACGATTTCCGCATGTTGAATCGTGTAATCTACATCCGCATAAATTGCATTTTTCGATGAGTTCATTATCCTGTCAATCTATATCATGGGCGATTAAATAAGCCTATAGTGTAAGCAGCATGTAGTGTAAATTACCGGAATACAAAAATAAAACTGGATTACATTCTGGGTAATATGAGCAACATGCAATTCAGGTAATATGTGTGTGCGTGCGTGCGTGCGTGCGTGCGTGCGTGCATGCGTGCGTGTAGCCATGTTCAGTAATGACTCCCGTATTGGGTTAGGCTATGACTCTGGTGTGTTTGGGACCATCTTTTGTAATATGCTCACTTATGCCCATAGTATCCACGGGCTATGCTCACTTATGCCCATAGTATCCACGGGCTATGTTCACATTTCCAAAGCGCAGGGTAATATGAGCCATTTGGAGAACGTTTTCTCCTCGACCACATTCAAAAAGTTACCAACATACGGGTATAGTAATGCCCATAATAATAGTCTACCACGAGCACGTCAACTTTACACACTGCAAATATCTTGTCATATACGGCTCCAGAATATCAATGTGAAAAAGTGCCTCATATTACTGAACCTTCCCCTATCTGTATAAAAATGCACTGGTTTATATATATATATATATATATATATATATATATATATATATATATATATATATATATATATATATATATATATATATATATATATATATATATATATATGTACACACTGCAAATATCTTGTCATATATGGCTCCAGAATATCAATGTGAAAAAAGTGCCTCATATTACCGAACCTTCCCCTATCTATATAAAAATGCACTGGTTATATATATATATATATATATATATATATATATATATATATATATATATATATATATATATATATATATATATATATATATATATATATATCAGCTGTAAAACCCCAATACACCTGTACATTGACCTGTGGTGGATTTTGCCGATATCGAGCGTATAATTAAGACATGTTGATTCTGGTCAGGTTTCAAAATCCTAGTAAGCTTTATTTGGGGATCCGAGATGGTAGAAACTCGTGGTGTTTGATAGGTTACACACTATTATACGCTCAGTCTTGGTACGCGCTCAGCATCGCATATTTGCATTCATATAAGCCAACATATTTTGTGGCTTATAATAGTGAACCGTTGTATTGAAATCGCAATTTTTAAAAAAGAAATGTGAAAAGTTAAATATTTAGTTAAGACTAGACATAAGACCTTTTTACATATATATTGCACGGGGAGTGTCAACATTGTAATTGTAAAGTGCATATAAACGTATATATATTTAATTTTAGCTCCTAACGATGTAGGTACACTTAAAACGGTTGTTTTTATGCATGAACTTATACTGAATTGCTTTAATGTAGTGTATACGCTCGGTATCCAAACGTATACGCTCGGAAAAGTATACATTGTCGAGGATTTAGTTGATCAGGAGCAGTCTAGAACAGGTTGCAGTAGGTCAGGAGCAGGTTGTACGGTATCAGGAGCAAGCGTAGTTGGCCAGGAGCAGGTTGTAGGGGGACAGGACCAGACTGTACATAATTAATCAGGAGCGGGTTGTCTATGAGCATGTTGTAGGTGGTGGCCAGGAGGTGAATATGGTAGTAGGCATGCCCTGTGTCAGTCTTGTGCGACTGGTATCACGAAGCATGTGGCAGCGGCTTTAGTGTTTGTGACAGTTAGGCCAGCCTACCATAACTTAACCATGCAGCAACACTAAGAGACAATATGATACATTTAATAATGATATTGTCCTGGCTAAAAGAACAAATGGAGCACCAACTAGACAGTCTTTGTGTCTCACTCAGGGCTAAGACATGTAGATTCCCATTTCTGTATTGTTGAGTGAATATACAATAAACTTCGGCGTACGCCTAGAAAAGGTTCAATTAGTGTTCCTGGGTGGGGGTCCGTTTTTGGACTATTGAACTTATACAACATATGGTGCGTTTTGTGAACAGGGGGTGCGTTGTGTGAACAGTGTTCCCAAAACGCCCAGTTTGCCACAAAATATTTTTTCTCTCATAACTTTACTACATAACCAAATATGATTACGAAATAAATCAGCTTTTCTTGTTTGTGTTGCTATTAGTGCGGTCTCTCGGGCTGCACGAGGCATCAAAGTTAAGAAGATGTTTCTTAGGTACTTCCCCCCAGTGTCCAGAGCTACCTCGCTCCTAAAGTCTGTCTATGTCTTTCTGACCATGCTAAAGGCCCGCTCACGGGCGGCGTTCGATAGTGGCACGACAAGGAACGCGAGCATTACCTTCGCGAGGATAGCAAACCTCGCCATGCCACGGCAGGTCACGACGGAGAGCCATCTCTCCCCTGAAGGTCACACAATAGGAGGGCGAAGGGCGCCGTCTGGCACAAGTCAGTGACGTGGTCGGCCAGCGCAGGTGCCAAGGCTCGCTTTATTATCTGCGTTGTCTTTGTGCGTCCTGGATATGCCATACCATGTATTTAAAAAATGTAGTCATTCATTCGTTTGTGTAAGTGAAAGGGAGATATATAGAACGAACGATAGCGAACAGGCTATAATCCACCACACAGCATTATCGGCGCTAGAAATAAACCGGCAAGGCCCTATAAAAGTGGCCTCAAACCACATATCAATCATGTTCATGAGGTGTTACATTACATAGGATGATCACGGTTAGATTAACTCATTAAGGTCTGATGAAACAGTAATCGGTAGTCCAATAATTTTATTGACGGAAAGCCGTCTTAATCCTAAACCGTGACAATCACAATGTAGCTTATTTAGTCTAATGACAATATATAATTATATATAGTTTCATAGCACTTACTAGAAGAATGCGTCTTGGCAATCTTGCTGTCGGGGAACATATCCTGCTAAACTCGTCGGCGGCTGACATTGAGAGGTTGTAGTATGCCAGTCAGTACGCCAGCATCGTCTACGTCTTCGTGACGCCGTCGATGGCGTCATTGACATTGGCCTTGGCAACGTACTGGTCCACGCCGCCCATGGTCGCTAGTACTCGCTACCATCGTTTTCGACATTTTCTGATAGCGAGCGGTCTCTACGTGCCGACACACATCGGTAGGCCCACCCGACTCTACAGAAAAATCGCTTTTCCCACACTCTGCTGGCTCCTGCCGAAGCAAGGAACTTCCTGCACCATTCTGGGTTGAATTTCTGGGTCTGCAAGTTCACGCATCTGGTATCCCACAGTGCTCTTTCGGCGGGAATTGGGGCGGAAATTCCCAGACTGTGTTAAATGTCGTAAACAAATTTTCGGAGTGCCGTTAACGTTAACATTTTTATTTTACGAAAAGAAGGGGCATTTGCCTAGTTTCGCGGGACGCGGGACATATGACAAAAACGAGGGACTGCCCGCGGAACGGATGACACTTCTGCGGGCAGCAGAGGCGTGGTCTCGTTGCTGCCTGTCACCACTCCATTTTGTGTATGCGTTCCCGTGAAGCGCCAGCAGGCAATCAGCGACATGATCGAGATGCTACACACAAAAATTGTTTGCCTGATTTAATTTTTCATTCGGACAATTGTGTCAAAGTTAAAGTTAATTCAAATTGCATCGAATAAACAGTTAACTCAATTTTTGTTTAACGAATTACATACATAATTGACGTCACGACGAAAAGCACACTTTGCATCCAGACGATGTGCGACAAACGGTGGCGCCATAAATGTGCTCGGCATTCAACGAAATAGTACAATCCGATAGGTGGCGATATTCGCGAAATACGCGGTTCTGTTACTTTTTGGATATGAAACTTAAGATAACAGGTTAGTCACCTGGAGTTCATATTACTGTCTAGCAATTGAGTACTTCCAGATAATACGAGTAGTTCTTGTATTGTATATTTTCCATTTGGTAGTAGAAAATAAGCACTGTTTTTTTTAGTAGGGCGATAATATAATTATAAACAAATCTAGCCACGGCCAACTGAATCAACTTGGGCCTGTGTAATTAATATAAATTAGCTACACGGGCCCAAGTTGATTCAGTTGCCCGTGAATCTAGCAGAACTCCGATTGCCCAATAAAAAACAAGTTATTGACGTTTACCGAATAACTATTCTTTGACTTTGCATGCATTAGGCTATTACTCATCAGTCGCGGTTTCAGAGCAGAGGCAGCGCTCACCTTATTGAAATGCAAAACAATGGAAATAAAATTAATGATAATAATATTATATAGAATATTAATAATCAGAAAAATCTGTATTTATTTATTTACACACAAGTTGACAACATTTATTCTAAAACCATACATAGCAGCAGGCCCTGGCCAAATAAAACCTTTCATTTCGAAAGAACAGAATAGCGAACTAGCCCCAATATTGAGATATATTTTCAAGGTATTTTTATCCTCAGGAAACATACCAGAGGACTGAACAAATGCAAATGCTACACCCATTTTCAAAAAGGTACAAAGGAATCTGGCAGTAAATTATCATACCTTGAAAGGGTTTGGGGCAGGGAGCCTTCTGGCTCATTTGTATAGCCCCCCCATTTAGTGAAGTTGAACAATAGCTGCCAATCCTAACTCCATTTATACATAGAACAGAGGTCTTTCTGGAGAGTGAAAGCATATTCAACTTCAGGAACTTGCGTGAACGTTTTTGTGTCATCAGCAAACTTTAACAGGGAGCTTACTACAGTTGTGTCATTGGTTGAAAACTATGTTGTGAATCTAGAATCAGCTTGTGTTGTTTGAGATGTACAGATATGGATTCCAGAATGAAGAACTCCATCATCTTGCATGAGGTGAGGTTAAACTAACTGGCCGGTAGTTTCCTGGCTTGGAATGGTGTCCTTTCTTGTAAATTGGAATGACATTTGCATCAAGCCAGTCTTGTGGTACTTGCCCGCTTTGAAAGCTCTTTGTAAACAATGCATTCAAAGGCCCGGCTAGTTCTTTGTAAACAATGCATTCAATGGCCCGGCTGGTTCTTCAGCACATCTGTTTAGCACAATTGGGAAAATCTGATCTGTTCCAGGAGATTTGAATGCGTTCTTTAGTTTATTGCATATGCTCGACTCCTCAAAAGTGTACTATTTAATTCCTCTTCGCTGCTTCCTTGAAACATCTTAACCTGGTTTGTAATTCTGTCATTTTTGCTTCTATTTCCTGCATATTAGATGTAGAGTTGTAACATACACCAGCTCGGATGTTACCCTCTGCCAGCCTACACCACAGTATTTCCTCATTGCAGTCATAGAGTTCTATGTCACACTGTGCACTGACCTCTTCTTTTGCATGAATTAGCATTCCTCCACCTCTTCTATCCTTCCTATCTTTCCTCATGGTGATATAGCCATTTAGTGCAAATTCACTGTCCACTGTATTTTCGTTCGCCCAGGATTCTGTCACGAAAACCATATCTGGTGTGTTTTCATATACATAACTGACCATCTCTTCTTTCTTGTTACATAAACTTCTGGCATTTATCAGAGCACAATTCAGTGTATCTTTCACTGTAGTGTTTCCCTTCCTTCTGCCGCCATATCCTCTCTCAACCACCCCCTTCTCCCCAGGGGGTATCTCTCCTAGGGTTTGGGGTAGTTGGACTGTGAGATGGTTTGGTGGGCTGGTTAGTAGAAACAGTGTTAGTGTGTGTTTTAGTGTTAGTTTTTTTAACTTTAGTGGTGTTAGGTTTGTTAGTATTTGGGTGTATACTGTGTACAGAATGAGAACAGGAATTAGGTCCGACCTCCGACCTCAGTCCCTGTTTCTTGTTGTAGGGCTTATTTGGTGGTCATTTCACCCTTGTATATGATCAAGTCCATTTCTCCATTTTCCAGTCTTCTTCTTTCTTGGCGCAACCTGTAGTCCTGCTCTTGTTCCTTCTGTGTTTTGTCTCAGTTTATATACACATTCTTCCATTTGTTGCCTCTTTCTCTCAGGGAACTTGCTTTTTCTAGTACTTTAGACTTGTCATGTCTGGTTGTTAGCGAGACTACGATTTTGCGTGGGGGGCTGTCCTTTTGTCTTTCTCTAGGAACTCTGAAAGCTTACTATACGATGTCAGCATCGATTCCAATCTGCTTCATGATTCAATTTACAATCTCTATGTAATTTTCACAGTTAGGAAGTTCCATATCTCGTTACATTTTTTCTTCTGCATCTGATTGGGTAGTAACTTCTGGTATGCAGGAAATTATTACATTCTTTTGTTTTTTCTCTCTGCAGCTTCATGAGCTTCTTCTCGGGCAATGTTCCTTATTCTTTTTTTCAAGCTCCGAACACTGTACTGTTTCGATTTTCTTGACTCCTATTTCCAATCTATCAACCTTTTCTTCAATATACACCTTGTCTTATCTTGCAGTGTCTTCATCATCTTTAAGCCATCTATGGCGGCTTCGTCACACTTCTAGTCCCTTTTTTGCAAGAAATTTATACCCTTCCTCTGAAATATTGCTACACACTATACACACCCATGCTGAACACATTTCACGGTGTAAAGCCATTGTGTCTGCTGTAACACTCTTTGTACACTTCTCTGCACACTTGGGCGGGGCCATATTGGATATTGACAAATAAAAATTTCTGCAAAACCACTTATTTGGGGGGTATATCAACATTTTCCACAGCACCTGCCCACTAACCAACTGCCTCTTCTTTTCTCCAATACGTAGTGGTTGTTATGAAGACACTAGAGAACTCGTTAAATTACATCATAAGCGATGACAAACTCACAACACCTTCATGCATCCATTTTACTGGAAGTACAAATTATTATTATTTCACTCACCTGCTTTGTTTGCAAACTTTTTAAACACATAATAGCAATTATCAAGTAACATTATGAAACATCTGGAATCAAACTATGTTCTAAAAAAAATCGACATGTTTTTCGTTCACGTAAATCTTGTGAATTTGTACATGAACTACATCAAAGAAAATACTGAACAAGGATTTCAAACTGATGCTGTAGCGATGGATTTCAAACCAGAAATGACATTAATCAACTGCAAGATGATTTAACTACAAGAAATACTAAACCTATTGATTCCCATTATTCATTGAGAGGCCAACAACTAGATGTGGTGACTTACAATTAAGAGTGATTTACCAAGGCAAATCACACTAGGATTCATAAAATGTAATTTTCAAATAAATTCTCACAACATAAAAAACAGGCATACTATGGCGTAGTAAGACCACAGGCCAGGTACTGCTCCTCGGTCTGTGATGCTTATACCAACAGTAAGTTGGTAACAGTCATAAAATAGAGATGGATCAGAGAAGATCAGCAAGGTGGGTTCTGGGCTGGTACCACAACACTTTGAGTGTGACAGATGTGTTACATCAACTCAAATGTGCCACACTGCAACAGCGTCGCTTTGACTCCAGATTAATATTAATGTATAAGACAGTCAACAACACTGTATATACAAAATGATTTAAAGCTCTACCTCTCTCCAGTGACTCATTCTTCCAGACATACACACTGTTTTAGCTATGTTCAACCCTGTACTAAAACCAATTTATACAAGATGTCATTCATTCCCAGAACTATAATAAACTGGAATAGTCTTCCCACAGATGTGGTGCAAGCCCAGGGCCCCATCTTTAGACATAGATCTCGACTGGTCGGTCTCCCAGTTCTACAGTGAAATATAATTTTTTTTCCATATGTATCGGTCCTCAATTAGATGAGGTTAACATGGTATTTGGAAGAAAGAAAATAAAAAAGTGCAACGTTATTACAGGAAATAAGGAACAAATTAATTGCAGTGTAACAGGAAATTCTCTAAGACTCCCTATGCCACAGGGCTTATTATGCTACAATATATATTAATAATAATAATCATTGTGTCTGTGGTGATGTTCCACAGGAGTATTTTTAAGAGATATATTACATTTACATATTTACGATGGATTCGTGGTGAAACACATTTTCTGTTTTGATAATAATTTAAAGAGCGAAATGGTTTGAAGAATGAAGCCACACTTTTGTGCTCACGAGATAAGTGGCAACACAGATTCAAACTAAGGCCACAACACAGAAAGTAATTAATAGAAAGATTATCTGTATTGAATAACAGGTGGGTTAAATGACCATTATCTTGAATAATTCCTTCATGTCTAATGGGTGTATGAAATGCACATGATGTGATGCATTTTTTGTTTCATAACCAACAACATTGAATATTGGCATGGCTTCACATGGAACTGATTTAGGGTAAGTGCAGGAAGCAATAATGTTTCCCAAACTTTGAAAGTTAATTATTACAATTTGTTGAATTATATTCCAACTGGTTTGTTGCCCTTTCCACAATTTATAATATAGCATTAGTTTCATTTGGTTACTTTTGTTTGATTGTATTTTTGTTATTGGATTGTAATAAAAAATTCCATTCCATTGATCAGTAAGCATATCTGTGAAATAATAAATGATGTAATTTGGATCTTTACACTTCAATGAGTGAAATGAGTATCTGTATCTGTTGACATCGTTGTCAGGTGACATGTTGAATGGCAGTCCAAATAGAACGTGAGAAATGTCTCTAACCTATGTATTAGTTGTTCCCCGGAATGTGATGTTTTGATCACCTGATGGCGGATGTGTATAAAAGCAATGCATCATGGAGTCGATTGTCGATGGAAGGACAACTTGTACTTCAAACTAAACAGTCAGAAAGAATTACTGTTTGCAAAGAATACATCTTACCACCAATAACGCTTACTGATATTAAACAGAAGTCACAACGCTAACATCGGAATGCAAAAATCGGCTTATCTGACATTTGAATAATTTTGAATGCGATTGAGCATGATGTATATGCGATTGTTTCAGCGTTTTGGGTAGCCTCTTATAAGGGATCATCTATAAAGTATGTCATGCTTAGGGGTGGTGGGAGGGTCTGTGGGCCAGCGTTATGTAAAAAATGTTTAATGTTGGCTTGTCTAGCTGTCAATATCCGACATATAGCTCTAATTGTTAAACCATTTTTGGGTATATTTCAAAAGCATTTCAATGACAAAACAGCATCAAAGGGGGGTCTTTGTCAAAACAAACATAATTATACGGGGGTGTACATGCCAGCGTTACAAAGCATTACGAGGGGGTGGGGGTCTAAAAACATCAAAAAATAACATGACGTACTATATGGATGGCCCCTAATTAATACAGTTGTAATTGTCCAGCATGTCTGGTGCTAGCAGTACGAGTGTACATAGATATTAGTTACAACTACCAGTATGCGATACATTCCCACTGTTTTGTGGAACATCAGTTTCTAATAAGGTCAAGGTTATGAAATTGGGATGCAGCCATTTTGAGGGAGGTATTGTGGTTACATACGAGACACAAATGGAAACAGTTGTTTCATATGAATGTTAAAATCAGATCCCATGTCCAACATGTAATTTAAAATTGCTAGGTGGACCGCTGTAGCGACTTGGAGATGGGTTGCCAATGACGAAAACTGCGGCATATGTCGAATGCCGTTTGATGGCTGCTGTCCAGACTGTAAACTGCCTGGGGATGATTGCCCGCTCGGTGGGTGAATTTAATCATTATCAATACTAGCAAGCATGCACATCCTCCAGACGGGATAACTTGGTAGTTCGTAGAAGTCAATTCTGTACAATATTTCACATTGATCTACGAACAGACTGATTAATGGACGTTTTACGTAACTTGGAACAATCGTATAAAACATGCATAGCATTGTGAACATTCTACAAAGGGTAGTTCTATGAAGGGTAATAGTTGGATAAAATTTGAAAAAATAAAAGTGTTGCGGATCCTTCCTAGGGTCGTAAATAAACCTCTGAAAGTTTGGCACTCGAGGAGTAGCTCAATTCTAATAATATGATGACATATTTTGACTGATGAATGAAATCTTAGACTTAGCATATAGGTATTTAAACTGAAAATATAAAATACTCTGCAGTCAATACCCACAGCCACCGTTCTGGTTCCGTGCAGGTTTCTCTCTGAGCATTTTGTTTTATTCAATGTTTCCAAGTTTACATTTGGTGCGTGTAAATTTTAAACATTTTCTTTACCACCTGATGTTATGCAAATCATACGTGTAGCGTTAATCTATTGACAAAATGGTGATCATTTTGTTTCAGTTTGGGGCAAGTGTTCGCATTGCTTCCACATGCACTGCATTGTGAAGTGGCTCAACTCGCAGCAAGTACAGCAACTGTGTCCTATGTGTCGACAGGACTGGAAGTTCAAGGAGTGACTGGGACTGTTGTATTCGACGGGCTCCGTTATTAATCTTTCCTGTACAAAACTATGAATACTGTAGTTGGTGTGAGCCTACGAATATGCGTGCACCATTTGTGCCGCGAAGAATGTTGGACTTCAGATCAGAAATTGAGGACAGTTGCAGAGTAATGTAGGATGGCATGTTCTGTGCTGGACTGTAGAATATGTGTAGATGGAGGATGGTCATCGTCCAGTTGACATTGTATCACTTGTATATTGGTTCTTTTTGTGAAGGTACTATGAATAGTGTGGCACACAGTTGGACTGCTAACTAGGAGGATTCTCAGTGATGGAAAATATTTATAAGAATGAGCAGCTTTTGCTCAGCAATTGCAGCTTGGCTGGATGCTTCCAACAGAAGATGAAATGGTGTTCGTGTGAACATGTCTGCCAGGGGTAAAGTGTAACACACTCTGAATAATGAATGTTGGATGGTGCAGCCGCACAGTATGGATTGAATGCGTTAACTTTGCTTCAAGGGTTGCCTGTATGTAAATACCATATTACTGTTTTTATACTTTGAGCTGTTAATTACACTTACAACATGAATGTGGCGGGGGAGGTGTAGCGCTGCAGCTCCTTCAATACGGTGGTCAGACATGTAAATTAACCATAGAAACAGGTGATTTTTAATCAGTTATCAAGGATAAAATAATTTATATTGTTTCATATTTTAACAATTTATTAACTTGATAAATTATTACTTAACTGTATACTACGTCGTATCGTTGCCATTTATACTAACAATATTCTACTCAGTTTACTATTGTCACTGTGCTTACCAGTTCCCAATGCAATTACTCAATTTGACATTGAGAGATTAACATGTAATGTTTGTGTATGTACATGTGTTAATAAATATTCACTCATTTTGTCAACTTTTTAAAACCTGAATCTTTGAGTGCAGACACACCTACTAGTAAAAAATTAATCCAGCTGGACAGGACGGTACAATTAAAAGTTTTGCAGTACATTGACAAGATATTTTTAATTGAACTTGTAAAACATTAAAATTTCTAGTAATCATCCCTGGGAAAACATGTAACATGTTCTCGATATAGTTATGCATTAAACCATGTAGTAGTCATTTATTTAAAGATTCCCGCATTGAAATGCCAGTTGTAACAATTTCAGAAAAGAGGAACTGGGTTTCCAGATGAAATGAGTAGAAAGTTAGTAACTGACTCGTGACTGTTCATGACGTTCATTTCATATTGGAAGGCATTGGCCAAGCACAACATAAGCTCCAAATGATGGGGGATTGGAAGTATCTGTTAATAATAATTAGAGTGCCATGGATCCAGGTGACCCTGTTCAAAGGTGCAGACACAAACAGTTAAAGACAGTCAAGATTAAAAAATAAATAGATAAATAAATAAAAACAGCAAATCAAAGTTCATAGGACATAGCACTAAAAGTCGAATCAATTTGACAATTAAGAATAATAAGCGCGTTTAAACAAGATAATTTTCAAGAGTCTTAAAGGTGTATAGAGAGTCACATTTTCGCATCTTATGGGGAAGACTGTTCCATAGGCGAGGAGCAGCGATGCAGAAGGCACGATCAGCATAATGGCGGAGATATGCACTGCGTACAGTCAGAAGAGTCTGATGAGGATTGCAAAGTTCTGCAGGGTTGGTAGACAGACCATACGTGCTGAAACCAGTTCTTGTTAACTTACTGGTGAAACTTAGATTGCATTATATTCATAACAAGCACTGAAAGAAGAAGAAAATAATTGCACATGCACAAACATTTTGAGGTTAAAATTTAAAAGCTCCTCCTATGGCATGCAATAGCAAACCTGTCATGTAATCACATTTACTGTAAATATGATAGGTCAAATTAAACACCTATGGTATTATATTAATGTATTGTAAAGAAAAAATTGGGATGTCATGAGGAAGGGGTGGGGGGTTAGAATGCTCCATTTCAAACACGAAAGTTTCCTGGACCTTCTTTGTAAGGAGGCTGTGCACTCATTTGTCTCATCATGGATGTGACAATTTTTGGGGGTATGTGTCGTGTGTTGCAGTACACAATCTTATATACTGGTTGGCAGAATCTCAGCCGACACCTTCCTTTATTCAAAAGAATAGTATTAAACTGTGACTTAAATCGTTTACATTAATAATGTCTTTAAGGCAATAATGACGACAATAATTTATTAACAGTTTCGCAGCAAAAAGTTACTTTTTATGACTAGAACAAAATGTATAATCACCTTAACATTTCATTAATAACAACACAGTGTTTCTATAAATTTTAGGAACACATTTTGCGTGATTATAAATTATTCGGGCCCTGGCTAAACCACTGACCTATATATAGATCAGTGCCAGTGGGCTAAACGCGCTGATGTCCAATTCCAGGATGCAGCGTCTGCAGATTCCTTAGTAAACTTTGGTTGGTGCGAGCTGTCACGTGATCTAAAATGGCGTCGTCGTAAAGTAGATTAAAAATAAAATAATTTCTTTGTATGGTGAAGTGATAGGAAATATGGCATCGTTCACGGTGCAGGAGCATCGGCCGCTGAAGAAGCTGCGGCTGTGCACTGTCGGCCCTGATGTGTACCCTCAGGACCCAAAACAGAAGGAGGTAAGAGTCGTTTGGTGTCAGATCAGAGGCAGAGCGATGAAATGGAGACCGGCTGGAGATGGGGAACCCGTCGATCTCGGCCCACGTCGATCTCGGCCCGTCGATCTCGGCCCACGTCGATCTCGGCCCACGTCGATCTCGGCCCAACTGTTTAGTTGTTAATAGGGAATTGGGTAGTTGTGTTGGGTATATATGTGTACAGAAATATGTATATGTGTAAATAAATTAAGATGTTACACGGATGTTTTGTTTACACGTTTTTACTACTACGTCCGACGTATGCATGTATGTATGTATGTATGTCATCATCATTATATATGTCTAATTTTTATATAAATGTTTCGATCACGTTGATCTCAGCCCAACAATTTAAGACTAGCTGTTAGCGTTGCTACCATGTATGCATAAACTTTGTGCCGCAGATATAGTAACCACATATTTTATATCTGCGGAAAACCGGGAAATATTTTGTTTTTAAATGGACATTTATTGAATTGAACGCGCAAGCCCGTTTCTGCATAATAAGAATATAGGCTGGCACAAATGTTAAAATTTAATAATAGTATAGTGCCAAATAAGATGCATATAGGGTGGCATTTTTCATCAAGTAAATACGCGTATAGGGACGTTTATTCGGCACTCAAGAGTAATGTTTGTTTGCGGAGAATGCAATAATCACAATGTAATAATACCAATTGATTTATTATACATAAAAACATTACAAAATCTCAGTTGGACATCCATTCAACATATTACACCAAATTATAAAATGCTGACCAATTTAATATATTTCCTTTACCAGAACTGCTATAGAAAGGCTACTCTGGTACTCACAATAATTTTAAAGACTATTACCAGCACCCTATGAAAAAGACCGCTACAATGTTTTCAATATTTTAGCAGTATTATTGATAATATGTATAACTGGTATATACTATAATAATACCGCTACAATAAAAGGTGCGGAGCAAATTATAATATGCTGTCAAACACTGCCAAACTAGCATTACATCATATCATCCAATAAAATATAACCCATGTAAAGTTCGGTTTACGTTCCGACAGTTCAGTCTGAGGGATGACTATGTTTTAACCGTTGGTCCGTGCAGTCGCGAACAGGCTCGCAGAAGTTGCAGAGCAGAGCGGTCGCCATTCTCATATTCCTCCCAGTATGCAAAGATCTTACGTTGGAGATTCGTGAATGTCTTTTTCTGATACCGCTGCCACTTCCCCTCCGACACAAGACGCACTTGTATCGGGATCATGCAGGATTCGTCGTGCAGCAGCGACACCAACATGTATACATTCATCTGGGCACAACCCCTGGCGTTTAATCGGTTGTGCCAACCCTCGATGTCGTTGTTTGTGCGCACTGACTGGTAGTAGACACTCCAAGCAGCTGGTGGCCAGATGTCGCTCATGATCCACGTGCGGTTGATGTATTGTAGAAGTGGTGTCAATGCGTCTGTTGTGGCTTCTCGTTACAATCGTCGGAAGATGGGGGCGATGTGTTGTGCTGGGATGAAACAGAGTGCCATAATCTTGCGGAGATACTTGAAGGTGCCGTCGTCTGTGGTGTATGCTGCTTGGAGGCCGCACTCTTGAATATGTCGCCATATGGCCTGTGTGAAGTGGAAGGCACAGCCCTTCAATTCCACACCTGGGAAGACGATGCGTGCTGCGCGCCACGTGGCATCTTCAAAATCAAGCACTATGCGCTTGACCCGGCGACGGGGAAGCATGGTATACAGTTGACGAAAGACAGCTATGTAGTCGGTCTTTCTATGTAGAGACATCATGCACATTACCAGTGGCAGTTGTTTCGTGCAGCCTTCGTGTCGAACAAAAGCGTTAACCGTAAACAACTGGTAGAACGGCTGTCGCATGACGTGGAACGTGGCGTCGACGTACCAAGTCTTGGCGTTTGACATCAGATCGAGTTGGGCGTCGGAGGCAAAGAGAAGGTGGCGAGCCCCTTCAACGCGAATGTCCCGGCGAAGAAAATTTTTGGGAATATGGTCCCTATTTAGTTGGAAATCTAAGTCCTGGGGGTGCTGCGGACGATTCCGACGACGGTGGTAGTTGGTGTTGGCCGCCAATCGGGTGATGCTGGGCAGGGCAGGGCATGGTTCGTTGTCTGGAACGAATTCGGCGATCATTCCGCCAACAATCTCCCCAGCTGACTTGAATGGATGTGCGTCAGCTTTGCTCTTGCATTCGTGCATAATCGATGCGACAATGGCAGCACCGAGATTCGGTTGGTGGATGTGTTCCCTGGGTCCAGGCAAAAACACACCCTCTTCCTGGCGAACAGTGGCTGGACAGTTCACAGTTTTGGACCTCAGGGAACACCGCCAGGTGGTGCAGTGTCCGTTGCGCCGTTTTACGGTGTACGAGTAGCGAACGGAATCGAATAACTTGTTCATCCCTCTAATTGAAGTTTCTTTAACGATATTATACGTGTTAACGTGTGTCACGGCAGTTACATCCTGTGGGTCAGGGTCGGCGATTGACGACTCATACAGATCGTCAGGTCTCTGTGGTGCAGGATAATTGTCGTCCATTGGTGTGGACGCGGCGGAACGATCCCCTGGTGGTGGAGTGGCGAATGGCACGGTGTACGTAATGTTGAATGGCGGAGTTGGCGACCTGGCCAGAGTTGGCGATCTGAGTGGTGGCGTTGAAGGGCGTTCAGTCGGCGAGGACGGAGCTTCAACCAGCGTGGACGAAATCTCGGGCGACGCTGCTTTGCACGGTTGACATCGCCAGTGATGTTGAACGGTACCTGAAATAAAAAATATTTCTGTATAAGTTTGTGTGCGTGAGTGTGCGTGCGTGTATGTGTACCCGGTAAAATCGTTGAAAATGGTTAACCAATATTCAGTGCTTGCGATAAATATCAGTTTTCAACAGATGGATGGACGCTACGCAAATGAGTAGAGTAATTACAATGTTACTGTTCTAATAAGTATTTTCAAAAATGCACAGTTTTTACAAAGCAACAGGCAACGCCATTCACTCAGCATTACCTTCAACCATCAGCTGGTATGTTGTGGCATCTATTGCGGTACCACATCTTATGTGGCACCATTTATCGCAGGAATCGCATTGCACGGCTTTCGAATTTCTCTGTACTCTTCTTTGGCATTCTAAGCAAGGATGTAAAGGCGGCATTGCTGCTGAATTGTGGATACTCTTACTACTACTACTAAGGTAACGCTCTATTTATTGACATATGACACCCTCATCATGCCCTGATTGGCTGCAAGGTATGCATCCAACTGAAACACAACATTCGGCACTATGACCTGATTGGCTGCTAGGTATACATATAATTAATGCACCACACTTCGATTCAGAGCACAACGGCACAGTGAGCTCGGCTTAAACGATTGTGTACCGATTGTGTCTTCAATGAAATCAGATATAGAACAATGACAGTGATAAGCGATTATTGTATTGTGAATAAAACGGAGCCACCTGCATATGGTCTTTGATCTATACAATGTTTTTCGTCAGATCATTTTGAATGTGAAGAATGGTGTGTAATTCACACTTGCTCACTATACGGAACAGACGAAGCATTGCACTTAGGCAGGATCTAGTTATTGTAGCATCCCTTTGATGACAAATACAGGAATAACAAACCCATAAAACGAATGCTAATCTATTACTAGTTAGAACTGAGATGATCTTCCGTGTCACCAATCCGGAATAACATTGGCCGAATTCGGTTCGATATCTTGACATTTTACTTTTTTATTCTGGAAAATTTACATCGCCACCACTCGCCGTAGTAACACGAGTGAAACAACAGTGAAGCATTGCATAGAAATCTTAGAAAGGTTTAGGCATGATTAAACGAACTCTTGGCCAATGTAAACCCGAAGTTAAACAAACAGCCTACAACATGCTAATCCGGCCACTTGAGACTTGATAAATCACAGACATTTTTGGATTTAAACGTAAATCCATGTTACCAGTGACGTCACAAAACCACGTGATCGCTCATCTCATTAACTTATTAGTCGCATTAATTAAACATCAAGTTTTACCGATAATTAATTTCTCGAATTACTTTAACTTTATTATGTTAAAGTAAACTGTATAGTCTCTGTTTTAAGTAACATAAATGTTATTGCTAACTAAAAATTACCTATAAGATCTTTTTTGGTATTACATGAAACTTGTTCAAAATATTAGTACTATGGTTCAAGTCTCTGGGTGTGAAATATTTAAATGTTGCTTATATTTATATACACAAAGTCAGGTTTTAATTCTAGCGTGGGAGCAATAAACAAGTAGTACATATAATGGCTATGTTCAATGAAACAATGCCAGAGCAGCAAACCGAATACTAGGGCCTCCACACATTCATACTTCACACAAATCAAAGACAAATCACATAAAAGGATCTGCTCAATGGAACAATGCTACAGCACCAAGCCGATTACTAGGGCCTCCACACGTTCTTAACACACAGAAACCAAAGACAAATCACATGAAAGGATCTGCTCAAGGAAACAATGCAAGACCACCAAGCCGATTACTAGGGCCTAATGTAATGTCTCTACCGACTCCACACATTCTTACCACACACAAATAGTAAACTATATGCAGTAACTATATTTTGTTTTTGATAGCTGAAACTGGTTTTTATTCTAATGCAATTTTAAATGCCTATAAAATAATTGCGAGTTAATTTACTAGAAGCAGAACGGAATTTCACCTCATTCAAAATAGGTGGGCCGAGATCGACGTGGTAGTACAACTGGTAAACAAAACATCCGTGTACCGTGTAACATTTTATTTCTTTACATATATATACATATTCTTTACACATACTACCTAATTCCCTATTAACAACTAAACAGGTGGGCCGAGATCGACGTGGGCCGAGATCGACGGGCCGAGATCGACGTGGGCCGAGATCGACGTAATTCGGAGATGGGAGTTGTTTTCCCGGATCCCGTTTCACCATAACTAATGGGCGTCATCATAATGTTTCCCGGGATTCCTGGAAAATGTATTCGGTATTTAAGATTTTTGCGGTGTTAAATTTTCTGGAGATTCGAATATCGATTTTTTTTTTTTGGTCAAATGAGTTCAAATGCGACGATGGCTATGCGCTAAGCCGCTATCTTTTGCCTATGGCTATGCATAATTTTACTGTCTGGTAAACCTGACTGCCAAACGCTCTTGTGCTAGCCCAATATTATGTTTGCTATATAATCACTTGACAAGTTGAGACCATCCACAATTTTCAAGACATCTAATTTCTCTATATAGGCTTGTCCCCCACGCTTTGGCCACCCACCCCTTTGCGAGATGCTAAATACGCTACTGGTCAGGATGCTTGTATTATCCAATCAAGGGCTTAAACTAATTAATGTAGTGTGCATGCAGGATTTAGGTGGGGAGGGACACCAACTGTGCATGGAAAGGCACAAAAATAGGCGAATGTAGTGCATAACAGATTGTGTGTATTGTTATGACAATAGTAAAACATTAAGTGACATTAAATCATTACATGCTCCCTTTATTTCACGTATGAGTCGATACCAAGGTGGAGCACTACCTAGTAATGGTAGGACCACTGGGAGGCCGCTCTCGACACCACCGGGGAGCTACAGGCTTGATTGTGGTGCGTGTGTGCGCGTGCTTGAAGTACTGTTTTATTTTAAGTTATTTGATGAAACACATGAATATTAAAACACCTGGGGATGTTCATGTTATTTTTAGAGGTTTAGCGATTTTTACACCCCTAACACAGATGTGCTTAGCCACTAGCCAGGTCCTGAATTTTGTAAACCTAAAATTAACCTTTTTCATTTCATGATTGCGGTAGGAATTAGAATAGTCATTTTGATAACACTTTGGACAGTTTGTTGTAACAATTCTATACAACCTAACATATATAATAATTATGTATGTTAGGCTGGCATTTAATAAAATTATGATAATTTATTGAATGCCATACTGGCAATTTGACAAACAATGTGATAACTGAATATACAACTACAATGTTTTGCCAAAAAAAATGTGCATCAGTTGTTTTGTCTGCCTACAGGATGAGTTGACGACAATGAGTGTGAAACATGGCTACAACAACGCACTTGCAATACAGGAGGAGGTAGGAGCCGTCTATGTCTGTTACTTGTCGTTTATTGCAAAATTACATTTGAAATAAAACGTTTGATGAATCATTGGACTGTTTTAAGCAAGGCCTGCAAGTTTTTAATGATGACAATATTACAAGGTTGATGTTTTGTTTCCATGGAATCATTACACACATTATCACTGATGCATAGCAGACTTGTATTGTGTGGACAGTTACCAGTTTTGGGCAGTCAGCTATTTAGTTTATTGTATAAGCTGTAGAATTTTCAGGTGTTAGTGAATTCGCCATGTAATAACCATTGTAGACAAGATAATTCTATAAGGGTGTTAAAAAATGTGCATGTTTGTGTACAAGATCTTTTGAAATGCTGCATCAGTGGCAACAGAAATTTGCGCAATTAATGACCACACACAATTTAATGATTTTGCATCTTATCTAGAATGATTTTGTCTAGAAAAGCCTGTCTTGTTTTCCCTGGTTTGTTTATTTTTGAGCAAACATTGTTGCATACGCCACAGTAACTTGTTTCAAGGTTATGTGTGCAATATGTTATTCTCTTGTTCAGTACAGTGTCTATGCCACTGATCAAGTAGGCTCATTAACACAAATAATTCAGTACCGGTACGTGTAACTAAACCAGTTAGTGGAATGTCTTGAATGATTACTGCAAATATGCTGCAATATTTGTCCTTTCAGCATGGCTCAGCAAGGAACGCCAACATTACCAGGGCTATGGTATGTGTTACCGCTGCTTGTTTTAGTGCATTTATGTGTTTGTAAACTGTAAGCCATCATACATAAAAGGTTTTAATATTCTAGATGTTGGAACTTGAAAGACATACTCTTGAAAGACATACTGTTGTTTGTAAGACTCACTTTAAAGTTTATTTTGTGGTGTCCTTTTGACTTTGGAGAACGAAATGGAGCGTTTGGTTTAATTGTCCATCAAGATTCTCAAGTAGCTTGAGACATAGCTATAAACAATAGCATAAGAATGTTACCAGCCTCAACAAATCACTTTGCATGTGTACATTGATTGATTCATTATTAACTGCTAAAGCTCTTAAATGATAAAAATAACTCCTATGAAGTATGAACTGCTGTTTTCTTTCTGTGGCAATCGGTGAGGCTTTAGAATTAAACTTGGCATGTGGCTGTTTTATAATAAACTCACAATATGAATGATAGAGAACACAATTTGAATGATAGAGAAGTGGCCATTCTTATATGATGATGACATGTTTCAGGTCGGGGCCTCGTTTAATTCAATCATGGAGAAAAAGACTGAGCTAAGCACTTTCCTCGATCAGAAGGAAGACCGTCGGAAACGACTGCCAATCAACACAAAGGACAACTTCTGGCTTGTTAGTTTAGCAGCAACTGTATTTGTTTGTTGAGTAGAATTAATATAAATTTCTATATATTGGAAAAATATGAAAATTTAGTAATGATAAATACTTTGTATATTTTTCAATATTTTAAATTTGGGTTGTGTTATGGCATATTTGGTGTGATGGTAAAGGGTAGTGATAAATACATTTGCTGCGTTCTCTTATGTAAGGATAATTCTATTTTTTGTGTGAAATCATTAAATGTTGGGCTCTGAATCGTATCAATGCAATACATTTTGTTGTTTGTGCTTAGTTATCTGTATAACTAACAAAGTTGTTTTGGTGGCAATTGGGCACCAGCGTTTCAGTTCAGCTACCAAAAATTGGTCCATGAAAAAAGGAATCAGTTCTTGTAAGCGTACATTATAAATTTTTCTATAGACAATAAGGGAACTGTTTAACACTAGTGGTGTTATTTGGTGATTAGTGTGTAACAACTGAAAAGTGATGCCAACTCTATAACACCAGATGACGACACTTTCCAGTTGTACCACACTAGTCAAATTATATTAATCATGGATCCTGCTGCTTAAAAAAGGGGTGTATGCTAATTAGGGCATGTACACTTAATATGTCAAATATGGTACTGTATTGTAACCACTGATTTCCAGCTTTTAAACAATCAAAAATCAAAGAATGCCTTCGATGCATGGATGAAAGAGTTGGCTGGAACGCGGCCCCTCTCACAGCTTGCTAAGAAGGTAGGTTACTGGTAGGTGGTAGCTCTACCTGAAAACTGTAAATGCTTGTTATCGATATCAGCACCAGCAAGGTACATGCACTTACACACTGTCCTGCGTTAGCATCGAAAACTTGACACAAAGTGTACCGTAGAAATACTTTACGGATTGACACCATCGCGCGGATGACAACCAGACAATACTCTCGTATCAGAGTGACAAATTAGTTCTGATATTACACAATCCAGGGGTCCGTGACTTTGTATGTATGTCTGACTGTCACAGGTGCCAGTTATCAACAAGAAGGAGGAGATTTTCAGCACCTTGTGTGACTTCAATGTGCCCATGTCTCGTGCCACGTGGTTCATAAAGATGACAAACGCTTACAACACAGCTGTGTCAGAGACGAAGCCAAACAAGCGAATGCGGTTCGACCCATCTATTGGTAAGCCACAAACACCTACAGTGAAGGGTCTTTGTCGCTAGACATGCCCCAGTGCTATGATATGTGTTCAACGCATGACATATCATGGGGCGGGTAAAATGTTGTCATTCGCTGTACATCAATACTGAAATGTATTAATAAGCAGATAGGTAATTATGTTTATTAGCATCAATTCAGAATAACTCTAGTACTGTGTCATTGCCACATGCATCGGTGTCATGATAATGTTTTAGTACTGCATCTGGCACTGACTAACACAGAGTTTGGTTTTATATTGCCTGGGCAAGTTATGTTTTGACCAGTCACAGCTATGGTTTAATTAAACTGATATAATTAAATTGTTCAGATTGATTCAACAGTATGTACCACAGAATATGCACCACAGAACATGCACTAATAGTCACCACAGAACATGCACTAATAGTCACCACAGAACATGCACTAATAGTCGCAACAGAACATGCAGTGATAGTCACCACAGACTATGTACTGATAGTCACCACATAGTGTGCACTAATAGTCGCAACAGAACACGCACTAATAGTCACCACAGAACACGCACTAATAGTCACCACAGAACATGCACTAATAGTCACCACAGAACATGCACTGATAGTCACCACAGAACATGCACTAATAGTCACCACAAAACATGCACTGATAGTCACCACAGAACATGCAGTAGTAGTCTAAGCGCCAGGTTAGTTTATAATTAGGCAGCAACGAGTACAGTTCTGTGATGTTAGCATATATGCTATATTATATCATAACATTGGAGATTAGTATTCCAAAACTTTTAACACAGATTGGGTGGGTGCAATTTGCCGCTTCATCCGGGAGCAACTACAGCGAATTGCCGAGTACCACCAGGGGAGTCCGACACAGACAAGCTTCCTCACTGCAGGCACAACCTCTGCCATTGACCTTGACCTCACTATAAAACACTGGAAATACTCGACACAGTTGGCTCGTTACCTCTTTGAGGTAACTATGGCAGTGTTTTTCTTTTGATATTGCTGAGTTCTGTTGGCAGTGCTGCAGGGTTTTGTAATATCATTTATTGTAGGGGCATGACAAGATCAGTGAGTTTACCATTATAATTTTATTTTATTATCTAACCCGAGGTGTCAACATTGATTAATATATTTCATTTGCTTATAATACATATATCACACAGTGCAGCATAAACTTAATATGGTTTTACCAGAATGAGCAATCAACTCAAATGTTAAGGGTCGGTATTTTTTAATTGTTCCAGCATAAGGAACAAAACAGTAAAGTCTGACGCTGGAAATTACACCAAACAAACTGTTGGACATGCGGTTTATGGTGTTAGCTATCTGGTGGCAATAGATGGTGAAGTTAAACCATATAAACTTGATTAATCAATCCAGGAAGGCCTGTTGGACCCCCAAGAGTTCCTGAACTGGCTTGTTGACATTCTGGAGAAGATGAAGTCATACGATGTGACGATACTTAAACTGATTCTCAGTCAAGTGCTCAAGGTAACCGTTTGGTGATTTAGCTGCTTTTGTGTACCAAATAGAACATTCTTAATAAGTTACTCTGTGCAGTAAATATCAGTGTGCAGGGTATTCAAATATGTGGTCATATACGATATTAAAATATTCTTCTCAAGGCCTTCTTCAGTTGACAGTTTTTAATAAATTATATTCTCAGTTGGATGGAAAACTATATTGAATGTTCATTGTTTGAGTCCATGACACTTTGTGATTGTGCAGTTATCTTAAGGTAGCTGGGGTGGCTAGCGTGTCAGTTGATTTTTTGATTTTTTCTTCATAACCTGGAAATATTGAACTGAACATCGATACCACAAATAATCACCACTAACGTCATATGTTGCCAATCCATCCTTTAAAAAAAGAGTTCTTTTGGAAATCCTCCTGTTTTTAGAAATTCTGACAATGTTTCTATAGTAACGACCGTGAGTGCTACAGTGTTCGAACGAGCTATATTACTTCGCTGTGAAAGCGGAACATAATCGTCTGGTTATTGTGATTCCAGTACATATCAGTATTATATCTACCTAACTAAATCATGTCCTTATACCAGCAAATATCAGTGCTAACGTAATTTATTGTGCCTTTGAACATAATAACGGAAACGACCTGTGACCCCGACCTGGTGACCACGCCGGATAATGGGCCAATCAAAATTTAAACTGTAATCTCCTGTTTCCCAGTTTCAAGGCATATATTCTCTTTCAGTACATACACTGGTTTGTCAAGTCACAGCGATTGTCTCGACATCTTGCACATTTCTGTGCTTGTAAACTGGCCCAGTACGGTGGCGATTACGACCCTCTGTTACCACAGACACCAGTCACGACACCTGGTGGCAATGAGTAAGTTTACCAGAACAATGTTTTCATCTTTCTAGTTTGCATCATGTGAGATAAAGATTTTATTATTTTGAGTTTTATGAGTTACTAGTGTCTCTTTTATGCTAGTTGCTATGTTATGCAGAGGTGACAACCATTACGATTTGAGGATAATTATTACGATATTTAGCCCTCCATTATGCTGTTACGATGTGTCAATCATTAAATACACTCCCCGTGCCTTCCCGTACAAAATATCTTAAGTCCAATTTTGCTCGTGGTGATATTGTTAACAGCCACCCCCACTGATAGAAGTGGTTGGTAAAATATTTGCCTGAGCAACATTAATTATATAGTTACAACATTTATATAACTTGTATTCCTCATGATTGATAATATTTACATGCGTCTGAACTACATGGACGATAGCCATGATTAGTAGCAGTGTTCTTGTGTTCTTCATAATGGATCGCACTTATCAGATCAGTGTTAATTATGGATATGTTAAAATGTATGTTGTAAGATACAAGTATGACGCAGTGTACATTCTTTGTATATATGTACTCTGCATTCTTGATAATGATGATTTGATCAGACTTTATGCAATCTTGATTATTAATAATTTTTTTAAAAACAGCCACTCAGAGTTGACCCAGACACTGGAACTAGGACTTTCTTGGTTTGTGTGCCAACTCTTTAGAACTCACTTCCTGTTACTGTTAGGTCAGAGGGGAATATAATAACATTTTGCCGTTGCCTGAACACCTGTCTTGCTTTCCCACCTAAACTCGTAATATTGATGTGCCTCCGAACTCGGCTTCCCGAGGGTTTCGTCGCAATAGAAGTCCTAGTCAGACAGCTTCTGTTGAATTTACAGTGGTGCGACTCCGGCGCCGTCGACACCGGCGGTGTCTCACAACCCAGTGATTGCGTTGTATGGGGAGTACCTGCAGTGTCCGCAGCACCGACAGGTCATCCTCTGTCTCTCCTCCATTCTTCAGTCTATCACTGTCCGCTGCCCAGGAAGTCTTGTGTGGCATGACTTCGGTGAGGGCAAGACTAGCTCAGTCCTGTCTGGCTCACCTCTTGACCTCCTTACCTTCGGCCCTTCCTGTCTACCCATGCCCCCCAGGGCAGACAACCAGAAGGTGAGTGGAGGAGGATTGTGAGTGGGGTATTTGGACAAGAGTTATGAGTGGGGTATTTGGACAAGGGTAGTGAGTGGGGTATTTGGACAAGAGTTGTGAGTGGGGTATTTGGACAAGGGTAGTGAGCGGGGTATTTGGACAAGGGTAGTGGGCGGGGTATTTGGATGAGGGTTGTCAGCGCGATATTTGGACCATGTCTTAGCGAGGTATTTGGATGAGGGTTGTGAGTTAAGTATTTGGACCAGGGTTGTGAGTGGGGTATTTCGATCAGGGTTGAGTTGGGTATTTGGATCATGGTTGGTAATGTGGGACTTGGTAATCCGCAAAGGTTGGTATCTACTGAGTGTAGTTGTATTATGTGGATAATTAGGAACTGTGGGCAATTGGGATAATTGTGCTGGGTTGATAATCTGGATATGTTGGTTAATTGAGTAAGTTGATTAATGTACTACAGAGATTATTGCTGTAAACAGATTATTTTGTTGGATAATAACAGATTGCAAGAAAATTTAAGGCATATCCACAACTGTGAGAAATTGAGAACTGTGCATTGTTCTGTCAGGTGTGTACGTGAAATGTGTAGTTCCAGATATAATGAAATATGAGATGTGTAGTTTTTTATATACAAATTGTACCACCAACACGGTACAGTGTTTTCTCTCTTTTATACATCATTCTTACAATATGATTTTAGATACGGAGCATTCTCGGTCTCTCGGAGCAACAAATTCAACTTCGCGGCCAGGCAGTCGAAATCCGGTGGTCATGTGACAAAGGTCATAAGTCGGCAGCAGGTAATGGCTTTGAAATAATCATACTGTTTTTTTACTGCTAATCTTCCATTAGACCTGCAATAGTAATACAGTTGATATCTAATCTACATTGTTATAAATAATTTATATCGTTATTATTTTTAGTTTTAATTATATATGATTGGTGTTATCCAAGTAATCACTGCACATTTAATTTTTATAATTGTGATATGTGAAGGAATGGTATAACAAATTATATTGAAATGTAATTTTAGATTGGCACACAAAACAGTTCAACATAAATTTGTATTTTATACAGGCATATATGTCTACATGTATCGCAAACTGGTTGTCAGCCAGCTCATTATTCATATTCAGCCCACCAGCCACACCTAAGTTTGTGCGTGCATGCACGCAATAGTAATACATTATACGTAATATGTGTTTGTGGTATTGTGTACAGCACTGTGCTGTATAGTTACAACTTCGGGCCCAATTCAGGTTTTAATCCTTTAGCTACCCTTTTGAAGCTCTTCCTTCCAACTACGTCTTGCTCCCGTTCACTCAACTGTATAAATGAGTACCTGGCTACAGGTGGAGGTGGATATGTGAACGAATAGTCTTCATACAGTAATTGCAGCGTGGCTAAATGCAAAGTCGAGTTGCTGTTGGAATAAACAGTTCTGCTGAGGGGTGATGTGTAAAGCGCTTTGAACAGGATACCATGTTATATATTTACCATTATATAAGAACGTATCTACCTTTTTTACCATTGTGCCATCTCAGGTGCAGTGATACGCAAGACGTTGAATGTCCTTGAAGCGTTGGATCGAAACAACTTCAGCTGCGTTGAAGCAAACTCCTCCCTCGACACGCTTTATAACAGGATATTTGGGGACAAACAACACCCTGTCACAGAAAGCAGCATCAAAACCCATGTGAGTGATGATGTACGGCAGATGTAGTAGTGATCAAATAATGTGGCTGCAGTGTGGGGGCTTCAAATTTTCATAGTTGCTAATTATTGATAGTTGATAAGGCTCTCAGGCTTTAAATATAACAATATAAACATTTATCTAAATATCTGTTAGTTTGCCGTTTTTGAAGCACATCCAATGGTCATAATTTTTATTTATAACTGTGTCGGTGTTAGATGTCCCTGCTCGTACTAATAAATATATGTCAGCAAAGTTTTAGTGGTAAATAAGAACATGTTTTGTGCTTTATGAATATGTAGCCCCATTGTGTTTAATGCCAGTATGAATGTCACACATTGGAACACTTCAGAAAGCTGTATCTATCCGTGGGAAGACAAAGACAAGCATATTTTCTCTCTCGTGATTATACTTTGCGTAATGAGTTTTAATGACCATCGCATAGATTTTTAATTTAGTTTGTTATTCCTAGGCAACATCGTACGATGACGCCATCATCATGTTGTTGTGTGAGTGGGCGACCAGCACACAACGAGCAGGGGACCATCGTGCCATCGTTGTTGCCAAACTTCTGGAAAAACACCAGAACAATCTCCTGTCTGAGGTAACAGTCTCTTCTCGCAATACTTGTAGTTCATGGTGACCACATAAAATAAGTGTTTTATAGACTTCATTCCACGCTTCAAACAATCCTACTCCAAAGTAGGCTGATCTGTTCTAAAGTACTAAAGTGCCATTCAGCACTCGGTGAATATGACTACAGACATTTTTTTTATTATCTCTTTCAGTAAGTCTGTTTGTTATCATTGCACGCATGCTTGTATAATACAGATTGTCATGCTCTATGACTTTTTAAATTATTTATTTGCAATTAAAATTGTTACTCAAAGTGATATCATTTTAATACATAGACCGTTGGTTCAGATGGTGGTTTGCAATATTTTAAAATTACTATCTTCAACAGAAGTTTGGAGACGCTGAAGCCGTTGATGAAAAAGAATCGGTTGGATCTGAAATGCTCCCACCTAGTGGCCTCCCGCCATACCAAAAACTCCTAATGCATTTTCTTGATAAGAAGGCTCCAGCACTGGGTAAGTGGTATTACAACAAGCATGTACTCTTGTGTAATCCTTGGCAGTGTGCTTTATTCTTACCTAACAACTGGGGCGAATGCTGCTATTTATATATTATGTATGCGTTTTTATGGGTAAAATGAAAGAAATTTGTTACATTGTTTTGTACATTGTCGCAATATTAATATTTCCAGTTGTTTCCAGTTTGTCTAGGGGATGACCTGTTGTGATATATTGGGTTCACTATAATCATCTGCAAAATATACACAATATACAATCACGGAAGTACAGCCGCCTTATATACAGTTGACAAATTTAATTGTATATTAAAATGGAAACATGTATTTATCCAAACATTGATACTTGTTGATACTTGATGAAAAATGCTAAGCACAACTAAATCTTCATGCAGAAAATGTTCTGAATAGGTATTTACACCTGACTTACATTGAAGTATCTCCTGGTAGAGAAAACTAACACCAGATAAGGGTGATTTATTTATAACTAGCTGAGTTGCACGGAAGAAAAGGTAGCCACTTCAAGATCTTGTGACTCGGTCAAGTTTCGGTAGGGCAATGCCAATGACAACCTCATGCCCCAAAAGTCAAGTACAACCGGCAGTTTCATGAAGTGTTCATAGCGTACGAAGGAACTTACGTGGACGTTTGATGTAGATCATGTAACTCTTAAAAATCATAGAAAACGTGTAGTGTTGCTAGCAATTGCACATAACTATGATCTATTGTCCTGAGTTACGTAATCTACGGCAAACGTCCACACCCCCCGGGGGAATTTTGGAACTTTTTTAATGTACAAACCATCCCTATGGGCCCCAGGGCATGCATACAAAATTTCAACCCCACACATACAAAACTGACGGAGATATGAAGGAACAGACAGGCACACAGACAGAGTCGGAAACTACTTTATGTTACAGAAATAGTTAAACAATGACATTTAAAAGGTCCTATAGAACTTGCACTTGATCTAATCATAAATTAATTTCTTACTATTACTTGTCTTACCCAGTTTTTTTCTAATTTATCTCGGAATTAAAATAATTCCTGCGTCTGCGTGTTGACATTCAGATGAGAATCCCACGGTTGAAAACTCGGCAGCATTTGCCAATCTCGTCCTGTTGTTTGGAGAACTCATACGGCACGACATCTTCTCCCACGACGCTTACATCTGCACTCTGATATCTCGAGGCGATCTTGCTATGACGCAGCCACTACATGCAGCAACAGGTGGCGTCAGGTGTGGCAGTGGCGCTGGCATTGACAAGATGGACAGCGAAAGCGTAAAACCTGAGGTGGGTACCGATGTTGTGGTATGTTGAACAACACAAGTCTAACACCGTTTATTTACTTACGTAAAATAGAAATGTGAGTTTTAAAAATCAGATTACTGATATTGGAAGTCAATTTTAAAACCCTTCAGCTGTTAATTTTTTGCTTGTAATTTATACAAAATAAATAAAAGTTGGAAGATGCTGTGTTAGTTTCAGCCAACTTTATTACTAAATGAAAGAGCAATTATTGACCAACATTTGAATGATGCTTGCAAAATATAATGTGTCTGGTTGGAATAAAATACTGCAACAAAAACATTTTACATCGTGAAAGAGGTTGTAAATCTCTGGTTGAAGACAGTGGCGTGCATATAGTTAGCTAGTCATGTACTACAAAGAAGAAGTATTAAACTGCTGTGTAGGAGAGAATGTCACTAAGAGATGTGACGTACAGATTCAGGAGGAGATGCGGATGGAGCTGGAATCACAGCATCTGGATGACTTTGAGGACATCTTTGCCTTCAGGGATGACGGTCATCACAGCCCCAGTCAACCAGGTGGGTTATGGAAGAGAGCTGTGATTATCTTGGGCTCATCATACCTATCTAACAATGTTTTGTTTTGATAATAACAGGAAGTAAACTGAAGTTTTAAGTGTACATCACAGTGGTAGTTTTTAACACGTGCATGGTGTAATTTTTGCAGTGATTTGACAAAACTTAAAGTGATGTTCTGTTTTACAGGTTCCATCAAGTCAAGTACTGACCAGCCACTGTCTGCACCCACCCCAACGCAAGCTCATACCCCTGTCCAGGCCCACACCCCCGGGATGGCACGGACCCCCGGGGCCCCAAACACCCCCGGTGCAGCACGCACCCCAGGGGCACCTCAAACTCCCAGCAACACTCCGGGGACTGCTCATACCCCAGGGATGGCACATACCCCGGGGAAAGCTGCCACCCCCAGCAGCCTGAGTCTCACCCCTGGGGGCATGGCCCATACCCCCATGGTGCCCCACACCCCTGCGTCAATACCACCCCCGTCATCCTCAGTGGCCACTACGCAGCAGTTGCCACGACGACCATCAAATCACATTGCGTATGCGACCCACTTTCCCATCCCGCAAGACGATATGTCGACTCACGAGTGCAACCAGCGATTGGTTGTTTTGTACGGAGTTGGGAAGGCACGTGAAGAGGCACGCCTGATCGCCAAGAGGGTCAACAAGGAGAACGTGAAACTGTTTGCAAAGAAGAACAGGTTTGTACAATGCAATTTGATTGGCTGCTGGTTTATGCTGTCGCTCTCCTCTTGTTCCTTGAAGTCTGGGGTGAGGCTGGCACCGATACTGGTTGTAAATTTTTTGGTTTCCTTCTCTGATCCACTGCCATCTCTACCACCCATCTCCCCTCCCCATCCCTCGCTCTCGTTCTCCACTCCCATTCCCGCCAAATCTCTCTAAGTCATATGACCCATTTTAGTTGATATAAAATAAAAATGCACATGTGTTACAGACACATGTATACAACCAATGTTTGTGGTCCAAAACACGTTTAAGTACTCTGTATTTTTTGTGTATGAGATGATCCTTTTGCTTTCTCATATTGCGTGGCATAACTGTTCTGTTGTTGACAAATGTTATTACTTATGTAGAGGAATTTATTTTCATTAATAGTTTATTATATTTAAATAAATGTTTTCCCCTAGATGGAAATGTACTGGCTAGGTATGAAACAGGGATATATAGAATATATATATATATAGTGCTATATATAGTGCTTGGATCCATTTTGGGTTCGTAAATGGAAGTACGTAACCCCAAACTGGTAGAAAATGTGCAAATAAAAATAAACTGATTATTATGGTAGCATTGATGCAACGAGCGGCGTGGACATGTTGTCAGCATTGAAGTGGCGTGGTCTTGTTGTTAGCATTGAAGTGGCGTGGTCTTGTTGTTGTTAACATTGAAGTGGTGTGGTCTAGTTGTTGTTAGCATTGAAGTGGCGTGGTCTTGTTGTTAGCATTGAAGTGGCGTGGTCTTGTTGCTAGCATTGAAGTGGCGTGGTCTTGTTGTTGTTAGCATTGAAGTGGCGTGGTCTTGTTGTTGTTAGCATTGAAATGGCGTGGTCTTGTTATTATTAACATTGAAGTGGTGTGGTCTTGTTGTTGTTAGCACTGAAGTGGCATGGTCTTGTTGTTGTTAGCATTGAAGTGACGTGGTCTTGTTGTTGTTAGCACTGAAGTGGCATGGTCTTGTTGTTGTTAGCATTGAAATGGCGTGGTCTTGTTATTATTAACATTGAAGTGGTGTGGTCTTGTTGTTGTTAGCATTGAAGTGGTGTAATCTTGTTAGCATTGAAGTGGTGTGGTCTTGTTAACATTGAAGTGGCGTGGTCTTGTTGATGTTAGCATTGAAGTAGTGTAATCTTGTTGTTGTTAGCATTGAAGTGGTGTAATCTTGTTGTTAGCATTGAAGTGGCGTGGTCTTGTTGTTAGCATTGAAGTGGTGTAATGTTGTTGTTATTAGCATTGAAGTGGCATGGTCTTGTTGTTGTTAGCATTGAAGTGGTGTAATCTTGTTGTTGTTAGCATTGAAGTGGCATGGTCTTGTTGTTATTAGCATTGAAGTGGCATGGTCTTGTTGTTATTAGCATTGAAGTGGTGTAATCTTGTTGTTGTTAGCATTGAAGTGGCGTGGTCTTGTTGTTATTAGCATTGAAGTGGCATGGTCTTGTTGTTGTTAGCATTGAAGTGGTGTAATCTTGTTGTTGTTAGCATTGATGCGACGAGTGGGGTAGTCGGAGGGAAACAGAAGAAGAAGAAGGACAAGGAGGAGTCAGTCAACTTTGAGGCTCTCTTCACGCGCTTCCAGAAGCTGCCGTACTATGACCAGCAGGTGGTCACTGGGGCGTGTGCTGCCGGCGTACTGGAGGCCATCGCAGCGTTCGTCAGCGGAACATCCGTCTATCTTCCTGTTGTCGACAATGTGTCGTATCTGTTTGATCTGATGCAGTCGAGTCTGAGTATCAGCGGTCTGCTAGAGTTCATCGTACACGTAAGTCATCATCAGTATCAGCGGTCTGCTAGAGTTCATCGTACACGTAAGTCATCATCAGTATCTGCGGTCTGCTAGAGTTCATTGTACACGTAAGTCATCATCAGTATCTGCGGTCTGCTAGAGTTCATCGTATACGTAAGTCATCATCAGTATCTGCGGTCTGCTAGAGTTCATTGTACACGTAAGTCATCATCAGTATCTGCGGTCTGCTAGAGTTCATCGTATACGTAAGTCATCATCAGTATCTGCGGTCTGCTAGAGTTCATCGTATACGTAAGTCATTATCAGTATCAGCGGTCTGCTAGAGTTCATCGTATACGTAAGTCATCATCAGTATCAGCGGTCTGCTAGAATTCATCATACACGTAAGTCGTCATCAGTATCAGCAGTCTGCTAGAGTTCATTGTACACGTAAGTCATCATCAGTATCAGCAGTCTGCTAGAGTTCATTGTAATACGTAAGTCATCATCAGTATCAGCAGTCTGCTAGAGTTCATCGTACACGTAAGTCATCATCAGTATCAGCAGTCTGCTAGAGTTCATTGTACACGTAAGTCGGCATCAGTATCAGCTGTCTGCTAGAGTTCATAGTACACCTAAGTCATCATCAGTATGAGCCGTCTGCTAGAGTTCATCGTACATGTAAGTCATCATCAGTATCAGCAGTCTGCTAGAGTTCATAGTACACGTAAGTTATCAATATCAGCAGTCTGTTAGAGTTCATTGTACACGGAAGTCATCAGCAGTCTGGTAGAGTCCATTGTGCACGTAAGTCATCATCAGTATCAGCAGTCCTCTGAAATTACCGTTACAAATTTACTGCTTATGATACATCTTATCATTTTGATTATAAAATCATATTTTATGGTATAGCGTCTTGATCGCCCAGATGTCTTTTTATGAACTACATTTTGTTAATGCAATTGGACCATTGTCTGTTTAATTTGAGTGTTTTGTCCCTAACATATCATGTATTCATTGTGTGCTGAACGGCTAGGTCCATATTCATAAACATATTTACCATATGTCAAATAATTTTTTTTTCATTTGGCTCATTAGAACTTGGTTGGTCAAATGTTAGAATAGATATAGTTTTTACTATATAACATGATTTACGATATAAAAGTGATCAGACTTTGTACGTTTGACAGTACAGTTAAGTTATACTTTGGCTTTTATACTTTAAAGAGAAGCAATTCTAGTAAACTGCAGTAACATACTGACTACCATGTTTCTGTCACCCAATTACATGTACCAACTTCCATTGTTTTCCTGCGTGTCCTACAATGAAGAAACTTGTAGTTAATGGTAACTTTGGTCTGCTTCGTATTTGTCCAGCTTTTGAAAGAACTGCCAGAAGTTGAGGCACAACTGCACCTGAAGGCATCCAGCCTTGCGAACAGCTACACAACGACACTGACTCTGTGCTCGATGGCTGTCCTAAGACGTTACCACGCCTACCTCATCCTGTCTCATCACCTCACAGTGACAGTGTTTGAGAGGTACGACTTGAGCCAGCATTAGGCACCTCTCTCTGCATCTAACAGATTATATCTTTGATGTAACTACTGCATTAATAGTTGTTGATATAGCATGATGTAACAACATGTTATTGCTTTGTGAAGTAATTCTTTGTGGCAGGTGGGCTCCTAGCTGAGAGGACATTCACAATTGTCAACATTTACCCATTTGTACAAAGTAATTCTTTGCGGCAGGTGGGCTCCTAGCTGAGGGGACATTCACAATTGTTGACATTTACTCATTCGTACAAAGTAATTCTTTGTGGCAGGTGGGCTCCTAGCTGAGGGGACATTCACAATTGTCAACATTTACCCATTTGTACAAAGTAATTCTTTGCGGCAGGTGGGCTCCTAGCTGAGGGGACATTCACAATTGTTGACATTTACTCATTCGTACAAAGTAATTCTTTGTAGCAGGTGGGCTCCTAGCTGAGAGGACATTCACAATTGTCAACATTTACCCATTTGTACAAAGTAATTCTTTGCGGCAGGTGGGCTCCTAGCTGAGGGGACATTCACAATTGTTGACATTTACTCATTTGTACAAAGTAATTCTTTGTGGCAGGTGGGCTCCTAGCTGAGGGGACATTCACAATTGTCAACATTTACCCATTTGTACAAAGTAATTCTTTGTGGCAGGTGGGCTCCTAGCTGAGGGGACATTCACAATTGTTGATATTTACCCATTCGTACAAAGTAATTCTTACCCATTTGTACAAAGTAATTCATTGTGGCAGGTGGGCTCCTAGCTGAGGGGACATTCACAATTGTCAACATTTACCCATTTGTACAAAGTAATTCTTTGTGGCAGGTGGGCTCCTAGCTGAGGGGACATTCACAATTGTTGACATTTACCCTTTCGTACAAAGTAATTCTTTGTGGCAGGTGGGCTCCTAGCTGACGGGACATTCACAATTGTTGACATTTACTCATTCGTACAAAGTAATTCTCTGTGGCAGGTGGGCTCCTAGCTGAGGGGACATTCACAATTGTTGACATTTACTCATTCGTACAAAGTAATTCGTTGTGGCAGGTGGGCTCGTAGCTGAGGGGATGTTCACAATTGTCAATATTTACCCATTCGTACAAAGTAATTCTTTGTGGCAGGTAGGCTCCTAGCTGAGGGGACATTCACAATTGTCAACATTTACCCATTTGTACAAAGTAATTCTTTGTGGCAGGTGGGCTCCTAGCTGAGGGGACATTCACAATTGTTGACATTTACTCATTCGTACAAATTAATTCTTTGTGGCAGGTGGGCTCCTAACTGAAGGGACATTCACAATTGTCAACCTTTACCCATTCGTACAAAGTAGTTCTTTGTGGCAGGTGGGCTCCTAGCTGAGGGGACATTCACAATTGTCAACATTTACCCATTTGTACAAAGTAATTCATTGTGGCAGGTGGGCTCCTAGCTGAGGGGACATTCACAATTGTCAACATTTACCCATTTGTACAAAGTAATTCTTTGTGGCAGGTGGGCTCCTAGCTGAGGGGACATTCACAATTGTTGACATTTACTCATTCGTACAAATTAATTCTTTGTGGCAGGTGGGCTCCTAACTGAAGGGACATTCACAATTGTCAACCTTTACCCATTCGTACAAAGTAGTTCTTTGTGGCAGGTGGGCTCCTAGCTGAGGGGACATTCACAATTGTTGACATTTACCCATTCGTACAAAGTAATTCTTACCCATTTGTACAAAGTAATTCATTGTGGCAGGTGGGCTCCTAGCTGAGGGGACATTCACAATTGTCAACATTTACCCATTCGTACAAAGTAATTCATTGTGGCAGGTGGGCTCCTAGCTGAGGGGACATTCACAATTGTCAACATTTACCCATTCGTACAAAGTAATTCATTGTGGCAGGTGGGCTCCTAGCTGAGGGGACATTCACAATTGTCAACATTTACCCATTCGTACAAAGTAATTCATTGTGGCAGGTGGGCTCCTAGCTGAGGTGACGTTCACAATTGTCAACATTTACCCATTCGTACACAGTAATTAATTGTGGCAGGTGAGCTCCTAGCTGAGGGATCGTTCACAATTTTCAACATTTACCCATTCGTACAAAGCATACTAATTCTCTGACCCCTCCCCATCCATGAATTAGTACTCTAAAATGTTGATAACATTCCAGATTGAAAAACACTTATGTTATTATGAAGTACTTTAAAGGACATACAATTATGACCAGCGGAATAATTTTATTATGTTTGCAAATATCTCCAATAATTATGCAGTCGTACGCCAGAATATGTTTCAACTGGTAAATACTACAACATACGTACAACACACGGTGCAGTTATAACCTAATATGATGTGTGTACCCCCGTCTGATTGGGAAAATAAAATGTGTACATATTGTTTTTATAATTGTATCGCATATATCGGACTAGAGGAAAGACCATCCCAAAGTTGATTATCATGAGTTCAAGTTTATCGTAAGAAATGGTTAAGCTACAATACTGTTGAGATACAGTTGTAATCATGATAACAAAAACTAAAGCATCATCAGTAAAGGATGTTACAGAAAGTTATAAAAAACACACAACACAACAAATTCACAATACACATGTCATGCAATGATAGTCCCAGTAGATCACACAAATGTAATAAAATCACAGTACATCATGTTGAAAAACAATTCAGTCATCACATCATCCATGCATCTGAGAACCTAGACTAATATGATTTTGATAGGGTCATATTTTGCATGTGACCGACATTTATTTAGATTATTTTACCCCCTCCGCCCAATTAGTATGCTTTGTGTGAGTAGTTGACAGTTATGAACGGCCACTAAGGCTAAAGTGTACTAATGGGGGGAGGGGGGAATAAGGAGTGGGCTTCTAGATGAGGGATGATTGCTATTTCCCATGTTGCAGTTTGTGTAAGATTGTGAAGCACGTCAGTAACCCATCCGACAGCACCTCAGCTGAGCGCTGTATCCTCGCCTATCTGTACGAACTCTACAAGTGCTGCTACTACATCAAGGTCTGCTGCTAACTTCTCCTTGGCTTTATGCTAAAAAAATTGTCAGTGTAATTACTTATTATGAAGTTTAATAATGTTATGCACACACTTTGACTCCAAACATCTCTGTCCCTCATGTCTTTTTGCAGCTCTCCTGGCTCTAGGCCACGTCTTCCTTTGGCGAATTGATGAATGTATATTAATCATGAACTAGATTGGTCTAAATTATTTACACCGCAAAACAATATTCTTAACTAATTTTTCCCCACATCATATCGCGTACAAAAAATTATGTATTATTTAAAATATATTGTGTTTTTGTCCAGTTTTGCAGTCCAAATAGTGCCGTGGGTTGCATGTGCGAGTGATAATATAAGTCACTGCTATTCTCTGCAGAAGACACTGATGCAGCACAGTGCTGTCTGAAGTACAAAAGTGTGCAAAAACAATATTTTTAAAAGAATATGTTTTTTTCATACAATCGAGCCTTGTTATAATGCAGTGGTCGGGGTCCAAGATGTCGGACTGCATTGTAAGCAAGGCGCGTTAGGTGTTCCAATATCTGCCACCAGTGGACTACTAAATAATGTTGATCTCCGGCCCCGGTACCAAGAACACTTTTGAAGCCACTGCCACTGTGTGCTGGCCGCGCTATCTATACGCGACTAATATAGCTTGTTAAACGAGTCAACAAGTGCCGTCAATGTGTATTTTTTAAATATCACAATGTTGAATTTTTAACTGAATGAATTACATGTATGCACAGCTATGGAATAGATATGAAATGATGAACTGGTACAGATTGATCGACTGATGCGATTCAAAAATAATAACCTGGTTCTGAGTAACCGAACACGTATATTAGTTGACACACAGTGTGAAAGCTGATTAAACATTGAAAACAATTATAGGTTGCATCAATAATCATTTCGCTTCGTCTTTCAACCGATCTCGAAGAATAAAATCACAACGCACATTTCCTGTATCACTGATTCACCGTTTCACATGCAGATGACAAATTCGTATTTTTGCATACCCCAAGTTTGGTTTGGCACTGCAAAAACTTAGATTTACGATGCAACGCTAGTATGCCATTTCACCCGTTTTAAATTGGTGTTGGCTAATAAATAGCATTTAAGACTATTTGACTGGTTCTTGTGCAGGGCATATTTGTGAATCTTGATTGCAATTTAGAAACCGCCAAGGCAAGGGTGAAGCCAGTAGCATAATACGATTGATGCCAGCGCAGCCACATACTAAACATTGAAACAACACCTCGCCACTCGTTCATTGAGAACCGTCAAAACAATTCTAAGACTAAGTAGGTTTGTGGAGCGCCTTGAGAAAACATCTTCATCATACGGCATGGAGATCAGTGCCGAAAAGAAACAAAAAAAACAGCACACAAGGCATCAGCACAGAGGTCAAAGTTAATGGACAGAGACTTGAGGCAGTAACAAGCTTCAGGTACTTGGGATCAATTATCACAGATGAGGGTTCCAAACCGGAGATACTTGCCAGGATTGCACAGACAACAGCAGCACTAACAAGGTTGAAACCCTTATGGAACGACAGAAACATCACGGTCAGTTCGAAAATAAGGCTGATGCGCTCCCTTGTCATGTCCATCTTTCTGTACGCTTGTGAAACATGGACCCTTTCAGCAGATCTACAGAAGAGGATACAAGCCATGGAAATGAGATGCTTCCGGAAGATCTTGCACATATCATACAAAGACCATGTTACTAACGATGCTGTCCGTAACAAGATCAAACAAGCCATCGGACCATATGACGACCTTCTTACAACAGTTAAGAAGCGTAAACTGAAGTGGTACGGTCATGTATCACGATCATGTGGCCTTGCAAAGATTATCTTGCAAGGTACCGTAAGAGGGGGGAGACGAAGAGGTAGACAGAAGAAGAGGTGGGAAGACAACATCAAAGAGTGGACAGGAATGGAGTTCGCTGACTCCCAGAGGGCTGTAGAGAACAGGGAAACGTGGAGAGAGCTGGTTAGAAAGTCATCAATGGTGCCCCAACGATCCTTACGGGTTATGGGAAAGTGAAGTGAAGTGAAGAAGTAGGTTTGACAAACGAGGAGTATATCACACAAAATAACTGCTAGTTATAAAATAGATTGGTGCGGTGATCATAGCGTCGGCAGAAAATCTGGGTCCACAACCACGTTATGTCCGAATCCTTATAGTAACGGGGCGCCTAATAACGATGCTTGACTATATAGAATGAATGCATTAACATAGAAAAAATTTAAATAATAAATAAGGCCAATCTAGATTACCTGCTGGTGTGCTTGGTTTGCTCTTCTTGGTTTGCTTGACCACACACGCACGCACGCACGCACGCACGCACGCACGCACGCACGCACGCACGCACACACTAAAGAATTGTTCAATTTGTTGCAAATTGTTTAGGAGTGTTTCTGTCTTCTCGCTTGCTGTTTCTAATGCATTATAACAGGATATCTGTAGTCGTATCATCTTGTCAATAATAAACACTAACTAATTGACAATCTTCCTGTAATTATCGCAGTTATTGCCATTGTTTATGACATCACTTCCTGTCATTGTGGCCTGCTCCACCCTCAAACAATGGCATCAAACAATAGGCCAGAAACCAGTGGTTGCTTACCAGAAACTGATGCCATTTGACAATGTTTTGTTTGTCATTCTTATTGCAGTCCAAGTTTACAGAGTCTTTTGGTGCGTCTTGGTGTTTGAAGATTCATGCGACACTCTACACGACTCTGATGCCGTCGGCATCCAACCTTCTGTGGGAGCCCGGTTTCCTAAAGTCTCTCATTGACAACCCTAAGTGAGCACTAGTTGACACCAAAACATATCTACTTCAGCAGTAACATGAAGGCAACAGTGTGGAAAGTGTTTTATTTGTTTGTATAAATTAAAGACAATGTAAATGTTTTATACAAACATTGACAATGTTTTACTTGACAAAGACATCATCAAAGAATCGTACAGTTAATTCTTTAACTGGACATGTATATTGTTTTTATTTGAGGACATATTTTACTATTTGTTCAACTTTGTTCAGTGTAACTGTTTTCCTGGATCTATTAATTCACTGAATATATATTGCATATTTGATAGTATTAGATTTTGACATGTTCTTCCATCGGTTTTCTGAAAAACTTCTAGACAGTAGTAATTCGCTAGAAGCACTTTTGGCTTGTGTATAGTTAGTCTAACCAGAAACACCCAGTCTTGGAGTGACCACCATTATGCAGTGTTAGTAGAACTCGGAAGAATAATGTTATTATTGATTAAGAAAATTGACTTTTTCATAAGCTATACAACAAGTGCAAATGGTTGGGTGAGCACGAACTGCTCGTATTATTTACAAAAAACTTTTCCTGATTCGGACAATTCTGAATATTTGAAACAAAATACATAATTAAAAATTATTATGTGCAATTCTGTTGCAAAGATAACATTTTCAAAACAGGAATTTTTGTGGTCTTTATGGTTCGTGCGTCGTTTTAACCCTTTGTTTCCAGCAGGGGTCGTCCAGATTCTCAGTCGGTGAAACAGCTAAACGACAGTCCCGCCAGTCGGTACAGCTTTGTGTGCAATGCCATGCTCAACATCTGCAACTGCCAGAGCTCTGACAGGTAAAGGGTTAACAGAGTTCTGACAAGTAAAGGGTTAATAGCTTGGGTCCTCTTGAAGCTACAACAGTAAGGAATGCTGCAGTCAAATTATGCACATCAATGCAGTAATTGCCATGCGACAAAATTTAGAGACACCTAGCGACCATTTTCGAAGACAAAACAAAAATTTATTGCATGTGACTTACGGGTTACTGCATTGATGTGCACAATTCTGAGTATTCTAATCTTCTATGTTTGGTATTTGTCATGTCTGTAATTTAGAAAATTGTGTTACTTTTACTAATTTGCCATTTTGTTGAAATCTCGTTTTTTATCTCTCTGTTTATCACAAAATCTGTGTGTGAACAAGAAAAATTATTGTATGTCAATATATCTGTCTGTCAGCACTCAACCGTCCCCCTTCAGATTAGAAGCTGCCGACAAGGCAAGTAATGGTTGCATGAAGGTGGTACTTTGTGTTGTAGACTCAGTGAGCTAGCTCTGCTGTGTGTATAGCTGACTGTGTGTTGTACAGCTCTCAGTGTCAGGATACTTTGTGTTGTAGACTCAGTGAACTCTCAGTGTCAGGATACTTTGTGTTGTAGACTCAATGAGCTGTCCCTGCTCTGTGTAGAGCTGACTGCGTGTTGTACGGCTCTCAGTGCTGAGTGGCTCGGGGTCCTCAAGGCTCTCTGCTGTTCATCAAACCCCAGCTGCGGGTTCATTGATGTCCTCACTCAGGTCGATGTAAGTAGGTCTAAAATTCTTAGAGTGTTCAATGGCCAAAAAATAACTGTAACTTGCAATGATAAGAAATAAATAATGAAAGAGACACACCCAAAAACCTGAGACCTTCTAAATTTTGTAAAATGTAGATAAGTCTCCCGAGGAACCAGGACACTGATTCCCTGTTGTAAACAACTCAAGGAAAATGTAGATAAGTCTCCCAAGGAACCAGGACACTGATTCCCTGTTGTAAACAACTCAAGGAAAATGTAGATAAGTCTCCCAAGGAACCAGGACACTGATTCCCTGTTGTAAACAATTCAAGGAAAATGTAGATAAGTCTCCAAAGGAACTAGGACACTGATTCCCTGTTGTAAACAATTCAAGGAAAATGTAGATAAGTCTCCCAAGGAACCAGGACACTGATTCCCTGTTGTAAACAACTCAAGGAAAATGTAGATAAGTCTCCCAAGGAACCAGGACACTGATTCCCTGTTGTAAACAATTCAAGGAAAATGTAGATAAGTCTCCCAAGGAACTAGGACACTGATTCCCTGTTGTAAACAACTCAAGGAAAATGTAGATAAGTCTCCCAAGGAACCAGGACACTGATTCCCTGTTGTAAACAATTCAAGGAAAATGTAGATAAGTCTCCCAAGGAACTAGGACACTGATTCCCTGTTGTAAACAACTCAAGGAAAATGTAGATAAGTCTCCAAAGGAACCAGGACACTGATTCCCTGTTGTAAACAACTCAAGGAAAATGTAGATAAGTCTCCCAAGGAACCAGGACACTGATTCCCTGTTGTAAACAATTCAAGGAAAATGTAGATAAGTCTCCCAAGGAACCAGGACACTGATTCCCTGTTGTAAACAACTCAAGGAAAATGTAGATAAGTCTCCCAAGGAACTAGGACACTGATTCCCTGTTGTAAACAACTCAAGGAAAATGTAGATAAGTCTCCAAAGGAACCAGGACACTGATTCCCTGTTGTAAACAACTCAAGGAAAATGTAGATAAGTCTCCAAAGGAACCAGGACACTGATTCCCTGTTGTAAACAACTCAAGGAAAATGTAGATAAGTCTCCAAAGGAACCAGGACACTGATTCCCTGTTGTAAACAACTCAAGGAAAATGTAGATAAGTCTCCCAAGGAACCAGGACACTGATTCCCTGTTGTAAACAACTCAAGGAAAATGTAGATAAGTCTCCCAAGGAACCAGGACACTGATTCCCTGTTGTAAACAACTCAAGGAAAATGTAGATAAGTCTCCCAAGGAACCAGGACACTGATTCCCTGTTGTAAACAACTCAAGGAAAATGTAGATAAGTCTCCCAAGGAACTAGGACACTGATTCCCTGTTGTAAACAACTCAAGGAAAATGTAGATAAGTCTCCCAAGGAACTAGGACACTGATTCCCTGTTGTAAACAACTCAAGGAAAATGTAGATAAGTCTCCAAAGGAACTAGGACACTGATTCCCTGTTGTAAACAACTTGAGGAAAATCCACCATAAAACAGAATCCATCATTAAATTATAAGAGAATTTAAAAAATATGTTTCACTAGGGTGCTCTCTAACCCTAGGAGTGACCAGTGATAAATTTCCATGGTGTACACAAATTGGAGTTATTCATAAGGTGCTTTTAAAAAATCATAACATCACTAATAATTATCGCACAAATGTGATTAAGGTATCATTTTGTTGCTAAAAAGACTGTATTATAATAAAATGATAAAACCTACAACATATAATCTTATCATGGGGATATTACTATTTGAATTTCATAAAAAAAGAGAAAAAATTTTTAATACTAGATAATTACTTAGTGGCTGTATGTCCCTATGTCAAATTAGAAAAAATGTAGCCATACATATTAGCTATAAAATAAAACAAAGATAAATCAAATATGTAGAGAATTTTTATTTTTGTGATTTTTTCCAACAATGGACTATTCTGATTCAGACAGACCCATCAGTCCCACATCGTTTACTGTAGTAGTGCAGGCTGTCGAAGCCAGCGGAAATCATGATGGCAACTTGCTGATATTTACCTCAAGAAAGCCTGCAACATCGTTCTAACTGTCTGAACTAGTATAATAACGTGATTCACTAATGCTGTCATTCAGTTTGCCAAAATATTGACGTGGAAACTTTAAATAATTCGGCCATGTGTTTGTAACGACGATTGCTCATTCGCTGCATACAGCCCGCTTGCTGATTCACATGTATTTGAATAGGCCATTCATAGAGCTTTCCAAAGGTATATGACATATTTTGTAAGCTAGATCATCATTAGCTATCATTGACTATGCCATTCATAGAGCTTTCCAAAGGTATATGACATATTTTGTAAGCTAGATCATCATTAGCTATCGTTGACTATGCTCATGAATAAATATGAATCAGAATGAAGAGTGATTCAGTGGTCACTCCAGTGGTCACTCTTAGGGTTAAATCCATTGTAAGCTGAGGAGCGAAATTGTCATCATAATCTCTGCTGTGGGCACAATTGGGCATAATAAATTGAGAAGTTGTTGAAAAGTGGCGGCAAATACTTTCCACCAACCACTTTTCAACAACATTTGACTTATTGGGTGAAGTGCCAAAATGTAATATTATAAAAGGTCTTAGCTCGTTGCCCCTCTTGGTGGGTGTATCACTGAATGAAACTGTCAATAAAGCGATCCCTGAGTCTTAATGATGTTGTGATATGTTTCAGGTTGGTGACCTGTCGATCCATGACTCACTGGCAGTCTTCACAGCTATCCTTATTGCGAGGCACTGCTTCTCTCTCGAAGACCTCGTCATCCACGTTGCACTCCACTCCCTGCTGGCTGCCTGCCCCACAAGTACGACATCCAGCCACCTGTTTGATAAATAGCTTCAATTATAACCCTCGCCCCATGCAATCAATCCCACACATCCAGGCAACCCATCAAATTGACCACTCTATCCAATCGACCACCCACATCCAATTGACCGCTAACATTCAGTTGACCACCCCATCCAATCGACCACCCCATCTAATAAACCATTCCATCTAATCCACAATCGCATGCAGTCGACCACGAAATCCTATCAACCACCAAACCCAATCAACCACCCCATCCAATCGACCACTCACATTCAATCGACCACCCCATTCAATCGACCACCTTGTCTAATTAAGCCATTCCATCTAATCACCACATTCAGTCGACCACCAAATCCAATCGACCACCCATTCCATTCAACCATCCCATCTAATCAACCACTGCATCCAATCGAACAACCAATCCAATCGACCACCCAATCCAATCAACCACCCTGTCCAACTGACCATCCAATCCAACCGACCATCCAATCCAATTAACCATCCCATCCAATCAGCTATACCATACAATCGACCATTCCATAAAATTGACCACCCCATAAAATTGACCACCCCATCCAGGTAGTTGCTCAACCTCAAGATATGATGGGTTTAATAGAATCTTGCAGTGGTGTTGCCGTTGTATTGAGTGATGACTCGTGTTTGTTGCTCGCAGTGGCCTCTGGTGGTGACCAGGACGCAGAATCTGGAGCCCGCCTCACTTGCCACATCCTATTCCGCCTCTTCCAAACACCCCAAGTGTCGCCCGGCTCAAGTGTTGATGGAGGCAAAAGCACGTTGTGGGTACGTGCGTCATGTGACCGCCACCTACTGGAGGCCGCACACGACAGCATCAGTGTCGGGGCTGTCGTCGCTGTACTCAAGGCTGGACTCATGCTGGGTAGGTAGTGGTCAAGGCTGGACTCATGCTTGTTGGGTAGTGGTCAAGGCTGGACTTATGCAGGTTGGGCTGGTGTCTCGGGCTTCTGAAAACACAGAAAGCTATGGCTTTGGAATTAAAATCGGGTGATTTTTTAAATCTGGTAATATTCATTACAAGATGTTGCAAAAATTTACATTCAGGTGTGTTTCACTTCTAACAGTGCTTTGTAATAACGGTTTGTGTCAAATTATTCTTGTTAATAGTTTTCTCACGTCTGATAAAGAGTTTTCTCACCTGACATCACATTAAATTTACTTTTGAAAATGATAATTTACACAGACTTTTCTGGTTGTATTATTACACCAAGTATGTTTTAGTTCTGCTGGTGACGTTATTGGTTTGTTTGTCTACCACTAGGTGACAGCTGCAGTGGCGAGCGATCCTCACCGAGTAACCACAAGGGAAGTCCTCAGGACCTGATCAGCTCCATGCTCTGTAGCCTGGACGACCACGACCTTGACATGATGGGCATGATAGGAAGGTAGGGCATGATGTAAAGGAAGGCGGAGTTTCTCCGAGGTTGTGGTCATACACAGTCAGTGTAGGATTAATAATAAAAATAATAATAATAATAAATTTGTATTCACAATAAACCTTATGGAATCTACATTTTATCTCCGTATGGGTCGTGAGTATTTTAAATATACATTTAACACCGTACCACTTTAGATGAAATAATAACAAATGAGAGTATATTTTAAAATGCAGTAAAGGTAGTTTTTTTACTGCTTCAAATAAATATAGTAAAATATATAGCTTAGCAATTTAAGGAATTTTATTGGTAAAGTACATAATATTGATAAGATAACTAAAACAGTCCTGTTCAAATATTTGTGGTCTTGTACGTCACTGTTGTTTAGTAGAAGTATTGTTTAGATAACATGTTTTAAAAGCACTTATTACAATTTCGTAGTGCTGGGCTGAGAGCATTCCAGATCTCTGTGTTGTTTCAATTCTACTAAAACTTGTAACCTAATTTGCAGAATTGGTGTTCGTTTCAGCTGCCAAGTGATTGCTGTATTCCTTGCGTTAACCTGCAGTATTAGCTTTCTGCACAGTTTAGATTGCATCGCTTAAAATCAACTGTGTCACAATATAGCCTGTTTCATTATATATTGTTGATAACTACTGCACAGAATGTAACAGTGTGGAAGTTTCTGTGTTTAGGCAAGATATAACTTCCCTGTAACAGATTATTATGGTTATGCCAGAGATACAGGTTTCTATTGTTGCAGCTTCTTGTTCCATTATCTTGGGCATATTATATTTAAATGACAAGATTATATTTAAATGACAAGGAAACACACAAGCTTTAACCCTTCCCTTTATTGTTATGTCAGTTCTGCAAAGGGGCGTGGAGGCATGGAGAGGGCAGGGTTAAGTGACTACGCCCAGCACACTCTGCGGGAGATCTGCAGTCAGGAATGGGTGCGCGAGAAATTCTTGAAAGACCCAGAGGCACTCTTTAACCCCGAGCTACTGCTTGACAAGATGTTGTCACATGCCCAGGTGAGTTTTCTCATGCCCTAGTGAATTTCTCTTGCACTGGTGAGTTATATTATGCCCTGGTGAGTTATGTCTTGCCCTGGTGAGTTATCTCATGGCCTGGTGAGTTATATAATGTCCAGGTGAGTTATCTCATGCTCTGGTCAATTATGTCATGCCCTGGTGAGTTATTTCATGCTCTGGTGAGTTATATAATGTCCAGGTGAGTTATTTTATGCCCTGGTGAGTTATCTCATGCCCTATCTCATGCTGTGGACAATTATTTCATGCCCTTGTGGGTTACCTCGTTATCTCATGCCCTGGTGTATTGTTTCATGCACTGGTGAGTTATAGCAAGCCCAGGTTGGTTCCCTCATGCCATGTTGTGTGATTTCATGCCCTTGTGAGTTATATTATTCCCAGCTGAGTATCTAACTGCATGTCAAGCTGAGTTATCTTACCACATACTAAATGTACTATCTGACACTGCAGCTGTTTTTTCTAGTGATCCTACATACAATGAGTCATGTTGTTTATCACTGTTTGTGGGTCAAACCCTCATTTAGGGTGAACTAGCAATGGTTCAGGTGTCAGAAATCATGCTAATTCCCCTTTAGCAGGTGTTGGACTGAGCTGTGCCCTCATTTAAGACCACACCTGATCAACAAACTTGATCCCCATATTCCTGTCTTGCCCTTGTGTATTCAAGCTATTGCCTTAATCTCCCATGTTTTATTCTGATATGCAATATATAATTTATGTTATTTTCCTTATTTACATTGTTGCATTTTGGCCAAATGAAACAATTTCTAGTTTGTAGAAGGCTAGAGTCAATGACCTTAAATTCCCCTTTACTTTAAACAATATAAGGTTATTATATCATAGGTGACATTGTTTTAGACAATATAAGGTTATTATATCATAAGTGACATTGTTTTAGACAATGTAAGATTATTATATCATAAGTGACATTGTTTTAGACAATGTAAGGTTATTATATCATAGGTGACATTGTTTTAGACAATATAAGGTTATTATATCATAGGTGACATTGTTTTAGACAATATAAGGTTATTATATCATAAGTGACATTGTTTTAGACAATGTAAGGTTATTATATCATAAGTGACATTGTTTTTGAAACACAGGCTCAGCAACTGGTGCAGATGATCTGTTACCCGGGCAACATCCCCAGCTTCCCGTGTGAGGATGAAGATGACGAAGAGGACACAGAGGAACAGAGGAACATTAGTCGCATCCTCAAGGTGGGTGCCTCCCCACCAGTACAGATGTAATTTTACAATAATTCAGTATACAGTGGAACCTCAATATTAAGTATACAGCGGAACCTAACTATTAAGTATACAGTGGAACCTAACTATTAAGTATACAGTGGAACCTCACTATTAAGTATACAGTGGAACCTCACTATTAAGTATACAGTGGAACCTCAATATTAAGTATACAGTGGAACCTCACTATTAAGTATACAGTGGAACCTCACTATTAAGTATACAGTGGAACCTCACTATTAAGTATACAGTGGCACCTCACTATTAAGTATACAATGGAACCTCACTATTAAGGTCACCATTTGGACTGGGCCAAAGTGACCGAAATAGTGAGTTGACCTTATTAGTGGGACTATTGTCATATACTGTACTGTTAAAAAAATAATTTATTACTGTCCCAGGGTGATCATAGTTGTGAGGTGGCTGTATTACTGAGGTGATCGTAAAGCGAAGTTTAACTGTATATTATGTTTAATGACTTATATCATTAATATTTGTGTAACATGTAAAACTGCATTTGTGTTATTGAAGCTGAAGCTGTCAGATATAAGTTACTTTTTTAAACATGCCCAGAGTTTTATTTAACTGAAGAATTATACATATTGAGCCAGTCATCTTGTAGAAATCAATAAGCGACATTTTGCATTATCCATATTTACCCAGGCAGTTATTCTGTTTTCTCATGTCTTAGTGGGCCGTTTTTAAGCAACGTAGAATCATTGATGCGAACATTGACAACGTGACGATTACAACAATAGATTTTATATTTTCCTTTTGGCTGAACCATGAAAAGTTACTAAGAGATATTACAATTTGTTAATTTACAATCTGTTAATTTGTTTATGACATTAGACCAGAATCTTTCAAATTAATATAAAACAAATATGTTGTAGCATGTGTGACATTGTCATATACGTAATTTGTAATAAATATTGTGAGTAATTGGTGATTAAACTATGTCAACCTTCCCTTGATGTCTATATTGACTTTGTGTGTCCACTTCCAGAACCTTGACCGTTGGTCAATGCGAGTATCCTGGCTCGAGCTACAGTTGATGTTCAAGCAGGCAGCACCCTCTGTGAGTGATCTTTGATGTCATCCAATACACATGAACCAATGAAACACCCGTGCCCGGGCACAGTGCGAAGGCAGAAGGCACATTCTGTTGTGCTCGGATTTCTTTTTTGAAATTTGTCACATTTAGTTTTTGTTGATTTTAATTAATCATTTCATAAAAACGTTTATTGTAAACTAAACGCTGGAATGTGTAAAGTTCTAGTCCTGTCTGCTCTGTGGTTCACTGTGGAAGCAGACACGCAAGAATATTGTACAATTTGCGCTGTAGACTCCTAAAATCATCACTACTGACATTCGTTTTTTGGGACAGTTGTCTGTGTCGTGGCTTGTACGGTTGTCTGGGTCGTGGCTTGTACAATTGTCTGGGTTGTGGCTTGTACAGTTGTCTGGGTTGTGGCTTGTACAGTTGTCTGAGTTGTGGCTTGTACAATTGTCTGGGTCGTGGCTTGTACAGTTGTCTGGGTTGTGGCTTGTACAGTTGTCTGGGTCGTGGCTTGTACAATTGTCTGGGTCATTGTTTGTACAATTGTCTGGGTTGTGGCTTGTACAGATGTCTGGGTTGTGGCTTGTACAGTTGTCTGAGTTGTGGCTTGTACGGTTGTCGGAGTCGTGGCTTGTACGGTTGTCCGAGTCGTGGCTTGTAGGGTTGTCCGAGTCATGGCTTGTACAGTACAGTTGTCCAAGTCGTGGCTTGTATGGTTGTCCGGGTCGTGGCTTGTATGGTTGTCCGGGTTATGGCTTGTACGGTTGTCCGAGTCGTGGCTTATATGGTTGTCTGAGTCGTGGCTTGTACAGTTGTCCGAGTCGTGGCTTGTATGGTTGTCCGAGTCGTGGCTTGTACGGTTGTCTGAGTCGTGGCTTGTATGGTTGTTTGAGTCGTGGCTTATACAGTTGTCCGGGTCGTGGCTTGTATGGTTGTCCGAGTCGTGGCTTGTACGGTTGTCTGAGTCGTGGCTTGTATGGTTGTTTGAGTCGTGGCTTGTACGGTTGTCTGGGTCGTGGCTTGTACGGTTGTCTGGGTCGTGGCTTGTATGGTTGTCTGAGTCGTGGCTTGTATGGTTGTCCGAGTCGTGGCTTGTACGGTTGTCCGAGTCATGGCTTGTACCCGAGTCGTGGCTTGTATGGTTGTCCAAGTCATGGCTTGTACAATACAGTTGTCTGAGTTGTGGCTTGTACGGTTGTTCGGGTCATGGCTTGTACGGTTGTTCGGGTCGTGGCTTGTACGGTAGTCCAAGTCATGGCTTGTATGGTTGTATGTCTGAGTCATGGCTTGTATGGTTGTCCGGGTCGTGGCTTGTACGGTTGTTCGGGTCATGGCTTGTACGGTTGTCCGGGTCGTGGCTTGTACGGTAGTCTGAGTTATGGCTTGTATGGTTGTCTGAGTCGTGGCTTGTATGGTTGTCCGGGTCGTGGCTTGTACAGTTGTCCGGGTCGTGGTTTGTACAGCTTCTGAGTCATGGCTTGTACGGTTGTTCGAGTTGTGGCTAGTATGGTTGTCCTGGTCATGGCTTGTACAGTTTCTTAGTCGTGGCTTGTACAGTTGTCTGAGTCGTGGCATGTACGGTGTGTCATACTTTGTGGCAGGAGATGAGTATGTTGCTTGAGAACATCTCCAAGGCAACCATCGACGTGTTCGAGGAGCAGACAGAGAAATGGACGAATCAGGGCTATTCGTCATGGCAACAGGCTGATGCCGACTCATGGTGAGAACATGTCTACTTTGTTGGTTCAGTCTCTAGATTCAACCATTCTGGATTTTCATAACTTGTGAGAGTTCCTTCTTCAAGGTGTCCACAGAACCAATGCTCGATCTTTGTGTCATTGAATTTACACTTTCCCCCGTTTCCAAGTCAGTCTGTTTGCAGATTAACACTTTAATTAATTAATTAACACATTAATCATAAGAGTTTTGCTCATTGCTCAACCAGAATATGCAGTTTGGACAATTAAAATAAGTATTAAATGCATTTTAATTGTCAAGATGAACAACGTGAAGGTCTGCTGAAATCACTGCATGATGAACTCGAGAAGTTTGTAAACAATGCCAAAGAGGTAGGACCAGGAGGAGATGTTTAATAGGACTGCTGTAAAGCGTCCTCAGTAGCCAAGGGTGGTAGTAGTGCTATGATACCCCTGGCATACTGACCTGTTGAAACGTGGCTTTATCAGTTTATCCCACACCATGTACACTGAATCATTTGTACTTCCTCTCACTTGCTGTCTTGGTTGACTTGTTTCTGAGAACCAGATACTTAAAATAAGTATTAAATGCATTTTAATTGTCCAAAGATTGCATTGCAAATACGTATTCACCCAGTGCATGCAATTATGTACAGACGACAGCTAGCTTTTATTATCTCCTGCCAGGGCGGACAATGACAGTGTGTGGCTGGTGGCGCCCCTAGTGGCCAGACTGCCAAGCAATGTCCAGGGCCGCGTGCTCAAGTTGGCTGGGCAAGTCCTCGAGACCGGAAGCAACTTCTGGTCAGCAAAGAACGCCAAGGACAAGGAGCGCCATCTACAAAAAAGGTAATCCGCTGCGCTACACATTTGTGGCCACTCAAGTAAAACCTCTGTCTAACTTAATGCCCTCGTGTTGTCATAATTGTTAACGAATTAAGGCTAGAATGAGTGAGATTACACTGTAAACACAAAGTCTCAGTGAATGTGTCTGTCATTCCTGTTGTAGCACGGCCCTACTTGGACACCAGCCCTTCCTGTCTCTCGTTCTCACATGCCTTCAAGGCCAAGATGAACAGCGTGAAGGTCTGCTGAAATCACTGCATGATGAACTCGAGAAGTTTGTAAACAATGCCAAAGAGGTAGTACCAGGAGGAGATGTTTAATAGGACTGCTGTAAAGCGTCCTCAGTAGCCAAGGGTGGTAGTAGTGCTATGATACCCCTGGCATACTGACCTGTTGAAACGTGGCTTTATCAGTTTATCCCACACCACGTACACTGAATCATTTGTACTTCGTCTCACTTGCTGTATTGGTTGACTTGTTTCTGAGAACCAGATGCGCCCAAATTTCAAAGAGCTTTTCCAGGAAATGCCTATCATTGCCCATCCGACCAGCAACGACGGGTGTACAACCAACCAAGTTGAGTTCTTGTATGCTGGCCTCGTAAATTCGAGCTCACAGTCTCATTGGTTAACACAGCAACTAAAAAATCAGCGTTTCAACAGGTCGATCTGCCAGGGGCACTGATGTAGTCTGCTGGTGGCGAGGGTGATACAAAATGGTTTTAGTGTTGGCACATTATTGGTACAAACTGTGACTGAAAGTAAATATTATATAGAAAACATGAAACTAATACAAACTTATACTAAAGATATAATTTAATATTAAAAAACACTATAAAAAGTTTCAATGGCAAACCAATTGCATTTCTAGCTGCCTCTAAATTTCAACTAAAGTTCACTAAACAAATTGTTTAATATACCATTTAATATATATCTTATTTTATGAAGTAAAGTGAGTTATAAGAAATTCTGAGTGGACAAATTATTAGTAAACATGGTAAGTGATATTTGTCAACAGAATGTTGGTTGTTTGCCTGATTAGGAGCAGGAACGCGGAGTCTCAACAGATGAACGACTTAAGTCTATGGTGGAGGAGGCTTTGCTGCTCAGGCTGAGTCTGGTAAGTGAGAAACATCTGTCAGGGAGGCAAACCCCATGTAGTCTGGTAAGTGAGAAACATCTGTCAGGGAGGCTAACACCATGTAGTCTGGCAATGGTCTAAATTGTTTGGACACCTGGATTGCTTGGGTGTTGTAATAATAGTTGTAAGTAGATCTGTAAAAACAAAATTTTCTATTTTAGCAATTGCCATAGTTCGAGTTGTGCAGTTATATACGTAGCATTATTTAGTTTCCTTGTATAATATGTCCCCAAGTATAATACTCACCCTGACTTGTTGCTAAAATGTGACAGAATTTCAGTTACCCTGTATAATACACACCCCAACTTTTTAACGTCAACCCTTGATTCTCATGTTTACTTTATCTCCAAACATATATGATAATAGATATCAGTGCATATGACATTTGCGTCACATTTGCCAAGTAATTGTCTATGTCACATTTGGCATGAGCATTACAACTTCCTTTAATGTTGAATGTCTGCATCACACATTCGCAAATATTCGCTTGTTTTCTCCACCAGGTGGGAGGCTTGTTTGACACGATTCAGAAGAACAATGGGAACGTCCAAGACTGGACGATCCTGCTGATACAACTGGTCAGCCACAGCGTTGTTGACATAAACAATAACAGGTGACTTTTGTTAGATTGATTTATATTCTGTGATTTGTTACTGTTTGAACTGTCAGGTAGAATAAACACAATCAGGAAACAGAAACATCCTGTGGTAAATGTGAGGTAGAAATTGTAAGCTTTGCACAGTCCGCAATGATTACAACATGTAATAATTACAAGGGTTACAGCTTATGTTTCAGTAATAGTTCTCGGCAATGTATATAAACGAATACAAATAGTTTTATTTCAGGTAAAAAAAACATATACATAAAAATATGCATTAAAAATTAATTAGTTAAATAATATAAATAAATATAAAAAGAACATAAGTTAAAAAGTATGTAAATACGTTAAAGAAATATGTGTTAAAAATATATAATAATACAAATAAAATTGTGGGAATAATACAAGTACTACTAGAAGGCTTAGGTTAGCAGACATGAAGATTTTATTTTGAATGACACTAGTTGTCACTACCATTTCCTTTTTATCAGTATCTATGATTTCAAATTCCTTGGTATAATTAGCTTTTATTCAAATGCCAGAATTACACATTTGAATTGAACTACCCCTTTTGTTATTGGACTTCACCTTGAAGATGTGAAGGCATTTACCATGAGTCGACTGTTGCAGTGAACTGTTCCGTGTCGTCGAGGACATGCTCTCTGTTCTCATCCATGGAACTCTGGTGAGCGACAGCTCTGAGAAAGGGGAAGAAAACAGGAAGACATACACCAGCCTCACTCGCAAACTCAAGGTCAGTCAAGGACAGTTGTAGCTGAGTCAAGGTTATTAAAGTCACTTGTGGTCATAGTCATTGACAAACTAATCTGGTTATTATTTTCCATTCATAGGCCTATTGGTCAAGTACATCATCATCATCGTAGCAAAACAATTCCACATCGGTATACATACATGTATCTTATTCAGTTCAAAATTCAACAGGGTGTGACATTTAAAAATAACACATTGATGCTAGTTGACTCATTTAATAAGCTCTATAAACTGCGTATTGGCGTATGAGAGTGCTGCGAGTACACAGTGGCTTACAGCGTGGTCCAAAATCATGGACCCTGATCACTGCGTTATAAAGTGGCTCGACTGTATCACTGATGTGTCCTTGGAAGATCACTCAAAGTCTGTGACTGCAATTAAGTGATGAGCCGTATACTATGACAACCCATGTCCTGTACTGTTTTGTGTTCAGTAGAATAAAAAGCGCATTTTTCAGTAACCAAACCATAAAACAGTGCTGCTGCAGAGTCTCACGCAAACATCGTGACACAGATGAAATGCACCTCCCTTTTTGTCAGGGTCTGTTGTGCGCACAGTCCTTGCAGGGCGAGGGCCACGTCACTTAGTCTGTTCCGCCCTCTCGACGAGTCGTCTCTATCTATTGCGATCTGATCTCTCTGACAGTGTCATTCCATCTTAATTTCAGTCTTCCGCTTCTCCTTCCACCACCCTCTTCTATTTTCCATGCTCTCTTTGTCAACCTGTCCTCATGCATTCTCTGTATGTGTCCTTTTTACTATATACTATAACCCTTAGTGACAAATGAGTGCCCCAAGCAGTGGGAAGCCTTCCCAATGCCACCATTTTGCCACCCAGAACTATGCCACTATTTTCCGCCCAGGACAATACCACCATTTGTGTTTCCATCATGTTGCCACCCAGGACAGTGCCACTATTTGTGCTGCCACCCAGGACAATGCCACCATTTGTGTTGCCAACATGTTGCCACCCTGGACAATGCCACCATTTGTGTTGCCTTTCAGCGAGAACTAGGGGAGTTACAGTCGGAATCCATTGATCAGATACGAACCCTTCTGCCGTTGCCGAAGCAGCATTATATGGTGATTACTAGTGAGCGCCACACATGTCAGACAGAGGCTCGGGGCCATCGTGCCATTGGCTTCGACACCATCGATGGAAAGCAGGTACGCATTTAAAATAATTTATCCGACTGTTGTCAAGCTAGGGATCATACCAAGGAATGCAACATGATTTTGTTTGTGAAAATGTTCATAAATGTTATTTTCATAATTAACAGTTAACCTAAATTAATTATAATTAATTATATTAATTTTATGGTGTAGCATGTTAATCTAATAAAAGTCCTGTTAATTGATTTATCAATTATTAAATTTATTAATCAAAAGAAAAATAAATGCACCTCATTTTAGTATCCCAAAGATTGTATAAAATTATCACAAAATATGTTTGTTGTTTTCTAACTATAGGTATGTTAATGTATACAAATGTTTAACAGACAAACAATATGACAATCAGTAATCTAACTTGCAAATATTAATAAAATTTGTTTGGTGAATTACCAACTATGATTTAATACTACTTAGCGATAATTACTAAAATTGGAAAGTATTCACAAGAAGTCTCATCATTTGAGGTTAATCGTCAATGTCTGGTTTCTAATTATTACTATGTGATGTAATATAAAAAAGATTATATAGCCTTATTATAGATCCCCATGAAATCAAACTATCCAGCTGTGTGGGCAGTTATGGATTATAACCCTGTGATACCTGGGTGCAACGTATGACCTTTGACCAGGGCTTGCAAGTGACGGGGCGACAACGAGTGAGTGCATGGGATATTCTGGAGGGCCACAAAAACCCTGCCCCCCTCAGTCTTGCTTGGTTCGGGGCAATCAGACAAGAACGCAAGGTGCTCAAGTATGAGGAACACTTCAGGTGAGGAGGGGTGGGGCCATGGGGGTGTGACAGTGGGGCCATGTGGTGTGACAGTGGAGCCATGGGGGTGTGACAGTGGAGCCATGGGGGTGTGACAGTGGGGCCATGGGGGTGTAACAGTGGGGCCATGGGGTGTGACAGTGGGGTGTGACAGTGTGACCATGGGGGTGTGACAATGGAGCCATCGGGGTGTGACAGTGGGGCCATGGGGGTATGACAGTGGGGCCATGGAGTGTGACGGTGGGGGTGTGACAGTGGAGCTATGGGGTGTGTCCATGGGGGTGTGACAGTGGAGCCATAGGGGTGTGACCATGGGGGTGTAATAGTAGGGCCATGGGGCTGCGACAGTGGGGCCATGGGGGTGTGACAGTGGGGCCATGGGGGTGTGACAGTGGAGCCATGGGGGTGTGACAGTGGGGCCATGGTGGTGCGACAGTGGGGCCATGGGGGTGCGACAGTGGGGCCATCGGGGTGCGACAGTGGGGCCATTGGGGTGTGACGGTGGGGGTGTGACAGTGGAGCCATGGGGTGTGTCCATGGGGGTATGATAGTGGAGCCACGGGGGTGTGACCATGGGGGTGTAATAGTAGGGCCATGGGGCTGCGACAGTGGGGCCATGGGGGTGTGACAGTGGAGCCATGGGTGTGTGACAGTGGGGCCATGGGGGTGGGGCCATGGGGGTGCGACAGTGGGGCCATCGGGTGCGACAGTGGGGCCATGGGGGTGTGATAGTAGGGCTATGGGGGTGTGACAGTGGGGCAATGGGGGTGTGACAGTGGGGCCATCGGGGGTGCGACAGTGGGGCCATGGGGGTGCGACAGTGGGGCCATAGGGGTGTGACAGTGGGGCAATGCGGGTGTGACAGTAGGGTCATGGGGGTGCGACTGTGGGGCTATGGGGTGTGACAGTGGGGGTGCGATAGTGGGGCCATGGGGGTGCGACAGTGGGGCCACGGGGGTGTGACAGTGGGTGTGACAGTGGAGTCATGACCGTGGGACTGTGGGGTGTGATAGTGAGGCCGTGACTATGGGGCCATGGGGGTGTAACCAAGGGGGTGTGACAGTGAGGCCGTGGGGGTGTGACAGTGGGGCCATGGGGGTGTGAGACCATGGGGGTGTGACAGTGGGGCCGTGACCGTGGGGGTGTGAGACCATGGGGGTGTGACAGTGGGGCCGTGACCGTGGGGTGTGACAGTGGGGCTGTGACCGTGGGAGGTGTCACAGTGGGGCCGTGACCATGGGGCCGTGGGGGTGTCACAGTGGGGCCATGGGGTACGACAGTGGGGCCATGGGAGTGCAACAGTGGGTGTGACTGTGGGGGTGTGACAGTGAGGCTGTGACCGTGGGTGGGGCCATGGAGGTGTGACCAAGGACCAAGGAGGTGTGACAGTGAGGCCGTGGGGGTGTGACAGTGGGGCCATGGGGGTGTGACCATGGGGGTGTGACAGTGAGGCTGTGGGGGTGTGACAGTGGGGCCATGGGGGTGTGATAGTGGAGCCGTGACTGTGGGGGTGGGGCCGTGACCGTGGGACAGTGGGGCCATGGGGTGTGATAGTGAGGACATGGAGGTGTGACAGTGGAGCCTAGGGGATGTGACAGTGGGGCTGTGACCATGGGGCCGTGGGACAGTGGTGTGATAATCTCATTCCTTAAAGATTACTTGATGGGAGCATCTTATTCCACGTTCCTACACTAACTGTTTCTCGCCATGTTGAAAATGTAAAAGAAATTTAAAATAGGTTTATTCGATTTGCAACCATAGAAGTAGAATATTACATATGAGCGCATATTAAAAATGTATAAAGCATTAAATACGATACAATTATACAGCATTTTACATATAAATAAATTAATAACATTTGGTACGGACCTTAAATGTGCTAATTTAATTTATAGTGCTAGATTTCTTTTAGACAAAATCTCTCCATTGCTCTCATTTGTTGTAGAGGTGGTGGAACTTTTGTCTTCCAAAAAGTATATATCTCACTCAGATGTATAGTTTTGTATATTTCGTGTACTTTGACACGACCCCTTCACTGTGCCCTCTTGCAGGATGCTGCTACTACACACACATTCCCTGATGAAGCCCGACAGTTACTTCCTGGAACCTCCACCCCTGCCCCCAGAGGAGCTTGACCCAGTTCCAGAGAAACAGGTGTGTGTCTTACTCAGTGACAACAGTACAGTGATGGTCAAAATCACACTGATAAATGTTTCATTAATCACACAATTATAGTTTAAACAAACAATGAGTTAGGTCAGTACGTTCGTTCTCTGGCTGATTGTCTGAAGCCCGCCATACACATATCGACATCTAGTTTGTTCTCTGGCTGATTGTCTAAAGCCCATCATACACATACTGACATCTAGTTTGTTCTCTGGCTGATTGTCTGAAGCCCGCCATACACATATCGACATCTAGTTTGTTCTCTGGCTGATTGTCTAAAGCCCATCATACACATACTGACATCTAGTTTGTTCTCTGGCTGATTGTCTAAAGCCCGCCATACACATATCGACATCTAGTTTGTTCTCTGGCTGATTGTCTAAAGCCCATCATACACATACTGACATCTAGTTTGTTCTCTGGCTGATTGTCTAAAGCCCGCCATACACATATCGACATCTAGTTTGTTCTCTGGCTGATTGTCTAAAGCCCATCATACACATACTGACATCTAGTTTGTTCTCTGGCTGATTGTCTAAAGCCCATCATACACATACTGACATCTGGTTTGTTCTCTGGCTGATTGTCTAAAGCCCGCCATACACATACCGACATCTAGTTTGTTCTCTGGCTGATTGTCTAAAGCCCATCATACACATACCGACATCTAGTTTGTTCTCTGGCTGATTGTCTAAAGCCCACCATACACATACCGAAATCTAGTTTGTTCTCTGGCTGATTGTCTAAAGCCCACCATACACATACCGACATCTAGTTTGTTCTCTGGCTGATTGTCTAAAGCCCATCATACACATATCGACATCTAGTTTGCTCTCTGGCTGATTGTCTGAAGCCCGCCATACACATACCCACATCTAGTTTGTTCTCTGGCTGATTGTCTAAAGCCCGCCATACACATATCGACTTCTAGTCGCCAACAGTTTGTCTGTCGACAAATATTTGGCAAATACCTATCGGCCGACTGTCAGCTGAACAATTTTTCACATGCCAGATGTCCACAAAAAGTGTTGCCAACTAAAAAAGTAGTTGGCAACTGGTGTCTATATGGCGGGCTTTGAACTTTCTAAGTGAAATACTGTTTTCTCATTTCTAAAATTGTAAACACTCCATGATGAGTCCCACTTCGTAGGTAATATTGTAAACATTCCATGATAAGTTCCACTTCGTAGGTAATATTGTAAACACTCCATGATGAGTCCCACTTCCTAGGTAATATTGTAAACATTCCATGATGAGTCCCACTTCCTAGGTAATATTGTAAACACTCCATGATGAGTCCCACTTCCTAGGTAATATTGTAAACACTCCACGATGAGTCCCACTTCCTAGGTAATATTGTAAACATTTCATGATGAGTCCCACTTCCTAGGTAATATTGTAAACACTCCATGATGAGTCCCACTTCCTAAGTAATATTGTAAACATTCCATGATAAGTTCCACTTCCTAGGTAATATTGTAAACATTCCATGATGAGTCCCACTTCCTAGGTAATATTGTAAACACTCCACGATGAGTCCCACTTCCTAGGTAACATTGTAAACACTCCATGATCAGTCCCACTTCCTAGGTAATATTGTAAACACTCCACGATGAGTCCCACTTCCTAGGTAATATTGTAAACATTCCATGATGAGTCCCACTTCCTAGGTAATATTGTAAACACTCCATGATGAGTCCCACTTCCTAGGTAATATTGTAAACACTCCACGATGAGTCTCACTTCCTAGGTAATATTGTAAACATTCCATGATGAGTCCCACTTCCTAGGTAATATTGTAAACACTCCATGATGAGTCCCACTTCCTAGGTAATATTGTAAACACTCCACGATGAGTCTCACTTCCTAGGTAATATTGTAAACATTCCATGATGAGTCCCACTTCCTAGGTAATATTGTAAACACTCCATGATGAGTCTCACTTCCTAGGTAATATTGTAAACATTCCATGATGAGTTCCACTTCCTAGGTAATATTGTAAACACTCCATGATCAGTCCCACTTCCTAGGTAATATTGTAAACACTCCACGATGAGTCCCACTTCCTAGGTAATGTAAACATTCCATGATGAGTCCCACTTCCTAGGTAATATTGTAAACACTCCATGATGAGTCCCACTTCCTAGGTAATATTGTAAACACTCCATGATGAGTCTCACTTCCTAGGTAATATTGTAAACACTCCATGATCAGTCCCACTTCCTAGGTAATATTGTAAACACTCCATGATGAGTCCCACTTCCTAGGTAATATTGTAAACATTCCATGATGAGTCCCACTTCCTAGGTAATATTGTAAACACTCCATGATGAGTCCCACTTCCTAGGTAATATTGTAAACACTCCACGATGAGTCCCACTTCCTAGGTAATATTGTAAACATTCCATGATGAGTCCCACTTCCTAGGTAATATTGTAAACACTCCATGATGAGTCCCACTTCCTAGGTAATATTGTAAACACTCCATGATGAGTCTCACTTCCTAGGTAATATTGTAAACATTCCATGATGAGTCCCACTTCCTAGGTAATATTGTAAACACTCCATGATGAGTCTCACTTCCTAGGTAATATTGTAAACATTCCATGATGAGTTCCACTTCCTAGGTAATATTGTAAACACTCCATGATCAGTCCCACTTCCTAGGTAATATTGTAAACACTCCACGATGAGTCCCACTTCCTAGGTAATGTAAACATTCCATGATGAGTCCCACTTCCTAGGTAATATTGTAAACACTCCATGATGAGTCCCACTTCCTAGGTAATATTGTAAACACTCCATGATGAGTCTCACTTCCTAGGTAATATTGTAAACATTCCATGATGAGTTCCACTTCCTAGGTAATATTGTAAACACTCCATGATCAGTCCCACTTCCTAGGTAATATTGTAAACATTCCATGATGAGTTCCACTTCCTAGGTAACATTGTAAATACTCCACGATGAGTCCCACTTCCTAGGTAACATTGTAAACACTCCATGATGAGTCCCACTTCCTAGGTAATATTGTAAACACTCCACGATGAGTCCCACTTCCTAGGTAACATTGTAAACACTCCATGATGAGTCCCACTTCCTATGTAATATTGTAAATACTCCACGATGAGTCCCACTTCCTAGGTAATATTGTAAACACTCCATGATCAGTTCCACTTCCTAGGTAATATTGTAAACACTCCATGATGAGTCCCACTTCCTATGTAATATTGTAAATACTCCACGATGAGTCCCACTTCCTAGGTAATATTGTAAACACTTTATGATGAGTCCCACTTCCTATGTAATATTGTAAATACTCCATGATGAGTCCCACTTCCTAGGTAATATTGTAAACACTCCATGATCAGTTCCACTTCCTAGGTAACATTGTAAACACTCCATGATGAGTCCCACTTCCTAGGTAATATTGTAAACACTCCACGATGAGTCCCACTTCCTAGGTAATATTGTAAACACTCCATGATGAGTCCCACTTCCTATGTAATATTGTAAACACTCCATGATGCGTTCCACTTCCTAGGTAATATTGTAAACACTCCATGATGAGTCTCACTTCCTAGGTAATATTGTAAACATTCCGTGATGAGTTCCACTTCCTAGGTAATATTGTAAACACTCCATGATCAGTCCCACTTCCTAGGTAATATTGAAAACATTCCATGATGAGTCCCACTTCCTAGGTAATATTGTAAACACTCCACGATGAGTCCCACTTCCTAGGTAACATTGTAAACACTCCATGATGAGTCCCACTTCCTAGGTAATATTGTAAATACTCCATGATCAGTTCCACTTCCTAGGTAATATTGTAAATACTCCATGATCAGTTCCACTTCCTAGGTAATATTGTAAACACTCCATGATCAGTCCCACTTCCTAGGTAATATTGTAAACACTCCATGATGCGTTCCACTTCCTAGGTAATATTGTAAACACTCCATGATGAGTCTCACTTCCTATGTAATATTGTAAACATTCTGTGATGAGTTCCACTTCCTAGGTAATATTGTAAACACTCCATGATCAGTCCCACTTCCTAGGTAATATTGTAAACATTCCATGATGAGTTCCACTTCCTAGGTAACATTGTAAATACTCCACGATGAGTCACACTTCCTAGGTAATATTGTAAACACTCCATGATGAGTCCCACTTCCTAGGTAACATTGTAAACACTCCATGATCAGTTCCACTTCCTAGGTAATATTGTAAATACTCCATGATGAGTCCCACTTCCTAGGTAATATTGTAAACACTCCACGATGAGTCCCACTTCCTAGGTAACATTGTAAACACTCCACGATGAGTCCCACTTCCTAGGTAATATTGTAAACACTCCATGATAAGTCCCACTTCCTAGGTAGTATTGTAAATACTCCATGATGAGTCCCACTTCCTAGGTAATATTGTAAACACTCCACGATGAGTCCCACTTCATAGGTAATATTGTAAATACTCCATGATGAGTCCCACTTCCTAGGTAATTAGGTAATATTGTAAACACTCCACGATGAATCCCACTTCCTAGGTAATATTGTAAACACTCCACGATGAGTCCCACTTCCTAGGTAATATTGTAAACACTCCATGATGAGTCCCACTTCCTAGGTAATATTGTAAACACTCCATGATGAGTCCCACTTCCTAGGTAATATTGTAAACACTCCATGATGAGTCCCACTTCCTAGGTAATATTGTAAACACTCCACGATGAGTCCCACTTCCTAGGTAATATTGTAAATACTCCATGATGAGTCCCACTTCCTAGGTAATTAGGTAATATTGTAAACACTCCACGATGAGTCCCACTTCCTAGGTAATATTGTAAACACTCCACGATGAGTCCCACTTCCTAGGTAATATTGTAAACACTCCACGATGAGTCCCACTTCCTAGGTAATATTGTAAACACTCCACGATGAGTCCCACTTGATAGGTAATATTGTAAATACTCCATGATGAGTCCCACTTCCTAGGTAATTAGGTAATATTGTAAACACTCCACGATGAATCCCACTTCCTAGGTAATAGTGTAAACACTCCACGATGAGTCCCACTTCCTAGGTAATATTGTAAACACTCCATGATGAGTCCCACTTCCTAGGTAATATTGTAAACACTCCATGATCAGTCCCACTTCCTAGGTAATATTGTAAACACTCCATGATGAGTCCCACTTCCTAGGTAATATTGTAAACACTCCATGATGAGTCCCACTTCCTAGGTAATATTGTAAATACTCCATGATGAGTCCCACTTCCTAGGTAATTAGGTAATATTGTAAACACTCCACAATGAGTCCCAATTCCTATGTAATATTGTAAACACTCCACGATGAGTCCCACTTCCTAGGTAATATTGTAAACACTCCACAATGAGTCCCACTCCGTATGTAATATTGTAAACACTCCATTATGAGTCCCACTTCCTAGGTAATATTGTAAACACTCCACGATGAGTCCCACTTCCTAGGTAATATTGTAAACATTCCACGATGAGTCACACTTCCTAGATAATATTGTAAACACTCCTAAATGAGCACAGATAGAACTCTTAGGCATATAATTATCTACCGAACAAATCAGTAAGACAATAGTTGCACTTGTAGTGGAACAGTTTACAATCTGGGTATTTAGGGGACTTTCCAGCTGTTATCACATATTGACATTAACAACATTACAAAAAAGTACCACAATATGTTTTCTTACAAAATGTTACAATGACTTAAACAAAATTGTGGTAAGAGAAGCTGTTTAAAAAAGTTTACTTACCATAATTTTCAAGTTTATAGAAAAATTCATGAAGTATCGTATTTCATTGAATGTATTCTATGCGTTATTAACATGTTTTTGCGAGCAGGAAACAAAGTTGGTTGAGCAGCACACAGAGCGGAAACAACCAGAGGCAACAGTAAAACGCAAGAAGACAAAGACGAGACGAGCATCACGGTCCACAAGTGTCACCAGTGTCAACACGTCCTACATCAATGTGAGACACCTACACAACCTGTCTGTTGCCAGTCGATGTGTCACCCTCCTCACAACTGTTTAGAATCACTGTGGTCGTATTTAAGTTAATGGTACACAAAATTTATTGCATTGTTATGTTCAGGCTGCATGGGTCCACATACCATGGCAAGTAGTAAATGTCCTTGTCTACATAGCAAGTATATGTCTAATTAACCACATCATCTTCTATTTATTTGGGTGATTTAGCAACAGGTATATGTTTGGCTGTTTTAATCTGCTTGGTCTGCTTTAACAACAAGTATCGGTGTAATACCATGTCAGGTTTTCATATGTTTGTCTACTTAGTTACAGGTATATGATTTGCATATCCTCTTTCAATCTACTTGATATACTTATTATTAGGTGCAGCCATGTTATGTTTCAATCTACCTGTATGTTTATCAAGACCATGTCATTGTTTCAATCTACTTGGCCCACTTGGTTTAACCGTGTCATATGTAAGTCTACTTGGTCTACTTACACAACAAGTATACGTTTAACTACACTGTGCTGTGCTCCACCAGCCAAGCAACATGCCCCAGATGGGATTCCGTCAAGACATGTATGGTGGTGCTCTCCCCCCTGCCCAGTCCAGCTGGGCGTATCGCCCCTCACAACCACAGCACCCGGGGTACTACTCGCAGCAACACCTGGCACCTGGTGAGTCAACATGACACTAATGTTGTCACTTCTAAATCTGATGACAGTTGCTGACGGTACAGAATAATGCTAGCAGTAGTGCATGACAACTGCTGACAACTGCTGACAGGGTCTTTGATGACTGCCAGCAGTTTAGACACTATCATTTGTATAAAACAAACCTGGAAACAGTACAATAGTTTAAGACTGTTGTAATGCTGACTACAGTAGAAGCTGCCAGGGTCTCTGATGCAGGGATTGCTAATATTATTTCTCATGAATTTACTAAAAGGTGTATAGTCAGGTGAAGACATTTTATTTTTTAACCAAATTTGTTATGTGAGCATACATAAATAGCTGGAAAGGACTAGACAAATAAAAAATATATAACATGTCAGTTCGGGCTGTAATGTACATTTGGTTGATCAGAGGAAACCAAAAAATGTTGCCATGTGTAAAGTATCGATTTTTTTTAATATGCAATTTTTTTTAAATCTGAAGAAACATTTGCACGAGAAATACAGCCATACAGCCTCACTGTTCACATATTTTAATGTAAAAAATAAGAGTGCATCATTTCATTGATCTATCGTATATGTAGATTGTCCATTGCTATGGAAGAGTTGTGGAAAACTTTAAATCCTCGAGTGGGTCACTTCAACCATCCATAACTTCACACACACATAATTGACTTACAAGGATGATGTTGGTGCCAATGTAAAGTTGAAATGCTGCCACTTAACATTCCACCAATAACTTCTCAATGTCAACCTGTGCTTTACGGTCTGAACCAACACAGCTCGTCATATATGTCAAGATTTTAATACAAAATATTTTTATCATTATAGTGTACTAAGCGAATCAAAATAACAACATTTTCATAACTGTTTGTGAATTCAGCTGATGAAATACTTGATAAATAATGTCATTGCATACAGTTGTTAGTATTACATATATTCACCCAACCAGTGTACTGGTGGGAATGTCTTCCTGTATACCGTCCTAAGTACCCCCGATATTGCCCCAGGAGGCCCCAGATTCAGCCCCCAGAGTGCGCCCAGACAGGCTCTCAGCTCGTACCTGCGGGCGCGGGGCCAGTCAAACCAGGATGTGTATCTCCATGGCAACTCTGGACCAATCCCTACGCATCAGCTGCAGCAGATCAATCCAGCTATGATGCAGAAACAGCAGCAGCAGCAGCTGCGACAGAAGCTGCGGCAACAACAACAACACCAGCAGCAGGCTTACATGAACCGCTTGAGTGGTGGAACAGAGACAACTGCTCCCATGTACGGACAGCAGCAGCAGCCCACGTCCATGATGCAGGGCATCAACTACCCCCAGATGGCAGCACAGGGTAAGTAGGCCATAGTCCATTGTTCAACACTACACATTTTGGTGTAGATTGTGCATGTGTAGGGTGAAATAAACTCTACCCACCCATGGGTATGTTTTCAGACAATCCTATGCATATTAGTATATTTTATAACCAACGACACTGTAATCGGCTGCTACAATACAACACAATTACATAACAAAGTATAAGTTGAATATGGGTCAGGGAGACTCCTATTAAGGCCAGGCTTGGTCGCTAGCATAGGAGCCACTCTGATATATATTTAAATTATAACCTCAACATTTTTAATTTGCATGTGGAATAAGAATTAAAAAAAGACATTAGTTACGAATATAATGCAGTAAATTGGCTACTGTTGTGGCAGATATCTATCAACAACACATCAGGGATAACAGCTTATTCACTCTGTATTTCGGTTTGGAATATTTCTTGTTCAATATGGTCCATTGTTCAACGTGTACTGTGATGGTGACTACTATTATTCATTTGTAACGGTAAGTGCTGTAGGTAAACGGGTAACGTCTGGTGTTTGTATTTATAATAAAGTTATTCGTAAGAGGTCTTATACTATTAGTCACTTGAACTTTTTAAAAATTGTGTTAGTATGTGCATTGTATTTGCTCAGATTTATCAGTCGTAGTGCTCTCTTTTGTATTTTAACTATTCGTTCACATCAGTAGCCTTGTGCAGTAGTTTATGTGTGGAAGAATCAGTCAATTGTACAATGTTAATTTATTTTTGTTGGTAAAAAGTGTTTTAATTTATTTAGAATTCCAATAATTTGTTAACATTTGTTGGCAATTTTAGCGGTATGGGTTCTCCAATAAAAATTTATTTTTGATGGTTAAACCTAGAACATTTCAATTGTAGACTCTTTCAACAAGGGTGCCTTTTATTTGTGCCCGATTAACTTTCTTATGTGTTGTTGTATGCACAATATATTTAGTTTTACTTATGTGAAGAGATAATTTATTAATGTTGAGCCATTCGTTTACATCGCTTAGTTCGTTGTTTATAACATCTGCCATATTTTTTTGTCATATTTGAGTGACACCATTGACTGAAGAGTAGTAGGCAGGATAGTATCATTTGCATACATTATGAAGTTGAACATTTAATTTGCATTTGGTAAGTCATTAATTTATATTATGAAAAGTAATGACCAAGGATAGATTCTTGAGGTACCACTGTGGTAATATTTATGATATCTGATTTAACTTTATAGGTTTCTACACATTGCTTACGATTTTGTAAGTAACGTTTGAATAAATTTATTACTATGTTCCTTATGCTATAATGAATTAGTTCACTTGTTACCAGAATGTCTACGTAATGTACAAAAGTTGTACAATTTCTAATTTTAACACATTTTCTTAATTTGAACAGTGTTCAGTATAATTAATAACATTATTTTAAATATATATATATATATATATATATATATATATATATATATATATATAATATATATATATATATATTGGGCATAGTAAGCCAGGCGTTGGGTTGTGGAGCCCACATTTCTTTGTTTTAAATTTCTTTAAATGTGGGCTTACACTTAATCCCCACAAAAAACGTCATTCATTTGGCCTTTTATTCCCCACAATAAACGTCATTCATTTGGCCTTTTCATGTCTATATCTGTGTTGTGTTGTTGCTAGTTTTATATATATATATATATATATATATATATATATATATATATATATATATATATATATATATAACTCCCCGGATAACATAACATCATCCATGTGCAAACAGCCACGTATAGTGCCACGTGATCTAGGCACCATTTCCCCTATCAGAAAATACGCTATGAATGCAAGTACTTTCATGGCTCGGAGCATAAGACACTTATACCAAGATGCAAACATGGTGGGTAAAGCATGCACTAAGCGACTGAGTACAGGGAGTGTGACAGGCAGGCAGACGTCAGGGACTGTTTCCAGATTACGAGCTCCTGCCAACAACTTAGATACCATAAAGCAATTACATGGGTCATGGAAACCATTGATTTTGTGGAAATAAGCCACCGCTGATACAGTAGAAACAATGGATGCTGGGGCAGAGCCACTGGCATACAAATGTACAATAAAAAGCAACACCATTGCTACAGAATGATATATATATATATATATATATATAAAATATTTTATTACAAGCATAATTATGTGCATTTTTATTTATGTGTTAGTTTTATTGTAAATTGCATTGATCTGCAGGAATTTGCACCATAAAAGAACCAAATTTATTGTTATTATTTTCTGAGCTGAGAATTCTATGAATATCCTAGGCATATATTAGAATATACCTGACACTATATCTGACAATCCTACACAGCCATGCCATGCCAACGCTTACACAGCCATCCAATTTGAATTCTACTCATTACTTTTGCCCAAATGTTGGCAACCGAGTCAGTGTCTCTGGTGGAGATGCTGTTGACATGTTTACTTTATCACAATTGAATTTGTTCATTCTTACTAAGAACTTGTTCCCAAATATTGTAATGCTAGAATAACCAAACTGTTGGTTTTACGGGTCTAATGACAACAGGTTCTGGATGGTGTTATCATGCACTTACCATGTGATAGTGTAGATTATTCAGAGGTGAAAAATGTTTCAATTGATGCAAATGCCATTTCTCAATATCAAGTGCAGATGTTTTGCTTATGCATTTGTAAATGCATTTGAATTCAATTTGAATGTCCACGAGGCATTGATGCCACTGTATGCATTTTGTTGTGTGTTGTAGGCATGGCGCCTGTGTACCGCAGTTATCAGAACGTGCCGCCCCAGTCAATGATGGAGTCAACCAGCAACTCACCAATGATGGGGTCATCTTTCAACCAGCCATACCAGGGCCCCTCCATAGGGGTACCAACCCTGCCCCCACAACAGGGCAGCGGCTACATGGGGCAGCAGCCCCCTCAACAAACACAATTTTCCTCAGGTGCCAGGTAGGTTCAACATTTTACTTATTCATTGTCTTTAGTCCTGTGTCATGTGACCAGACCTGGGTTCGATTCCGACTCCGATTCCTACTCCAGCAGACCGTTTCGATTCCGATTCCAACTCCAGTTGTCTCGATTCGAATCCGACTCCAGCTGACTTTTGCGATTCCGATTCTAACTCTCGTTGTCTCAGTTCGATTCCGACTCCAATTCCGATTCCAGTACAACTTTTGATTCCGATGCTGACTCCAGCACAACTTTTTATTTAATCCTTTAGAAGGGTTTGTATGATTCTGTGCAAACACTACCAGTGAGAAATCAGTAAAAGTAAATTGCAATTAGCCATGGTCTAGGTATGACCAGGCCAGATCTGAACCAGGCATATGAAGACTCTTCTGACAAACTGCCAATAAAACCAAAGGGTTTAATCCTTCAAAGGGATCTGTGGCTTTTCTGACCAAACACTAGCAGTGACTGGCCAGTGAGCAGTGAGATACCAATAAAAGTAAATTGCAATTAGCCATGTCCCATGTGGAAGGACCTGTGGCTTTTCTGTGCAAACACTAGTAGTAACATTCATGACGATTCCGATTCCACTCAATGTGACTCCACTCCAAATGATTCCGACTCCGATTCCGCTAAATTAACTCCAAACGATTCCGACTCCACTAAATTAACTCAAAACGATTCCGACTCCGGAATCGTCCTTGGATTCCGATTCCGGAATTGGAATCGACCCAGGACATGACTCATGTCCATTAACGTCCTGACATGTACTGTCAGTCAGCTGTTCAGTCCTGAAATGTCTTGTCAGTTAGCTGTTTAGTCCTGATGTGTCCTGTCAGTCAGCTGTTTAGTCCTGAGATGTGTCCTGTCAGTCAGCTGTGTAGTCCTGACATGTAGGTGTCGTGTGAGTGACCTGTGTAGCTGATATGCGTGACACGGGTAATTGACACGTGTGATATGCATAAGTGACACATGTAAGTGACCCACGTAAGTGACAAGTGTGAGTGACATGTGTGAATGATACTTGTGAATGACACATGTGAGTGACACACGCGTGTGTTGTATGTTGACAGGTACGTGTCGGTGGGCGCCGCTGGTCTGCGTGGCTCAGACTCTGGCATGGCGGGAACCACCAGCATGGATGTTGATGGTATATCTGGCTACAGCCAGATGGTGCCACAGACTGGTGCAGCAGCGCAGGGTGGCGCCGGTTACATGAGTGCCATGCAGCAACAACAGCAGCAGCGACTGCAGCAGATGCGCCAGCAGCACCAACAGCAGCAGCAACAACAGCAGATGCTGGCCATGCAGCAGCAGCAGCAGCCAACGCCACAGCAAATGCCACAGCAGCAGCGGACAGCGACAATGATGCCGCAGCAGCTGCAGCAGCAGATGTCCACGAGCCACGGACAACCCCCACAGTACAATTCTTATCCTCAGTATTAGGGTGGCTGACCAACATTGCTACATGATATAATTCTACTGCCACCACCAGTCTAAGTCCTAGATCATAACTCTAACAATGTGTATATGAACTTAGATGGAACTCCACCAAATCACCACCTTGCTATTGACTCTAAAAAATTTACCGTTTTGAGCAGTATCCATAATATTGATATTAATAATGAACATGCAAGAGGTTCTGAATTAAGTGATCACCTAGACCCTAACTTATGTTGGAGTTCTACCTTATGAGTTCTATTACTGGTAAATCTATTAAAATAATAAACTGACCAGTCTACTAACTGAGCTGTATAACTAGGTTGTCCAGTCTACAAGCTTACCTCATCGAATAATAAGATTGTTCAAAGTAATTTGTTTTCATATAAGTTATTGTAATTATGTTATGTACAGTAATGGTATATACACTGTCTGTAGATGTATATTTAAGTGTCTAGTTTAGATGGCTTGCTGGTGTGTGCGTGCGTGCGTGTGTGCGTGCATACATGCGTGCGTGTGTGTGCGTGGCATATTTGGATTTGTGCACCATATGGAGGCATGTGCAAGAATTAAATGTTTGTACCTGCCAAGATCCTTTTATTTATTAAAATATTTATTAGAAATATGTGAAATTTGGTGTTAACTGTATATAGCTGTATAAGTAAAGAGTAGTTAACCCTAAAACGTTGCCGTCTGAATGGAGGCATGTTTGTGTCGAAAAAGTCATCAGGCAGAAGGCTTCAAAGAAGCTTGTTGAGGATAGAATAAAATGCTTGTGTGAACAACCACATGTGCTCACAAATGCACCAGCAAAGCACAAGCTGCAAGTGTGTACATTGCTTCCTAAAATTCTATTTTCAGAAATTCACTGTTTGTGGGTAAGTCATTACAAATGTTAGGGGAGAAATCATTTACAGTGTGGTGGAAATAAATTTCTGAACTGATCATTGGCAGTGTTTATTATCTGGATCAGAGTGAAATTGGGGATAAGATGCCATTGGAGATAACGCTGTTTGGTGGGAACTAGAAATGTTTGATAGTGATCACCAGCAATCACTAGGCAGTAAATGCAGATGTCAGTCGTGTTATGATAGGTCTACTCAGTTATGTATTACATAATGTTTAGAAAGATTTGTCAAGACTAAGCTGGTTTTAAGTGCTTTCAGTGTGAAATAATTTAATTGGTAAAAAAGTTGTAGTTGTGTTGGATCGATAGGAAAGTTAGGAAATCTGTTTGAGGCATTGTGGTATTGTGAAGTCAGTTGTAACTATAAAATGATGGTTGAGATGAACATGTTGTTAACCAGATTGGTAGACAAATATTTGGTTGTATGTGAATAAAGAATGTAATACATATCCTGATTTTATTATTACCCAGGACATTGTTAGGAATCCACTTACTTGTCTAATATTTAACAAAATTTCTTAATTCATAAGTGTCATAGTCTAGCAAAATTCGCTCACCAAATGAAAATATGTTTGTATACACCTATTCCTATATTTGCCAGTATGATATGGCTGTGCTGTTTATGTCAAAACTCAACTCGTAACATATTGTGGCTTTGTTTACTAAACTAGTCCTCTTTTTGAGAAAAGTACACGTTTGTTTGAGACTGTGTTGGTTCTGTGCATACCGGCCTCCCTTAATATGTCACGATAGTCTAGATTACCCGATTTTTATTGAACTGTGCATGCACTTATTGGTCTCGCTGGTTAACATGATGTCAACTGGAAAAATGACTTGCATCTCCCACTTTTAGAACACGCTCTGAATAAGTCAGTGATGTGATATTCTTGTTTTTAGTTGCACATGGTTAGTTTTTATTTTCTCATGCATAGCCCAAAACCATGACTTTTGTTACTAACAGTGATACTGGTATTGTAGTTGACAATGTATCATAAATTTTTAGTTTCATTAGGTTATATATTTAATCACAACATTAATTTTATGTAACGGTGAACAATGCATATTAATAGATCAGCCAATCAATTTGAATAAATGCAGCACTATGGGAATGTTAAATTCAGGTTTATGAAAATAATTTTTACCTTGCTTGTTAGTGCATAGGCATAGTTACCATCAGATGGCCCCCTAATCGTACTACACTGTACTGGTCATTCATTTTGTTGCTATATTTACCAGGCATGTCAGCTCATTTGAATGTAAATGTTTCAATGTGCAATGTGTACCACCGTATCACGTACAAATGTTTTGGTGTGGCATACAGATGGTTTGCTTATGCATTTGTAAATGCATTTGAATTAATTTTAAATGTTTTTATTTAAGATTTGTGTTATATTTGGAACAAAAACAAAACTTACAGAACACATTATTATTATTTTATTAAAGTACCAAAGTTATATGTACTATATATGCATAATAAAAGTCTGCATTTTAAATGCATTTGATTGGGTATTTGAAAAAAATGTTTGGGGATGCATTCAAATGCATATGTGTAGGGTATGCATTCAAACATAAATGCACTGAAAATGTCATGGCTGCATTTGAATGCACATTCAAATACTTAACATTGAAATGTACTGGTATTTATATGTATGATTAATATTATAAAATACCCTAATGTAAGAGTATGAATTGTTTTACTTTAATTCCTCTTATATGGCATTGAAACCTGCGAACAAAAGGTTTGGGTTTGTTTGACGTACCAGATACCTGTTCGGTCGACAGCTGCGTAAGGAACCTGTGTTGGTTGTTATAAAGAAAACAAGGAACGCAGTGCTAAATATTAATTCCATTTTATTGTGTCAGTTGTGTCAATATAAGTGAAGTTTCGAATGCATTGTATACACTTATATAATAATAGTATTCTACTTATAATTTATGAATTAGCATGAGAGTCAATTTGATTGGTTGCCCAAATTCCGTGCAAATATTTGGGTATTGAGGGGTAAGACCACAGTTAAACTGCAGAATGCTTCATGAATGTATAGAGATAGAAACTATGCATATTGCCAATTTCAGTGATTTTATTTGCCAAGAAGTAACTGTATTCAGCCAACACGTTTGTTGAAATATATTGGACTTTTGCCAGTGAGATGTTGCAGTATGAAGCAGATTTGAAGACACATGTATTTTTGTGGTGACATCATTCCCGATACACCAGTAATCATAATACTTTTGTGAAAACTGCCAGTTTTGATGGTAAGCGGTGATTTTTACAAAACTTGTTCGGTACATTGGTAACAGTGCCAGAGCATGCTGTGAAGCTAAAAAATATTTTTAAAAAAAATAAAAAATATTTTCTTATAATAATATAAATATTTAAGGTCACATTTTGTTACAATAATATAAATTGGTTATGGTAAAATGTTCTTACAATATAAAACGTTAACATGGCAACCAATGGGAACATCAACAGCGGTATGTTCGCTGGGGTAGGTCATTATTTAGTTTACCATAGGGGACCACGTTAACGTTTGTAATGCTGTATGCAAAATAACAATTCAGATTTTAACAATGGCACAAGTTGTATGTCGTGTACGTCACTAACCAGCTGTTTTCGTCAAATCCTATAATAATTATTTATTTTCCGAGAAAATCAACAGGAGATACGTACTCATCTCTGGGAACTCACGTAGCTTAGGCTGTCAAACTGAACAGTCCCTAGTGCAGTCTCGCTTATCGCGATCGGCTGAATCCGCCGAGAAGAGAGTCTGGCAGTACAGGCGTGGTTTCATTGTAGCCCATCATTTACCACTCCATTTCGTGTAGGCGTTCCCGTGCGGTGCCAACAGCCAATTAACCAACATCATTGTCGAGATGCTACTTTAAATTTGTTTGCATGATTTAACTCTTCAGTCGGACAGTTGTGTTCATTAATGTAATCAAAGTTTAAAGTTAATTAGAATTGCACCGTATCAACTTATAAAAGTGAACTCTTTTTTTAAATAAATTAGTGCGGATGACATCGTAATTAGCTAATTATGCATGCGCCCAGAATTCATCACGATGAAAATCCCACTCTGCATCCAGGCGAAGATGCATGTGCGCGACAAACGGTAGCGCCACTGCGGGGTACCCAGATAATAATCGAGGCTACCCTTTGGAATATCAGCTTCCAGGTAGCGCTACGTATATGCGTCGAACGAAATTCGCACAAAATAATTCTTAGTCTACTGAACTTAATTAGAACTAGTTGAACAATTTAACATGCTTGCATTGTTATAATTATGATGTTTTGCAATGTAATGCGCATAGCCATAGAAGCTCAGAACATCCGGGACGTTAGCAATTAGGCGGCAAGTGCAGAGTTGCGTGCAGGTAACGAATGGTATGTAGATGTTTAACCATAAATTTTACGTTGTTTGGTATACGCATGGAACACTGTTGCAACTAGTGTGATAAAATATACTAACGACTTGTTAATGGCGTGGGATAAATTTACTGGTTCGAATGCAGAGACATTTATATTATTAGGAACGTTGAGTCCGTGACTTCAGTGCAACCGGAATATGGCGTCCCTCGTTCAAAAAGTGGGTCATTGTCCCACAAAATAGCACGGCCGTTTCTTCCTCCTAGTACGCGCTACCAGGTAAATACCGGTGACGTGCAAGAATATTCAGTCTACGCACATTAATCCGTTTCACGAGCATTTTTCCGTTGCTCGCCCAAATACCGTCCTGGCGAGTGTTTTTTTTATACTGAGCACCAGCTGTCGAATACGTTTTGAAAGTTGTATTACTAAAAAAACTGGTGAACCTCCAAAGTTCCCACTTTGCGTAGGTTACGCAAATCATTCAAAGGAAACATTTAGCAGTCAACGTAAAACCGGCCTCGGTGGACGTTTTGGCTGTGCCTGTCAGTAGTTCCACTACCCTTCACTACTGTATTTGCACATCGAAATGAGCGTCTTTTTCACAAAAAGTTATACCTATCACACCTGCATTTCGTTCAGATATATTAATGAGTTATAAAAAATAAAAGCAATAAAGGAGGTCAATACTGGGTGTAAATGTTTTGTCCTTCTGTCACTGTTCCCATTTCGCTACCGTCTCCACCACCTGTCACCACTCCCTCTATCCCTCACTGTTATTCTCCACTCTCCTCCAAAACCCACCTGTCTTCACACAGTCCTCCCATCTTTTTCACGAACATCGCTGATCCAACCAGACATCAGCTGATTCTAGGCTTCTTTCCACGCCTTCATTTCAAGCATGAAACTTGTTAGATATGTAGAATAACATATAAGGATCATTTTCAGATTCACAATGAATTTAGCATAAAAAGTGCATACTACTGAAATGGCATATAACTAATAATTTTTAAAATTACCCTGAACCAATTTTTACATCTCACGTGGGAATTTAAACAGGTTGTATACTTCTTGTTAATCAGAGTATCATGTTAGACGATCTTACCACAAATCTGACACGCAAGTTTTGCTCAGTTCCTAACTTCTATTCAAAGCATTCAAGGGCGACTTGGTAAGAGCCTTGGTAGGCCTTCTCATTGTCAAATCAAAGGGAAGCCAACTTCGGCTAAATACTGCTGATGTCAGATGCCATTATTCAAAACAAAAAGACCTGCTCAATGAAACAATACAAGAGTGTCCAGCCAATTACTACAGCCTCCCCACACTGCTAACACACACAAATCAAAGGACAAATGATGTGAAACAAACTGCTTAGTAAAACAAAGCAAGAGTAGTGATGTCAATTAACATAGCCTTCAAATATTGTTAACACACACAAACCAAAACCAACCAACATACAAGATCAGCTCAATAACACAATACAAGAGTAGGGTGCCAATTACTATGACAATTCAAAGGACTGTGTCATAATTTCAGGGTAATGTAAAAATGTTAGGGTAATATAAGTGCTGATAGGTGTATTATAATTATGGAGTACACTCTAATGAATTCATACACTTGTATACGAAAATAAAAAAGTTTATCTTCGATAATCTCTAGAAAGTCAAAACGAAAACACAAAACATTTTATATTTTTATTAATTATATATTAATATTTTATTAATAATAATAATTTAATAATATAGATATCACTTCTGCAAATATACATTAATATATGACATAGGCCTACAATATCCCGGTAATTATTGCCAGGGTTGCGAGTGATGTGTTTCAAGAATATATGGGATAACATTTGGATTCAAAGTTAATATTTAGCAACAACAATGATAACAGTTTTTATTACGCATAAACAATATAACAAAATAATATTTATGAACACAGCAATTATAGTATAATTGGTGTGGTTATTTACCTCTGGGCTGACCTATCTCTAACTAAGGTCGCGCAAATCAATAATCTAGGGATCGATTTAATGTAAAAGTTGATTAAACAGTGAAAACAACAATTTTAATAATTGTTCCAATTCGTCTTTCAACTGCTCTGAACATATAAATTCACAACGCACATCTCCGGTAACACTTGACATTGATTCACTGTTTCATGTGCGGATGACGAATTCATATTTTTGCGCACCGAATTTGAGTTGAGTGTTTGGTAGTACAGTAGTACCTGCCTTCAACGGACCCTCCGATGAGCGGACACCTGCTATGGCGGGACACTTTCTCAATGTACCGACTGTTTTACCATGTTAATGTCCCTCTGATGAGGGGACACCTGGTGAACACGGACGGCGGACAGGATATTTTGGTTTTCTGTCCCTGCTAAGGTGGACAGTAATCATTATTTTCGTAATTTTTTCTCAAAATATTTTATTTCCAAAATGGCGATGGACAGCAGCACGGTGTGTAGTGGGAAAAACAACGTTATATCGCGAATTCGGATATTAGGCTGTTGGTCATGGACCCCGATTTTCTGCCGCCGGGGGAAATGCCAAATGGGCCTGCTTAAACCTACTTAGAATTGCTTTGGCAATTCTCAAGAAACAGGTGAACAATGTCAACGACAATGAACGACTGTCAACAAGTTGTTTATTTGGAGCTGCCGCCGGGGGAAATCGCTGATGTTAGCTTTGCTTAGACGGTTTGAAATTGCAATCGAGATTCACAAATACGCCTCGCATAAGAATCAGATAAACAGTCATAAATGCAATTTAGTATGCAGTACTAATATGACACTGGGGTGAAATAGCATGCCTCCAATCTAAACGACGTGAAACCAACATGCCAAAGGCGCTACCGGTGCGTGAAAATATGAATTCATCATCTACAGATGAAACAACGAATCGATGCCAAGTCGTGCATCATAAATTTATGCTTCGGTCGAGATCAGTTGAAAATCGAGGTGAAACGATTATTAATTCTGCCTATTGTCGTTTTCTATGTTTAATCAGCATACATACTGCGTGTGTCAACTCATATGCATTTTCGGCTGCTCAAATCCAGGTTATTATTTTCGATTCGTAGGCCTATTAGTTTAGTACATCGTCATCATAGTTCCATAACGGTATACATACATGTATTTTATTCAGTTAACGATTAAACAGGGTGTGACATTTAAAAATAATACACATTGATGGTAGTTTACTCGTTTAATATGCTCTGTAAACTGCATATTGCCGACAGTGCTGCAAGCACACTTTGGCTTCGACAGCGTTATTGGACTTGGAGCAGCGGGCGGCAATCGCTGTTGGTTAGTAGCACCCTGGTGGCAGACATGGGAACACCTAACGTGCTTTATTTCAGCCCTCCACTCCAGCATGCCTGTCCCTCCGATGAGGGGACACCTCCCATGTAGGGACACTTTTGCTTGGATACAGAGGTGTCCGTTGAAGGCAGGTACTACTGTACGATGCAATGGAAGCATGCCTTTTCACCCCAGTTTATATTGGTGTTGCCTACTAAGTTGCATTTCTGACTATATATGTGATTCTTATACAGTGTGTATTTGTGAATCTCAATTGCAATTTTCAAACCGCCTAAGCAAAGTTGAACACGAAACCAGTGGCAGTGCCGTGGCACGCACACTGGCCTTGTTTATTGCCTAGGCTACACAACAGTGATCGATGACATTTGGTAATCCAAAACCGTTTCACCAATTGCAATGTATGGGGTTTACTAAAGTAAAGATTTATTTCATTGTACAACTATAAATGCACCAACAATTAAAATTTCATGGCAACGTAACGGCAGAATCCGAATGGGAAATGGTGGTGCCACCACAGGGTAAAAAAACAACACATCGCTCGCCTAAATTAATGTGGCATATTTGTTGTTTTCAAATGTGAAGCACTGCTAATATGTGAACAGAGGTAAGCGCCCAAAAATGCATCTGTTATTTTTTTATCTGTTTTTCAGGGACTTCTAACTTAAGAAGTTTATTAGCTACACATCTGAAATTTTCTGAATATATAGACATATTGGTGCAGATTACCTGTGTAAAATTCAAGAACGATAGAACAATGCGTGCATAGGGTGCACGAGAATGGAAAAGAACATTTAAAAAGTATGATTTCAGCAGTCTGTATTTTACCACTGTGTACAATGTCCAAATTATTTAAATCTCGTTTTGGGTCTATTCAGCAAAATCCACACCTATTTCGAACATTCGGGAATCGAGTTGTCTTGATCAGTTGATAGGAACCTGAAATAACAAACTACATGTACCTTTATGGCTATGACTCATTGGCATCTGTTTGCAAAATATGTTTTAATTAAAAACACGCAAGTTTTTGTTTGGCCTAATGATTGTGCAATTTTTTCTTCAGATAATCAGTTTGATCCCAGTTGTACAACAAAGTATGCATTAAAGATGAAGCCTGACCAAGAACGTGTACGGAACCTTCTCACTGATACAGTTACCCTGTTGTGCAAGAATGGCCTGCAATACCAGACAGAGCTGCGAGTACAGGGTGTGCTGGGAATTACACTGGACGATAGTGATGTGTTCATTGTTCACATCAACGAGAAGTTTGGTGATGCTATCGGTGGGGCATTGACAATACGCAGTGATGAAGGTGATGCTGCCAAGACACTACTTGGTAGCACTCGGCTTGATGCGAGAAAGTCACATGATGTTAGTCGAGTTGACACACCCACAGGTGCAAACTCAAAAACAAGGGAAGTTTTGCATAGACGTCGACGGAGGTCACGTGAAAGTTCAGCCTCGCCTGCCTTATCAACCAACAGTAGCCAGCAACAGATACTTCAACGACCAATCAAAAGACTTATGTCTTCAAATAATGAAGCTTCACGTGATGGATCTAGAAATAGGCCATCACTTCAGAATTCCAATGGCAGTGATTCAGCATTACCTGAAAGTGAGGAAGTTGTTGAAGTGAAAGTGAAAACAGAAGAAGATGTGATAATTGTAGAACAAAATCCACACGATAGAACTGAGATGAGTGGTGCATCACAAAACATTCCACATACAACTGACCAAAGTGCAATGCAGGACTCCTATCCTAATCTCAGTCTTAGTGAACTTCAGGGAAGTTACCAACCGTTTGGAGAGATCCTTGGTGTAACAGACAGTTCAACAAACTCTGGTGCAGATGGCACGGCACCACCTCCTATAAAAAGACGCGCGACAACTGGCAACACACTAGACTCTTTTGGTGGCTCATCTGAGATGGGACCAACACCTGATGTTGGTGGTCCTTTCATAACTGGCATCATGCGAAATGAGACTGTAGCTGGGGATGTTGCTCCACAGGCCACAACTGCTACCTCATGGGACCCATCACAAATACCTGACTTTGGTTCACTAACGCCACAAGACAGCCAAATGATCTTAGATAGTACGCCTGGATGTTCAACGTGGGACACGTCGCAGCAATCACAAGTATCAGTAATGAGAACACCAACTTCACACACTTTACAGACTTCGTCTATCCAATTATCTGAATCCGTAAGTGTTCTTTTTCCAACCTTATGTATTTATGTCTCCATGTGCAGAAATTAGAACAAAATGAGCAAAATAGTTTTATAAATATCATTTGTTATCCATAAATTATACTCTAAGGACTTTATATTTACGCCAGCTTAACAAATTAAGATTGTTCAGAAGTAATTGTGTGTCAAAATATATAGAAATTATCTACATGTTCACAACGATCAACAAATAATGTACAGCAGAAAAGACAATGTGATATTCAATGATTATGCTACCAAAACTATTGAGTTTTGACTCAAGGCCTACAAAATACTGACATACATACATCTAGACATAAAAGTAATAATTTACTTTAGTACACTTTTTTTCGGACATTGGCCCTTATTTTGAAACAGGATGTTTTTAGCCTGCACTATTTCAAGCTTGTGTAACAATGGTTTATGGGATGATAAAGATTTTTAGGTGTCATTTGAGAATGAAACAAAATAGTTTGAGCAGCTTACAATAAAACCACCAGTTGTGTGGTGATTGCTCTGGTGAAGTTTTTATGAAATTCCAATTTATTACATTGATAGACTTTGATTCGTTTGAATGACAACTGATTTCTGCACATGAAGTCCATTTTCTGTGTTTGCCAACCCCGGGATTTTATTGTTTTAAAGTAATTTATCTTTGGCTAGGTGTCCAGATATGGCCTCTGTATTAAATTTCTAATATAATCGTCTTTGTTCGTACAATCATACTTGGTAGTGCAGCCATCCTTACAGTTACATCACCCTGACTTGGTGTTTAGTTACTGTTTCTACCTCATTTTCTCACCATTGTCTGATTTTTGGCCAGTGTCTGTTGATTGTCTCTCTGAACTGTCATAATTCTTCTCCATGTTACCTTTGGCCACATTTAAATAATTCTTCCAAATGAAATTGAGAGTAATTAAAAAATAATGATTGCTTTCCCTGGGTTGGCAGATTCTTCAGCACAAGTGACTGCCAATTTAACAGCAATTTAGAAAATGGAAGTGGTTTTTTCATGAAAATGTTTTATTCTATTTTGAAAATGATATTTATTATGGCATAAATTGATAAAATGTTTGTGCAATGTTCTATAAGGTTCCATTTAGTGGTAATGTCCATTCATTGGCAGCACTGACAGACACCAGTCTAACATAGCTTGTGCAGTCATTCAATTGGTTCAGACCTTTGACTCACAGTCATTGGTTGCTCCCTTAGCATTTTGCAGGTGAAATTGTTCGTTTCCTACATTTTAAGATGTTATATCAATGTTCTAGACATTGTAAATATTCTATTCAATGGTTGTATCAGAGGAATAATATACGACGTAACCAGGGCTGGGTCCAATTACAAAAAAATAAATCATTTACAATTACTTTCAATGTTTCAGTTCAATTATAATTACACTTCTAAAATTTTCAAATCAATTACAATTACACCATTTCAATTATAATTACATTTGTATTATGCAGAACCATTTGTTAATTATGTAGCGCGTGTTGCTGATTGTGTGTACGAATAGTATGATTGATAAACAAATCTAATGAACTTAGTGATGTTTGTACATTTTGTTGAACTGTGACTTCATGATTTCATATACAGTTAGCTAGATAAATATTATTGTTCTTTATAAATACGATGTAATGTTTGCCTGGTTCATTAATTAATGTTAAATTACACGGAGTACAGTACAACTATAAACAAAGGCCACAACCATTTGAAATCCTAATGAGTCTCTCCAATCTACTAAGCCATTTCAAAGCAATTCTACTCATAAAATGTAACCACAAATAATTCATACCAGTACATTAGCAATGTTCACATCAAGATACATCCCGAGGGGTTTTGTGTATACTCCTTGGTGTACACCCATTCTGTCTACTGTGTTATGACCAGATTGGCTTACTTGGCAGTTGTGTTTTGAGGTTGTCCCCTAGTTTGCCTACCATGAGTCTCTTGGCTTCAAGCCCAGTCAGTATTCTTACCTAATAAACCTGTTGGCTGTAGCTCACTGTCAATTGAGCTTATTTACTGACTTGGGCAGTGTTAATTATGCCTTTTGGCATATTTGGACCCAAGGTATGAACTGTCTGCTGGCAGATTGCAATTAAACATTGCTTAGGAAGGCCAGAGGTATTCTGTCTGTGCACTTGTTATATCTGAATATTCCTTTGGTTATATGAGCAGGTTCTGCAAGTGATATAATGAAGATCTTGATTTTCAGTTTGTGTGAGAGAGTATTTATATTTTTTAGAGTTTTTTCTGGTAGGTTGTTATAGAAAAAATACTGTAATTGATTGTAATTGATGAAATTACATAACGCATTTCAATTACAATTACAGCAGATTTTCAAAACCAAAGTCAATTACAGCATTTTGCTGTAATCAATTACATAATTGGACCCAGCCCTGGACATAACGGGTTGTATCAGGAATATATATGGCCTAATGGGTTGTATCAGAAGAATAATATATGGTCTAATGGGTTGTGTTCAGTTCTACTAGTAAATGCTTAATGTCAGATAATCACACATTTGATAATTTCTAGCTAGATAGTAGGATGCCGGACTGGAAGGTTACTAGTATGATGAGACTGTTTTAAGTTTGAAAAATATGTTTGAAGGAACTTAGTAATTTAGTTAGTAAAGTAATTTTGTTTCTAAACACAAACTTATATTGTAATTAATTAAGTGCAATGTTGTATTTTTTATTTGAAGTTAATAATTGTGTTCACTAACTTCACTGAACGTTTTCCTGAATCAAACATTCTAAGCGCACTATTACAAGGCATTTGTATCTACAATGTGTATACCATTTTTACTTTTCAATTTCAGTGTTGGTTAGATTCTAGTTCATCCTGGTTATTAACTATGATTAAGTATTATTAGGTACCAGCAGCCAAAAAATGCAATGAGGATTTATGACAATTAAATTTATTGCAATAAAAAAACTAAAGTAAAAGTACTTTTAAAAAGTACTTGACTTACAAGTAAAAAGTAAACAATTGTACTTGAAGTAAGCAAAAAAGTAATTTTCTCAAGTAACTGTATAAAAGGGCCGACATGACCACCCGTTTCAGACAAGACAAACAAGAAAATTCAGTGTGTAAACCAAACAAACACTTTATTCAACTGCTTAGCAGCAGTTTTATTTAGCAGCTGTTTCTTGAACTCCGCATCGCCAATGCAAGCTCGCAGTGGCTTGAAAATGAGCCCTGCAGTGCTAAATAAACGCTCATGGGTTTCACTTGCTGGCAAAGGGGTGTTCAGCTCAACGAAGAGCTGTTGTAGCTTGGGCCAGGTCTCAAGGGACGACAGCTCGACACAAGGGGCAGCAAGGTACTGCTCGAACTGGCTAGCTGCTGGTGTCGTGCACTTGTGCCTGGCGAAGAACTGGTCATCGTCATCCTCGCTGTCACTGTTTGTGGCAGGTGCATCCTGCTGAGACAGTCGCTGTCTGATGTACTGCAGCCCTGTAACATCATGACAACATTATTTTTAGCTAAGTGAGATACCACCCATAAAAAGTATGATTTCTAATCAGATCTGTTCGTAATTACTCCTTGTAATAAGTGCATAAAGATTCCAGAGATCTGAGTACATCTAGCTGTAGCCTGTAGACATATCTGGTGATAGTCACTACTGATGGTTTATCTATTAATTAGTAATATTCAGCACAAACTCAAAACAAGGTAGCATTTTCAAAAACCTTATATTAGAAGAAGTTCCTCAAACTACAGGTTATTTTGTGATACATGAAATACTTGGCTGCTTCTGCATCTTGTCTCCTTTAGCAAAAATGTAATGGCATCCTAAAACTATAAACACGAGATACACGATCTGCAAATTCGTGGAGATTCCTATAATTAGCTGGTGGTCTATCAGGTCCTTATCTTAAACGAAGGCAGCTCCACTGTAGGGAATTGAAGCAGGCCTTCGTTAACGAAGTCTATAACGAGGCGGTTGACCCTCGCTTGTGGCATCTGGCACGATGATGACATATCATGCAGTTAATTAATTAGGACAGTAATTATTTTACCTTGATATGCTTTCGAAGATTCGATGGCGAAGTCTTGCAGAACATATCTGGTACTCTTGAGTGCCATATAAGCGTCCCTATATGCGTATTTATTTGATGAAAAATGCCACCCTATATGCACCTTAATTGGTATTATTAAATAAAAAAAAATTTGTGCCAGCCTATATTCTCCGATAATCTAGGCAAATTATGCAGGGCATAATTTTTAGGAGAGCAATCCCTCTCGCTCCCTAGTGCTAATCAATCGTCCAAGCGCTAAAATCACTTGCTCCAAACTAGAGTGGCATGTGGCTCCCTATGACGGCTTTCATCCTTTTGAACGACAGTCGTGAATTTAACGGGATCCCGTGCTTCTGAGGATCCTATATTAGACCATTAGAATTCCATGATTAGATGAATCCGTCAGAATCCTTAGTTCTCGGGAGCACGACATGGTATATTATTAGTTTAAACGCCTTTATCATCGCGTAAACCGACCGTAAATGGCCGCTGTGCGCAGCGTCTCAAACCGGTCGTAACCGGCTGGCGGCGCTTTCCCCTGAAACAGTTCAATAAAACTTTAATGTGCATTTAAAAATGGAAAATACCCCGGTTTTTCACAGATATAACTTCATATAAGATGCGGTTAGTATATCTGCGGTGACACGAATATGCACAAAGTTTATACATATTCGGCAGAAAAAACCCAAAATACAGGCGATCCGCGTAGTTTTCTAGGGACGCCTTGGCTTCGCGTCGAGTAAAAAATTGCTTCGGCGCTAAAAAGACAAATATACTAGTGATTTTTTTGCACTGTACTATTAGTTATTTGAACAATTTGCCCCCCCCCCATACGTTTATTCGGCACTCAAAAGTACAGTGGCACGCACAACAAACATCAGTTTTATGTTATTCCCATTGATCAACTATTTTGAACATGGAAGACAAGTACAGCCACAGCTCTGGCAACCAGCAAGTACTTATTGCCTCTTGCTTGTATGCTGTGCAACTGTTGAGTATTGGCTATTTTGAAAATAACTGTTCCCAGATTTCATAGTACAGTCAGATAGAAAAAATGCTACTTTTGTAGTTGCACTGCCTTTTTCACTTCGAACAGGGCACCACGCTGCTCACATGACCATTCCACCAATTCTATCTCGGGGCATCACATTTGAGGCGAGCGATCGCTCGCGCAAATCAATAATCTAGGGAGTGATTTATCGCTCGCGTCAATTGTTAAAATCGCTCATTGCCTGCACGTGTTCTTATGGTAGGTGATCTTTACATTCTTGTTACCTATCTCTTGTTGAAGGCTTCAGTCAGTGTCCTGCAAATGTTCTTATGGTAGGTGATCTTTACATTCTTGTTACCATCTCTTGTTGAAGGCTTCAGGCAGTTGAGAAATGGCATGGATTAACACAAAACGTTATAGCAAGGACATCTTTGAGGAGATTCATGTGAAGGAACCAGTTTGTTGGTGGTGGTTCATCTATGTTCCAGTGTTCCTGTTTGGTGTGGGTTGTATTCATAATGGCAGGCTTTGTGCAGAATTGTGTTTAGGTGTTGTGAAGTTGATGCAGTCACTCGCCACCATTGCCTTTCATTGACCACATGTGAATTCATATGTGATCCCAGTCAGTGCTCAACCATGAATAGGTTGCCATGTCCCCAAATCATTTGTTCAAAAAGATGTGTCCCTTTTGTTAGATTAGAATCATTAGATGTCGTTAAGCACAAACAGTGATCGTACAGCTCAACTTTTCCAGCAGTTGTTTGATACAGATGCTGACATTGAAGTACAGACAGTCCATTAAAATACTTGACACATAGTACATTATTTCACACTGGACATAGACAAGCTAGAAAGAATACAACGAAGAGCAACTAAAATGAATTGAGAGACCTTAGTTACAAAGTCGTTTATTACAATGTGGTTTTACAACACTAGAGACCAGGAGACTAAGAGGAGACCAAATAAAAGTGTTTAAAATAGTGAATGGTTATGAGGATGTTGATAGGAATATGTTCTTCAAACTTAAAGAATGCATTATAACCAGAGGACACAAAGCGGCATTAGTTAAGGAACAGTGTAGGTTGGACATGTGAAAGTACCCTTTCTCACAGAGGGTGATAAATGAATGGAACAAACTGCCAAATGATTGTGTTAATGCTAGTAGTGTGAATATGTTTAAAAATAGAATTGACAGATATTTGATAAGTGCGGGCTACACATAGATGAAATGTGGACATTTAATAATAGAGGGGTCACACATGGTCAGCGAGGCCATTGATCACAATGGATTATGTGTGGAACTATTGATAATGACATAGAAATTCACATTTTTCTATTCATCCTATAGGCTTTAAATTTTATTCTTTTTTAAATCTGAAAAAGCCGTAGTGATGATTAGTTTGTCCTCATCGATGTTGTATTCTTATTTTTTGATATGCCCAGAAATAAAAGCACGCAGAGTTTTTCAATATGACCTGTTTTGCGCATCGACCTGAGTCACCTGCGCTGACCACATGCTGCTTGAAGGGGATTTCCCCCTTTCGGCCAATCGACGAACTCAGCCCACTGTTTGCTAACTTTCTATATATATATTTTCTCACCTGGTTATCCCACTTTCAATGTTTTATGGTGGTTTTATGTATTTTGCAATAAGTTTAGTGATGTATTAAAAACAAAATATATAGTTAATATTAAACAGGGATTCCTATCAGACCAATGAGAATCCATTGTAGTTTGACTGACTTTCAACTTGCATTGTGTCTGTGTTCAGTTGGGATGATTTTAATGAGTATAGAGAAAAACTTTTATAAATTATTATATTTTACGTGTTGTGATATATTTCTCAAACTTGTAAGTTGTCACAATTACTCTTCGTTCTTTAATACTTATTTTTTTTTACAGGATGGCTTTGACTTTGTTATTTAAGTTTTCTTGTGAGTATGTTGCTGAACTTGTAAGTTGTAGATACTTCAGTGTAGCATTGTTCTACTCCAGTGTTATCTGCAGTGAAAGAAAAATAGTTTATAAAAAATGTATTCCAATTTCATCTAGTAATAATTTTTGTCATTTAAAATTAATGCCAAAAAGTCATATTAAGTCATATCTTCAATTTTCTAAAAACATTTGTTCAGGAAATGAATCTTCATGGCTTCCAGATTCAGTGACATGCAATTTTGGGCATTGGATTAAATGTATTGTAAAAATTTTATCCTGATCATATCATATAGTTTCCCTTATATCGTATGTAAAGAACAAAATCAGCAGTGTGATAAACCCCTGAAATGATATACCACACTTACCAGTTATATCAAGGTCATCAAAAGTCCCACTGCACTTTAAATAATGGTGGCCATCTTTACTATTTACAACAAAGGTCAAGGTCAGCATAATTGCATGACCTCATTTTCCTTGCCTTGTCTGCTTTTGCGTTTATGTATTCAAGTTTACAACATGCAAGTTTTATACAAGACAACAAATACGTTGCGATCACCTCATTAAAAATTCAAGATGGCCACCACTTTCAACTTACTTTTGATATTGTAAAACGGAGGTCATCGTCTTGTCTAGCATACCAGAAAGCACATGTGTGAAGGAAATGTTCTAACTATACCACTATTAAATGTCACCTCATTACAAATTCAAGATGGCCACCAGTTTGACCTACTTCTGTTTGCGGTACTGTAAAATGGAAGTTGCCATGTTGTCGGGCATGCCAAAAAGCCAACTGGTAGAAGAAATTTTCCAGTTTTGGCGCAATTAAAAGATTTATTTTACATTTTTAAATTCTAGCTTGGACTCATTATTCCTCAGCTATTTAACAGTTTTTCCAAAGCTTTTTCCATTACAGTAAAATGCAAGAAAGGTGATATTTCTGTCATCTTCAACTTTTCATATCTTTTGATTGGATAGATTTTAATGATCTTGGTGTCATTGTGTTCCTAGTTTCAAATCCTATCTAGCTATGCAAAACACATTGAGTTTTACAATGAAATACATTTTCATGTGACCTCCATTAATAACATACAATTAGAACAAAGACTGTTGAAATGAGCAGCGTCACAAGGATGTTGTACTTCCAGGTCTGACAGAACATTCTGCTTTCACTTGTGCTGCTGGAGCATGTCGTCATAAGCAAGTTTACAGCACTTCCCAGGTTCATTATTTTTAGCTATTTGCTTTAAACCTCAAAAACTTTCTTATTATAAGTCTTAAAATATGAAATTTGTGGCAAAAAAATAACAATGTCAGGAAAAAATTAGACAATGACCCAATTACGACAAGTCATGTGATCCAAGATGGCAGCCAAAGATACATTTCAAGGCTAGTTTTAGAAGAAATGTGCTTAAATTTTAGCAGTGTGTTGGTAGTAAGCTGTGTTTTTATCTGCACTAAAAAAACATGTTATGATCAGTTTTACAATAAATATTAATTTTGATGTACAAATGTTACAGAAACATATTTTATCATGGACAAATACGCCTGTAACTAACTAATTTAACAATATCAATCATTTTAGTTCACATGATCCATCTTGTAGAAACACAAATGAAAAATTTAACTTGTCACCAGAGATCTAGAACATTAGAAAAAATTTCTACATGCACTGTTACTATGAGGAACACTTAATTAGGTGTTTTATAAAACAATATTTAGTAGTTAAAAAAGTTCATTATGTTAGTATACAATTATTAATTTGGTAATACTTAATGCTCATTTCTTTTACATAATATTCGTCATTACATTCAATAAGGACATTATGTTCATTTCCTAATATCGCTTTAATATAGTTTAATGCCTTGCCTCTCTGCCTACCTTTTGCTGGGCTTGATTATAAATCTTTTTTGTGATTAAGTACTTTCTAGTTTCTTCTGATATTGTCTGACAATAAAACTAGATGCTTCAGTATCATATATGCTGATGTGGTGAAGATTAAATTTAGTGTGCTACATTTTCGTTATTGCAACTCGGCAAGGCTAGTAACTAGTGTCCTTGGGGCTCAACGAAATGTTCGGTGACCTTTAAAAAATAAAAAGTATGAATGCAGATATTTCAACTTAACTTACAAATTTAGAGTGTGCCGTTTCTGCCTCACCATATCATCTACAACGTGGCCACAAAGTCACAACTTGTATGACAATGTGATCGTCTCACCGACCACGTGTGTTCATTGCCTCTGCAGATGATGTCCCGGCCGCCAGTTGATGCTTGCCATGCTGAGGCCCGGGCTGGCGCAGAGGGGGCACAGAAGTACTTGTGTACCTACCCTGGCTGCTATCTCAGCTTCTGCGTGCGTTACACCCTGGTACGCCATCAACGTCTCAAGCATGGCACACCACGTAGCAAGCCCGTCTACCCACGTCGCTCTAGGACTTATGCCCATAAGCCATTCTTGTGCAATTACCCAGGATGCAGCAGGAGCTATTTCTCAGCTGCTAGTCTGCAGCATCATCAGCGTGACAAGCATCAGGCCATGCATACTTCCACCGAAACATGATCGGCTCTATACAGCTACTTGTTGCTAATGCTAGAGAGAAGTAGAGGTGGTCACTGTAGCTAGGAGAGCAGCTTTATCTTATTGCAACTGGCAGCAACTGACAATAAGCCAGATTAATTTAAATAATAACAGTGACAGTGAAATAACAACAAAGATGTAGTTGCTTTAGATCAAGCAATACTTCACATGGCGTTGTTGGACCAACTGTACGTTGAAAACATCACCAATTTCGATAGTGATGTTTTGAAAACAGTGATTGGTTGTGGATGCCTTGCCTGGGTAACTAATACTATCTAATACTATGGGCAAGAATTTACTTCAGAGGCATTTGTTTTCCAACAATGAACTATAAAATGAAATCGCAAATGGCCGTGGCCTAGTGGTTAAGGTGGTGGACTCTAAATTCAAGGGTTGTGAGTTCAAGACCCACACTGGTCACGGTTCGTTTTCGAAGCTTAGGCAATTTCGTTTACCCTACTTTGCCTCAGTCTACTCAGCTGTAAATGAGTACAAACACTGTTTGGAAGGTACCTGCGATGGACTAGTGTCCCATCCAGGAGAGTCAGTATAACTGCACTCTAAGTTGCTTCGCACTATAGAAACCAGGTTTAAGCACTGGCCATATAAGCCTTCATGGCTTCCTAAGGCGTAATGCCTGGGGGATGACTTTACCTTTACTGTGGCACTTGCACATCTCAAGCTAGTCAACATAACTTAGTAGAACTGTGGCATTCACACTTCTCAAGCTAACCAACATAACTTAGTAGCACTGTGGCACTCGCACATCTCAAGCTAGTCAACATAACTTAGTAGAACTGTGGCACTCGCACATCTCAAGCTAGTCAACATAAATTAGTAGAACTGTGGCACTCGCACTTTTCAAGCTTAGTCAACATAACTTAGTAGAACTGTGGCACTCACACATCTCAAGCTAACCAACATAACTTAGTAGAACTGTGGCACTTGCACTTCTCAAGCTAGCCAACAAGTCAGTCTGTTTAGGTATAGCGTCATTTAAAACATGGCTGTAAGTCTTGTATAATAAAAATTAGACTATAATAAAAGTGAAATAATCAGAGAATAAAGTTGTAAACCATAATAAAGCTTATAGCGGGGCGGCTATGTGCTGTGATGATGCCTTTTTGGAAGAGTCTGCCAAAATTTGCACAGATGTTGGTTAAGATTTATTAAAAAATTTCAGATGGGTGGCCAAGAAAAAGTTTGCCCGGAACGACCTCATTTGCATAAATCCAAGATAGCGACCACCGAAAATTACCCCCGTCTGAAATGTGCATATCTATATATCTACTTGGCTGATTAAGACAAACTTGGGATCTGTCTTGATAGTTCTTTGGATGACCAATCGAATGGAATTGGTTTCATGACCTTCAATGGTCAAGGTAAATTTTAACTGTCAAAATCATAATTTTTTGGCCATTTTACCATGTTTTTTGCATTTATATGTTGGAATGTACTATATTAAATGCTTGGATAGCCAATGGAATTGATTTAACAACCTTCATGGATCAGGATCAAGTCAAATGAATAACACGTCTTTATTCAATCGATATCACACGTCTGATACATAAATTACCTTGTCTTTCTATGTTATATGTGGGTATAATGCATATTCAAAGTTACACATTATGCACAACAAATGGCTGAATATGTGTACCTCTGGTTATATTGGCCTATTGTTGCGCTGGCTTGCCCTTTACACCCGAGACATAGTGAAGTGCATGGCAAACCAGCCTTAACACACTTGCATCGACCAGTTCAGTCTTTCACACAGCCACATCAGATGAGACCCCTGCATGCCTCACTAGCAGTTGGGAGGGATGACCATAGTGACATCCACTTTCCAGACTCCTTAGTCCATACCCATTCAGCAGGGGATACTTCGTCGTGGTTCGTGAGCATGGCCCCAGATGTAACCTCCCTGTAGTGCTGGCTGCCTGGCGTGCTGTTCGAGAGAAGCTGCAGTGAGGGGAATGTTCTGGAGCATGCGCCCCTTTCCAGTGAAAAGGTGCTTTCGAACCTCATGGACACTGTTTGATTCGCTCGTGCGGTCATACCCTAGGACCGTGAAGTGTTCCAGGCACTGGAGGATGTCTTCGTTGATTTCAGACGGTCCTTCAGCAAGCGCACAGAAGGTGTGGGTTCCCTCACCGAATGCACACCAAGTGCTCCAAGCCGTCTTTTTCCCGATAGAATGAAATGATGATAGTGTGTCACATCCGGTATACGCATGGAACACTGGCAAGGAGATAGACTTCTGTCTGCCGATGGCTGTTGATATTTCATGTAGGGGGAAGTAGCAATGATCTTTCCCAGTGCCATAGGACACCCACAACTCAAACGGATTTAATTTGGGCACTGCCACCACACCCACGACAAATACATCGGAATCAACTGTTCTAATCATGAACTTCTCACAGCCTTCCAAGACCGCATCAGCAAGATGTACCATTAGCCTCGAATCGGCCTCTTCATGGTTGCACGGAGAGAGACTACTTGTGTCTTCACGCTCTGGGACATGTACAATGCTGTCTCCTGAGCTCACGATCAACTGCTTGTTCGGAGGAACAGTCTGACTTGGAATCCTCAGCAAGAAGATTGAAAAGCTCGGACTTGTTGTCTGCATCGTTGAGAAAGAGAGGCCAGCTTTTCGGCAGCGGAGTATTTAGGAACACCTTGATGCGCACACCTTTTCCTCATGTCTTTCTTGTCCCTTCTTTCAGGCTGTCTTCTTTGTAGACATCGGAGACTACATCCACACGTAGGTGGTGATCAAGCGCCGGCGGATATGAGGGAAGAAAGTGCCACGCACGTAGTCAGCAAATGTTTTTCCCTTATCCGGTGGCAGGTAATGAACAATCGCTGCCCCATCCATGAACAGCACCTCGACATTTGAACTCTGGAGTACGGGGGTGAGGTTTGCTGTCTACTCAAGAAGTGTGCCAAGATCGCTTTTTGTGTTTGACCGGAGATTGTCGTTTTCTAAGAGATACGGACGATTGATCTGGTTTTCGTGTCAGAAGAATTCATCTGAACTCCCGCCACGTACTTCACTGGCCACGTATAATTGGGCTAGTGTTGAACAGGTAGGTGTCTTGGATTGCCTTCACCTGTGGCGTTTTAATTTGTCTGGTGGTAGTAAGGGGCCATCAGATCTAGTCTGTTCTCAATTGGCTCGAATACGGATATGGTGTGTGTCACCAGACGTTCGTTGACATATGACTCGTACTGCTCCAAGCCTGCTTCTTGCAGTCTCTCTGCAGAGAACTGCTGCTTCTGGAAGGATCTCCATTGTGTGTAAGTGGAAGAGAACCTTGCCATACTCTGCAAAGGGATTGCACATAGGCGTAGCGAGTTCGCTTGATGTGTATAGCAGTGAGACAGTATTGCAGTTTTCATGGTTTCTGGTATGCCTTCTTGCCGATTGGCATGGAAAGCAGCCCACGAGATGCTACTGTCCTTTGTAGTTGGGTGATAGGCAGCACTGCAAGATGCTGCGGTGTCTGCGAACCACTGACTTTCCATCTGCAATTCTTCATATAGCAGGGACTTATCATCGCACAGTTCGCACTCTAGCAACGGTATCTTTGCCTTCTTCGTTGCACTGTTACTCAGTGGTTCGATAGATGTGTAGTACTCTGGCAGATCCAGAGAATCTGTGTGTTCAGCACTATTCATATCCGGGTGGGGTGTGGTCCATCAATCATGCCTGCATAGTTTCGACAGAGGCATTGGAACAGTGAAAAAGTTGCACCATGAAGATTTATCATGGCTGAGGTAGAGCTCGGGTTCATGTCAATGTTATCAATGGCTGCCAGAACAAACAGGAGACAGCACAAAGGAGGGAAACATTTGGCTGTGGTAGAGCTCGGGTTCATGTCAGTGTTATCAATGGCTGCCAGAACAAACAGAAGACAGCACAAAGGAGGGAAACATTTGACTGAGGTAGAGCTCGGGTTGATGTCAATGTTATCAATGGCCGCCAGAACAAACAGGAGACAGCACAAAGGAGGGAAACATTTGACTGAGGTAGAGCTCGGGTTGATGTCAATGTTATCAATGGCTGCCAGAACAAACAGGAGACAGCACAAAGGAGGGAAACATTTGGCTGTGGTAGAGCTCGGGTTGATGTCAATGTTATCAATGGCTGCCAGAACAAACAGAAGACAGCACAAAGGAGGGAAACACAACATAGTCGTTTTCAATATTGTCACATTTTGAGTTATTTGCTGGGCAACGCAATGCCCTTCCACCTCGGTCATCTTGACACAATATGCATTTCGACGAAACCATGATGAATCAGTATGGGATCCTTATTGAAAGAGTGGCACACATGCAGGTTGTCATGTAGAGGTGGGTGTCTGCCTCACATTTTCCTAAACAAGAAAGGAACATTCATTACCGCAGTAAGTTCCACATCTCAGTGTTCCATGTAAAAACAGGTATGTGCAAAAAAACTTGGTAAAATGGCTAAAAAATTATTATTTTGACAGTTTACCTTGACCTTTAGCCATGAATTTGTTTGTCTTAATCAGCAAAGTAGATGCAGAGATATGGACATTTCAGACGGGGTAATTTTCGGATTTATGCAAATGAGGTCATTCCGGGGTGAACTCTTTCTTACCCACCCGTCTAAAAAATGTTAATAAATATTGACCAACATCTGTGCACATTTTGACAGACTCTTCCAAAAAGGCACTATCATAGCATTTTTTGGCACATAAATATTGAACAACATCTGTGCACATTTTGACAGACTCTTCCAAAAAGGCACTATCATAGCATTTTTGTGTACATAGCCGCTAGACTTAGTTAAAGTAGATTATACAATCTTAATGAGTTCATAAGAAGGACGACCTTAAAACAACATATTAGACATTAAAAGTGAGTTTAAAATAATGAGTTTTGAGGCGTGCTTTGAAAGTGTCCATGGAGAAGATCAATCACAGTTCCTCTTGCAAAGCCTTCCACAGAAATGGTCCTGTGGTTTACAATGAGAATGCTGTATGCATTTCATTCTTCATCTTGTTAGTGGTATCCTGCCCGTCCTAGACTCCTAACATCGCTAGTGATGGGTGCCGTGCATTCAGCTCAGTAACCAGATGTTCCTGTGTTTGTAGAGGCACTCACCAGAGGGCAGCAGTGTGGCTTTACAGAAAAAGCGGCGTCCACGTGACTCAATAACCAAGGCATTTACATGTCGCTACAAAATATGTAGCAATACTTTCTATCACCTGCGGGACTTGTACCGACACGAGCGGTGTGTGCATGGGGCAGAGGCTGGTTGTAGAGTGGTACGGAGGAGAGTCGTAGGAAAGCCTTGGCCAATCGACCTGTTACACCACCCTGCCCCCAAGTAGTGCTGTGGTGACTGGAGTTTCTGTGCATTATCTGCAAAGAGTTCGGGTTAAGATGTAACCTGCTTAAGTACACATGGCTGTAGATTTGAAGGAACTGTGAACAGACAGTATAGATGGGCAGTGTGCAGTCAAAAGTTGTGAATTGACTGATGAAGACATATCATGTGTGTTAGTAGTACAACTGTCCCTGCAGTACCCTCAAGAGACACACTTTCACCAGCAGCTTGACCAGTATGCTTGTAGTCATTGTACGAGGCCATGCCGAAATATTACTTGTCGTAATGTGATGTACACGGAATTGTTGTAAAGTGTTCCAGTGTGATTTCAGTGGATAAATGTTTAACTGGGGATAGCCACACAAACTACCCAAAGGCCAGACATGCAAGTTTGTGTGGGTAACTCTTGCAACCACAAAACATCTTGTATATAACCGATGGCCTGTAGACACGTGTTGACAGTCATGCATCCAAGTATGTATGTCAAGATACTGATGATAATGGATGATGTTAGTTAAGCCAATATCTGTTTTGATGTTGATCATGTAATTATTATTTAATTGCAATTTTATTTTAATAAAATTGTTGCTATTTCTTTGCTCTAATTAGTAGTGCAAATTTTTTTTTAAAGAACATGATGTATAGCATTGACCAAAAGAGTTTTCCTATATTTATGCACAATGGTTGACATTTACTTATTTGTACTTAGGGGCCATTCACAATGGTTGACATTTACTTATTTGTAGCAAGGGGCCATTCACAATGGTTGACATTTACCTATTTGTACTAAAGGGCCGTTCACAATGGTTGACATCTATTTGAACTAAGGGGCCGTTCACAATGGTTGACATTTACCTATTCGTACTAAGGGGCCACTTGCAATGGTTGACATTTACCTATTCGTACAAAGTGTACTAAGGGGGAGGGGAGATCAAGACCCACATACTAAATTTTTTTATGTGTTGGTGACATACGAAATATGACCAAACTACTACAAAACTACTACTGTTATATTTTTGTTCTGAGCAACGCACAGTTCTTATTACAGTCCAACATCTTGAAATACACAATTTTGTGGAAAACAGTTATCAATATGACACCATGGAGTTGTTAGAAGAACAAAGCTCGTGTAAAACAGTTCATATACCGTACTCGACCTACAGTACGCTTGAAAAAATTGGGCCATGGACAAATGTCAAGGAATCTGTTCTTGTAAGCATACATAAAAATTTTTTTCTCTAGACAATAATGTAACTGTTTAACACTAGTGGTGTCGTTTGGTGACTAGTATAAAAAAAACTGAAAAGTGGTTCCAACTGTTTAACACCAGATGGTGACACTTCAGTTGTTCCACACTAGTCAAATTACAATAATTATGGATCCTGTCGATTAAAAAGGGGTGTACGCTAATTAAATTATGTATGATTAATAAGTCGAATATGGTACTCCTACCATTAATTGAATAGTTATACATTAGTACAAAATAAAGGTTAGATACAAGATTGTTATCATCAACAAGTTATTGTTTTCCACAGAAAGGAAGAGAATATATTTGATATATCGTAGAAATATGACCCACACATACTGACATAATGACTTGTAGAAAAAAATTGACCTTGGCTATCCCAGTAGTTAATTATAAAGCAAAACCTAGTATTATTATAAGGTTTGGTTTGGATCCATTTCAACTACAGAAATATGCCACCCGCTAATGTTGACTTTTAATGTAATCCACCCTATAAGCATTGACAGCATATGTACTATATGTATTCCCTGCTGTCGTCATTGACCAACTGTCGCATTTGAATTTTATTAGTTTATCAAATGCACCATTGAAAGAGTTTCAAAATGATGTATAACATATTATAGTGTGATAATTCTGTCACAGTCGTATTTTCTGGAGGTTGTGTGTTGTGATATCATTTTGTTACCGAGATAATCATGTTTTAAACGATAGTGCAACCAGTCTGTGAAGTAGTCACAACAGCTGGCGTATTCTCAGACACTGGCTCATAACTTTTGAGTAGAAACTCAATTTTGTTACCGAGATAATCGTGTTTTAAATGATAGCACGATTAGTCTGTGAAGTAATTACAACAGCTGGCATATTCTCAAGCACCAGCTCATAACTTTCGAGTAGAAACTCATTCTTCTCGCTACCACTCACTGCTGGTATCATCGTCACTATAATCTCTACCATCTAAATCAAAATAAAAGATGCTATAAAATTCGCTTGCAAGCTCCGAATCACCAAAAGGCAAACTCTTGATGTACACCATTTTGAAATATAAACGGACAATTTTGTAAAAATGCAGATGGAAGGAACATCCTAACTGGCATAAAAAGACAGTCATCAGATAGAGTGCCCAATGTTGATTGAATAAGTGGTGCAAGAATATGACAAATTTAAATGTTCAGCCAGTCGACTAATCATAACTGATAGCCTGTAACGCAACATTTGGTCAGGACAGCAAGGGATGTATATAGCTGCACAGCATCAGGTTAATAGATAAGAACCCTGTAGCTTTAATGGATGAGACATCGAGTAAAGTGGCCTAACGTTTTCTTCGACATGTCTTTGTTTTTCACAGTGTGTCAACTTCGATGGTTCGTTTACGGTGCCCACCGCATTCACTACAAAACGTTATCGACCACGAGTATCAGCCGAGAAGACATTCGTATGTATCCATCCGAAATGTGGCAAAGCTTTCTATGAGCGCTGTACTCTCGTGAGACACCAGAAAATGAAGCAGCACGGCAAACCACAGGGTCTGACAGAGATAAAGAATGTGTCATCGTAGTTGCTGCTAGACAATAGTAGACACACAAAGATAGAACTCTCTGATACGATGTTGATAAAACACTGATTAAGCATAGATTTTACATGCTTTTAAGAAGTGAAACCTTTTGTTGATCTAGGTGTTTGTATGTGCAGGCAAGCTTTGAAAGCATTGTAACTAACAGTCATTCATAATTATTCAGTATCAATCTGAGTATAGTATAGTATTTTGCAGTATTGCTTACCATGCAGAAAATGAACCTACCTGCCATGAATGAAACTGACATAATTTGGTCCTGGATTTTTTCTAAGAGACAAACAAATGTTGGGCCACTATTGAAAGAATATATTCTTTGTATTTGTTTCTGCATAATACCAGTCATTCTGGTGGCCGAAGAGACTTCTATATGTAATCTATATATATATATATATAGAGAGTGAGAGAGCGAGCTGAATCACACGTTTTAGTAGTCTTGCCGTTGTGATAACTTTCTATGATGTCTCGCTGCCCAACTGATCTTCAAGTGAGGCAAACAGTCATCGGTGTACCAGTGGAACTGAATGCAACATGTGCCAATTATGTGTACAACATAACTGTATTTTATAACCTTCTGTCATTGTAAATTGGATATCAGAAAGTACTCATTCTCACAGAGGACAATAAATGAATGGAGCAAATTATCTACCGATTGTGTAAATGCTAGTGGCATTAAAACCAAAATGTATTAGGAGGACAGGTGACACACAGGTGAACAACTTGGGACTCTCGATAATCCAATGGCTTCCATGTCCACTTGCAATTTGGGTGTTTTGCTTTGGATGGCAATTTTGTTAAATATTATTTAATCTAACAAAGGTCAACAGGGGGTCAGTTTGCACCAATATCTTATGCTGTGGCAATGGACTACTTCAGTTGCAGTCTGTTATCTATCAAATGTATACGAATAGTGTGACTTTGTTGACCATCTGTTTTGTGCTAGCAGTATCTGGCTGTTTATGACTGGGTTATTTAATATGCATAATTAGCCAGATTATCACTAAGTCACAAGAATGGTTGAACACTTGAGGTTAGGATAAGCTAAAATGAGCGCGACATTCCGAAACATAAACTTGCCTTTTGTTTCTCGACAGCGTTTCCAACATGAGGGTCCCTTTGCATTCAACATGGCGACCTCGTCAACACCTAAAAAATACCGGCCCCGAGCTTCAACAGAGAAGGCATTTCTATGTACACATCCTGGTTGTGATAAAGCCTTCTATGCCCGCCGTACCCTCATCAGACATCAAGTCATGAAACATGGCAGAGCATTGGTGACATTAAAACCATATCAATTTCATGGCATGAGAAAGAACTGACTGATGGCAGAAAGTCTTCTAATGTGTTGTAGTGTGTATAATTTATGTCCTAAAGGGTTGCTGTTGGCTCCTACAATGGAGCTTTAGATATTCGTACATTGTTACAGTATTAAATCTGGTGTTTGCTTCAAATCGAAGATCCAGAAAATGCTACAAAATATTGTACATGTTGACCATAACATATAATTGGCAAGATGGTGCATATCATATCATTTCAGTAATTCAAGTTGACACCTGGTTTTGAAAAGTAATTAAGTGATTGTAGTTAAATGATGTGTTATTAATTTGGAATTTAACTTTAAAATTGTTATGTGTTTTGAACATGTTAATACAGATTTATGAAGGTTTTGAAACACTGAATTGAACTTATTGAACATTGCAGTAGTCGTGCAAGACTGTGCATAGTCTGTATGTGCAGTATTGGTTGAATGCAGGTAGTTCTTGCAAACATGTTTTTAAAATGAATGTTAGAAAGAAAGATAGAATCACTGCAAATAAGGCACATCGTATCAGCAAAAGAGAGGACACTTTGCATGATGTATACTTGTAATGTGCCTGTGATAAAGCTGCAACTACTGGTTATGACCACTTGATGTGAATTTATTAAGATTGTAAACAAGTAAACTGCATTTATTTCAATGACTTACTGTGATGCTACAGTTTGATTGATTCTCCCCTGCAAGCTTCATGTGTAGAAACTCGTGAAGTTCCGTCTTGTTCATGCTTAGTAATAATGTAACTAAATTTTTAATAAAAAGTGCTTGGAAGCACCATTATACAAAGTTTATCTTTAAAAAACAGTTGAACAAAAGAAGTTCACAAAAAATCCTTTATATTACCTTATTCCCAAAACATAAAATAGCTTACTGGTACACACAGGTTATTGTTGTATTAAAATATTTTTGTAAGGTGGTTTGTTTTATGGAAAAGGTATCTTCACAATCCTTCCGTAACATGGACCTATATTCCAACATATGATCAAATTCACCATAAAACACTACCCACGGTATTTGAAAATGAATGTTCCACCAAAATTTAGTCGGACATTCTCATCATATCAAAGTTTATTATAAAGTAGAAATTTAACTATACATTGACTTTTATTTTTCAACTGAAATGCAAAGCATTTGACACGTTTATTATGACTAGGCTGAGTGGAACTGAACAAAACATGCCCCAATTATGTGTACAACATAAATATATTTTATAGCCTTCTAACAAAAGGCAACAGGTTTGTTTGCACCAATATTTTATGCAGTGATCTACTTTAGTTACTGTCGGTTGCCTTTCGAATGTATGCAAACAGTGTGACTTTGCCAACCATCTATGTTGTACTAGCATCATCTGTCTGTTTATGGTGGGGCATTGAAAAGGCATAATTAGCTGGATTATCACTAAGTCACACATTTGTGTCAACCTGTCTTTGTTTTGGGGTGGTTGAATGAGCACGACATTCCAAAACAAAAACTTGCCTTTTGTTTTCGACAGCGTGTCCAACATGAGGGTTCCTTTGCATTCAACATGGCGACCTCGTCAACACCGAAAAAATACCGGCCCCGAGCTTCAACAGAGAAGGCATTTCTATGTATACATCCAGGCTGTGATAAAGCCTTCTATGCTCGCCGTAACCTCATCAGACATCAAGTCATGAAACATGGCAGAGCATTGGTGACATTAAGGCCATATCAATTCTATCGCAAGAAAAAGAACTGACTGGTGGCAGAAAGTCTTCTAATATGTTGTATTATAATTTATGTTCTAAAGGGTTTCGCCAGCAATGGAGCTATATATATTCGCACATTGTTACAGTTTTAAATCCAGTGTTTGCTTCAAATCGAAGACACCTGATTTTTAAAAGTAATGATGATGACTATGGAAATAATGTGTTATTAGCGGTAATTTGTAATTCATTGTTGGATTCATTATTGTTGTTATTTGAAAATATGTGAATACAGATTCTTGAAGGTTTTGATACACTGAATTGAACTGCAGTCTCCATAGCATAGTGCACAAAGTTTATATGTGCAGTGTTGGTCAAATGCAGGTAGTTCTTAGAAACGTATGTTTAAAAAAAAATTATGTTAGAAAGAAAGTTAGAATCACTACAAAGAAGACACATAATTTCAACAAATAGAGGACATATTGCATGATGCATACAGAGGTGATTGTAATGTGCCTTCTCAGTGCTAAAGCTGCAACTACTGGCTATGTCCACTTGTGTGTGGGCCAGAGATGTAAATTTATTAAGATTGTAAACAAGGAAAGTGCATTTAGTCCATGACTTACTGTGATGGTACAGTTTTATTTAGTCTCAAGTTCAGTCATGTGCATGCATAGTAATTATGTAATTAAATTTTGAATAAATAGTGTTCGGAAGTATCATTGTACGTTTAACTTTAAGAAATAGTTGAACAAAAGAAATTCTTGAAAAATCCGTTGCTTTATATTACCATATTCCCAAAACTTAAAATAGCTTACTGGTACACACCGGTTATTGTTGTATTAAAACAAGTTTTTCATGCATGTGAGGTGGATTGTTTTACGGAAAAGGTCTCTTCACAACCCTTCCATTACATTGACGGATATTCCGATATACACCTGTATGATCAAACACTACACAAAAACATGAATGTTGGACATTCTCATCATGCCAAACGTGATTATAAAATTATACATATATACGTTGACTTTTATTTTTCAACCGAAATGCAAAGCATTTGACATGTTTATTGTGACTAGGCCGAGTGGAACTGAACAAAACATGCCCCAGTTATGTGTACAACATAATTATATTTTATGGCATAACAAATATTGTACTTCTTTAGTTGCAGTCAGTCCTCAATCAAACTTATACAAATAGTCTGACTTTATTTGTTAACCAAACAGTTTTGCCAATAGCGTCTGGTCGTCTATGACTGGGGTATTGTACAGGCATAATTAGTTGGATTATCATTAAGTCACACAATTGTGTCGTCCTGTCTTTGTTATGGAGTAGTATAAGAATGGTTGAAGTTAGGATAAACTGAATGAGCACGATATGCCGAAACAAACACTTGTCTTTTGTTTTCGACAGTGTGTCCATCATGAGGGTTCCTTTGCATTCAACATGGCGACCTGGTCAACAATGAAAAAATATCAGCCCCGAGTTTCCACAGAGAAGGCATATGTATGTACACATCCAGGTTGTGATAAAGCTTACAATGCCCTGCGTAACCTCATCAGACACGAAATCAAGAAACATGGCAGAGCATTTAAGAAAAGAACTCAAACGACTCAAGGAAAAGAACTGACTGGTGTTAGAAAGTCTTCAAATGTGTCGTAGTATGTATGCTCTAAAAGGTTACTGTTGGCTCCAACAATGGAGCTTTCGATATTCTTGCAATTAATTTTCAATCTAGTGGTTACTTTAGTGTTTACTGATATCCTTTATTCCTAGAAGATACATTCATACTGATACAAATGTGTTATTGTTTGTTGAATTTTGCTAATGGTTTGGAATAATAATGCAGAAAAGTGGGAAAACTTAGATAGATTAGTAGTTGTGTTTGTTTCGTAGTTGTTCATGGTGATGACAACAACGGTTGTACAATTGTACAAGGGTTATAGTGTGTGATAACCTTTATGTAGTATGTCAATGGGTACAGTAGAGGTTCTTATTGTTACAATTTAAATCAAAGGTCCAGAAAAGTTTATAAAATATACATGTTGACCGTAATGGCACCATACAATTAGTATGGTATATATTATATATTTTCAGTCATTTAAATGGACACCTGATTTTGACAAAAATATTGTTAAATGATGTGTTATTAATTTAGATATGTGTTTTGAACATATGTGAACACAGATTCTTGAATGTTTTGAAACACTGAATTTAACTTTATTCAACATGTCAGTCTTTGTGGAATAGTGGGCAAAGTTTCTTACAAAAAGGTTTTTTAATGAGTGTTAGAAATGTATAATCAGCCACTAGTAAACTACAAAGAAGAAACATAATTTCGACAAATAGAGGACACTGCATGTTGTATACCAAGGTAATTGTAATGTGCGTGCCCCAGAGATAAAGCTACAACTACTGCCTATGACCACTTGTGTGTGGGCTGGTCATCAATTGGCATTATCTCTGCAACCATCAGTTTGAATTAGTTGTGTAAAATAAAGTGCGTTCAAGTTAAAAAACAAAGTGTTCTTATTGCATTTCCGGAGTGCCTCTGACATGGTTACAGTAGTATTTTTTTCCAGTAATAGTAGTCTTTTGGTTCTTTCTCAATATATGCTGTGAAATTTAATTTATTTGTAGTTAACAAAATGAAACTTTCCTGAAGTATTAGAATATTCAACTTGTTATTTCTGATTAATGACTATGATACCACCAAGTCCCATCCGAGATGCTTACCCCCCCCAACACCCCATGGTGGCATTCTCCTATGACTATGATACCCCAAAAAGGCAACAGGCAGCATCTCTTCCCAGTCAGAAACACCCAGTTAAGCAAACAGTTGTAGGATCTGTTTCAGGCCATAATCCCTGTTTGTTTAAGTAAGCCATCAGGATGTCCACAAAGTGCCATTCATCAGTTAACCGTGGAATGCCCTTAATGTAGTAAGGAGACCATGCCACTTGGCATTGGCTGATAGTGCCAACTGCCAGCTGAGTTTTCCTCTGTAGAAGTAAGGTGACTCAAGCCAGACACTCTGCAACCCTACACCAGTATAAGTATACTCTGCTGCCAACAGTCTGACTAAAAAGTACAAAGGGGATTTTGAGCCTGTTATATTGTTATTGCTAACCCTCTGAACAACCAGTAGTCTAAGAGCAGAAAATATAAATTGCAAACTTCTAATATAAACAGATTACAAATTGCAACACCACAAAAAGAAGACAAACTGAAAAAACAATATACGTTGGGGGGGTAATGTTTAGTCACTGGTAGACTAACTACAAAGATATTGGTTTAATGGGTATTGTTATATAAAAGCATGTGAATTGTTAATTGCAGTTAAGGAGGGACTCCAAGCAGAAACGTATTTTATGAGTCAAACTATATCTTATATTTCTAAACGGTAACCGTGTGTTTGGGAATGGAAATGTCATATAAAAATGTACTTGTGAGAATGTACCCGTACTCAGCTTTGAGCAATGTACTTATACTCATCCACCACCAATATACTCGTACTCATCCACCACCAATGTACCCGTACTTGTACTCATGAAAATATACATAGGCCCCCAAGTCTGATTTATATATTAATACGCTAACTTTGGGAACATTCTAGCAGTATCTCCTCCCAGCTGCCGATGTCCAATCGTCACTTTTTGTTCCTTGGCCTCTGATCTACTGATTGGCGATGCATCAAAAATCACAAATGCAGTTATTTAGAATTATTTAGTGACGTGTTCGCTGCTCGTCTGACATGCTTATTCTACTTGAGAAAGATGGAAGCTGTGGGCGAATTGAGTGGTGAGCCACTCTCCAGAGGGCGTCACTGTGGCTTCTTTACCGGAAAATATTTATTTTGTGTTAAAAAATATACCTTTGCCACGGACACAAAATGTTGCAAAAGTATAAGATCAGCCATATATGATGTCAGTTAACACATGACCCGGGTTCAGCCATATATGATGTCAATTAACATATGACCCGGGTTCAGCCATATATGTTGTCAATTAACCCGAGTTCACCAGCAGATATTAGGCATTGCAAGGTTTGATGACAAAAGTTCCATTATGAATCGTGTATATAATGTGTGCATTATCTATTGGATTAAGTCATTAACATAACTTAAATACCGACTGGAAATATACTTTTCCTGTTAATTTGCATCCAGATGGCAATGAGTCCTGCTGAGCGACAGCGCAGGAGAAGGGAGAAGTTGATGAATGATCCGGAAAAGCGAGCAGAACTGTTAAGAAGAGGCAGGGAAAGATGGCATGCACGAAAAAATACTGTGAAAGACTTGACTGAAAAGCAGATAGGAATGCTTCGTTATAAGTGGCGCAAACAAAAACGCGAGTATCGTCACCGGGCTAAATGCATCTCCAAAGTGTTGGCAAATAGCCCACCAAGTACTCGTGACACAGCGCGGCTATTGTCAAGACAGTTTCTGAAATCGGAAGTGGACGAATTAACACAAGATGGGCGAATATCAACTAATGTTCCTACATTTACAGCTAATTTCAACACACTCCCATAAGGTATAATTTCAACAACAAAAATTGTTGTAGGCCAATACAGAGTAATCGCACATTTGTTTCCAGCAAAGATAAGCTGCTTAGCCCTAGCGAGTGGTCAGTTGCTGGCAGATGAATTTCTCTAAACCCAAAGTTCAGAAATGCCTCGTTGCGCCGAACCTCGGAGCGGCTGGAATAACTTGGCAATAGAAGCGGGATATTGACTGACTGGCGAAATCATGCAAACGTACTTCTTGGTTTGATTTTGGCAATGAATAAACTCTTGTATTCTGTTCTCATGTGTCAGCATATATTCTAATTTGGTTCAAAACATTCTTCTTTCTACATAATTAGTTGATTCTAGGAATTAGTTGATTCTACGTAACAGAGAAGACTTTAAAAGTGATAATGAGATCATTTGCAACTTATAGGCCAGTTTACACCGGTCCCAATCGTCACATGTCTAGACACTGCGGCCTAGATATTGACTAGTGCCACTCCCGATTTGAGCTTTGATGAAAGGTCACGACGGGTGCACCCTGCTGTTGTTCACTGATTGGGCACTGCTAGCTGTCAACGAGATTGGGAGCCACGTGTCGGCCAACAAATTTAAAAAACCTTGTGTATACCATTATTTAGGTGGAAAATGGTAGTGAATAGAAATTATATAATTAAAACGTATAAAACGTAATAACCACATGGAGTTGAAGTGTGTACATGGCGAGCTGACACCATACACGTGTGCCGTTAATACTGTTGTTGACTGTCGTGACTGTTTAAGAGATGTGAAAAACAGGTTTTAAAAATAGTTAACTTCTATGGGCCCTATAACCTTGGGAAATTGAGCTCAGAAGTAGGTAAAAAGATCACTTTTGGTTAAAAAAATATGTCAAACTTAAGATTTATAAACCAAAAGCTGGACTGATCTGTGTTTTTAAGTCTTCGCTTATGAAAGGTCCTTCTTCAATTTGTTGTTGCAACTCGTCGCGTTTCAAACCCATTTCGCGAATAATTTAACCAATCTAATATCGACTACAACTGCTAGCTTGTAATCATTTGTTATTTAGTTAGTGAAACTATTAAATGGTTAAATTGATTTTTATCGGGTTCGGTAAAAATTGGCGAAAAAACATTTGGCAAACGTTGCCCGGCTCTATATACTGAGGTATAAGCCTATTCACACTTTCGCAAGTTACCCGATCTAACGATCAAAGTTATTCGTTTCAACGATTTTAATAAAAGTATGCTTTCTTTTATTTTATTTATAAACTGACCACGTGTATTACTTATGCTAGTCACACACTACGCATTTGAACTGCAACGAACCTGATTTGTGATGGGCTAACTTGAGGAGGGAGGATGACGAAAGGTGCAATGAAATACTAATGTTGCTTAATATCGTTTTGAACAGATGACACCTTGCTTGTCCTTGTCAAGCCAGAGGCACAAAGAGCATTCGCAAAGAGCAGTCACATCTCAGGGTGGTGGGATACGTTCGTATGACAGAGAAGTCATCTGTCTGCCCCGTACTGAGAAACAATTTAATGAAAATATATTCTACATACCAAGAAAGGAAAGACGTCGGGAATTTGCCAAGCAAGGCCTAGTTGGAAAAGTGCATCTTTCCACGTATGATACAGCTGAAGACATCAAGGAGGCAATCTCCTCGATCTTCAGACAAGCATTTGGTTTGGAACCTCATGAGGATTTTTGTTTCGAATTTCTCCGGTGAGTTTGATATAATTGTAATCCCCGCAATCCATCAAATTTGGCAAGAGGTAAAGGCGACTCTACTTTTGCATCAAATAAGCACATGTGTTGCAACAGCGAAAATAGAACATGAAGAGTTAATAAAAAATAAACATTTGCAACTCCAATCGAGAACATCACGCCTAGTGGTTTACTCAGAATGTGTAAAATCTCAGTTTTCCTGGCAGCTGACATGTTGACCGGGCACTGACGCTAACATTTACTGCTGCCGTTGGCGTCCTGGTTAAATACTCGGCAATGCATAACATTGAGCAATATTTGTCATCTGTTAATCGAGATTGAACATTCCAATCATTGACATCTACATGTTGCCAATCCTTGAAAAACAGTATGTTCGCAATACAACACTGTACAATACAATACTATACTGTACACTTGAGATCGTCATATTTTAATGTGCTGAGCAACACAGCGAAATATTGTAGACACTGCTGTAGGCACTATTGAAATTATTCACTATTTTGAAAGTGGCTAGTCCGTAAGGTTTTATTTCTTTGAAGAACTGCCTCTCATCTATTCTTACAGTATTCTACCAGGAACTAAAAGACTGCATATTCCTGACGATAGTTCACCTTATAACTGGACCACATCGGATGTCCTGCAGTGTTGTGGACAGGGAAGTCTGTACATAGTGGCTCGTGAATCTCACCAGTTGGCACAACAGGTACATCGCTGCATTTTAATTTTTGAGCCAAACAAAGTTGTAACTGATAAGTTAAAGGGGATGTACAATGATATTCATTAGATGATTTATCAGTTTGTCAGTAGTTGTTTAAAAGCGATTTTTATATACCGGTATTGTAAAACTGGCGTATTTTATTTCATCGCCAAATCATGTATTTTCGAAAATATTAAGGGATGAAAGTAACAAGTTTTGTGTGGATATTATTTTTTAACCATCAGAGATGTTATAAATATTAATAAATTCAGTCTCGCAATGTCCAATATATAGGCCTGTGTTGCCGCTCGTACTGAAAAAAGAAAGATGGCGTCGATCGAAAACGGGGAAGACCGGTTATTTCTGCTAATTTACTTTTATTTAATCCAGTTTTATACCTACTGTTTATAGCGGTAAATTTAAATCTAAATATGCCCAACTAGCTTTGTATCAATTATCCAATGAAAATCGTTGTTAACTCCGTAGTACAACACAAAACGTACTCAAACATGTTTGGTAAGGGATAGTGTAACATAATGAATAGATAACAATTGTTTTGATAAGTAGGTAATTTGTATACAAATACATATGCAAGTGTTTATGTTGTATACGAAGTTGTGTGCTCAGAATTGTCTAAGATCAGTAGTTCGTACTGTTGGGAGCAGTCGTTATGACTTCGTGTCAACATATCTTGTCTGTGTCTTTCTTACGTCAGCTGGGTTCTATTCTCCGTTCGCAGAGCCCCCATGTCTTGCCTGACAGTGAGCAAGTGACCCGCCAGTTACACTGCTGATGCAGATGGTTAAGAACTAACCAGGTAATGTAACTATTATCTGTATGAGTCATAAAACTCTCTCCTCGATTCAGTCACCCCTCGTGAATCGGGTTCGTTGATGTTTAGATATGTAGAGTGTGACTAGTTTAAGTACTATGTAACTATCATCTGTATGAGTCATAAAACTCTCCTCGATTCAGTCACCCCTCGTGAATCGGGTTCGTTGATGTTTATATATGTAGAGTGTGACTAGTTTAAGTACTATACGCAGTTGTTTAAAACAGTTGTCTAAATCACTCACATCTGTACTTTGATCGTTAGAAAGGTTGAATGGCCTAAAGTTATAGTGTATAGAGGCAGCCACTTTTACCATTTTTTGTCGTAGTGGGTGCTAGATAGGTTTGGTTTTCGCGACACGAGTCTGAAATGAGCGAAAAATCGAATTGAGGAGAGCCTAACAGTTTTTTTTACAAATTCTAATTCCGTGAATCAGTTGTATGCCAGATACATATTCAAAGGATTTTATATTAGCTAAGCGGTGATCAGATATGTATATAGCAAAATTAATTGACAAATACGTTGCTAACACGCGAGGAAAAGGTGGAAGACGAAAGTGTAACTGGGGGACGTCCGTCAAAGAAGAAAGGAAACAGTTTGCTTCATTCTGGATTTAAGAAATAATTTCAAAACAGTGAGACGAAGCAGTGTTGTTCCAGCCTTGGGCACCAGTCGGAGCAAGGGGGAAAGTAAAAAACGAAAGTGCGTCGCTGGCTACTTGAAGTCACAACTTTCTAGTCACCGTGGCTTCAAAATCAAATGTGGTATTCTTCAAGGGAGTGTGCAAGGAATGTGTTGTGTACCAAGTAAATGTCTAGCCATGTTAAGTTGTTTGCCGACGATGCAGCATTATTTAGAGTATATCAAACCAGGTACTGATTTTAAGGTGTTTCGAGATGATATATATGCATACGTTGACGAGATCGTCATCCAATGTAGCATGTTCAACATGACAAGTGGACAGTGAGGCCACACTTTGTCGTCTACATGCATTCCCTCCCAATGTTGTTTTGTAAGCCTGCATATATTCATGTCGATGCATTGACAGTTAGTATTCCATAGAATCAAGTGCAAACTAAATGACGTGGCGTACTTTGAATAGAGCCGAACCAATGGTGATGACCCGTCGTTTCCCTCGTTGCAGCCGACACTGACTGGTCAGTACCCCAAGCACAACCTGTCGTCTCGCTCACTCAAGAAAGCGCTCGTCAACCTGCTTGTTCGGCCGCACGTGTTCGCGCGTGGCCGCCGCGTGATGGCCTTCCGGGTGCTGTGGCGGGTGCAAGGTGACGAGCTGAAGGCGGCCTGGCGCGACATCGTCAGCTTCCGGCGGCGCAGCGACGACATCATACGACGATGTCGGTCCGGGACGGGTACCGCGAGCTTCTTCGTGTCGGCGGTGACGGGCGTGTTCACGAAAGACAAGAGCAGCGTCAACATCAAGTACGGCGAGCGGTCTCGAGCCATCTATCCGGCCATTAGCTACTGGGTCGTGCTGGACGGCGAGTCGGAGAGCGGCGCTTTCAACGATGACTTATTCCGGCAACTCCGTGAAGCTAATCCGTTGGCGAGCTTGAAATATATAGTAACGGTGCAGTCGGACACTCCTGGGACCAATCTACAGTCGTTGGACACTATGGCGGCGCCACTGTTTGTCACGCTGAAAGACCACAATGACAACTTCACCCAGCGCAAAGTGGAGGCGAGCGCGCAACACCTCAGCCTCGGCCTGAGTGACACGGCCATTGCCAAGCTGGTTGTAGTTGACGTCGTCGGCTGTGGACGTCAGCTGCATGAAGTCTGGGTGGGACTGTGCGCGCAGAAACTACAGCTAGAGTTCGATATATCGCCACCTGGCGACGACATTGACGACGCGGGCCTATCGTCGCAACACCACAAGACATCAATTTGATTCCTACCTCCCTGTCAACCGTCCTTCAGTTCCCCAAGTGTTTAATCAAGCACGACCCAGTCGGCTGACCACAACAGCTGACAGTAACAGGGTGGTCACAAATTAAGCCACAAACATGTGGGTCGTTCGACACCAGCGATGATATACCCATTGAACCTTTCGTTTATAGGATCACTGAAACATTACTTATTGTGGATGATGTTATCGTTAATATGTTTTTTTATAAGGTTGCCACATATCTTATGGTTATAATCAGTAAGTTAAGGCTAGGCAGTAGTAGGCAGAGACGATGAAGACTAGTCATATACTTATAGTTTAGATATAGGTAAACAGTTGTAATCGTCGGAATATATACTGTAGATGTGACAACGAAATCGATGAACAACAATAATTGTTCGTTGACAAGCGTTCATCGACATCGTAGACATCAAGCAGCCGTGCAGTCGATTGTTTGTTTTTAATACCTCATTATAGTAACTACAGTAGTTTAGCACAAGGTTCCTATTATTACTTGCCAACACGAAAACAGTAGCTGTGACTTAATGTTGTAGTTAGATTTTTTATTACCTGCTCGTCGTTTTTATTTGAAAGTAGCGTTGCGAGTGTGTAGTCAATGATCTGTGCTTGAAACATTATTTCAGTCACGTGTCCACGCGCATTGAGGGCGTGGTTACAAGTGTGTAATGATACGTTGTTGAAGTTGTGGTTACGCTTAATAAACACTCGCCAAATAGTACGAACAAAACGTAACGTGATTTTGTGTTGAACCCGGATGAATGGCTGTGTTGTAAATACGAACGTATTTTAGAACGGGACAAAATAATGTGGACGGAAATAATGTTATCATCACGTGTACCAATCACTCGTGTGCCTAGGCTTAGTGTGCGTGCGTGCGTGCATTACGTTATTATTAGATAGCTTACATTGGTACCGCATAAACAACGTCAACATTTACGTGTGTACAACAGTACCCTTGTTCTCCTCACGCGCAGTGATACTCGTCAAAATATATTTCTTACTTGTTCTTGCATAATACACAACGGAAACGTGCATAAATCTCATCTTACTTAGGCATATGTGATGGTTGGTGTCCGGGTTCGATTTAACAGCGATGTTTGATTATTTTGCAGGGCCACGTCAAATACCCCCTGAACATCCTCTCCGGAGAGACGATTAGACGTGTCATACGCGACCGCCTGGTGGCGCCAGTGCTGGCATGCGGCGACCGTGTGCACGCATTCCGAATCATCTGGCGTGTCGACAGCGATCACCTTGCGCACGCGTGGGATGCCATCGTGACGCGGCGCCAGCTGTGCGACCAGGTCGTGGCAAAGACCCCGTCGGTACAGATGTTCGTGTCGTGCATCAGCGGCGTGTTCAACAAGACAGGGACGCCGGGGAAGTGGCGCAATCAACAGAAGCCCGTTTACCCGGCCGTCAGTTACTGGATGGTGTACGATAGCACAGAAACCGATGTTGTCAGGCAGTTGGTTGTACGTCTGTTGGCCGTCTGTTCTTCCATTCAATGCAAAGCAATCACGTCGACACACCACAGGCGCGACGAGCCGATGGCCGCTAACTGCGGTACGTTGTTTGTTGCGCTCAAAGACCACAACAGTAGCTTCATCGACCGGAAGATCCACTACAGTCTGCTCGCTAGTGGCGCGTTAGGCGCCACCCCTCAGTCGCGGAACGCCAACCTGGTCGTGTTGTCTCGCAGCAAGTATAGGCAGCAGATGTCGACATCTGTGGCAGCGATGCAAGGTAGCGGGCTTCATATTCAGCTGCATGTGTTCGAAGAAGACGGAAGAACAACGATGGTTTTCGACTGATAACTGGTATGATAGAAAGTGATGTTCCAATGAGCTCAAGTCCATTCTCACTTGGTGACGACCCGCGTGAATTATGGGAAACCCTATGTGTGTCAACTGATTGCATGCAAGCATTTCGAGTCTTTTTGGCGGACAAACACGATGCGACGACGCCTCCGTCTCGTTTGCCATTGCAATCGACAAACGACAAAGTTTAGTGGATACCGTGTTACATGTGTAAAGGTCCCTGCCTGTTCGTAGTATGTACTGCAGCCATTGTCCTCTAGCTTTATTTATGAAAAAAATAATTCGTATTAAACATTGTTTGCGCAAGACTGTGATGTTCTACGTATGTTCAGCGCATTCTAATTTCTGAAGGCCAATTAAGTTCTGCATATGTCCAGCGCGTTCTAATTTCTGAAGGCCAATTAAATCTTCGTGGGCCTCAAGTTTACCCATCTTATCAAGCTGTTCGTTGTTCTATAGGTCACTCATTTCGTCAGCCATGATGCTGAAAAATCCGTGTTCTGCAAGCGTCGAGCAATTTCTCGCGAGATTGTTATGCCCGTGACCTGCCAAATGTTATTTTGTACCCCGGCGCTTGTGTATCTGTGTGTTTGTTCGTAAGCCATGCCGTCGACCGGGGGGTCATCTTCACCGCGAAGCCTATACACCGGATAATATTAGAGTTTCTATCATCCTTGTGCCCCCCCCCCCATGGAGAGGCCTTGTCTTGCAAAAAAGTGGCCAGGATATTCAATCGAACTGAAAATGGCTGACAGTTGAAGACGGTGGATACGACTTGGAAGGAATCTGCAAGCTGACTACGCAACCTCAAACCCACTTAGGTGAAATGGGAGGTGGTGTGATTTAACAGCTAAAGGAGTTTGCTCTCCTCCCAACCATGGTTACCTAACATCAATTACGACGACCCAAACCTCTCAGCACCGTAATGTTTAACGTCCAATAATTATGAATAATACCACAGTCCCATAATCCTAAGGTATGTCGAAGAAGTGCGAACAATCCTTCGTGTCGGTCGCTTTGTAGTATACATCCTCAGCACAGTGATGGTATGCAGAATATGAGAGGAAGACCAAATATGAGGAGAAGAGTGATAAGAAACACGTCCAACCACTACGACGTCGTACGTACAACTGGTTGCCAGGTAGAAATAAAGCATGTTACGTGATGAGACTGGACCATTTGACTGGTTAACAAATCCATTATCTCTCTCTCTCTCTCTCTCTCTCTCTCTCTCTCTCTCTCTCTCTCTCTCTCTCTCTCTCTCTCTCTCTCTCTCTCTCTCTCTCTCACTCTCTCTCTTTCTCTCTCATCATAAAAAACAAGATGACGCTTACCTTACGTTGACGTAAACGGAGTAAAGGCGCATTTACGCATGCGCCCATTCCAATTTACTTCACGGCCAGTGACCAGTTCTGAAGGAAATTTCATCGAATGTGAATTAAGACTAAATTAAACTGATCGTTCAGTGTATGTAGAACTGTACGCACATGGTGCTTAGAGACGCTGGTTTGGTAAGTTAAATTAAACTGATCGTTCAGTGTATGTAGAACTGTACGCACATGGTGCTTAGAGACGCTGGTTTGGTAAGGTCTCTTCTTCTCTGTGTTTGTTTGAACTGGTTTGGTAAGGTCTCTTCAAGTTCTACCAATTGTTTTCATATCTTCCTTTTTATAATAATTATAATACTTTTGTTTACTAAACTGTTTCTGACAAGATAGCACCTTTGTTTGAGACTTTGCGTTGGTTCTGTGTATGCCGGTCTCAGTTAATACATCACGTGTAGTCTAGATAACCCGATTTTCATAGAACTGCGCATGCGCTTATCGGTTGCGCTGGTTAACACGTCAGCCCTCGTCCAGTTACTTACTTAGTACTTAGGTTTACTTAGGTTCTTCCTGACCGTAGGCGGTGGCCTCGATGGTCAGATTTTGAACTTTCCCTTGGAATGCTCTACGACTTCCTGGCAAGGCAGCTTTGTAGTTGTAGAGAAACTCCTCAGTACTCCAAGTCTATCTAGACGGTTTTTAAATGAGTTGGGGCAGTTACAACTACTTCCGGTAGATCATTCCATAATCTGGTAACTCTAAGTGATAAGCTTTCTTTTCTAACATTTGTACAAGCACGTTCTATAAACAATTTCAAACTATGACCCCTTGTTCCTTCCCTTGTATCACTGTCTTTGTGCAGCTTAACAATGTTAGATACATCACTGTCATATTTCCCATGGAGCAGTCTATATACCTCAATCATATCACCACGAGTTCGTCTATATGCAGGTGTAGGAAGTTTCAATATCTGAAGTCTTTCCTCATAAGGAATATTCTTTATACCAGGAAGCTGCTTTGTTGCGCGTCTTTGCACATTTTCGATGGCATCTTTGTATTTCTGTTTATAAGGGGACCATATTGATGTTGCATAATCTAGATGAATTCTAACTAAAGCTTAATATGTGATGTGTGAAATTACCGGAATCTTCCACTTCTAGAACACATTCTGAGTAAACGTGATATTTTTAATTTTAGTCGCACGTGGTTAGTTTTTATTATCTATTTTAGGTGCGTAGCCCCGAAACCATGACTTTTGTTTCGTTTTAATTATACAGGGATGTTGCACAGTGAGAAAAGACAGCTATAGATATCTAAGTCTAGTTAACATCGCGTATGCCAAATGAAATAAAGATATGCAGAATCTGCATATTAAATGTAAGTTGTGGCAGTGATGAAATGGTTAGTAGCACTACTGGATGTTCATAGCAAAAATATTAGGTAAACAGTATCTTTGGTTTGTAGCGCCGCGTGACAGACACGTGGAGCTTCAATACTTATTGAGTTTATGTTATCATTCAGGTGGCGCCATGTGTATCATTTCTTACAAAATATAATTTCTCCTGTTTACATAGTAATCTAAAGCAATTCGTCTAGTATCTTAACGAAAAATTTCATTATGGGGTTTGTGCGCATACATATGTGCGTGCATACAGTCATTAACACACGCATAAGTGAAGTTATAATTGTAACATCCGGGACGTTAGGGTAGGAGAGAACTCGGCGAGTAGAACTCGAAGCCGAAGGTAGCGCAGCCTGCAGGTAATGATAAATGGGCGACTAATTATTGTCCTTAAACGTAATATTTAAAGCCTTCTGTCAGTCGCATATAATACAACAACAATGGGGATGGCGTAAATATAATATCGACTACAAAATGTCTTGGCTAGCTTTCTCAGTTCCAATGCAAAAATGCGCTTATCGTTGTGTCTTAGACAAAATCGAGATAACATGGCGGCGTTCGTAGTGCAAAGCTAAAAGGACGTCCAGTCGTTTCGTACCCTAGTCATTTCGTACCGTGACTTTTCGTTACCGAGTCATTTGTACGATATGATTGTCACAGTGATTGATTATGTATGCAAGTGTTGCTTGTGTTTGTTTGAACTTTCAGAGACAGTGTCAGAGACAGAAACTTGAAAGTCTGACAATGTCAGTGAGTGAATGAGGTGAATGTTCCACTCCGACTCTGCTAAAACTTAAAGTTAAGCCCATTTAATTAAAAATTAAGGCATCTTTGAATCAAGTCAGCTTGCAGGCGCAACCCTGGTATATACGAGAAATGTACAATTCTCAAATACTAGCAATGCGCAATTATGGTATACTAGCAATGCGCAATTCTCGTATACCAGAAATGACAGTTGGTGCAATTCTTGGGTAAATGTAGGTATATTAAAAAAAAATTCAAAATTGTTTTATAATCATTTAAACACTTCTATCTGATAAAGTATGTTATGCAGTTTATCAACCTTTTTGAATTTTTTCAATATCTTTATTATTTGCAAAGTTATTCCACATTTTGGCTTCAAACAAAGAGTGTATTGAGTCCATTTACTTACTTGGGTTTACTTAGGTTCTTCCTGACCGTAGGCAGGGGCCTCGGTGGTCAGATCTTGAACTTTCCCTCGGAATGCTCTACGACTTCCTGGCAAGGCAGCTTTGTAGTTTTAGAGAAACTTCTCAGTGCTCCAATGTCTATCTAGATGGTTTTTAAATGAGTTGACGCTTGGAGCAGTTACAACTACTTCCGGTAGATCATCCCATAATCTGGTAACTCTAACTGAGAAGCTTTCTTTTCTAACATTTGTACAAGCACGTTTTATAAACAATTTCAATTCTTGTGACCGGTATGTTTGTTGGCTGCGCTGCAACTCAATGTAGGTGAACATGGCGTAATGTGTACCAAAGAAGATATTAAGGTGGTATAAAAAGATAGAGGACACTAAAATGTTGACCTGATAATGTATGACCTTGACATGACCATGCACTGACCTACTTGTTTGACATTGAGCTACGATTACCTATTTATGTTGAAAAATGGCCTGATTAAGTAATTATGCATGACGTATGGGATCAGGGAGGGGTTTAAGGGAGAATTTATGTATACATTGGCCTTAATACCCATTAATGACCTAGTTTATTACAACAAAAAGTGATCCGCATGGCGGTGGTGCACCAAGCGGAATATACCTAGTAAAGGCCGAAATTATTAACACTATTAAACAACATTTTTATCTAATTTTTTTTATGCTGTTGTGTTCTTTGCGTCACTCCCCATCGGATCAGGTACAAAACGGACGTATATTTGTAAAAAAAATATTGTGTTTGAGCACACTTTTAGTGGCCAAAACGATGCTGTACCAGCAATAGTCATCCGAAATGTGCTGTAACAATATCACAGCATCAGAACCGGAAAGGCGATTTCACTGTCAAATATTTCGTACCGCAGTCTTGTACGCAGTCTAAGAAGAAAAATTTTGAAAATCCACCAACAAATATCTCTACAATAAATATAAGTAAAAAAGCAAAGACATCGCACATATATAAAAAAATTATTAAAAGTTCACAGATCGTGCAAATATCTTTAAATCTTACTCATAAACAAGTGTCTTGCTTGCCCAAAGATTTAACAAGATTGCCATCCCAAACAACAAGTTCCAGATGGCAAGTGGACAAGGAAGCCATTGGCTTATCGAGAATCCAACAATTTTCTCATCTATATGTAGCCCGCCCTTATCAGATATCTGTCGATTCTATTTTTAAACATATTCACACTACTAGCATTAACACAATCATTTGACAGTTTGTTCCATTCATTTATCACCCTCTGTTAGAAAGAGTACTTTCTCATGTCCAACCTACACTGCTCCTTAACTAATGCTGTTTTGTGTCCTCTGGTTCTACTGCATTCGTTAAGTTTGAAGAACATATTCCTATCAACATCCTCATAACCGTTCACTATTTTAAACATTTCTATTTGGTCTCCTCTTAGTCTCCTGGTCTCTAGTGTTGTCAAACCACATTGTAATAAGCGGGTTTCGTAACTAAGATCTCTCAATTCTGGAATCATTTTAGTTGCTCTTCGATGTATTCTTTCTAGATTGTCTATGTCCTTTTTACGATATGGCCTCCATGCTTGTATACAATATTCCAAATGTGGTCTAACTATTTCTTTGTACAGGGATACAATTAGCTGTTTGTTTCTCCATATACGTTATAGTTCTCCTAATTAGCCCTAGAATTTGATTTACTTTCGAAGCAGCAATCCGACATTGCTCTGAAACTTCCATGTCAGCACTACATTTTACTCCTATATCCTTTTCTTGTGTGGTTCTACCTAGTACAGCATCCCCCATTTTATATTCTTTTTCCATGTCCTATGTGTATGCATTTACACTTCCCAAAATTGAATATCATTTGCCATTTTTCTGACCATTTAACTAATTTATCTAGATCATCCTGTAAACTTTGTTTATCTGTATCATTAGTAACCTTTCTGAATACTTTTGTGTCATCTGCAAATTTGAGTACTTTGCTAGATATGTCATCCTCCAAATCATTTATATATATTAAAAACAGTATATGGTATAATACTGATCCCTATGGTACCCCACTCAAAACAGATTTCCAGTTTGAAATCTCACCATGTACTATTACTCTCTGTCTTCTGTGTGTAAGCCACTTTTCTATCCAGTTGATTATATCATTACCTATACCATGGGCTTTTAGTTTAAGTAACAATCTTTGATGTGGCACTTTATCGAAAGCTTTCTGAAAATCTAAGTAGGCAACATCCACTGGTGACCAGTCTTCTACCCACTTTGTAATTTCTTCAAACAAACAAGAGATTGGTTAGATTAACATGACCTTGTTTTTAGGAACCCATGTTGAGATGTATTTATTAATTTATGTTTTACAAGGAATTCCACCATGTGGTCTCTAATTAATGTTTCAAGTAATTTACATACAACTGATGTTAAACTCACTGGTCTGTAATTTTCTGGCTTGTTCCTCGATCCCTTCTTACATAGCGGCGTAATGTTTGCTTCTTTCCATTCTGAAGGAACTATTCCTTATAGTGACAAGTAAAAAAAAATTGGCAAGTGGTGTACTAATTTGCTCAACAATTTCCTTAAGCAGTTTTGGTGGTGTCCCATCAAATCACACAATTCAGTAATAAATAGTTCTTCAGGGGACATTGAAGTGTATATTTTTGACATTACTAATGTTTGGACCGTATCATGAGAAAAATTGGACATTTCACTAGAAAAAGATGTTGTTGTTTTTGGAAACTGCAGCCATGGTGAATTTCGAGGACCAAATTTATCGAGATATTTTCTTTAAATTGATATCTACAAGAGAATTATTCAAACCAAAAATCCTTCCAATATGATATATGTGCGATGTCTGCTTTTTTACATTATGTTATATTTTTTTTAGAGATATTTGTCGATGGATTTTTTTGGGGGATTTTCAAGATTAAATTGAACTCTATTTTTTTCTTCTTAGACTGCGTACAATATATTTGTCAGTGAAATCACCTGTCCGGTTCGATTTTTGGGGGCTTTTTAATATTAAATTGTATATTTTTAGAGTTTTTCGTAACATTAAATTGCACTTTTTCTTCTATTTTTCGTATTTTCTTACGCTGTGGTACGAAATATTTGACAGTGAAATCGTCTTTCCGGTTCTGATGCCACCGTGATATTGTTACAGCACATTTCCGATGATCGCCATATTAACAACACCGGCTATTGTCTGTATAGCGTTGTTTTGGGCACTAAAAGTGCGCTCAAACACAATATTTTTTACAAATATACGTCCGTTTTGTACCTGATCAGATGGGGAGTGATGCAAGGAACACATTAGCATAGAAAAAATTAGTTAAATATGTCGTTTAATAGCGTTAATAATTTTGGCCAGGTTAATGCACCTTTACCAATTCTTGTATATGATAATTGTCGTAAGATGATAGCACGTACGGTCTGGTCTGATATACTACAATAACCACAAACTTCAATGTAACACCGTTGTCATTACACAGGATGAAGGACTGTTCCACCTGGTGTTATGTTAGTGAGATGTTGCGTTTGGCATGGGGAAGGGAAAGTCTACAATATGTTTATATGATGACAACGTACACATGTAAAGATTGTTGTGTGATAGATGCATCTTGACAGCAGTTGTGATATTTCACAACTGTCATGTCATGCGACTTCTGGTGACATCCATGACAATCTTGATTTCATCCATCTATCTCATGTGTGGTCTTCCTCTCTCCCGCTTGCGTGCATTCATTCTGATCATTATATAGTAAGATTTTAAATAAAACCTGCATAATGAGTTAAAAGTTTGAGGGAAATCAAATGAAACAGTGTAATGTAAATCGGGTGACAGCCTAATAGTGACACACTATGGATGATTTCTTGTTACTTTGAAATAGCCTTCAGGCTGACTTGATCCGCAACTTCTTCAGCCATTGATTTTCATGGGAAGTTGGTGGGACTCCAGTGGACACTGCCCAAAGTTTGGGAGTCCACAGATAAATTTGGGAGCCCATATATTTTCAACAACAACAACCTGTCTGCTGTGGCGCCATTGTTGTGTCGACTTCCTGGCACCATAATCTAAGATGGGGATAGATCACTGTTTCACTTCCTGGTCTATGGCATACGAATAAAGTGGCAGTGATTTTGAGATGGTATCCCTTTCAACGTTTTTTTGCCCCTTGAAAAAAATAGTAGAAAATATTGTAGGATTTGACGAAAACTCTACAGGATGTCAGTGACATGGTATGCAATAACGTGAGCCATTGTGGTAAAATCTGAATCGTTATTTTGCATACAAGACTAAAAACATTAACATGTTTGTCTATGGGAGAAAATAATTATATGTGCCCAGATGTTCACAGGTATTTTCGAGCAATCAGAAACAAGTATGACCATTGGGTACAGACCGTAGTCAATTCAAGAAGGCAGCGTACCTGCACATTGGTGGACTGTTGTCGGCGTTGAAACCAGCCAGTTTAACACTGGATCAGTTTTAAAGTAGGGATACGCACGGACTCCAGCCGAGGGCTGTGTAAGGAGTCCAGAGGGTGAAACAAGGAGACTCGGACTTACAGACTCCCGAGAAAACTGAAGCCTGTTCTTGATTATGGAATGAGAAGCCAGAATGAGAATATAGGGACACTGATTTTCTGTGATCGTGGAAAATTGACAAAATTAAGTGAATTTGAAGCGGAATTCACCTTTCTTGAATGGCAATTCTGTGATTGCAGAAAAGGGGCAGAATCAATGTTTTGAAGCATAATTTTACTTCTCAAACAGAAATCCCAATTTGTATAGACAACATTAAAACTCCACAGGTTTATTGCGGTGTGGGGGGGGCTGCACTCATACAATAGTTTGTGCTGTCTTTGACATTCAAGTTATTCCATTTCCTATTTATGCCTTCTACTTTATAAGTTATTGAGAACCCTGGGAATGATTCAGTGAGAAAAGATCAAGGTATGAAATTACTTGCTTCCAAAAGTGGCTTTGTACTATATAGAATGTGCAACTAATTAATCCAGCAACAGTTGTATAGTAATCAAACAGATGGTGTGATTTTTGCATTGTGATGGTTAATTGTTTTTTGTTTTTTTATTACAACACATTTAGTGTCATTGACTGTGGTAGAATTAGTGTTCCTTCAGTTTGGTTTCTGTTCTGTTAGTACAGTTAGCTTCAAATAACATTGTAACACTTATGAGGACACTGCTCCAACAGTCCTTGCTCATGGCACTGTTCTAGGAAACTCCAAACAACACATCCTTGTAATAGTGTTTTTGGTTTGTCAAACATTTTGAGTATTTTGTTAATAATAGCACTTGCCATAACATTAGTGTTGATTTCTCTTGTGCAGAATGTTGTACAAGCTGACCAGCTCTTTTCATTGTTACTAACTAGGACTAGGAATAGTTCCTCATCAGGACCATAATTACCATCTTCTCTTGAGATAGCATTCCATGTTCTGGTAGCTCCTAGGAGATGACACCTAGAGTCCATGTACAGTAAACTAAACTGCCTGCTATTAGCATCAGTTACTATGATTAGTATGATAATAAATGGAATATTCTCTGAATAACCAGAATAAAATAAATTAAAAGTAAATAATAGAGTTTCTTGTTTTCACCATAAATGTACGTGATGCTGTTGACTTTCACACATGGAACCATGCCATACCAAATTCAACATTCTTACTTTATTAGAATCATAGAATCAACTGATTGGTATCACTGAAGATATTAAAATGTGTTTTGTAATTGTTCTATGTTCATTATCTGATGGAATAACTGGTATGTATTTTTTTTTATTTCAGGTACATAATTTTGTCCAAGAGTGTCAGCAAAGTATGCATTAAAGATGAAACCTGACCAAGAACGTGTACGGAACCTTCTCACTGATACAGTTACCCTGTTGTGCAAGAATGGCCTGCAGTACCAGACAGAGCTGCGAGTACAGGGTGTGCTGGGAATTACACTGGACGATAGCGATGTGTTCATTGTTCACATCAACGAGAAGTTTGGTGATGCTATCGGTGGGGCATTGACAATACGTAGTGATGAAGGTGATGCTGCCAAGACAATACTTGGTAGCACTCGGCTTGATGCGAGAAAGTCACATGATTCAAGTCGAGTTGACACACCCGAGGTTGTGCACAGACGTCGACGGAGGTCACGTGAAAGTTCAGCCTCGCCTGCCTTACCAACCAACAGTAGCCAGCAACAGATACTTCAACGGCCAATCAAAAGACTTATGCCTTCAAACAATGAAGCTTCACCCGGTGCTGTTAGAAATATGTCATGTCTTCAGAGTTATACTGGAAATGAATCGGCTGTATCTGGCAGTGAGGAAGTTGTTGATGTGAAAGTGAAAACAGAAGTAGATGATGTGATAGTTTTAGAAGAAAATCCAGACAATAGAACTGAGATGAGTGGTGCATCACAAAACATTCCACATACAACTGACCAAAGTGCAATGCAGGACTCCTATCCTAATCTCAGTCTTAGTGAACTTCAGGGAAGTTACCAACCGTTTGGAGAGATCCTAGGTGTAACAAACAGTTCAACAAACTCTGGTGCAGATGGCACGGCACCACCTCCTACAAAACGACGCACAACAACTGGCAACACACAAGACTCTTTTGGTGGCTCATCTGAGATGGGACCAACACCTGATGTTGGTGGTCCTTTCATAACTGGCATCATTCGAAATGAGACTGTAGCTGGGGATGTTGCTCCACAGACCACAACTGCTACCTCATGGGACCCATCACAAATACCTGACTTTGGTTCACTAACGCCACAAGACAGCCAAATGATCTTAGATAGTACGCCTGGATGTTCAACGTGGGACACGTCACAGCAATCACAAGCACACACTGTTCAGAATATATCTGATCATTCCTCTGAAGCAGTAAGTGTCACATTTTTCACTTACATATATTGGTGCACATTATCTATGTAATATTCATAAAACTTGTCCCACATTCACATTTTACTTTTTGGCGCTCAAATTCGTAAACTGTGAAAAAATTTTAAACTTTAGTGCTGAATTATATAAAGTATAACAACTAGATGCCTACCGGACAAAAAGGTTATTGCCAATGGTAGCAGTTTGGACACTGTTTCGATGATATTTTTCCATTGTTGTGCACCAAGTATTTCCATTGTCCGTCTCGCTATCATTCTTAAATTTTGCAGATTTAGATTAATCTATTTGCCCAGTTAAACACCTTGCAAGGTTTTTTGCCATTACTTCTGTTTCCGCTTTGGCAAGAAGCATCTCATGTTTGGGTGTTAGGTCACATGACATGTTCACGTCTTTGTTTGCCTCCTCCGCCATAAAATGTTAACAAGAATGGGAAATAATTAACTAAGTTGGTTAATATGATTTATATACAATTTTTAGGTAATACCTAAGTAAACTGTAGCACTTTATTACCAATTAAATGCATGAAACTGCCGTAAAAAAAGAAAGTTAGGGGATTTAAATGCATCATACTGCCTTTAAAAAATTAGTGTCCCCGCAGGTATTAATACTCTGCAGTTAGAAACAGTGGAAATAGTTGTACATTTAAAAATTTTAGAAACTCATTTTATAATCAAACAGTTGTTTTGGAACAAGTGTTATGATATGTCACATGATGTGTGCAATATATTACCTGCAGTCGTAAATATTATATTCAGGTACAAATGATAGTAATTGAGTGTGGAAACTGTTTCAAAGCGAACATGCTTTATTTACTTGAACCCAGTCTGACTATTTACACCGGCTGGTGTAGTTTAACGTAGTTATTCTCCAGATGGGATAACTTGGTAGTTACATAAACTGTTCCTTGTCATCTTTAATACTCTCCAATAGTGGCGCCACTCAGCATATTACCATTGCCACAACTTTATTAAAAAATTCAAGAGTGGCGAAGTGGTATAAGTGATTGGTTGGCATGGTAACGCCATTGTTGCTTAAAACCTGTTCGGTCATTGAATCTGTGCAATGGATGGTTTTTAGGTAACTTGGAACAATCGTAGAAAAAACATGCATAGCGTTGTGATGAATCTATGATTAATTCTACAATTCAGGGTAATAGTGTAGTGAATTTTGAAAAAATAAATTGTTATTTCTCCTTCCTGGGGTCGTAGATAAACCCTTAAAAGTTTGGCGTCCAATATGCGAAGTGTCTAGGAGGACTAGCATAAAAACATACAAACACTGTCTCAGTTATAATAAGATACAAACATGTTTGCTGGGTTAGTCAGAATGAAATGGACAAACAGGATCCTTGATGTTCCTTTGATTTTAGTATTTATAAATAATATAATAAACTGCATAATTTGAATCGATCTTATCACACCATATACAACACATGTATGCAACTGGACAATGAATATTAGAATGATGTAATTGAGTTTAGAATACCAAGAATGTGTTACTTTATTACTGATATCTAGTGCTGTGACGGTTCTGGCTTGAAGGGTGTAGAACTGAGACCTGTAGTACCCATTGGGACCTGCAGGTCCAGTTCCTGACCCAGAACTGTGACAGCACTATTAGCTAGGAAGCAAATAATTATCTCAGAAAGTGTCATTACGAAACAGCATTGCAAAGGTTAAAAGTTATATATTATTAGATACCTTATAGTTATACGGCGCAGTATCTGGTCAAAGACCACTCAAAGTTTATACTCCACCCCTTAATAGACCAAATTACATCACCAAGAGAGTAAGAAGAAACAGCATAGATGGGATAACATCACTATGTAATGCTCTGTTTGTCTGAGACTGATACAGTGATAGTATTTTGTGAACTTTATTTCTATCTTGCTGCACATTCTAATTATTTTTTAAAAAGCAACTTTTAGCCAAATAAAACACCTTCACGGTAATACATTCCATGACTTTACAGTACATTTACAGGTGATATATATTTGTCACTAAATGTGATAATTCACTGCGATCTCGCAGCTGATTCTTCTAATCTGGCCGCGCCATGTTGTGATGTCTCCCAGGAGGCATGGTTTCATGAAGCATTCATACCGTACAAAGGAATATGCAGATGTTGGACAAAGATTGTGTCACTTTGAACAGTTATAGAAAACATGCAAAGCATTGCGAATAATTGTACACAATTAAGACGCAGTGATGCCTAGGCTAGTGCAACCAGTGGCCATTTGGACCATAGGCGACATAGCATCAGATTTGGCTACACAAAAGTGCATACAGAATTATATAAGTATTGTTATCTTGATGCACATAAAAAAAGTTTGGCTAACACAATTTGTATTAGGGGCTTTAGCCAAAATGGCTGAACAGTTTACAACATCGAAGCTAGCCCAGGATGGTATGTCATTGGCCAGACACTACCGGTGGCACTCTGGCATCACACTCGTGGTTGTGGTCCGTGTAGACTGTGTTGTCTGCCACAAGGACATTGACCTCTTTCTCCAGATAGAATATGAGTGTCGTGAATATTGTTAAATCCATACTGTAGCCAGTCAAAACAGGTGCTGGTGGTCAAAACAGGTCTTGGTGGTCGAAACTGGTTTTACCACAAAATAGTTCGGACGAATTAAAAAGCTGGTTTAAACCATTACATGTCACAAACCTTTAAAGCACATACCTATACCAACAGCTGTCCAAACTTATTTATTGTACACATGCACCGTTTACTTCAACATCAACTTCCATAAAACATACACGTGTTATGAAACATTAGTGTCGAATGGCCGCACAAATACTGCAATTGCAATATTTTAAAATGGTTCTCGTGTGACAAGTTAAAGTGTTAAAGTGAAACCAAAGGCATTGTTTTGGGCCTTTGCACCTACAAGAGTGCCTAAAAACTAACCATTTGCAACTTTATCAAGAATATCACGCAAGTGGTTTACTGGGAATCTGTTCTAAAAGTGCAAAATTCTGGTCTAATGTAATTTTTTGTAGAGGCTGATATATTCATCAGTGTTTGTAATTTTGACCAATCAACAGTGAGCAGCCCCTTAACCCCCAACGCGGCTGTGGTGTAGGTTGTGCATATCGCGTGTATTTTTAACCTGGTTGAGATGTACATTTACATTTTTATTTGCTTTTATATTGGATTTACACACAGCAAAAACTCTTACAATGCTGTACTGTGCAGCATTCTGATGTAAACAGGATTCAGCGAGGTATAGAGTTGTCTTTTTTTCGATTTCCTCTGGAAAAACAGACAGTAGTGAAGCAATGAATTCACAATTGTGGGCGGGCTGGCTGGAAGCCCACGCGATATGCTAGACTTTGTTCGGCCCATTTTGAAGAGTCGTGTTTTGAAGTTGATATATTTTCATCAACTAATGAGTCAAGGTCCTTCAAAACGTCGACGACGGAGAACGTTAAAGCCTGAAGCATACCGACAGTCTTCCAGCACGTACCTCAGTCGAAGGCTTCGACACAACGCACACACTTGATCAAGAGAACTCTAATAGGAACGCAAGGCGGTTAGTAAACAATGAATGAATCGACTATATTGCCAAATAAGTTCATTTTAGATGCAAACAGCATGTCCAAATTTATTGGCAAGTATGTAACTAAAATTATCTACAATCAGGCATTTAAAGTTGGAGTTGTGGGAAACCTAGTCAGCACTCTTAACATAGAAATATGGTGCTGCCCATGCAAAAAAGATTTTTGGTGTTCAACAAGATATATTTAGTTAACCACTTACTTGATATTCTTGATTAAAGTTGCAAATGGTTAGTTTTCAAGTACTCTTATAGGTGCAAAGGCCCCAACATGCCTTTGGTTTCACTTTAACTTAGTTGGTATAAATGTTTAATTAATCAATAAAGCATGTGTAATACATATCTTATGTTTGTATGCTATAGATATTCTAGAAAATGTTGTGGCAGTGAAAAGGTGGTTGTGTTCTTTATTAATTCAATGGCTCTGTGATATAAAGACACATTTTATGTGGTAGTGGCAGTCATTGTTGAAGTTCTCCATATATATATGTAAACCACCCTACTCAGCCAAGGTCCATGTCTGTGTTCGTTATGCTGCATCATTTGATGAACATTATGGTGCTAACTAACCATACGGTGTGTGGCTGTTTTCCCGAAAGTTCGGGTCCCTTGGGTATTCGTCTTCCATTTTGTTTGTCATATACACCCGCGTTAGTGTGACTTGCTCCTTTTGCCAGCTTTGCTGGCGTGGCTCTCACTAATACTACATAACTGTTCAGTACAGCCTGGAGTCGATTCAAGATACCAATGTACACGTTGATGGACAGCTGAAATCACATTTGGTGAGACAGAGTATCCATTTTCTATTGGGTCGGTATTCTATATGACACCGTTTTTTGCCACTTAAACCCTGATCAGAATATTGGTAGAAAAATAAAAAAATTTCTTTATGGTCCAGTTTTTGTAAGTGATAGCAAATTTTTAATATCCAAAAACATGAAAAATCGAACCCTGTTATATTTGTTTGCTTACAGATACGGAAAACACTGGCAACCTTCAGCATGACCAAACGTGGAAGACCTAGGGATCCTATATGGAACTCCTTTGAAATTGACAAGCAAACAGGGCAAATAGTGGCCCGTTGCAAACATTGCTATATGTCAGTGAGCGCCAAAACAGTCAGACTGAAAACTCATTTGACCAAATGTCAAGTTCTTTTAGACAAATCGTAATGTGAGCAGCAATGATATCGGGTTATCAGCATTGAAAGGGCTAAACAGTTGACTTTGATGAACAGAATCACTTATGGCCAGAGCAACTTGATTTTTTTCAACAACAAAAAACCGGGCTCAGAACTATGTGGAAGCGAATCAAAACAATAAAGTTTTATTTTGTACATACTGAGTCAGACTGATCCAGTGAATTACTGCATAGTAGCTATGCAATTTCGTAAATTCTTAATTATGTAAATCTGGCGAAGACTTGTCAGCAACGCAACGGCTACAGTCGGTAATGTTTCAGTTCGTTTGACCATTTTACATGTACAAAGTATAATTTGTTGTATCAAAAACACTGATCTATAGTTATTTCACACTAGGCCTGCTGTGTATCTCCTTACTGATGAATGTCATTCTGTTAAGTATTGTAACAACTATGAGGAATAGGGAATACAATTTATGATTGAAGTTTCATCCCTAATTGGATATATTAGTGCTATCAACACACATGAGCCTATTTCCTTGTATGTTACACAAGGTAAATCATGTCTGCATTGTGTTAAGTTGTTAAACAATTAAATAAAAAAAATTGCTTATCCACCAAGTTAGGTTTTTGTTTTGTCAAAACTGTCCAGTTGAAATCTGGTTTTAACCGTTTTTAACGTGCGGCTAAAACCTATGGTTATATCCAAACCATGAATACACATGGCGTGTTAATTTGGATAAGTTTATATTTATAGTGGCTATTAAGTTTGAAGAGTATAACACCACCTGTTGTTTCTGCATGTGACCTGAACTACATGGACACTCAGATAGTGACATCTGGTCATCATCTGATATCACACTGACAATACAATCTCTCGTAGCACCTTTCATCAAATGTCAAAACCACTGAGGATAGTTAACTTTAATTATTGGTTGGCATTTTAAGGTTTTGTCACACTTATAGTTATTTCACCAACACATGTTATACGTTGTCTTGGTTGTGATACAGATCATTATTAAATTAGTTAGTGGGTGTGACATTAGTTACACTGGCAATTATCTTGTTACACAATAGATAACTAAGAATACAAGACACAGTAATACTGTAATAGGCATCAAGCACTAATATCGTCTTCAAATAAATTCTGTAAATTTAAAACACCCACTTAAAACTTGTTCAAGCTGTTATTATTAATTAGCAGGTAAAATTGTTAGAATGTGACAGTCCACATAATAAAAGATAATCTACGTTTTGGTGGCACGAATATTGGGTATAATGCTTTTTCAGATGCTTCTGTTTGGCAACGCATATATATCTTGCCTTCACTTTGTTAAATTTAAAGACTAGTTAAATAAACAAAGACAAGTTAAATAAACAACCTGTGGTGTGATGACCAATATGGGATTGAACAGTGGGTGTTGTAACATGGATTCAACATGTTCTTGTTTACCCTAGTAGGCTAGTACATGGACAAATGTAGGGCACAACTGGGTAGCCCATGCAAGCAGCCAGGTAAAATAAATACAAATGTAATTCTACCCTTTCCAGATGTTTCAAAATCACCTAAGAATAAGACTTCATCACCAGAAGAGAACAATGGGAGGCACCACGTTTAGATGCACATCAGAGACAAGACAAGTCGCCATCAGGAATAAAAGTGAAGATACAATCAACAAGAATGCACAGAAGTCCCGAAGGTGGCGTGAGAAGTTGAAAGTGGACCCACAGAAATACGCACAGTTTCGACAGTATGATAACTTGCGTTGCAAGGCATACAGAGAGAAGCTGTCTGGGGTGAAGAAGGAGGCATCAGATGACAAGGCACGACAGCGTATGAAGCGGTACAGGGAAAGACAAAAGGCAAAGCAGTCCGACTTCAACACGAAAAGAAACAAACCAACGGCATGAGAAACAAGGCAACAGGCAACCAGGATGGAAACACAGAAATAAAAGTGGAAAGAACAGAAAAGGAAACAGAAATGAACACATAGCACAGCCTTCCCAGCCAGTCTTATATGTATATCAAGAGCCGCTGCATTATTACAACCATATTAAAACCTTGCACACTCCAATTCAAGTCTTGACTAAAGACTCGTTTCTTTCAAACCTCAGTTCGGTATCTCCTGCAAACGAACAGAACAGGTTAGTTAGTGTCATTCATTGTAATTGTTTTTTTATTTCAATACTTTTTCTGTGATCTTATTTAGTTATAAAAATGGCCACCATGTCTTAGTTGTTCACTGTGGCCGATTTAAAGATATGCTAGTTTTTCAGATGCGATATGGAACATATATTACTATAGAGCCTTCTATTCATTTGTAAATTAGCAAATACAGATGTACAATACTTTTTAGGGGAATGCCAGATAAATAAACATTTATGTCAATGGAATATGGCCCGTACGTGTTACACCAGAAAACTACGTAAATCGACTAGAAACAAACAAGAATCAAACACAATATTGAATGCTTTTATGAATGTTGTATAGGTTTGGCCATGGTTTCATTAGTTTGTGTCACAGGTGTACAACTGAATGGCATTTATACTGGTTGATACTGATATTATATAAATGAGTCTGCGTAAAGACTATCTAAACAAGGGGTCAGAGCTCTTATTTTAGACTCTGTAGAAGACACTTATGCAGCCCTACAGTATTAATATTATTAGTATTTTTAATCTATTCCATCTTTTTATTTAGCAATTCTAAATCACGTTCTTAATTTTATATGCTGTGAAATGCCACAAACAATTTTGGATCTTGTGCTATATTAAATAAAATACATTATTATACACTACCGGCTGATATGCATAATAAAGGCTAATGTACAGATACATATACGGAGAGTGGAAGTTATCAGCACACTCTTACATATGCACATGTATAAATTTATAGTATATAATATTCACATAAGTACATATACTTCATGACGGCAGGAGAGCATATAATTATAAAGTACAAAACAAGACATGGTTTGGATGAATTCGTAGATCATTTAATGCAAGAACAACATATGTTCAATAAAAACGTAAAATTAAATACAGATGAAAATGTCTCCCAAACACACCCATGGTGGATTCAGACCCTGAAAAAGGAGGTGACCAGTTTCTTAACAGGACACTAGGGGGCAGCACGTGTTATCCAAATTTCTGTAGAATGTGCATGCAAAATATAAACCAAATAGCATTAATTTTTAACACTTTAATTTTATAGCATGATTGTATGTGTGAAATATTTATCAAATTCATCATGTTTTTTGAAAATTTTTGTGTGAACATATCCAGTGCATCTAAGCAATGAACTCTTCGCATCCTGCAAAGGTACATCAACTTATTGGTGTGACTGGCCTCATACACCAACTCCTTGGTCATGCTTTCACGCTTCTGTTTCTGCTTTGGAGAGAAATTGAAGAATCTAACTGAAATCATGGAGGAAGCCTTCTAGATGCACATGCCAGTACATGATTCTGCATCTTTCAGAAGTCCAACTTGCACTTCATTACAAAGTGTAGGTCAAAACCTCAGTTTATCTAGGATATCCTGCTCTTCGTCTACAAACTCAGTACAAAGCGTTGCTGTTCCTCTTTGATTAATCATAGGCTCCGTCTGCGCTGAAGGAGCAAAAGACTGCATTTCGCATTTCGAGCATGATCTGGAGCTGCTGCTAGATGATGCAATCAGTTTGTTCTTTATTATGTACCTTGTTTTGAGTCGCAAAGTCTGTCTTGTGTCTAGAACCACATCGCCAGCATCATCCCAGCCAAGTTGAGAACGCTGAAAATTCAGTTCTGACGTTTGTCTTATTCTGTTTTTCAAAGAGAATAATCGTCTTTATTACGGGCTGCAGCTTTAGTCGATTGTCTCATGTGGGTTTGCAAGCATGTGAACAGTTGCTGTCTGGGCAGGTTTGGACCGTCGGACACCAGAGAAAGTTGTCTAGTAATTAGTGATAGTGCTGAATTGTGATTGGGGTGTCTCAACCTATTCTGACGTGATGAAAGAATCTGGTCAGAATAAAGGGGGGTGCCTGGGCACCTGGTGGTGAACCCCCTGGATCCGCACATGGAATGTAACATGATTAAGACAATAAGCTACTAGTATTGTTGAAGATTCTTCAGGATACTTTCGTTTTATAATACTATGTACAGTTCTTATTAACAGATCCAAAAAATGTTATTACCTATAGAGATTTTTACCTATCTTAACAAGATGGTTTCTTCAGTATGATGATGTAATTATAGACATGAAAGCTTGGGAAAGAGAACGAACCTCAAAGTAGACAACAGTTGTTGAAATTCATATTGGATATGTGACAGTTTTGCAAGAGTTGATTACATAATTGACTAGCTACCTAAACAAGTGATTCAATGAAGACAATTTTCAATAATGGTTGCATTAATAAAAAATATGGCGGCAGTTACTTAAAACTGGGTTTGTTTCTTTTCAAAGGCTGAAATTGATGTAGTTGATCACAGAAATGGTGTTGTGGCGGAGCTCAAGTGTCACAGTGTGTTCTCAAAGATCAGTGAATGCTGGTGATGATGTTTCTGTAATGCATTAAGTACTTTATCTTAACTTGCTGGTAAAGTCGCATTTTAAAACACTAGTTAGCATGTTATTTGTGAAATGGACTATTTAATATCATATAGTAGTTGCTTGCCAGGGATGACTGGTAATTACTACACATAGACTAGCTAGATGATCACAGATTGCAGCCATTTATTCTACAAAATATAGCAGTATGTATTTATATCATAATTACTTTTTATGCACATTGAACTTGGGGCACATTTGTACGTTGCTTAAAATATCAACATTCTGGCAGCAGGTGGAGTTTTAAATGAAATTAAAAAAAATTCCAGTTTTTTATTAACACTATTAGGAAAATCTGGTTGGTCAACTACACTTTGTACTTAATTATCATCTTCATACTTTAAGTTGGTGGATAAGGCCACTAATTACACTTTGTACTTAATTATCCTATTCGTACCTTAGTTGGTGTATATGGCCACTAAATTCACTTTGTACTTAATTATCCTCTTTGTACCTTAGTTGGTGCATAAGGCCACTAACTACACTTTGTACTTAATTATCCTCTTTGTAGCTTAGTTGGTGCATAAGGCCACTAACTACACTTTGTACTTAATTATCCTCTTTGTACCTTAGTTGGTGCATAAGGCCACTAACTATACTTTGTACTTAATTATCCTCTTTGTACCTTAGTTTGTGCATAAGGCCACTAACTACACTTTGTACTTAATTATCCTCTTTGTACGTTAGTTGATGCATAAGGCCACTAACTACACTTTGTACTTAATTATCCTCTTTGTACCTTAGTTGGTGCATAAGGCCACAAACTACACTTTGTGTAAAAAGATAATAAATTTGTTAGCTGCCCAGTACTGATTGACAGTCAGTCTGTACCAGGTCAATCAGATTGAGATTGTTCTAACAGCTGACCACAGGTGAGTGGTTGAAAGTGCACGTTCTGTGATGTTTCTGAGGTTGTTTTCTTGTATACACTATAATACGGTCAGGAAATATTTTAGTGTCCATTTCCGTGAAATAGACTGATCTTTGTGACCTACAAGTGACTAGACCTACACACACAACTGATCATATGTTCAGTAACAAATAGGGAGATAAATTCCCATTGATAGACTAGTTTAATCATTCATATTCATGATTTCTTCAGGTAAATATCCATATTTGACATCATCTTTTCATGCTCATTCAACCAGGATTAGTTATGTACAATCCAGTTGTGTTGCAAACAATGCACTACAAACAATGCTGGGAGTATTATTGACACTATTGTTACAAGAATGTTATATTTATTAAACCAAAATCTATCATCCCAACAGTACGGTAACGAAGAGATACAATAGCGACAACAGCACTAACAGCGTATGGGATTGCTTGAGGCATTTAACAAGATTTAAGATTGCCATCCAAGGCAAAGGCCCAGATGGCATGTGGACAAGGAAGCCATTGGCTTATTGAGAGTAAACGTTTTTTCATCTATGTGTAACCCTTCCTCCTGAGATATGTGTCAACCTTGTTTTTTCTAAATAGTCACGCTACTAGCATTTATACAATCTGTAGATAATTTGTTCTATTCATTGACTGTCCTCTGTGAGAATGAGTTCTTCCTGATATGCAATCTACACTGATACTTTTCTAATGTTACCTTATGTCCTCTAGTTCTACTATCTTCCTTAAGTGATAAAAAATATTTCTATCAAAATTTATATACCCATTCAATATCTTATAAACTTCAATTTCATCTCCTTAACCTCCGTGTGTCCAGCGTTGTTAAACCACATTCTTTTGTCGTTGTTAAGCCACATTATTGTAAACCCCCTGATTCTTCTCACCAAACTTGATGCCCATAGAAGACATTTCTGGAGATGTGGGGCTTAGTTCGAGTCAGTGAGAGATAAACAATAACACATGCATGTTGCTTAGTCCAGCATTCTTGTCAGAGTGCCCATTTTGTCATTAAAAGGCCATGACACTGATATGTGGTATTGTAAAATGTAATTGTTTGGCCTGCAACAAGTGTTCAGTTAGTTAGTTTGAAAGCAAGATCATGAAGTACGTGGACTAGTGTAGACTACTCACCATGTCCTGTGTATCACCAGCACACGACGTAGTTGGATTATTTTTTGTTTGCAAAATGTCCTCGGAAACTGTAGCATGGGCCTGTTCCCTAAACACAAGCCACATGACCTTCAGTTACAATTGAGATGTCTTGAAGCATCTTATGTATCCTTTGAAAGGTGGTAGTAAAGACACATATTAGTAGTAGGTTAGTCATTGTTGTAACCAAACATTATAAAGTCTGTCACATTCATATTAGAAATGTTGTGTAACTTGTTGTTGTCGGTAGTAGACAATGTACATTTGAACATGGAACCAGTGATTTCCAACACACTGACCATTGCCTTTGTGTCTTTGCCAGATGTTCCCTGGTGGTCCGGCTAGCCGTTTCCCCACTGGACGGCCTTGTCAGGCTGGACAGTTAACTACTAAAGTGGCACACAATCTTCCTTCTGTTGCTTGTCCAAGCAACCACAGTTGTCAACAAAAACATGGACATTTTGACCATGACTTACACAGGGATGCTGATTGTGGGTCATTGTTTAAAGGGAGGAGGACATATAAGAAAAGATCTAACAGTGGACACGGGGGCTTTGCGTGTTCACGGTGTCCGCGTACGTTTGTCAGCAAAGGTGGACGTACGGAACATATGAAACACATACATGAGAAACAAGCGAGATACAAATGTCATTATTGTGGGAAGGGCTTCACCAACATCTCCCGCTGTTCTGACCACCTTGCATTACATACTGGTGTCAAGCAACATGCATGCACCATATGCCAGAAGCAGTTTACATTCAGAGATACGTTGAAAATACATGTTTTAAAGCACCATCCAAATGAAGCTGCACAAATGTAGTTACTGGAGCATCACTTATCTGGTTTGTCAGTCAATGAAATGAATGAAGCTGACAGATGTATCTTTTGCAATTAATTATGTTTATAGTCACTTGTGTTGAAATCTGTTCTTGATGTTATGAACAGAACCAGTCACAAACATATACCTAATCACTGAATCGTATCAATATTTACAGAAGTAGATTGTGCATCTTCTAGTTTATTTTGGTAAGTTTGTTAACGTTTCCTGGAAATTGGAAACACAATTAGCGAGGCAACGGGTCACTTCTCTCAGAAAGCATGCTTTGTTGACCAACAAGTTGTATAAACATCAGCTGATCATGTTTGCCCTGGGACAGATTTAGTTTAACTTTCTTTGTTTGAACGTACTTATAGTTATGAATGTTGACTATGATTGTTGTATTTTTATACTATTAAACAAGGATTTTTGTATGAACCATCAACGCCTCTGCAGTGTCCAACTTTGTTCTGTGTTCACAACTGTGACAGATGCTTCATTTGTGGTGAAGAATGCTCTGCTCCTATTTCAAATTAATAGTTTTGATTCCAAGTTGATAATTTAATAATTGCCAATGTTTTAAACAGTTCAGGTATCGGCCAAGGCATGTTTCAGCTTGGGCTAGGCCTACACTGGCTAGATCTAGGCCAAGGCATCTTACAGCTTGGGCTAGGCCTAAACTGGCTAGATCTAGGGCAAGGCATCTTACAGCTTGGGCTAGGCCTACACTGGCTAGATCTAGGCCAAAGCATCTTACAGCTTGGGCTAGGCCTACACTGGCTAGATCTAGGCGAAGGCATCTTACAGCTTGGGCTAGGCCTACACTGGCTAGATCTAGGCCAAGGCATCTAACACCTTGGGCTAGGCCTAAACTGGCTAGATCTAGGCCAAGGCATCTTACAACTTGGGCTAGGCCTATACTGGCTAGATCTAGGCCAAGGCATCTTACAACTTGGGCTAGGCCTACACTGGCTAGATAAGCAAGACAACTCAGAAGTGTTGCAAGTGGGCAGGTAGTGTATTTCATTTCCAAAAAAAGTTTTGATGATTATCGTTATATGCCAGTTTTGTTTACAAATGCCTGCTTTTTATTTTTAGGACATCTCCAGTCTAGTCAGGCAAGTAGGCCTACTTAGCTACAAATTTTAAATAATTATATTTAACAATATCGAGGTATAGCATTTCAAGTGTGACTTGGGCTGGTTTCAAGATTCCATATACACATATTACCTGCAATATCTATAAACATATAAATAAATTCATTATTAATTATTTAAGGCCCGATCACACTGTGTCACCCAACCATTTGTGCAATTAACTCTTCGTGAGAATGGGCCTTCAACCTGTAGACAAGTTTTCTCAAACAATGTATCATAATCTTTGTTTTGAAGATGGCTTTTTTGCAGTCAACATAAGCGTATGGGCTATTTAAATATAAAATCTACGACTTTCAATATTTTGTTTCATACAGCATCATAGATTCATCATTTATTTAATGAACTAGATATAAAAATACATGATGTCTTAAATTTTTTAATGGATGATGAGATTTTTTTGTCAGTTTTATTTATTTTTTATTGGTCAGAGATATTTTTTTCAGTTTTTCTAAATTATTCAAACGTTTTGTGTTCCATAGATCTTTTACAAGTTTGAAGATAATCAGAAAGTAAGGGTTCAGTTCAGCAAGAGGAACACAGTGAAGTTAGATGAGTCAACTGAATGGACTGTTCCTATCCCCTTTGAAGAAAAAAGCAAACATGCTTTATTTATTCGTAAGTATAGGAAGAAGGAAGAAAGGCAGGGCAAATACAAGCTTCAACGTCAAATTGAGTGTGAACGGTTACGAGAATTTCGGAGAAATATGTCTGATGATACCCGTGAACGGTACAAAGAAGGGTCCAAATTGAGAATGCGAAGATTTAGGCAAAGAAAGAGAGAGGAATCTGCTAAGGCATCTCAACAAAAAGGAAATGGATGGGAAGTAAGTGAAATATACTTCATTCAGTTCTTTAAACCAATCTTAGTCAAAGTAAAAAACATCAAATGTATTCTCCACTTAACATAATCTTGTGAAATTTAAAATAAAAAATATGCAGCCGTCTGTAAGTTGAAGTTCACTGTTTTCTTTTTTCTTCATTGAATAGTCATGTAAATAATATTGCAGGTAATTGCTTGCAAGTAGAAACTAGAACAGCAATAAGGTGACCAGTTTTAGTGGTAAAATTAGAACGGATTGTTCACTTTCTTTTCAGTATTACTGTTGATGCATCTTTGTTGATGTCCCCAATCCTGTGGAATCGGTGAAGAACACCCAAACGGCCTGTGGAATTCAGATGAAGTTGCAGAAATGCTACCATGTCTTCTATGACAAGGAATTCTATATGGGTTAATTCCAATTGACATTTCTCTGCAGGATATAATATTCTTCTCTGGCCAAGGTTTTGTTTATTTGGCCTGCAAGTGAATTTATTGATGGCATGTGCACCGTTCACTGGCTCCTGTTGGCTGTGTGGCCTGTATAATGAAATGAAGACATTGTCTGATGGACTTTTCTTCTCGCAAATGTTTGCCTGTCCAGTGTTACAAACATTACTCCACCACTTTGTTTCTGTTGTCCTTGCTGTACTGGACTTTCAGTTGTAGATGGTTTTGACATGACAACTACTGTTTCTGTATTGCGGTTCATAAAATGTTTATATGACGTTTGTATTACATTTTATTGAAAATTTGCATTACAAGAATTAGTTTCTTTCTGGGCTCTCTTTAGCCATGTTGCACATTAAATTTTAGGCAAAACCATTTAGCAGGTTTAGTGCTTTGTGTGTCAGCAGGGTAATCTTTACTGTACATAGTTCTTATAGATATTCTAGAATACCATTTTGAATTTTAGACAAAATATCAGATGGACTTTGGACAAAGAATTTTGTTCTTGCATAGTAGTAACAAGCCTTTGCAATGTTACAAATGTAACCTCACCACTTAAATTTGGTTTTCCTTGTTATATTGGTAGTAACTCCTGGGCCATTTTAAGGAGGCCGATTACCCTGAAATAAAAGTGATGACACTTTAAATTTTAAAGGTTTTTTAAACTATTAGGCCCAAAAAGGCAAACAAAATTGGGGGGGGTCCCGTGCAAATTTGTGAAATATCTGGCATAGTACCAGCTACGTCACCAACAAAATTAGCAAAATACTGTACACTGATCATAATCGGTCATAACACAAGATTTATTTGCTATTCAAATATAAAACTTGCAGGAATTTACCAATTTGATATGTTCATATTATATAAAGCATAATATGTCAAACAAATGGTAAAATTAATTATTTTGTGCATTTTATTCAGTCACAATAAAACCACATTTTAGCTCAATTTTGACAGTATTCAATATTTGACTCCCATTGAGTAACACTATTTCAGTAAAAAATTTCATTTATTCTTTATCTCTATGACAAGGCAAAAAAGTTGGGGGATCCTGTACAAATTTGTGAAATATGTGATATAGTAACAGCTACGTCAGCAGCAAGATTATCGAAATACTGTGCTCTCGTCATAATCAGTCATGCCACAAGATTTATTTTCTATTTAAATATAAGACTTGCAGGAATATCGCAATTTGATATGTTCATATTATATAACCATAATATGCCAAATATGCATTAAAAATTGTAAATTTTATTATTTATTAAGTCACGGAAAACCTGTTTTAGCGCAATTTCAACCATATTCAATATTTCATCTGCAAGAAGTAATATCACTTCAATAAAATGGGGCCATAATGTTTCTTTATCTCTATAAAAAAGGCAAAAAAGTTCCAGAGCAAATTAAAAAAATATCTAATGACATCAGCAGCACAATTAGCAAATCTGTTATAAAAAGGCAAATTTTACCCACAAGGAGTAATGTCATTTCAGTAAAAGTTGCTGAAATGTTAATTTATTATTCATGTCAATTCAATATACATAGAAAAAACTAATGAAGTGCTTGGCAAAAATTAGGGTTTGCCATCTTAAAATCAAACGAGTTTCAGATAAAATTTTCTGCAAAAAATTTACAACACACATTGTCCATCAGAAATGCTTTTATTTTTACATTTAAACTATACTTTTTTGGTTCTTAATGTTCTTTTACAAAAACATGTATCAGTTGTGTTTGTTACTGGCATAAAGGACGTATTTTCAATCAACAATGTAACTTTTGTGTTGATTCCACATTACAATTATGATGCGCAGACAAGATTGATTTCAAGGTAGCCGCCTACCTTGAAATGAAAACTGCTGGAAGGCTGTGTTAGTTGAGCCAGTTTTCATTCATTTTGGTATCTAGGATCCAATTATATTCTAACGTCAAAATTGTTTTACACACATAAACTGTGATTATTTATAGATCATTTTAAACCAAAATAATATATCTAACATGTGTAGATAATTATATGTAGCTTATTCAAACATAAACTGTGATTATTTATAGATCATTTTACACCTAAATAATATATCTACCATGTGTAGATAATTATATGTAGTTTATTCAAACAGGGTTGATAGTAAGTTCTGATTATCTCATCTAGTCTTCTGGGGGGATGTGTCCCACGATAGTTGTTCTGCATACATCTTCACTGTTGTATGATAAGAGACCATTTTGATTAAAGGTCAAAGTACATGCTCACATTACTGAATTAACACTTGACTAAGAGATTCAAATAGTTAGTATTGAATATTGCCTTTGTTCATAGTTCATTATTTTAATTTTTATGCAAGGGCTGGCGTATACATCTGTGAGCATAAGAACATCTGTCGGTTTGCTAAGTGACGGTATACAGTGTTGATAAGAGGCTATTTTTGTACACAACAGTAGATCAAAGATTACCCATGTTTTTTATTTAATATTATGCAGTTGTTCATAGTTCATAATGTGTTATATTATTGTGTTATTATTGCTAAGATGCAATGGCTTCCTGAGAAGCACAACAAATTTGGGCTTTCAAAAGAAAGAGAGCAGACCATCAGGCTATCGATAGAACTGATGAAAACATTCACTCAAAGTAGATTTTGCTCATGAAACAAAAATAATATGAATAATATTCTGATTGTCCATAATAATGTATTTTGGAGTTTTCTTAATAAATGTTGTTTCTTATTTGATATGCCATTTTTGCTTTGTAATGCAACATTCAGACATGTGCATCCTTTACAGGTAAAGTGTATGTCCATGACAACAGACACATGAACCTGTGACTTACTAGCTTAAATGAATTAATGTCTACTTTATTTGGAAACTTCAGCCTAATGTACGGACAGAGTTTTGTTAATGTTTATGTGTCATGCTGTTGTGACACACACTCATCAACTTAAAAGCAATGTTAAAAAAGTAATTTTCAGTTCATGTAGTGTGTAGATTTCTCCAGTATAACTGACTGTAGCCTTTCTGTCTTTGCCAGGTGTGCACTGGTTGTCCTGTTAGCCGTACCACAGCTGGACAGGAATGCAAGGGCAGAAAGGGTACAGAATTAACTTATGTGACAAAAAGTCTTTCTTCTATTGCTGATCCAAACCACAGCAGCAGCGAGCAAGCACATGAGCAATGCATGGACGACTTGTACAAGTGTTCTAAATGTGGACTGACATTTAAAGACAAAAGCAAGTTGATGTATCACATGAGAACTAAGCATGAAAGAGGTCGCTTAGCTTGCCCGCAGTGCCAGTGTACATTTGTAAGCAAAGCTGGCCTAACACAACATGTGAAGCATATACACGAGAAACTACCCAGGTACCGGTGTGAAACCTGTGGAAAAGGCTACTCGGTTCGCTCACAATATTATGATCATCTTGCAGCCCACACTGGTGTCAAGCGAAATGTATGCCCTGTGTGCCTGAAACAATTCACTTTCAAACCTAGTCTGAAAACACACATTTTACGTTTTCATACAAATTAGATTGTTCAGGTGTAATTGCTTAAAACAATCTGTTTGGCAGTTCATGAATCTATATTTAGAACACAAATGCAGTGAGAATAGATAGTACCATATTCAAACTATTAAGCGTACATGCCCTAATTAGCATACACTAATTAGTTATGTAATATTATTTTAGTATTATTTTTATTATTTACCTGTACAGCACCAACAAATATTGTTGTATAGATTTATTGCTATAGAAATTAATAAACATTAAACCCCCTTTTTTAATCAGCAGGATCCAGAATTATTGTAATTGTGGAACAATTCTGTGGATGTGTGGCAATATCATTATTGCCTGGAATGGCAACAGTATTGTAATGCAGTTACAGCTTGCCCTTTTTATTGTGTTACAAACTATCCCACAGGCACACGCTAAACATTTCTCACCAAATCACAAAACAGTGGACTATTCTCCTTAGGCATTATGGTCCTCTTAAACCCTGACCTCGAGACTTTAACTGCAGGTAGTTCAAAGTGCGACACACACCTTGATACGGTATTCAAGCAATTAAATAAAATTAGCTTGACCCCTTAAAACATCAAATATGACATTCTTCTGCAATTATTGCGAATTCTGGGATGGCATAACAGATATATATATATATATATATATATATATATATACCGTATCTGACCTATTAAGCGTACATGCCATAATTAGTGTGCACCCCCATTTTTAATCAGCAGGGTAATTAATTATTGTAATTTTACTAGTGTACAACGATTGAAAAGTATCACCATCTGGTATTAAACAGTTGGCACCACTTTTTAATTATATATACTAGTCACGAAATGACACCACTAGTGTTAAACAGTTACTTATTGTCTAGAGAAACACATTTCTCCATGGCCCTTTGTCAAGCATATATTTTGCTTATTAGAACAAATACGGTATATGATAGACCACCAGGGCATAATAGTGACACCTGGTGAATAACATTGAATCACAACTCTTCTTGTTAGGTCCACTGTTACAACCTGCCCCTGTTACTTCTAGCCCCGCTCTCTCCTGTGTTCCTCAACTATTGTGGAAGTGAAAACAATAAAATATATATCGCCATACTTAATTTTGAGTTCATATATATTTTAATTGTACAGGCTTTTTGTACACAATGGTTGATCAAAGATTATGCATGGTTTTCATTGAAAATTGCAATTGTTCACAGTTCATTGTTTTTAATTTTAAATCTATGCTTTGTTATTAGTTATGATGCCAAGATTTCCTGAGAAGCCCAACAGGTTTTGTTTTTGAAAAGTTAGAGAACAGACCAAGCATCAGGTTAATGGTGGCGCTAGTGAAAACGTTTGTTCTAAGTTGATTTTTTTCATGAAACAATAGTATAAGACTATTCTGACTGTTCGTAATATGTATTTTGTAATTTTCTTAATAAATAATGTTTCATAATTGATATATCATTTGTGCATTTTAACGCAATATTCAGAGATGTGTATATCCTCAACTAGTAGAATGTATGTCCATGACAGCAGACACATGAAACAGTGACCTACTTACTCGCTGAAATTAACTCATTTGTACTTTATTTGGCACAGTTTTATTAATTTGTTATGTAGCCTACTTATCTTCCAGAGTTTTCTATTGTTTGAATTTTAAAACAATGTTGAAAAAGTAATTATCTCTGACTACATCCATCATGCCAGGTGTACATTGCTAAACTTTTGTTGCCAGTTTGTGTCAGTGCACATTATACAACATTTGTTGCCACGATTCATTTTTCGAATCGTTTCAACAACGGTTGCGCTAACCAAACCAACGCGCAAGTTGAGGTTTGTTGCGTTGCGGACTATCATACATTGCACAACTGATCTATTTTTAGTCAAATAAACACACGATTCGCAACAAAGGTTTAGGAATGTATGCCTAGCATAAAGGGGCTATTTTTAAGAAAAAATTTTAGAATGAGTAAACCTGGAGGAGTATCATTTGTCACGGTAATAGTATCATTTGTCACAGTAATAGCACTAAGTACGTTACACGTGATGTCATGGTAATAGTATTAAGTAGGTTACACGTGATGCCCATTTCAAAATCCATCTATTCCTATTGGCATGTATTGCTGCGTGCACGCATGCACACTTACCCTAGTACGTGCACACGTGCACATACGAACAAACACTAACACATGAACAGACACTAGCACACATGCACACACACACACACACAGGCACACACGCGAACGCACGCACGCACGCACACACTGAATAAAAGCGTACAAGGTGCTCACTGGATAAAAGCCTACACAGTGTGTGTTTGGTCAAGCGATGGAGATATTTTGCAATGTTGACTTATGGCTATTGCTTGCTGGTCCTATAGGTGGCACTACACATTTGTTAGTCACACAGAAAAACAATTGGAAAGTTATTTTTGAATAGACCAATATTAGTTTAGATGTTTCCCCAATTCATAGTAATAAACCATGAAACTGGCAAGGTACCCTAGCAATTATTTTATTATTCTTAGTATTTGTGCATGAAAATGTTGAAAATAGTATGATGGTTATGAAAAATACTCGACAAAAAATGTTACCTACTGCCTAGCTAGCCAAATGAACAATTGAATTGAGGCAAAAAATTAAGGCAAGGAATATATAGTTATATCCTTATAACAAATAAGGAATGTATAGTTATATCTAGTTGCTTCAAGTTCACACACAAACTTCATTAACACAACCCATTCTGGAAATAAATGTGATCTCACCAAAATTCTGCATTGGGTGCACCAAAAACTGGTTCAAGATTGTTAATATACTTGTCAATAATAATTACTCATTGCATAAATTTATTCATGCTCTATTTGTTTCCATAATCTTTAAATTTGGTGTGTCATGGACAAACAATGAAAAGGCTAAAAACATTAAACAAATAAATACCTTGTGACTTTCTTGTTGTCTATCTTGCACACACAACAACTGTTATTAAGCTTGAAAACCAACTGTAGGACCCGAATGGTTTACAAAAGTTAGTCAAGTTTTGTCTGTGGGATTCTTTCAAACTCGTTGGAACAGAATATTGAAATCAAGACAAACAATTGGATTACAATAACCAATATCTGTGGACTTGGACAAACATAGTTCCTGAGGTACTCGTAATACCAATGGTAAGAAACTTACTATTAATGTGGTGATCATCACATTACTCTGTACTCTGGTACATGCTTGTTATTTTAGCTTCACTGCTGGCAGTTCATGTAGTGTGTAGATTTCTCCAGTATAACTGACTGTAGCCTTTCTGTCTTTGCCAGGTGTGCACTGGTGGTCCTGTTAGCCGTTTCACAGCTGGACAGGAATGCAAGGGCAGAAAGGGTACAGAATTAACTTATGTGACAAAAAGTCTTTCTTCTGTTGCTGATCCATACCACAGCAGCAGTGAGCAAGCACATGAGCAATGCATGGACGACTTGTACAAGTGTTCTAAATGTGGATTGACATTTAAAGACAAAAGCAAGTTGTGGCATCACATTAGAACTACCCGGGGTAAGCATGATAGCAGTCGCTTAGCTTGCCCGCAGTGCCAGTGTACGTTTGTAAGCAAAGCTGGCCTGACGCAACATGTGAAGCATATACACGAGAAACTACCCAGGTACCGGTGTGAAACCTGTGGAAAAGGCTACTCGATTCGCTCAAACTACTACGATCATCTTGCAACTCACACTGGTGTCAAACGAAATGTTTGCCCTGTGTGCCAGAAACAATTCACTTTCAAACCGGGTCTGAAAGCACATTTTCGACGTTTTCATCCAAACCAGATTGTTCAGGTGTAGTTAGTTAAAACAACTTGTTTGGCGGTTCATAAAGCTAGATTTAGGAGTCAAATGCTGTGAGAATAGACACACCTGCAGTATGTTACATGTACTTTGTAACAAGCTGAAGAGTAAAGACAAATGTGACTACTCCTGTTTTAGCAATGCGAACTATTACCTCAAAATATTAAAATGAATTATATCTGCTTGAATTCTTTACAGTGTTTTTCTTAACTTTTGTGGAAGCGAAAACAAGATGTAAGAATATATATCACTGTACATACATATAAATGGATGTCAGTATGATTTGCCATTTTCATAGATTGATGCATGTGCAGACTAGAAAGACACAGCAAATACTGAATTTGCTGACCTCACAAAGAATGGGACCTACCCATATCAGTACACACACAATGACAGTGTGTGGTATCACTTAAAATATATACCTTATTGGATTATGGGTATATATTGTACAGTCTGTATCGGCATATCCTAATACTCCTATATAGACTTCTCACTGTTTCAGTAGACTTGTCCAGTTACAATGATTGACATTTATAGCTGCATTTCAATATGAATGCATTCACACAACTGTGTATAAAGTGGGAGCCTGTAATATAGGCCCTGTATATCTTTCTCAGGTGTGCATTGTGAGTCAGAAGTAAACAGGATACACCTGTGAAAGACACCTGTGAGAAACTAGCCGTGTACTAGTTTGACACTTGGCAGAAAATTGAAATACAGTATACAGATCTGGACCTACTTGTGGAAGGTCTTTTTGGCCAGTACATATTGCCACAACAGCTGGTATTTGTCATTTGTTCTGCATGTCTGAGGTTATTAAACATTGTCACCTGTGTTAAACAAATAAAACAAGTGTTGTGAGTGTTGGCTTTACAAAGACTGTGTGGAACCTACATCTTTATTTACAGGATAAACATAACATATGCATTAACTTACCAAGCGGGGCACATTGTAAATGTAATGTAGCATAGCACGATAGGTTGTTTCTCTCAACCAGTTATAATTCCAAGTGAATTTGTTGGTTTACACATTTTTGTGTTATTATAAGTTATGACTAGATAACAAACTCTTGTTATCTTGATGGCTATATGAAGCTCCCCAGGTGCACACTTTACGTTTTCCCAGAAGTTCTTTCAAATGTGGAAAATTAAATGTTTGTAAACATGTTCTGATGACTATTATTGTATATCCTTTATATATGCACAGTACTGAAAATTGTCAGCATTTCAAAGTACTAATTTGGGGAGGGGGAGGGGAATAATTTAATTATTACGCTTTGTATGAATAGGTAAATATTGACAGTTGTGAAAGGCCCCTTAGGTCATATTTCAAAATGTCCATTTGTACATGATCACATGATTTCCGAGGCATAGTCTTCTGTCTTTGCCAGGTGTGCACTGGTGGTCTTGTTAGACGTTTCCCAGCTGGACAGGGCAGAAATAACAAGGGCAAAACGTTAACTACCAAGGTGGCAAAAAAGAATTTGTATAGCTGACCGAGACCACAATAGCAGTCGGCAAACACAGGCACATTTGAAATGCGACTTAGAGAAATGTTCTGAATGTGGTCTAGTGTTAAATGGGAAGAAGTTGTGGTATCACAAAGGAACTAAACAAGTAGGCAGGCGGATTGCATATTCACGGTGTCTGTGTACGTTTGTCAGCAAAGGTGGACGTACAGAACATGTGAAACACATACATGAGAAACAAGCAAGATACAAATGTGATTACCTTGGTATTGTGGGAAGGGCTTCACCAACCTCTCCCGCTGTTCTGACCACCTTGCATTACATACTGGTGTCAAGCAACATGTATGGACCATATGCCAGAAGCAGTTTACATTCAGACATAGTTTTAAAACACCATCCAAATGAAGCTGCACAAATGTAGCTACTGCAGCATCACTTAACTGGTTTGTCAGCCAGTGAAATGACTGAAGCTGATAGATGTATCTTTTGCAATTAATTATGTTTATAGTCACTTGTGTTTAAATCTGTTCTTGAAGTTACGAACAGAACCAGTCACAAACATGTACTGAATCACCGAATCGCATCAATATTGACAGAAGTAGATTATCATTTTCATATTAATTTTTGTAAGTTTGTTAATGTATGTGGTGTATGCAAGAGACCATACACATATAGAAGTGGTTTGAAAAAAACATGTTATGTTTCCATTCCAGACAAGGGTACACATATATAATTTCTGCAAATTCATATAATTGGCTTTGCAGTTAATAAAATTATGAATGAAGCGGATTAATGAATATTTTGCAAATTAATTACAACTGTTTATGTCTACATAGAAAAAGATGTCACATAGGCGGAGAATTGTGGCAAGTGGGAAAAAGCCTCACCCCTTGTAAAGGAAACTTTGAGGAAGAATAAAAATGTCTAATAATGTATACAGTAGTGAAACAGGAAATATTTATTTGTCCCAAACACAACAAAACAGAGTATTCAAAACAAAAACCATACAATATATTACATCTATGTCCACTTGAGAAAACGAAGTGGTAAGAATATAGAGTACGATCTGAAAATAAAAGATAATGTCATATAAGGGACAGGAGATTCCTACTAAGACTAAACATTAATCGCTGACATAGGAGCCACCCTGAAGAAGCAGAATATCAACATGTCGCCACATAGGTGGTTCTGAAACTTGCAAGCACTGGTTGTGGAGATTAAGGCACAACTTCCTTTTTGTGTTGTGCATATTTGGAAACACTCAACATATTTGCAAGTGTGCATTATGCAGATTGCAAACAAACCCATCAACAGTTGTTAGCAGCAATCCAGTGCCACATTAACAATGTGTGTGTGTGAGGGGATACAATTTTGTTGGGGGCCCTGACTGGGTGCTTGAAGGACGAAGATCGAGATGCTATGGAGGTAACAACATGCCTTAGTGTTTACTCAATATGATTGACCAAGAGTATTCACACAATGTTGTCGATGACGACGACATGCAAACATACATACAATAAAACACAGCATATGAGTGCAAGCAGACAAATAGAGCATACGGTGACAAGCAAGAATTACAGCACACAGTGACACACCAGAAAAATAATACAATGAAACACAGTGTAAAATAGAGACTGTACAAGTTTTCCCAAGCAAACAGAGTTACATCCAAATACTTTCCACCAAATTAGTTACCTGTGATTATACAGGTGTAATCACGTGAATAGTCAGATCTGATTCTATGCAGGGAAAGTGGCTAATTAGATGTATATAGATTGACTCTATGGGGGGCCATCAACAGCCCCACAAAATATAAAAATTCAGCAGCACATATATAATTAATAAATACTGAATAAACAGTTGGTTCTGCATCTAACACCTGTGTAATTAGAATGGTGTACTAGATCATTGCAACTGATTTGACAAGTTTAGTAGTGTAATTGAAATGAAAAGTAATTTGATTTTTTTTGTAATAGGACCCATCCATGATTTGAGCAAATGATTTCTGTTTTTTTTTCTGATTTCTGATCATCTGACTATTGCTTTTGTGTTTGCCAGGTGTGTACCGGCAGTCCAACTAGCCGTTGTCCAACTGGACAGTTGTACAAGGGCGATAGGCTGACCACTAAGGTGACGAACAGTCATCCTTCTTTTGCTGGTCCAAGCAACAACGGCCATGAACGTGTTGAACATGACGTATATAAGTGTACGAAATGTGGATCATTGTTTAATGGGAAGAGAAAGGTGCTGTATCACATTAGAAGTAAACACAAGGGCAGGTGTTTTACGTGTGCTCTCTGCCAGTGTACATTTGTTACCAACGCAGGATTGCACGAGCATGTGAGGCATATACACGAGAAACTAGCAAGGTACCAGTGTGAGATTTGTGGAAAGGGTTACGCCAGTCGATCGAACTACGAGGATCATCTTGCAGCCCACAGAGGTGTGAAGCCACATGTATGTACTTTATGCAACAGAAGATTTACACTGCAACGTGGGTTGAACGCTCATGTGGCACACTTCCATTCAGAGGAAACTGTGTGATACCACACAACTAAAATTTGTAGAATGGGGTCATTTATGCAATGCCAGATGGGTGGGTGGTGTAGCTAAATGTTTATCTACACATTGATGTGGTCCAGTGATGTGTTTATGTTTCACATGGGCTGGTTGGGTGAGATAGTTGCTGCCAAGTGTTCCAATTAATGTGTATCCAATGTTATAATGAATACTGTTGTTTGTACTCAATTTTGATTATTCATAGCATCACAGTTGGTTATGGTCAATTATTAGGAAAGTAAAACATATCTGGAGGATGTTTTATTTGTATTAAATTTGATTGCATTTAATCTTAGATATTTATTCTTATTATTATCTTCAGTTTGTGCTTCACAACGATATGTAACAAGGTTTAACAAGTTTTAACAAGATTGCCATCCAAGACAAAGGCCCAGATGGCAAGTGGACAAGGAAGTTATTGGCTTATCGAGAGACCAACATTTGCTCATCTGTGTGTAACCCGCCCTCTTGAGATATGTGTCAACCTTGTTTTTAAACATAGTGACGCCATTAGCATTTACACAATCTGTAGATAATTTGTTCCATTTGAGAATGAGTACTTCCTGATATCCAATCTATACTGATCTTTTGCTAATGTTAACTCATATCCTCAAGTTCTACTTTCTTGAGTGAGAAAAAATATTTGTATATGTTCATACCCGTTCAGTGTCTTAAAAACTTTAATTTTATCTCCTCTTAACCTCCATGTCTCTAGGGTTGTTAAACTACATTCTTTAGGCATTTTTGTCCAGTCATCGTCATAATTATTTTCAACATGATTTTACTGGCATGGCTGATTAAGGAAATAGTTAGAAAACTGAAAATCACTTTCTTTGGCAATGTGCTGAAAAGTCCACGTTGGACCATTCTCATGTTTCCATGTATTGACACACAGTTTGCAGAGAAGAGATCTATATTCCCATGTCTCCATTTGCTTTTATTATCTCTGTGTATTATTATTTGTCACATAATGTAGCCCTGCCATTCTTGAGCTGTTTCACTGCCCATGCCACTTCTGATTTCACTTCTGATAAGGTTCACACCATCCACCGAGTTGCAGATCGCATTGTCACAGTCATTTACTGGTTGGCGCTGTCGTAGCTTTTAAACAAACATTCCCAGTAGAGGAAATGTTAGTTGAGCCACCCACATTTCCCAGGAAACTACAACAGCAACAATGACATGGTACCACCCAGTGATTGAACAGGTTATTAGAACATGATTGACATATAAAATTATAATAGGTTACATTTGTCACAACTGTCAGAACATGTGACCTTAAAATTTTTTTTTTTGATGTTTTTCAAAACTTGGTAAATGTAATTAATGTCTGCTTATGTGTAAATTATCAGCACACGTGACCAGACTTTATTATCTGTGCAGCTACAAATAGTTTAAATATGCACAGAGAAAAAGATTATTTACATCACTGTGCATTAATGAGAAGTTAATTAAATAAACTTCATTGTCGAAACAGGGCTAGTTGAGCCACCCAAGGGAGGGTTAGTTGAGCAGCGGTTAAAGAACGAAGACGAGTGTTTTTACCCCTAAACACATCAAGGAATACATTTTTCGGAGCAAATTGGGACATCGGATAGCTACAAAGCAACATATTAGCAGTTAGTTACACTGGTTGCGATTGACCTATAAGTCTATATTAATTAAGTGTGTTGACTTATTAATTAAGTGTGTAGACTTGTCAGAGACATTTTGTACCCATTCTGTAGATGTGTTGGCTGAGTTGTTATGAATTTGTTGTACAAGGCCTACGTAAATTATACAAATAAAGCATTTATGCAACTTACTCTATCTACACTGTTGTTCAACTTACCCCACACCAAGTGTTAGTTGAGCCAGCTTACCAACTCTATTTGAATATATATAATTAACACACTAGATATATTATCTTGTTATAAAATAATTTACTAATGATCATAGTTTATGTGAGTAAAACAGTTTTGACTTATGAACATGATTACACCCTAGACATCAGAAAGAATGGAAAATGGCTCAACTAACACTGCTTCCCCTGCATTTGGCCAAAATATCATTGTTTTCTGTCGGCGTCTTTGCATCTGTGATGACATTCAGTCTATGGGCATAATTTCTTCACGTGTAACCTTTTCTCCTTGTACATTTCCACCGTAGGTTCACATGCACAAAAGCCCTCAACGCCAATGCACTAGTGTTAGCACACATACTGCTATGAACATAACTAATGTCATTATAGCAATGTGATGTTTTGTTCAATTGACGTCTCATAATATTTAGAAAATAAAATAATAAAACACTTTGTATTGTTTTTCCCTATATAGGCCAATACAATCACATGTATTTTTGGGGCTGCCGAATAAAAAATATCGTGATCAATACAAATGGCGTAGAATAAATAGTTACATTTCGTGTGAATTTTTAATTTAATTGTAAAACAATTTATTGTATTAATAATTTGAAATGTCAGAAACAAACTTCAGCGTCTTCGCGCTGACATGTTTTTGTAATTTTAATGACATTAATTTAATGCAATTTCAATTTTTATTGAAATTTAATAGTTATTTTACATACTATGCATGTAGTCAGTATATGAACGTACACTTAAGTATGCTATGAACGTGCGACATAAAACAACACTTGGCATGGGATTCTACCCATTATGTGCTCCTTGTTCCCTGTTGTACAGGGGTGAGAGTCAGGTACAGTTACAGTATTGTTGAGCCACTCTTTCTGTTCTTTCTTTCCATAGTTTTCTATCGGCAGCCCCCTCTCTCCATCCTTCATCCTCCCCGATCTTCTCATGTCCCTCCTCACGCAGTCCTCCAATCCCAGCTGTGGCCTTCCCCTTTTCTCGCGACTTGATATTTTTCCACCTCTGCTCTCTTTGCTAGTTTGCCTGCATCCATCCTTACCAAGTGGCCTGCCCATCTCATCTGGCTTCTCACCAATCTTCCTGTTAGGCTACATTGCATCCCAACCTCTTTCCCGAGGTCGTTCATCCTTCTTCTGTCCACCTTTTTTGTTCTTGTTATTCGTCAAACCCAGTAGTTCTCACAAACTTGTAGCTTCTGTTGTTGTTGTTCTGTCAACGCCACTGTCTCCAGACCATACAGGCATGCCGGTGTAACACACGCTCTCAGGACTTTCCCTTTTAGCTTTTTCGAATTTTTTTGTCCAACATGACTCCCTCCACGTTTCTACAGGCATTCGCTCCCGCTTGTATCCGACGTCGCACTTCTACCTCTGAATGTCCGTCCTCCGTAACTATTCCTCCAAGGCAAACAAAGCCATCCACTTGCTTGATCTTCTTACCGCCCAACCTGATGTTCAACTTCTCTCTCTTGTGTCCAACCCACATTACATAAAACACAAAACTAAATCTGGTTACGTCCTCACATGTCTGCAACCTTATCCTTTTGGAATAATAATCGTGGTGCGATTTGTCTACAAACGAAATTCGACCCATGCCTTTAAAAGCAGATCTAATGAAATGGCCTGCTGATATAAGTTGATTCAGTTCCTATATGTATAGGCTATATGGAAGTTTTCATTGACGCTACACGCAGACTGGCGACCATTATAAAGGCAGCAACAGCAGAGATGTCCCACTGGGCCAGAATACAAAGAAATTTTCATTTACTTTGGTCATAAGAAGATTGGCTGAATATTAACATTTCATGGACGGTTTCGAAGTAGAACGAGTGAAGCCTGCTAAACTGCTAGGCGTAATCATTTGTAATATACATGCGTACGAGTTCGTGTTATCTATACATGTTACTGGTTATTTTAGTCTCTTCATAGTTTATTATTTTGTGTTTATCTTGTAGTTGTCCCCGAAGGGCAAGACAAGATTTCGGCGATCCTTGGACGCATTCAGGCCATTTGCATGCCTTGTACCTGGCTGCGGCCGGACATTCTGTCATCGACGACACATGTTGCGTCATCAAACAGATAAACATGGACGTCTTCCTCGAAAGAAACCGCTTAACCTGCCGCTGATCACAACATCCCCTGGCATTACCATGGGTAAGAAATACTAGAACTTACACAACATATGCAGCAAGTAGTTGATCTGGAACAATTTTAAGAGAGAATATCACGTTCGGCATATACATAATTATAAAGATATAATTTTTACGCGCACGCACGCACGCACACACACACACAAATAGCGAATAATAAAAGCAGTATCAACGCCCCTACCATATGTGTTAAATTAAATAAACTAGGCCTATTAAGCATTTCACTTTTGCTGTGTTTAACAGCGTTGCTTAACACCAGTGATGTACCGCAGCCACCATCAGCAACAGAAGCACTACCACCTGACAAAGAAACCGCTGATATCAACGGAGCAGAACACACCATTTCCGTTACACAAATCGCCAGCACTTCCGAGACGACGGCGAAACTCGAATGAAGAGACGTACGCATTCATCTGGACACAAGATGACGAGTTATGACCAATACATGTTGTTTCACCACCAACATCTCAAACATGACCTCAAGGTCATGTGGTCTCGGCAGCCATTCCTGCCACGCTCGAAACAGTCCTGCAATACATTGCAATGTTCATATAATAATTGAATGCCACAAAATGTATGCAGAGTTGCATCCATGCGGTCATTTGGAGCGACCTTTGCATAACATTTCAGTGCAGGTATTAGCTATTATTGTCTCACAGCCATCGCCGAGCAGTTGACTGTCTCGTTCAGCGTTGTCAACTGTCAAATGCATAATTCACACAACAATTCGGTGTTATCTTTGTTGTAATGTGCTACTTGTCATGTATGTATATTGTATATGTGTATTGTATGTATATATATATATATATATATATATATATATATATATATATATATATATATATATATATATATATTTATTTATTTATGCAATAACCAACACAAGTCCGATGTAGTAGATATTGAAAAGGGCCAAATAAATGACGCTTTATTGCAAAGTGGACTGCTTATCATGCAGCCACTTTGGGAAGCACATTAACAGGAATGTGAGCTCCTCAAAGCAAACCAGACAGGAACTGAACACATGTACAGCCCCGTCCGGCAAGTTTCTCAGAGCCCACATTCCTACAGGCAGGACGATAACATATATACATCAAGAAGTCGTCATGAACATGTAATGCAAAGAATACAGACATTCCACCACCAATACACAAATTTAATTACAAACAGGTGGGGCCATTTCGCTAGCCTATATAAACATAAGCCAAGAATACCGATGAAGAAACAGGAAGCCTGTCTGCGCAGAAAACCCCATGAACACCAACTACTAGGGGATAAACCTCTGTGTTCATCTAGTATAAAGCGAAAAGTGGGGAAAGCAGTTTCGACATCTTCCAACTTCCTATTTCATCAACGATGTACAATCGCATTTTACACTAAGTATTGAAAATAAGGAAGGAAGGTGGGGAGGAGGGCGGATTTCGAGAGACAAATTTTCTAGACACAACTTCGCGATGCAGAGACTTGAACAGGAGTGAACGATTCCAGCTGCTGGCTCTGGTTTGAACTGGTTTCCGTTAAGCCATTATATATATATATATATGTGTGTATATATATATATATATATATATATATATATATATAAGTATGTATATTGTATATAATGTACTACTTGACATGTATGCATATTGTATATAATGTGCTACTTGACATGTATATTGCATTGCTTAATCACATTCTGAAACAACAGATGTACATAATTAATTGCCAATATCACGTGACATCATTTGAAGGCTTCAGCCCAAGCATGGGGCGATTAATCTACTAGGTTAACTAGTTAATTTAATCTTGGATTGTTTTCGATTAGGTTAAGTTAACTTGTTAACTAGTTAAGTGAAGTTACTCTTAACTTAACTTTTGCAAGTTAACGATTAAATTAAGTTAATCAACCCATGCCTGCTTCGGCCTCTTTACATCAGTGCAGTGCTAAAAATGTCGGCACATTTCCCGTTGTAGAAAAGGATGCTTAGTCAGGGCGATTAGGTCATTTTCTGTCGATTATAGTGGCGGGCAAAAGCACAACTTTTATGTGACTTTTTTGGATCATACTTATTGATTTTAGAAGAACTAATAAAGGTATTTTAATTATGTTTGTTGTTATGTGAAGTTAAGATAACAATATTTAATTATGTTTGTTCTTAGGCGCAGTTAAGATAACAATATTTAATTATGTATGTTCTTAGGTGCAGTTAAGATACAATATTTTGGTTTCACCTGTTAAAAGATTTCAACAATATACAGTGGGGAATAATCACAATTTATTGGTTATGCTAATATATCTCTAACGTCATACACCATTTGTAGCATCACATAATATGAATTGAAGTATATATATATATATATATATATATATATATATATATGTGTGTGTGTGTGTGATGGATATGCATGTATTATTTAAAGGGCACTAGAACCTTCTAACACATATAGTGCAATGAATATTTAATAGGTATGCACATATATGCATCGAAACGTAAGGTTGTGAGACAAGCAATGGTACTGTTATGGTGGAGCTACTAGAGCATGGAACGTCAACATATCAATGTGACTATAGTTTATGTCACAATAGTTCTGGCAGAATGCGGTACATCCCATGGAAGATGTTGTACGGTTGCAACTGCAGCATTGTTTCTTCATGAAAGAACAACTGACACGCCAGGAAGTGTCATCAAATGGGTCCGCATCTTAACATTTTGGACCTTCGTCCGACCAAAGTCCTCTGGGGGACGCAGCGTAAGATTTATTTGATATTAGATAATCCAGACGCTGGCTTGGTAAGCAGCCCATCTGACATGTTGAAGCAGCTAGGGCATCCTGAAATCAGTTACTGTTGGTGCACACACATTAACGTTCAAAAGACTGGTTGGACGAAGTTCGTAAACGTTTGGAAATCCTTTTGGATCAGATTTCGAGAAGTGTCCAAAGCATGGGTATAATTGACCAGGTGCTCTCGTGTGAAAATATCCTCAAATTGTAAATGTGCGAAAGCATTTATGGAATGCACCGTACACTGCACATTTCTAAAAAATATAATCACATTGATATGTTGACTCTCCTTACCTCAATAGCTGTCTCTCCTTGCCTCAATAGCTGTCTCTCCTTGCCTCAATAGTTGACTCTCCTTGCCTCAATAGCTGTCTCTCCTTACCTCAATAGCTGACTCTCCTTGCCTCAATAGTTGACTCTCCTTGCCTCAATAGCTGTCTCTCCTTACCTCAATAGCTGTCTCTCCTTGCCTCAATAGCTGAATCTCCTTACCTCAATAGCTGTCTCTCCTTGCCTCAATAGCTGTCTCTCCTTGCCTCAATAGCTGTCTCTCCTTACCTCAATAGCTGTCTCTCCTTACCTCAATTGCTGTCTCTCCTTGCCTCAATAGCTGTCTCTCCTTACCTCAATAGTTGTCTCTCCTTGCCTCAATAGCTGTCTCTCCTTGCCTCAATAGCTGACTCTCCTTGCCTCAATAGCTGTCTCTCCTTGCCTCAATAGCTGTCTCTCCTTGCCTCAATAGCTGTCTCTCCTTGCCTCAATAGCTGTCTCTCCTTGCCTCAATAGCTGTCTCTCCTTGCCTCAATAGCTGTCTCTCCTTGCCTCAATAGCTGTCTCTCCTTACCTCAATAGCTGTCTCTCCTTACCTCAATTGCTGTCTCTCCTTACCTCAATAGCTGTCTCTCCTTACCTCAATAGCTGTCTCTCCTTACCTCAATAGCTGTCTCTCCTTGCCTCAATAGCTGACTCTCCTTGCCTCAATAGCTGTCTCTCCTTACCTCAATAGCTGTCTCTCCTTACCTCAATTGCTGTCTCTCCTTACCTCAATAGCTGTCTCTCCTTACCTCAATAGCTGTCTCTCCTTGCCTCAATAGCTGTCTCTCCTTACCTCAATAGCTGTCTCTCCTTACCTCAATAGCTGTCTCTCCTTGCCTCAATAGCTGTCTCTCCTTGCCTCAATAGCTGTCTCTCCTTGCCTCAATAGTTGTCTCTCCTTGCCTCAATAGCTGTCTCTCCTTACCTTAATAGCTGTCTCTCCTTACCTCAATAGCTGTCTCTCCTTGCCTCAATAGCTGTCTCTCCTTACCTCAATAGCTGTCTCTCCTTACCTCAATAGCTGTCTCGTATCAATGACACTGCTTGTATATTATGTAACACTACAACTGATGTGTTGGTGCATATAATAATGTGCATACGTATTAAATATTCATTCCACTCTATGCTTCAGAAGATCATCTAAGTAATACATGCTTATTCACTTTATGTAAACTTAAATTCATATTACGTGGTGCTTCGACTGGTGTATGGTGTCAGAGATACTAGCATAACCAATAAATAGTTATTTTTCCCCACTGTGTGTTATTGAAACTTTTAAGCACATGAATCCAAAATATCATTATCTTAACTACACCAAAGGACGAACATAATTACCTTTATTAGTTGTTTGACACTCATTTGAAGAACTCCTCCATGGTAAAAATCGGAACTCTGAAATCGCCCGCGCACACAAGAACCCGCGAGTAGGAAATGTGCACAGAACTCCGATTTTCATTAGAATTCGATCAATCGTATAATTGTAAAAAAAAATCAACCTACTATGACATGCTATATACTAAAAGAAGCGGAAATTTGCATGGGTATTCCAGCAAAATAATGTTAACAGCAATTGCTATGGCAACATAACTTTCAAGAAAAAACTGGGGGGTGATATTGTCAAAATGTCAGCTCCCCGTGGGGGGTCGGAAAATATTTATTTTGTGTGGCTCCCCGACTATAACCAATAAGTATGATTCCAAGAAGCCCCATGAAACATTGGTGCTTTTGTCCGCCAAGTAACTTTTATGTTGCTAACCGCCCTGACTAACTGCTCAAAAGGTGCATTCGCACTGGGTGCGACAACGATTTGTTGACGTATGTACATCATAATAAGCATTCACACTTGATGTATGAGATCAACTATAAACTATTGTTATACACAAGCTGCGTTGTATTCCACTCAGCTTGTAATATGTCCCATGCCTTCTAAAGCCCTGCTATACACATACTGATTCTTCAGTTGCCAACATGGCAACACTTTTTGTGGACATCTGGCACCTGAAAAATCGGTCAGCCGATGGGTATTTGTCGGCAAACAAACTCTTGGCGACTAAAAGTCGGTATGTGTATGGCGGGCTTTACGTGCCCTTCCTCATGCCTTCCGTCTAGATCCCTTACCCAATTTGCATGGATTACTTTTGTGAAGGCATTTCCACAAATGAATACCGTGGCCCTTCTAGATTCTTGGTTACTATTTTCAACATTTAATGGTTCAAGGCACTGGCAAGATTCATTTTAAAAACGGTTCCCTTTGTAAAGCAAAAAGTGGGCACACATGTTCTCCATGTAGACTCAGTGAGATGCATTTCCGCTTTGGGCAAATTCAAAATCGATCCGTTTCCAACCAAACATTGAGCTATTTGTAAATTGTCGATTGGTTAGAAATGTTGCGTTAATAGGTTTGTTTATCAGCGAATCACAGACATGAACTTCAGCTTCGCCTAAAGCAATCGAGTGGATAAATAACCTAAGCATGCAACTCTGAAACTGCAAAATACAACTGTGAAACGCGGCTATATATCCGTGTGAAACAAGAAGACAGAAACTAACGAGCTTTCGTACAATTCCAATAAGTAACGAGCTCCTTTATAGAAACCTGTGTCCTCTTTTACCATTAAAAGTTCCCGGTGTGGAACCTTCCCTAATGAAGCTATACCGTCGTATTCCATTGTAAAATACCATGATATACGATGGGAACCATGGTATAACATGGTGTTTTGAAACAGGGTAACTATGGTAAAATGCCATGCAAAACAGGTAACAGGTAAAACATAGTATGCCAATTACCATGCATGATATATGAAAAAGCATGGTCTACCACAATTTACCATGTAATGTCATGGTATACCATGTAATGTCATGGTATATATATATATATATATATATATATATATATATATATATATATATATATATATATATATATATATATACATATATACATATATACATATATACATATATACATATATGGTATGTCATGGAATAAACATGTAAAGCGGTTAGTCCGTGTCAGTTTTAAAAGTTAAGTTATTAGTTCCATTACCGGATGACGTCGCAAGTGACGACCGGGGAAAGTCGACCTAACACTTCGCTCAGGCTTGTGACCTGGAGAGGTCACTTCGGTGGTGTAAACCATTGTCTTGCGAGATAGAACTTATAAAAGATGCTGATGAAAGTGCCACAACACTTTGACGGCCCAAATGTATATTTTAATTAATCACAACTTTGTTTTATATAATTTGATCATTACCTGTTTAGGAATATCAACCTCACCGTTCGTGGATAACTGTAGACAATTTCCAATACCTGTGGGAAAAGTCTAAGTTCAAAGTAAAACCATGATGACTAAGCCATGTCCACTTTCTCTTTATCAAGATGAGGCAGATGTGTTGCTGTTTTGTTGCTTGGTGGAGTCTGGTGTTGGAGATGGTACTGGGCCAGTAAACTTTCAGTATCTTCCTTAAGCAGGTGTTGTGGAAGCTGGAAAATCTATTGGTGTCTTGTTGTGTCATGCACCAGCACTCTGAGCCGTAGAGGAGCTCAGAGAAGACATTGCTCTGGTAGATTCTGAGTTTGGTCTTTTGGGAGTATACTGAGGATCTCCAGAGCAGCTGTAGATTTGTAAATGCTGACCTGGCTTTTCCAAATCGTGCTTTGATGTCTTTTTCTGCACCTCCTTGGAGACTGATGATGCTGCCCAGGTAAATGAACTTGTTGACGTACTCGAGTCGATGATTGTTGATCACAATAGATTGCTGTGTCAGGTTGCTGTGTCAGGTTGCTGTTTGTTAATACTTTTGTTTTATTTGCATTGACTGAGAGACCAATGGAACTGGCTTGTTGCTTTCGGCTGCTCATTTTCCTCTGTACCTGGTCTCGAATGTGAGAAGGCAGAGCGACGTCATCTGCATATATTAGATTTTCGAATGAAGAGCAAAGGTTCCATCTGATGCCAGTCCACTGTTGATTGATCATGTTTTTTGTTGCCCAGTCGATGGCTAGGGTGAATAGAAACGATGACATTACATATCCTTGTCGCACGCTGGATTTCACAGTGAATTTGGTTGTTGAGTTTCCGACACTACAGGAGAAGTTCCTGTAAAAGATCTGCATGAGTTTCACCAGCTTTTCTGGAATTCCATAGTGCCTCAGGATTTCCAAAGGCTCTCCCTGTGCACACTGTCGAATTCTTTTTTCAAAATCTACGAAGTTAACATAGATTTTTCTTTGCCATTCATTGCATTGCTCTAGAATGTTCCGCAAAGTGAAGATGTGTTCGGTTGTTCCTCTCCCTTTTCTGAGGAACATCCGAACACATCTTCACTCTGCGGAACATTCTAGAGTACATTGAATATGAGTACGAGTACATGACACATAAGTTCTATGAGTACGTGTACTTAAAAAAAGTACTCGAGTACCGAGTACTTCCGCCCCAGGTCTGACCACCACCTCCAACACCACCACCACCATAAATTGGAGAATATTCCATAACGTTTTGACCTGACTTACCGTGTTTCCGTTTTGCTCTTGCCGTATCTACCAGTGTCCCTCATACAATATGCGGCCAACATGCTGCGCAAAACAGAGACCCGTTCATCAATATAGATAGAGGCTTACATATACACTTGTCGCGGGAGTTTCAATTGAGTTATTTACGAGATTATTGGTTCCAAGTTCAATTGCATGATCGAGTGCCAGTCATAGCCAGGTTATAAGTAAACTAAACTACGACCTTCTGGATGCACACCACTCTACTCCACTCTTGAAAACAATGATTCGTGGAGTTGCAGAATAAAGGCACATAACGTTTAACGTTTGCTTGTAACATCTTGGTACATTAGAAAGCAACAGTTTCCTTACGTTTCTAACAGTTTCCTTAAATGGGGTCTTTCATGCACCGCTTTGTCCACAGCTATATCCAATCCCGCCGAAATGAGACGCCGATCCAAAATAAATAAACAACAAAACAACATTGTGGCGAGAAAACAGTCTCACACAATCCGCGTTAATTCGGTATGCTAACGTAAACGTAATCACACGTAAACATCTACGCCATTCTTGGTTGCGGAATCAACCATTAATCTCTGCGTTATAGTTGAGATATTATATTTGTAGAAGAACAACAACCGGGAAAGCAGTGCCACTGATCTGATTAAAGAGTTTAAGTCCCTGGAGCGCTGGAGAGAGATGGGCCGTATTGTTTTACAAATCATTACATGGACAGACATATCTTTATCTACCAGGTCATCTTATTCGGGCAATAGCAATACACGTGACCGTGGTGACAAATTTATTCAGACACAGGTTTATGCCAAAAGTTTTTTCAACTAGAAAGAACATGAATGTTTCTATCGGAAACAGTTGTTTGTGCAGCCGCTGTACACACTTTTAAAAATATATTGGGCAGGCAGATGTAAATTCCATGCAGTACTTTAGCACTCATCCCTACATTATCGTAATAGCCTTCGGGTTCTAGCCGATTATCTCATATAGACATAGACATCAGCGGTTTCAACCGATCAACGCTATCGTCCATCACGTAAAGCGTGAACTGTCTTGTTGGAAATGACGTAGTGCGGTCTTTGCGCATGTCCGTTTCCCGTAGTGAATGTTCGGAGACGAGGCTGCAGTGTCTTGCCAACAACGCTTGCCGGCGTCTCGTTGAGCAAGAAGAGAGAGAGCACTGGTGTTAGTAGTGAGCGTCCGCAACATCAGAACGAGCCAACCGAGACGGTATTATGCAGTGACCGTGACACCATACCACAACATGATAGTCAGAATGTACGTCTTACGAAATTCAAAGTGATTTTTCAATTGCCGCGTTGTCACGCTATCGTTAAAAAGGTCGTAGAACGGACAGAGGTAAGTGGGCAAATGCTTTTGTGGTTCAACACTGACTATCATCATAAAGACACATGGATTGGCGTCACATTACTTTGATGCTGTGTGTGTTATTAGTATTTTATTAAGCATGAATTATTGCCGATCGTCGATATGACGTCACAGTATCGAAGTGCCTACCGCGACGTCACATCGTAGTTGGCGTATTATCGCAAGCAGTAATCCGAACGTTTACAGGTGATTTCGTTTTTTTTGTGTTCTCAACGTATTAGTAATATAAACATCCAGCTATAACCGAGCTAGCGTATGTATGTTTGTGGTTATATTCACGTTTTCCTCCTAGACGGCTTGCACTTCGGGCGCCAAACTTTTATGGATTAATCTACGACCCCACGAATAAAACATAACTCCTTCATTATTTTTTTCGAAATACCCCGTATATAAAGGGTTCTTAGTGGTTTTTATGGTTAATCAAATGTTCGCTACGTAAAACGTTAACTTCCAACAATCGCATAAACTACGCGCCCGCGCGGCGAATACTTCGGTACGTAAACCGTTTAAGAGGACGTAGCGCCATCTGGGCGGTTTATATTAATTATAGTAGAAAGCACGCACCCACGTTTGGCCAGAGGTCTGTGACCTCCGGCCAATACACAATAAAAATATATTCTACTATTCTACAACCAACACATCCGTGGGTCTAAATTCACATGACCTTCAACATTTCAAACATGCAACGAGTATTGCATCACGTGCGTGACGCGGTTGTTTCTTGTAATTTACGTTCCCTTAAACAATCTCGAACGCATTTATGGCATATTGATTGGCCTGAGGCATTTGGTAAACATTACTATCATGACTGTCACGTATGAACTACCAAGTTATTCCGTCTTGGGGATGGACATTTTTGCTAGTTGACACAACAATAGCAGCATTTTCCACAAATTATCTGTAGAATATGAGGTGCACATATTTGGTATGATTTGCGTACGTCGCCGTATTCCGAAATTATAGAACACCACCAATCGTCAATGAACTACCGCGTGGAAGCATAAAATAAATTATATAAAATCCCGTATTTTGATATCAAAGATTCCATTCCAGTGGCTAAGCAGTTCATAATCGATAAGCAGTTCCAGTTGTAAACAGTTGGATTGGTTTGCTGGGAGCTATGGAGGATAAGCAAGTTTAAACAGGTGGGTTTTTAGTTTACGGCGAAATGTTGTTATATTTCCTGCAGACTCAGTTCCAGTCGGTGCAGCAACTGAAAAAGCTCTAGTTCTGACATTTGTTTTAACACTTGGAACAAAAAGTAGATTAGAATTAGATGATCGAAGCTGTCTGGGCTGTCTTGCAGGAATGAGCAGTGAATGTAATATGCTGATTGCTTGTATGAAAGTGCATGATAGGTAATTGTACAGATGTTAAGAATGATGCGATATCGGACAGGGAGCCAATGCAGTGATCTAAGAAGTGGTACTGAGTGAGAGAAACGAGGAGTCTGGGTAACTACCCTTACCAAACAATTTTGCACACGTTGAAGTTTCAAGATGCCATTGAGAGCAATATTATGATCAAGGGAATTACAATAGTCAATTCTACTGTTTTCAGCAGACATCTGAAGAAGGAGCATCGAGCAAAGGGTACTTCTGTAATTACTGCTGCGGTTACAAATTCTACATTCTGTGTTTCTCAATCTAAACTGTTGTTTGCTTTTCAGACAATATGGTAGCAGGCTGGTATACAGTCCAGGGTGTGGTCGTCCCTGCCCTTAGCTAGCCCCGGGCGCAGCTGACCCGGCTGTCAGTACCCGGAAAGGGTCCCTACCCAGGGTTACGGGACAAGTTGGACCCAGAAGAGGACGCAGAAAAGGACCCAGAAGAGGACGCAGAAGATGGCGCAGAAGAGGACGCAGAAGAGGACGCAGAAGAGGAAACAGAAGAGGACACCGAAGAGGACACAGAAGGGGACAGAGAAGAGGACACAGAAGAGGACGCAGAAGATGGCGCAGAAGGGGACGCTGAAGAGGACGCGGAAGAGGACACGGAAGAGGACGCAGAAGAGGACAGAACATGACACAGAAGAGGACACGTCACATCTAATGCAGGTAGGGTTACACTTATAATATTGTGATGCTAATCTTTGGGCGGGCGGGCGGGCGGGCGGGCGGGCGGGCGGGCGGGCGGGCGGGCGGGCGGGCGGGCGGGCGGGCGGGCGGGCGGGCGGGCGGGCGGGCGGGCGGGCGGGCGGGCGGGCGGGCGGGCGGGCGGGCGGGCGGGCGGGCGGGCGGGCGGGCGGGCGGGCGGGCGGGCGGGCGGGCGGGCGGGCGGGCGGGCGGGCGGGCGGGCGGGCGGGCGGGCGGGCGGGCGGGCGGGCGGGCGGGCGGGCGGGCGGGCGGGCGTGCGTCTGTATGTATGTATGTATGTATGCATGCATGCATGCATGCATGTATGTATGTATGCATGTATGTATAAGCTGCAGTTACATATTCTACATTTTGTAATGATTACTTTCAGGTAAATGTTGCAATATATTGATGTTTACCCTGATCTATTTAATTAGGCATGTGTTATTTCTTTTCATGGGCGAAGCATCAGCCGTGACGTCACCAAATATCCTACGAATGAGCATCGTGCAATAGGTAAACCTACCATTTGATATGTATATATGTGTGGTGATGATGATGCTAATTTTGAATTTTCCTGTGTTTTCTGTCATGCATTAAAGTTGCAGGTTGCAAAGGGTATGGAGCCAACGGAATGGTAGTCAATGCCGAGAGCGAGCGCATAATGTTGACGTCTAGACGCAGCATAATTGAAGGTAAAGGCCCGTTCACACGAACGATAGTTTGTCAGTGTCGCCCAATCACAATCAGACAACTTATTGCTCGAGTGAACGGGCTGTAGCAAGGGCAAGGGTGGTGGTGGTATTTCGAACTGTTCATGTGTTTCGTTTCATGCATTAATGTTTCTTGTTACAAAAAACGTCTGCTGTCGATGATGCCACTGCCGCGAGCGAGCACAGGATGTCGGCGTGTAGATGGCAGACTTTGAAAGTAAGGCAACACAAGGACATCGTAGTGGTAGCCCTTATTAGTTCTCGAATATAATTCTGTATGTGTGCTGTTTGTATGTAGGAAATCGCAACAGCGGGCAATCTTGTTTACTGTTGAAGAAGCATGCGTCCCAATTGCCGTATTTACATAATAAATTATGTTTGTACTACAGTTAAGGTAGAGTCTCAACAGCAGTTTCGCAGTGTTTCCATGTTGTCCTTTTATTTGCAGCATTGCGTGTGTTCAATTACTAGGATCATGTTTCCAGGATGTGTACAGATAACAAGTATATTAGATGACGAGTGGTCCATCATCGGTCATCTTTCAATTCAGGTGCCTCACGCGTGCTTCCGGTTTGACCGGTCGCTGTTGTGGCTGCAAACAACACACGTGAGTTCTTCGATGGACGAACGTCACTCGAATCGTTCCTCGTCAACGCCGATTGAGGTGCTCCTTCTTCAACCGTCAACGTCACCGGAGAAATATCCGCTCCCGGACGATGAATATTACGCGATCGGCGCCGATTGAGGCGAGGCAAAGTTCATCTATCGTTGCCGCAGATGAACGGTCTCGGACGAACGGGCCGACGTCACAAAACATCCGTCGTCGACGCCGATTTATGTTACGCGATCGACGCCAATCGAGGCGAAGATCACGCCTGGTGTTGACACGTTGGAAAGTATACTTTCCCCGAGAAAGCGAAATTTTGAACACTGAATGCCACTGAGAACATAAGCGCTAAGGTGAGGAACACCACTCAGCTATCTTCGTCACTGCTCGCTCATTTAATAAAGTTTCTGTTTGGTTATACCAATGCCTCTGTCATACCCTTTCAAGTATATATTTTATGTCAGTATGCATAACTGACAGATTAAACAACATTATGTTTATGGACAGTCTAAGCTATAATTCAACAATCAAATAATGCCATCCAATTACAAACCTTAAAATGATATCACATATGCCCTTATGAAAATATATCGTTGTATTCCATCGCATAAAATGCATGGTGTTTTGAAAAAGGTAAGCCGTTTTAAAATACCATGGTGTTTTGAAACAGGTAAACCATGCTAAAATACCTTGATATACTATGGAAATCATGGTATGCCATGATGTTTTGAAACAGGGAAACCATGGTAAAATACCACTGAGTTTTGAAACAGGTCAACCGTGGTATACCATACAATTACCAAACACAATATATGAAATAGCATGGTCTACCACAGTTTTCCGTGTAATGTCATGGTATACCATGGTACACCGTGTAATGTTATGGTATACCATGGTACACCGTGTAATGTTATGGTATACCATGGTACACCGTGTAATTCCCTGAAATATTTTCATAAGGGTTAACCAAGCAAAAGATGAAGATCACTAGAACACTCTGAAAAAGTTCGTGAAAATCGGATAAGGGACGCATTCAAGGCTCAGTGGGTCTGTATGTAGAGCAGCAGAGGACGAACCAAAGGGCGCCCTTCCACTTTGTGGTTTAATAAATTTCTAGCGGGAGATCAACATAAATGAGTGGACTAGCTGGAATTAATGTATAGTTAATGCGAACGTCTTAGCGACGGAAGCGACCTGGTGGCAGTAATTAAGGTTATCAGGTATGTGGTCGTAATGTATTTTACGAATAAACTAATTCCGTCAAACGGTCAACAAGATTGCGACGCGTATCCCCGGTTCATTCCTGGTTCGTGTGAGCCGATGGGTCTGGCGCAGATGCAGGCAAACTGCTGCCGTCCACATGTCTATTTCCGCATCCAGTGATTGGGGGAAGGAAGGGCATCGTGGAAGTCTTCTGTCCATGTTTTCCCTTGTGGCGCCTTGCAGATGGAGTAACGTTGACACCTTTCGATGAGTTGCTGGCCTTGAGTGAAACGGGTGTTCAGTTGTTGAAGTATGTCGTCTTGGAATGGCACGGTAATGGCACGACGGTAGTATTCCTCAGGGGTGTCAGCCTCCACGTGCGTTGTTCCTGTACGTGCTGCTGACGAACAAATCGCCGACGACGAGGTGAAACAGCTGTGACACCAATGACGTTCCTAAGTACGTTGTCTGCTGAAACCACTGTTTGTGGCATGTGTCAACATTGTCTGTTGCATGCTATGACACTATTATTACATTGGTCACTTCGTTTTAAGCCGAGGCTTTAACAAGATTTAACAAGATTGCCATCTCAAACAACAAGTTCCATATGGCAAGTGGACAAGGAAGCCATTGGCTTATCGAGAGTCCAACAATTTTCTCATCTATGTGTAGCCCGCCCTTATCAGATATCTGTCAATTCTATTTTTAAACATATTCACACTACTAGCATTAACACAATCATTTGGCAGTTTGTTCTATTCATTTATCACCCTCTGTGAGAAAGAGTACTTTCTCATGTCCAACCTACACTGCTCCTTAACTAATACTGCTTTGTGTCCTCTGGTTCTACTACCTTCTTTAAGTTTGAAGAACATATTCCTATCAACATCCCCATAACGCTTCTATTTGGTCTCCTCTTAGTCTCCTAGTCTCTAGTGTTTTCAAACCACATTGTAATAAGCGACTTTCGTAACTAAGGTCTCTCAATTCTGGAATAATTTAGTTGCTCTTCGTTGTATTCTTTCTAGTTTATCTATGTCCTTTTTACGTTACGGCCTCCATGCTTGAATACCATATTCCAAATGTGGTATAACAATTGCTTTGTACAGGGGTATAATTAGCTGTTTCTCCTTATACATGATAGTTCTCCTAATTAGCCCTATGATTTGATTTCCTTTTGAAGCAGCAGTACCACATTGCTCTGAAACTTTCATGTCAGCACAAAATGTTACTCCTAAGTCCTTTTCTTGTGTGGTTCTACGTAGTACAGCATCCCCCATTTTATATTCTTCGTCCATGTTTCCATGTCCTATGTGTATACATTTACACTTCCCAAAAGTTAATAACATTTGCCATTTTTCTGACCATTTAACTAATTTATCTAAATCGCACTGTAAACTTTGTTAACTGTATCATTTGTAACCTTTCTGAATACTTTTGTGTCATCTGCAAATTTGAGTACTTTGCTAAATATGTCATCTAAATCATTTATATATATTTATAAATCAACAGTATAGGGCCTAATACTGATCCCTGTGGAACCCCACTCAAAACCGATTTCCAGTTAGTATCGTTATTATATTAGCACTACTCATAACTGAGCTATGGAGACTGATTGTTATACTACGTAGTGCGTATACATTCTAGGATGTTGCTAGTAGCTACTAATAACATGTCAAAGCTAGCTATGGCGCAGTCCGATGGCCTTCCTATATGTTTCTGCACCTACGTTGGGTTTGTCTAAGATGGTCTGGAATGCTTCCGCAACAGATGGGAGGAACTAAGTCAACTACCACCTCCAGGGCACCCAGCCTCGGCACCCTGTCTTGCACAAGCTGACAAGTTTAGTTATTTTGTTTTCTAGTTGTATTTCATTGATAACGCACGCACGCACACCACACACAACCAAATCAAACGGGATGTTATGGAAGAAAGGGGACAATAGTTAGTAAACAAAGCCAAAATATGTTAAGTTGAGTTTGAACACAAACAGCATGGCCATATCCTATTGGCAAGTATAATAGTACGCGTTTACAAATACATTTTCATTTGGCGAGCATATATTGCCTGCAGCACCCGTGACGTAGGGTTATCTAAGTTAGCCGGCCTGTGGCGACCAAAGCAATTAAATGATGTGTTCAACAAGGTTTTTCCTAGTAAACCACTGATGTGATATTCTTAATTGTATTTGGAAATGGTTATGTTTCATTAACTAATATGGGTGCATAGGCCCAAAACAATTACTTGTTTTTCACTTTAATTTTAATATAACATACGTGTTCCTTTTGTGTCTGCGCCCAAGACCTATACTAGCAAATTAATAAACGAGGTTGTCTTGATCTCCAGGCGGCGCCACGTATACGATTCGCATGAGGTGGTTCAAAACGGTTATAACTGGTGTCCTAAATTTTACCGGTCTTTGTTGATTTAGTGAATAAAAAATAAACTTACATACGAATAAAACATACACACATGCACGCAATGATACATGAAATTCGACACTCATCATAACATCCGGGACATTCGGAGGAGATTCTAGCCGTGCAGTGTTGCGTTCAGGTATTTGTGTTGCACAATTATTGTATAAAAACAGGTATTGCATCATTTATTTTAAAATGAAACATATCATACCATAAACATAGAACACTAAGGGTGATTTATAGGTAATAACACATTGCGAATATTGTAGGTAAAATAAAGTATAGCGAACGGAAAAGTGTGCATGTCCTTTGGTCCTTTGACGGAAAGATAACAACATGGCGGCGTCCCTGGTACAAAAGTGGGTCATTAGCCTGCATTCAACAAAGCAAAGAGGATTCTTCGCATTGACGGACGTTTTGTTGACCAAGTAACGGGATGATGACGAACACTTTCACAGGGTGGTAAATAGTTGTGCACGTTGTTCGCACTTTTAAGTACGTACAACTTCGAAGTAACGGACCAAAGCAAAGGCAAAGCAAGGCAAGGGCCAGGCAACGGCCGTGGCCCGTGCAACGATCAACCCGTGCAACGTGAAACCGGCGCTAGCTATCAGCGCTTTGTACCAGACAGGTGATAGCACTGTATATAATAGGCAAAACTGAAGATTGGTGTTTTTGTCTGTGTTTTCTCAATATTGGAAATACGGGTACTTTTCTAGAATGACCAAAAGTTTTTTTATTTAAATGCTTAGCCATAGAGTCTAGACATAGTACAATGATTCAGTGAATAAATGTAGATGTTTGAATTGTATGAAATCGTGCAATTGATATGAATAAAAATTAATGTTAGTACATGGCTTTATTAAAGTTCATGATATATTGACGACAATTGGGCATCTTCAGAAAAATAGTTACTGACTTGCAGTTCACTACTAGGGCTGCAACGATACACTAAGCCACAATACGATATGAATTGCGACATTTGTGTTACGATATCATACGTATTGCGATACATAACAATACACAAGTTTAACAGAACACATTTATTGGGTGCACATATTACATTTCAGCTTGTCTACTGAAAACGTTGTTTTCGTGATAAAATTACAGTAATTCAAATATCAAGACACTTGACTTGGGCGAATATGATGAAACATACTTTTACCGTACCACTAGGCTAGCGCTGCCGATCGCCAATTGCGCCATAGGCGAAACGGTTTCCCATTTGGCAAAAGGAAAAAACAACTCTTCGCCAATTTGGCAAAATGCTTTTACGGCCACATTAATGACGCGTTGTCGTGTAAGCGGCGGTGAACCCGTGAATCAGCTGCCTACCACCCATGGAATTGTTTTCGCGCCCCCTAATCTATAATTGCCCAGCAATAAGCCAATGGTTTAATTGCTCTCGGCGAAAGTTTGCGTCCTGCTGGATGGCCTGCGGGGCAGCTACAAAAATAATATTGGCTAACTTCCTCATAGTTTTTCAGTTTGTTATCGGTTAAAATGATTCGTAAATGTACATCGGCAGGCGATGATCGCGGAAAGAAATGACACAAAACGACACAGCCACGTTTGATCAAGGCGAACTGGTTCATACGTTTTGCGTGGCTTATTGAAGTTATTCACAATAGCAAAAGCCACGTCTTTCGCTGCAAAGTTTGTGTGCATGCGAAAGCAAATAACATGTTTGTCACCCGGAAGAACTGCACCAAGCCCAAGAAGGACAACTTGGCAAAACACGAGATATCTGCCGACCACCGGAAATCGACGTTGCTGCCGAAGCGCCAAATTGACTTCGTGACTGCAAACGATCACGCGAAGTCGACGATTATCGCCCATATGTGGACCGTGTTGATGCAAGCGAAGCGCCAATCTCCCGACAGTTATGAAGCCTTAAAAATCTGGACTGTGAAGGAGCAGCGACCCGGATTTACTGGTTTAGTGAAACGGGTGGACACTGTCGCAGAGACCAGGGTAGTGGCGGTGGACATTTGGGGCGACACTTGTATGGTGAAATTCTCTGATTCTGTGTTTGAGTTTTGCAGTGTGATCGATTTTCTTGTTTTATATTTATAATTAAACATTGTATTATTAATTTGTATTGGTGTTATGTTTAATATATGTATATTATGTTTATATAATGTCATATATTAAGCCTAGTAAAAAATAAACTAGTTTCTTGTCCAAGCTTTTTTAAAAGGAAGAGGGAGGCCCTTATAAGCTTACTATTTAGTAATTTTTTCTATTAGTTTCGAAGATGGCCGCCATGTCTTAGATGCTCACATACTGTGGTTGATTAAAAGACAAGCTGTAGTTTTTTCGATGCAATATGGAACATACCATAGATGTATATTACTATATAGCTTGCCATTGGCATTGTCAGAAACATTACTTTTTAGCGGGACTGGCAGATCAATAGAAACATTTACATAAATGTAACATGGCACAATATACCTGTTACACTGGAAAACTACTTAAATTGACTAGAAACAAACAAGAAGCAAACGCAGTGTTGAATGCATTTATGAATGTCGTGTAGGTTTGGCCATGGTTTCATTAGTTTGTATCACAGGCATACAACTAAATGGCATTTAATAAATGCCATTCATACTGATTGAGACTGGAATTATATAAGTGAGTCTGTGTAAAGACTAATGCAAAGCATCATCATTCGAATCTTATTTTAGACTGTAGAATGCACATACATCCCTACACCTTGTATGATGAATAACGAGTGAACTGAAAGAGTATAACAGTACTTCGTACAGCAAGTTTTGGACAAAGATTTCTTCACAGAACCAAAAAACTTTTTAAAATAATTTTTCAATTGTAAATAAAAAAAGGAGGTGTACACAAAAAAGGAAGTGGGCAGGGATGAGAAACTAGTTTCTTTTTTACTAGGCCTTATCACATTATTTTATGTCATGTTTTGCATTTTGACGTTTTGCCATCTTAGTGTCTGCTAAAAAAAACGGCTAAACAAAATCTCATTTGGCTAAAGAAAATTTGAACCTTTAGCCAAATTGGCTAAACAGATTTTAGGCCCAGCGCTAGCCTAGTACAATGTGGCATTATATTTTATAATGTACACGTTGAACCTCCGGCTGCAACAGACTACTATGCACATTACAGGATTACATCATGAGGTTATACAATAGTATTGGTAGTCTCGAAACAGTTTCTAAGGGGTGTTTAGAGGTTTTTCAACAAGATGATGCTTTGAATAAAACATTTTCAAGTACCGTACATGTATCGTGATTCTTATAAAATATATAGAATATCGTATCGTTAAAAAATTATATTGTGATGCATCGATGAAACATTGCAGCCCTATTCACAACTGAAATATGTGCTGGGTATTTAAGATAGAAGTGTTTAGTATTATGATTAATTTATGTAACAGTATAATGTTTTTCAAGCATTTGAAATAAAGTCAAATAAATGGTGAAAAGAAACTGAAATGTGAATAACAATGTTGAATGTTGTACACTCAGTGACTTACCAGTAAATATGTGACATTTGTTTCAGATACACATTTTTATCCAAGATTCCCTGCAAAGTATGCATTAAAGATGAGGCCTGACCAAGAACGTGTACGGAACCTTCTCACTGATACAGTTACCCTGTTGTGCAAGAATGGCCTGCAGTACCAGACAGAGCTGCGAGTACAGGGTGTGCTGGGAATTACACTGGACGATAGTGATGTGTTCATTGTTCACATCAATGAGAAGTTTGGTGATGCTATCGGTGGTGCATTGACAATACGCAATGATGAAGGTGATGCTGCCAAGACACTACTTGGTAGCACTCGACTTGATGCGAGAAAGTCACACAACGTTAGTCGAGGTGACACACCCATTGCTGTAAACTCAAAAACTGGTGAGGTTGTGCATAGACGTCGACGGAGATCACGTGAAAGTTCAGCCTCGCCTGCCTTACCAACCAACAGTAGCCAGCAACAGATACTTCAACGACCAATCAAAAGACTTCTGCCTTCAAACAAAGAAGCTTCACCTGGTGGTGTAAGAAATAGGTCATCACTTCAGAATTCCAATGGAAATGAATCAGCTGTATCTGGTAGTGAGGAAGTTGTTGATGTGAAAGTGAAAACAGAAGTAGATGATGTGATAGTTTTAGAAGAAAATCCAGACAATAGAACTGAGATGAGTGGTGCATCACAAAACATTCCACATTCAACTGACCAAAGTGCAATGCAGGACTCCTATCCTAATCTCAGTCTTAGTGAACTTCAGGGAAGTTACCAACCGTTTGGAGAGATCCTTGGTGTAACAGACAGTTCTACAAACTCTGGTGCAGATGGCACGGCACCACCTCCTACAAAACGACGCACGACAACTAGCAACACGCAAGACTCTTTTGGTAGCTCATCTGAGATGGGACCAACACCTGATGTTGGTGGTCCTTTCATAACTGGCATCATGCGAAATGAGACTGTAGCTGGGGATGTTGCTCCACAGACCACAACTGCTACCTCATGGGACCCATCACAAATACCAGACTTTGGTTCACTAACGCCACAAGACAGCCAAATGATCTTAGATAGTACGCCTGGATGTTCAACGTGGGACACGTCGCAGCAATCACAAGTATCAGCAATGAGAACACCAACTTCACACACTTTACAGAATGCAACTGACCAATCTTCTGAATCGGTGAGTGTCCATTTCTGGAATTATTCTTGAAATTTTGTGTATATCTCCGTGTGCAGAAATTAGAGCATTCCTACATTTTACATTTATATTTTTGGTCACTGTCATTTGTGTATTTTGGCACATTAGATTTGCATCTAGCTTCTTTGATAAACCCCAATTATTTTAAATTGCTGATAAACTGTTTTCTGTGAATAATGCAGTATTTTAATGCAATACATTTACTTATTGTGTTTATATAATTTTTTTATATTCATTTTACATAGAGCTGGATAGCACCCAAAATTTCTTACACTTGTGGCAAAGCTCCATTTGAACAACTGACTTCTGCACATGAAGTACACGCTTAGTGATTGCCAGCCCAGGCTTTGCTATTTCGCCACAACTACTACCACACTTTAGAATCTTGTGTGTGTTATGAAAACATTGACACTCCAGAAGTCCAGTGGAAGAGGAGTAAGCAAATAGTTTTGTTGACAGTTAAAATTACTGCCTTCATTACTTTAATTGGTTTTTTTGTCCATGCTAAGACATAAGCAAAGTTACAGAAAATATTGGTTATTTACCAACTTTTCTGTCAATGACTGCCTCATTTGATGTAGCTTTTGCGCAGTGCACATTGTTTTCCAGAGCTGTCTTTAATCTTTTATAAAAAATCTTCAAATAATTAAGTAAGTAATTCAAAAACAAAACTTCAGTGACAGTGCATTCCCTGGGCTGCCAAACTTTTATATTGTAAGTAAATAATTGTTTAATGCAATGAGAAAGAGCAAAAATACAAAGAAGCTGTTTCAAAATGGAAATGCAATTGAAAACTGAATTCTTTGTGCGATGTTTTATTTCCATACTTTGTGCAGAAAAGTTTCATGTTAATTACACATTGGTAAATATCTTACTAAATGGGAAACTGTTCCTCGCGAAATGTCATTGTGAAACAGCTTCATGATATATGTACATGCATGCAAGCTGTTCACATAAATATATATGCTGGATTTATAATTAGCAAGGATATTTGACAGTCTTGCAAATTTTATATGAATTGATTCCTCATGATTTGAAGGAAAAAAATCGCAAATTTGGACATCACTTGGTTCATGTTGTGCTCTTTGTCATAGTTGAGGGTATTTTGGAAAATAATTATTCAAATCTGTGTGCATTTGATAAATGGAAAGCGCTGTCCACAACTGCACCTCAACTTACTCAACATTGAGTAAGTTGAGGTGCAGTCCAATTGAATATAATTTCTTTTCCACTTTGAAGTTACAATTCAGCAGTCAAACCAGTGCATTTTTCTTGTTTACAGCTTGCATAGCTATTTGTTGATTGTATATAAAATGTTAAGATGCCTTTCTTTCTTGTTGTTTTGGATGTTATAGTGTTTTCAACAGTTGAATCCTCTCTGGTTACGTTTAGAATTTGTAAAAAAATCACTAATTCGAAACATACTTTTAATTTATGCCAGGTGTCTAGCTAGGTATGTCTGTAGCAAAGATCCTCCAAAAAATGCAATTGTAAGATTTATTATACAGGATGTAGAGCATTTTTGTATGTATACTTGTATTTTTATTCAAGTTAAAACATTGGTAATTTATTTTGTTGCATCTATACAAAACCAATTTTTCTTAAATTTTAACCAAAAGAATGACATCCTTCCTTGGCCCCATAAGATTTTGCTAGAACTGTGTTTAAATGTAGTTTAAAAAAATGCAACAAACGAGATGATTCATTCCCTGTTGGATACATTGTATATGACATTGATCAATAATCAAGCATGGACTTAAGCATTTTATTTCATGTTGTTCGTTGCCCCCCAAGTAAAAAAAAATCACGTTTGGAATTTTAGCACATCTATTCTACTTATGACTTTAATTAATTAATGTTTATCCCGGTTTGAATGTTGATCAATGACACTGTTCTTTGTCTGTATGCTGCACATGGCCTGTACCAGGGTCCACGCCAAACTTTACAAATTTCTGTAAATGCAGATTGATTGAAGTATCCCTAGACATTATACTAAGTTAAAATATGATAAACATTTATAAATTAATAAATAAAAAAAATAAATTAATACATTTTCGCTCTTTTGTTAATGTGCTATAGAGCATTTAAACCCTGGTATATGCTCATTGACGGGGAGGTGTTGGAGAGAAGGTGGTGTGGGCAAGACTGACGAGAGTGGGTTGTCTTCTTTAAAAACTGTTGCAGGACATTCATTTTAAATGGAAAAGTCAATGAATACTTTTATTTGGCTGTCTAAAATTGCTTAGCAAATAACAACAAGTCATCAAAATGTCTTCAAATTGTTGTATTCTGTAAAAACATATACATTTGTGTATACATTTATCCAACAATTGTATGGATGCAACAAATTCCCGTACCACCATCCAGTCTCCATTACCATCGTCATCCAGTCTCCATCACCGTCCCTGTCGACACAGGTAGGTAATGTTTTATTATCTTGTAACATACCTCTTGAACCTGTTGATGAAGAATAGTAAGGCTGGTGCTTCACTTAGTTGAGAAATCCCTAGAAACTCTGATTGACAGAAGTTAGCTAGCTGTAAGTAATGTTCACCCAGTACACCTAACTACCCACTGATACTGAAATAAAAAATTTATTAATAGTTGACTTTCAAAAGAATATCGGATGAATTTGTGAATGAATCAGCGGTGGCAGACTGTCTAGATATGTGCATGATACGCCACATAATGGCATGGGGCTTGTGCAAAATGTGTTTGCACAACAAACAGCATAAACTTTATATATATATATATATATATATATATATATATATATATATATATATATATATATATTAGCATCAGTATGCACTTGTCATAGTCCAGGGCTGGGTCCAATTACAAAAAATCAATTACAATTACATTTTCAGTTCAATTACAATTACACTTCTACAATTTTAAAAACAAATTACACCATTTCAATTACAATTACATTTTTATTATGCAGAACCATTTGTTAATTATGTAGTGTGTGTGTTGCTGATTGTGTGTACGAATAATATGATTGATAAACAAATATAATGAACTTGGGGATGTTTGTACATTTTGATTCTTCATGATTTCATATACAATTAGCTAGATAAATATTATTGTTCCTTATAAATATAATGTAATGTTTGCTTGGTTCATTAATTAATGTTTAATTACACAGAGTACAGTACAACTATAAACAAAGGCCACAACCATTTGAAATCCTAATGAGTCTCTCGAATCTACTAAGCCATTTCAAAGCAATTCTACTCATAAAATGTAACCACAAATAATTCATACCAGTACATTAGCAATGTTCACATTAAGATACGTCCCGAGGGGTTTTGTATATACTCCTTGTGTCTACTGTGTTATAGCCAGATTGGTTTACTTGGCAGTTGTGTTTTGAGGTTGTACCCTAGTTTTGCATATTGTCTACTGGCAGATTGCACTTAAACATTGCTTGGGAAGGCCAGAGGTATTCTTTTGGTGCACTTGTTATATCTGAATATTCCTTTGGTTATACGAGCTGGTCCTGCATGGGTTATAATGAAGTTTTTTTTCTGGTAGTTTGTTATAGAAAAAAATACTGTAATTGATTGTAATTACACAACATATTTCAATTACAATTACAGCAGAATTTCAAAACCGAAGTCAATTACAGCATTGTGCTGTAATCAATTACAATTGCAATTACGCAATTGGACCCAGCCCTGGTCATAGTTATGTTGTGTCCAGCCGGTCATGCCACATATTGTGGTGCTCTTTGTCTTAATTAAGTTGACATTAAAAAAATTTACAAATGGTTCAAGTCTTTGTGCACGTTTAAATATGAGTTGTACAAATACAAAACTATATATCACCAGCATATTAAAAATATATAGGCAATACAACCAGCGTGCCGTTGGATCAGTAACTTTTTTGAGTTACTGGTCCGTGTGACTGTCTACTTTTCCATGAAAATTACAACGGTGGTGCACGAATGTGCTGGCTGTGATCGATCTCAAGCGTGGTTTCAGCGCCATGAAGAGAATAAAAACTAATATGCGCAACCACCTGTGTGTCCTTGCGATTAGCGACGTCATGACTATCCAAATACATTCTGTCACCATTCTCCAGCCATCCACGAATGGAACACTTCCTGTAAGAAGTCTATACGTGACAAAGACCGAGTAGAGTATGGCTCTTCGGGTTCTGGTCGAATTACCAGGTGATAGTGAGAACCAAGAAGAGGACATGGACCAGTTGGAATCCACTGCTGCTGGACCAAGTGTTGGAGTTGACACAGCCGGTCGTGCTTATGACAGCCACTGACTCGTCTGACATTAGTTAGGAATCTTCAGACTCTTGCAATAGTGATAACCGTGACATCATTGCTATTGCGGCTGGCATTGACTGCGATTCTTAATGACCTTTGTAACAGAATGCTCATGAATGGTCGGCAGCAGGCCATTTGCTCTTGTGCATTATGCTTGATGAAATGTGGACCAGTAACTTTGCTGCCAGACCAGTAACTTTTTGAAGGTGCTGGTCCAGCTGACCAGCAACTTCTTGGTGTAAAGCTCGAACGCTGAATACAATTTCTTAGACTTATAACGTGCTTCCATTTTCTCGGGAGTCTGTCAGTCCGAAACTCCTTGTTTCATCCTCTGGACTCCATATACAGCTCTTGGTAGGCCCCTAGATGCACTGCTGGACCCCCCATTATTTCAAAATATGGGGGTCCAACTGGCTCCTAACATTTGGCAGAAAACTACGATATTGGTGCGTCTCAAAGGCACAACACAATTGCATTACCTGATTTTACGAGTCCCACTAAGAGGCATTATCGGTGAGGTTTTCATTTTTATGAGAGACAAAAGTTTGTTGTTTTTCATAAGGTAATCAAATCCATCTGTGAGCCGCATTAAAACTTTCACGAGAGCTGAGACAGCTTAAACTTCATTGATCAACAGTTAATTCGGTCGTCCAATGTTGCTTGACAATAACTACGAAACATGCACACGGTGCAAAACGTATTTTGATTAGCTGACTGACAATCAAACACCCGATGAGTGGTTGTGTTATATTTTTAGTGGCTAGCCGAGCACCTTGCAGTTTTGTGAATACGCCATTCACGAGGTTATTGGTTTTGTTGAGAAAACAAAAAAGGTGGTTGAGAAGTTATCTGATTATATCACAGAATGATGTGCTAAGCAAACCACTGCAGAGATAAAATAACTGCATGGATAATTGTGTAGCATTGGTTGAGCACGCTACAAATGGGAAGAAACATACCGAGTCCAAGGCAAGGATGAAGATTGGCTTACGATGATAAAATTAAACCTTGTCCTTGGCTTACCATCAGCATTTCGAATTCATACAGCTACTCAGTCCTCTGCCAGTCAAACAATGTTTGTGGACTGACATTCTGACTGACAGTGGTGGATATATGTGAAGGAATATTCTTTGTGCAGTTATTGCAACATGGATGAATACTTCCCAGAGAAGTCAAGTTGGTGATATAATGAACAGATCTGTCAGGGTTCGAGGTTGGAGTGTACTTTGAGAGATCTTTGACCAGACAAGTTACCTTTAGGCTTTACCTTAGCATGTGTCATCAGGGCTCAAATTCCACTTTTCCAATAGTCAGAGACAAGTAAAATTGCTCCTACTGGTAGTCTGTGGGACAACCTAGCCAACTGCAGCCTGGACTACTAGAAAAACCATTAATTTGTTGTCCGTTCTCTGAAACAGTAGTCGTGTATATATGTATATATATATATATATATATATATATATATATATATATATATATATGGTAAAGTGCTTACCAAATTCTTCAATATATTTTGTCTAATGACTGTAAAACTAACGCAAAATAAGCATTTTCCTGTGTGGCAGGTACTAATAACTACTTACTGGTTACCCAAAGTCACTAACCTATATAATGATTAGCACATCAGAAGGGCCACAATGTTTGTGTTTATTATTCATTCTATAGCACTCATAATTTTCATTCCATCATAATTTGCATTATACTGTGATGACACCGAAATGTTTCATAGCTTCGTTTGGCTACGGATAACATTTTATGTTGGCTGCTTATTACGAATATCCAGCATCAAGGATATTGCATTGGCGATTTTCATATTTCGTTTTATCTTGAGCAATAAAACTGTTACAGTAATATCTTGAAGTGGTATAATGTTCTTGTGTGATGTCTTATTTTCTGAGTGAATGACGTTGCGTACGTTTGGTTGTTGCTTGTCAGGTGGGGTTGTCATTGCGCCGTCACAGCTCGGGGCAACGATGGCGACGGTCACGAACGGCCATCAAAAGCAAGCCCTTTGTGTGTTCTGTACCAAACTGTGGAAGGAGCTTCTATTACCGTGCTGATGTTTATCGACACCAACGTCTCAAGCACGGTGCAGCACATGTACGAGATACAATGGTTGTCTCAAGTTTACCTGCAAATGTTTTGATGAAAGAAACTGCAGTTGAACATCACAATACCACGACAGCCACTTGACACTGTGTGTCTGAAGTAGATGGGCTTGACAGTCAGTTCGATGTCTGCTGTTGATTGTGGCTGAAACATAATCGTGATTCATAAGATTTTGTAATGTAGTGGAATAGTCAATGAGCTTTGGTTAGTGGATGAATACAGTGAGAACCTTCCATTGATGCCTTTTTTTATTGACTTGCTATTTGGTATAGACTGAGTGGTTGGACTTATCATTTTTGTACAACTGTGACCAGTATTATTTACTTCATACAGGGGTGAGATTTAGCAAATCTCCGCGCACAGTGGAGATAATTATATCTAACTATAATCGAGATAGCATATGTTTTTATGTATGTATGTTTATATGTGGTTATGTTCACTTTTCCTCCTAGACATCTTGCACCTCGGGCGCCAAACTTTCAGGGATTAATCTACGACCCCACGAATGAAACGTAACGCATTTATTTTTTTTAAATACCCCATATATCAAGGGTTCTTGGTGGTTTTTATGGTAAATCAAATGTTAGCTGTGTAAAACTTCCAACTGCAGAAACCACGCGCGCCACGGTGAATGCTTCGGTACGTAAACCATTTGAGAGTGCGTAGCGCCATATGGGTGGTTTATATTAATTATAGTAGAAATCATGCACCCACCCAATACACAATAAAAAGACAGTAGAAAGCAGATATTCTACTATTCTACAACCAACACAAATAACCATGGGTCTAAATTCAGGCGACGTTCAACATTTTGAACATGCAACGAGTATTGCATCACGTGCTTGATGCGGTTGTTTCTGGTAAAATGTTCGAGCGTATTGATGGCATATTGGCCTGAGGTATTTGGTAAACGTTGCTATCATGACTGTCACATATGAACTACCACGTTATCCCGCCCTGTGGATGGGCATTTTTGCTAGGATATATATAAAAGTGGTGCCACGTGGCACCAAGACTATGACCGGTTATTATTTCAGTGTAAAATGACCGTTCAGTTACATGTTGAGTGTCGATGTGGTTGATTAAAAATACAATTAATGCTCCCTACTGATATCACTTCGGCTATGGTTTGGCAACATTTCTTGCAATGTCAAACGTGCCTCAAAAACACTATTTATGGTTAACATAAATGCAATTTAGAAAGGACAACACTTCTGAGATGTTTATTAACATTCCCTTTTTTTTTCTGGGTCTAAAATAATGCAGCTTTGTAAATATTTTGAGTCGCCATGCTACTGTTGTAAAAAATGTAAGTCGCCCAAAGCCATTTTTGGGCGCCATTGGCGAACGGGCGACCGCTAAATCTCACCCCTGTTGATATATGTCTAAGCTTTCACATGTCCATTTCTCACTATCATCAATATGTAATTTAGTTGGTTTCATGGATTGTTATTGTTCTGGGCATGAATACTGGCTAGTAGTGTGTGAGTGCAATTTCTCTGTCATTTACCATAATTTTCTGTGTATAATACGCTTTTTTCCTTCATTTTGCATTTAAAAATCCAGGTGTGTATTGTACATGGTAACAAGGCTAACAAATTTGTCGCACCGAATACGCAGTTGGAATTCCACTAGATATCTAGGGCCAATGACCTGTAACTGGCAGATATAAAAAAGTAATAATAATAAATGATTAATAATAACAAATAAAAAAAACTAGATGGAGAGATTAAATTGTGAAGTTTGCTGGCGTGACATGGATGAGAACAGCACAGGACAGAAGTAAATGGTACCAGCTTGGGGAGGCCTTCGCCCTGCAGTAGGCTGACAATGGCTGAGATGATGATGAATAACTTTTAAACTTAGACAAGTTAGCTGCAGACTATGCTGAAGAGATGGACAATATTTAATAGTGATTACTGTGACCGTGTTATATGGGTGCCCTGTTTTTCTATGGTGTAATGCTGCTGACCCATGATATAATTCTTCATTTTGTTTTCGGTGAAAATAAAAGCTCATTATGGTTCTCATAGCTTTATTAACAATCAATACATTTTTCCCAGCGCAGTAGCAGGGCTGGTAGAATATCAGTTGGGCTGGTAGATTTTTAAATTTACCAGCCCAATTGGGCTGGTGGACAAAAATGTTAATTTTCACCCGTGGTCCTACAAAGGCCAGATGTGTGGACGCTCCCAATGAACTTCATATACAGGTCGCTGCCATCCTCCCAGGGTCTGTGACCACCAGTGCCACAACAGCGTGTTTGTGCAATGTTCAGCACATCTTGTCAAGCTAGCCAACTCCGGTCTTTAGGAAAAACATGGTTCTGGCAGCATCTCTGTGTACTGCTTGTACATGTCTTACAGAGTTAACAGAAGTCTATCAAATAAGCCTTATATAAGCAATGTACCTTTCCACAGCACTGTCTGAACTAGGACCCATATCTAACAGTGCTTATGATGGCAAAGATGTGTTGGATTTTGACTTACACAAGAAAGTGATAAATCTCAGTAGGCACATGTTTCAATAAAAATAATGCGGTGAAATGTTTTACATTTATACTGTTATTATGCAGCTTTGCAAGTTAGACCAGTACTGTTGCAGATATAATGTACGTGAAAGTGATTATGTCAGATTTTGCAAACAAAACAGGAATGAAGGGTTGTTGGCATTGGGTGGTAATGTGGCTCTGTACCAAACACTTGGTGTTCCCTGAATCAGTGATGGAAGCCTCTTAGTAGATTAGATGTTATCTGCTAGGCCAAGGGTTATGGCAGGGACTGACCTATGTTCATTCTCTGGCTCCAGGTTCAGTCGCAGATGGGTGGTGCACAGAGAGCCCATTTTGGAATGGGAAGGAGTATGAATCGTCCCATTGCCTTATGGGGACACAAGGCTCGGGAAAAACCCTACATATGCTTGATGGGGAACTGTGGTCGCAGGTTTACGTACACATATGATTTGTACAGACACCAACGCTCACAACATGGTGCACCATTCCACAGAGCAAGTAGCAGAAAATGGCATAAACCTTCCTGATTAGAGAAGTAGTAGGTAGTTCTCCATTCTAGTCTAAGGTTTGCTATTGTCATAGACAGATGTATCTCCATAAAGATGACCACCACCTTCAGCTTCTATGTCAGTGACCTTCTACGGTAGTGAATTATACAGGTTTAATGATGAAGAGCACTGTGTACTTAAGTAATAAAATGTCTGATTTGATTTCTAATGGGACATCCTATTATGAAAATATGAGGATTTGTCTCAGCTCATATAATAAGTTGCCACATCAGTGATACCTGCTGATAAGTAGGCAGTGCATTTCACACTTGTCAACAACACTGACTACAACACAAAAAAGTAGAGTTTCAGCAGTTGATTCCTTAAACACGTTCATTGTTAATGGTTAGTTTGAGTATGATTAGAACACTAAATGACCTTGTCAACATAGGTCTGTAGCAGTGGCGCTGTTTTGGCTAAATGAAGCGGTTGATGAGCGTACTTGATATCTTTTATACAGACTCATTTGCATTTAGATTACCAATTACAAAGATACTTTGTTGTCAAAGCAGGTGTAATTATATTTTAGTGAAGTAGGTACTGTAAAGGGTGATATGCATAGTCAGTGTAGCCTTTCAAACTGTTTGTATTAATTCAGTTGACTTGGAGGTTTCAAGAAGAAAAATATTTTAAAGATATCTACGTTTGTTTTGTATTAGTAAAGTTATACTTATTTTAGTAAGAGAAATATATGTAAATGTAATGATATCACCACATAATAAAAAGCAAAACTGAATAGATCTCCATGCATGTGTTACCTTATTTTGTTTACTGATCACAGTGCTTCAGACTGGTTGCAGGAACAACCATGTGTCATATGTTCGCAGATTCTATACTGACATTCATGCTATATATTGTTATATATTGTTTGTGTGGCAATGGTGGTCAGTTTAGAATGTTGAAGTTTTCACTGTGTAAATTGCCCTACTCAATCAAGGTACATACATGCGCTCATTATGCTACACCAGGGCTTCATATTTGAAAACAACAGGCGAGCGATAAATCGCTCGCCTAAATATGCCAAATTAATTTAGACGAGCGATTTGTTAGTTTTTTTTTACCAGATGACGCCACCATTTTCCATTCATGGAATTTTAATTGGTGCTTGTTGGCGCTGACTTTTGTACAAAGAAAGAAATGTTTACTTTCGTAAACCCCATACATTCTGATTGCAATTGGTGAAACGGTTTTGAATTGCAACATGTCACCGATTACCATAGGCTGTAGCCTAGCCCTAGGCAAAGCCAGGGCAGTGGAAGTGTACTGTGCCCGTGCTGTGGCCACTGGTTTCGGATGCAACTTCGTTTAGGCGGTTTGAAAATTGCAATTGAAATTCACAAATACGCCATGTATAAGAATTAGATGTATAGTCATAACTCATAAATGCAGCTTAGTAGGCAAGACCAATATAAACTGGGGTGAAATGGGCATGCTTCCATTGCATCATAATGCCAAACGCACAACTCAAACTCAGTGTGCAAAAAATACGAATTTGTCATCTGTACATGAAACAGTGAATCAGTGTTAAATGATACCGGAAATGTTGAAAGACGAAGTGGAACAATTACTAAAATTATCGTTTTCAATGTCTAATCAACTTTTACACTCCGTGTCAACTCATACATTTTTGGTAGTTCAGATCCAGGTTATTATTTTCAATTCCCATTACAGTGTAGTCGGTCAATCGGATTGTAGCGAAATATTGTTGATCCCTTAACTATTCCATAACTGTACATGTATACATGTATTTTATTCAGTTCGACATACAACATTATATGATATTTACACATCAATGTTAGTCCACTCATTTGATAATTTTTATAAACCGCGCGGTCAGCATAGCTTCGATGGCGTTCTTGCAATCTTGGTGCAGCGGGCTGCGATCGCCGGTGATGGATGATATGTGAATTCCGAATATTGGAGCCCAAACACTGCGTTATAAAGAGGATATACTTTCCTAGTGAATCTAATACTCAAGAAAATACTTATCAAGACAAACACTTGCAGGCAGCGAGCGATTTTAGCAATTGACATGAGCGATAAATCGCTCCCTAGATTATTGATTTGCGCGAGCGATAGGGAGCGAGAGCGATCGCTCGCCTCAAACGTGAAGCCCTGCTACACTAAACATTTTCACATGGATATTTCCCAAGAAAGTACTGCTGTGGCAACCAAGCACTCCAGTAGTGAATATTCTTGTTATTGTGGCTGTTTAGTTTCGCTACAGAAGAGTATACTTGCAGAAAAGTCTCAATGCCCCATTATGGCCCTCTTGTGTGATTTCAAAGAACACTTGTCTTGTGGCAAAAGTTACAAAGGTGTGCAGACATTATTATTGATAGATTCTATTTCTGACAGATCCGCACATGGCTAAAATCCCTTACTTTGTTAATGTGCAATTTGGATAATCTCGAGTCAAAAGAGGCAATAGGGGTTGGCCCCATTAACATGTTAATGTGGAATTTGGATTATCTCGAGTCAAAAGAGGCAATAGGGGTCGGCCCCATTAACATGGTCACAACTTGCTACTAAGAAATTAGTAACATGCAGCAGTCACTGGGTGTTTTTCCATCAGTCCACTCCATATCAATAATAATTGCATATCCTCCAGCACATGCCATCTCGCATCCAGATGCTAACAATGTAACACCAGTGCTTCTAAAGGTAGCTAGGGCGGCTAATGTGTCAGTTGAATTTTTAATTTCTTTCCTCATAACATGCTAAGAAATATTGAACTGAGCTACCTTAACTGTACTTCTATTGCTGTGAAACTCAAAAAGATAATATAGATGTAAACTCCTATATGTGACAAGACGTTTTATTACTGCTATAATCTGCATCAATACCACATACTCAAAAATCTGTCTGGTTGAGTCAGATTGATAGAGAACTCCATTTAATGCCTTCTGTGTGTTCTTTGTTGTCTGGTAATACATTAGCATATAGAACAATGTGAAACACTGCTCACGTATGCAATTTCTGCCTTGGACATGCTTAACACATGCATACATGTAGGTGTGGATGCCTGAGGAGTATAATGAGTAGTGGTGCTGACTTGGTGTCATCTGTCTTTGTAGTGGCTCAAGCATGCCTGCAGCAGCACCAAGCAACATCACTTTCCTTTACCTTTCTGCCCGAAAGGCTTGATGAACAAGGGACACAAGTGTCAGTATGCAGGCTGTGACAAATCATTTTTTAGACGAAGTGAACTTAACCGCCATCAACGCCTTAAGCATGGCGGAATAGTGTTAGCAGATGGTGGGTTGGGCGACAATAGCAGACGATAAAAACTATGAGACAGCATGAAAGTGACACAGTTGTAGAGACATGCATCAGTTCAAGTGAACCACAGATAGGTGTGTAAGAACAATGTTAATTAGCCTAGTATATGTTCCTACATTCTGTTATGAATGCTATTTAAATGTGTTATCTGTTAGTTATTGATTGTGTTAACATATTAACTCATTGATAGTTGCAACTAGTTGATTTTTGAAGTGTTATGTTAATATATTGAAATGCTACCATTGTCAATGTAAAATCTTAATATATTTTGCAGGGAAATTATAATTTCTGCATATGATAATTTTAGCTGAAAATGTATGTTGACAACTGAGGATATCTGTGGCATGGCGTTTCTGCTTCATTGCCCAATTGGGAAATTATTATGTTGTCGACTGTGATGAATAAATGTCTGCTAACTGTACCTGATGGTGAGTTGTGTGTATGCACACTGGAACCGGTTTGCAAGGTACCATGGTAGTACTGTGTGTGCGTGCGTGCGTGCGTGCGTGCTTGCGTGCATGTGTGTGTTACCCAACATTGTTATTGGCTTTTCATACCTTTGGACATTAAATAACATATCTGTGAACCAAAACATTCCATTTCTCTAGTTGCATCTACAGAAAGACATCCAGCTAATATTGGTCTTGCGTAGCTTGTGCCCAGTAGTCAAGAAAAGAAGACGAATTTATTATTGATGATTACAAAGTAAGTCTTCGAGTTACCCATGTACATTTCATATTACGCCTGCTAGTGTACACTTGTGTAAATATGGCTGTTACTGTTTCTATATATACAGGTCTGTAAAGTTTGGTTGGGTGTTCCGCTGTTGTGTAAACCTGTAGCTTTCTACGTATGGTTTAGGATGAGCATCCTGGAAATACTAGTCACAGTCACTCTGGGTTCTGCTGAGTAACTGGATGTTCCTGTTTTTGTAGTGGCCTAATGCTGAACACCATCATCCACCAGAGGGCAGCAAAGACGCTCTGGTGAAAACACGACGGCCACGTCACTCAGCAGCCAAGGGGTTTATTTGTCGCTACCAGTTCTGTGGCCGTTCGTTCTATCATATGCGGAACTTGTATCGACACGAGCGACTTATGCATGGGACAGTGGCTGCATATCAAAAATAGAGAATTAGAGTCTTGCATTAATTTGAAACAGTCAGTTTAGGAACAATACATGACCAGGGCAGTTGGTGAAGAGGAAAAGCATAAACTTCGCAACTGGATTTTATACTGGAAGCAAGCACTGGGCTGCTAGAAAATGCCAGGTAATGACAGCAATGTTCTAACGCTGTACTAAATGCAAATGTTAATTGTATAATATTGGGTGTGATTTTGTAGCATTTTATATTTTCTCCATGAAAGATGCATAATGAATTATCATCTTCATCATCCTGTTGTGTCGTCTCCTCTGGGAAGATGGGCTATGTTGGATCGCCATTCCTGCCTGCATTGTGCTGTTCTGACTGGATCATCATATTTCATGCACCTCATCCTTGTCTTGCAGTTTAACAAGATTGCCATCCAAAACAGAGGCCCAGTTGGCAAGTGGACAAGGAAGCCATTGCCTTATCAGAGTCTAACATTTTTCATCTATGTGTGCCCACCCTCCTGAGATATGTGTCAATCTTGATTGTAAATCATCTGATTCTTATCACTGCACTTGATGCCCATAGAAGACATTTCTGGAAATGTGGGGCTTAGTTCGAGTTAGTGAGAGATAAACAATAACACGTGCAATTTGATCTCCTCTTAACCTCCTTGTTTATAGGGTTGTTAAACCACATTCGTTTAGGTGTTCTTCATAACTAAGGTCTCTCAGTTCTGGAATCATTTTTGTTGTCTCCATGTGGATCTTGGTCTTCCTCTGCCTCACAAACACTAAATCAGACAATGGCTTTCATCTGTTTTAGCACTTTGTACTGGGTGAATCAGCAAGATCAAGGATTTTGATGTCCTATTGCTGGCCAGTCATGCCTTGGACCTAGTCACGGTTAAACCTTCTATCACTGAGAACACATGGCTGTGCAACAAGACACAAAAATATGCTCAAAAGAAACATCCATCCTTGCTCCTGATACCAGTAACGCTAGTGTAACCAAGTAGGAAACACCAATGCAGAATACATAGAACATATTGTTATTGCAGTACTTAATACAGATGTATGTGGTAGACAAGTTTGATCAAGAAGGCTTTCTGACAAGATCTTGTGCACAAAGGGTTTGCCAAGTTGTTTAAAGGGAAATGAAGAAACTACACATAAGTTACAAAACAGTTGTGATGTTTTAATGATCACACTTATTTGATGGTGTTCCAGTGAATGTGCTGCTGGAAGATTCAGTCTACCATGGTTTGTTCCTGTGGACATTAAGGGAAACTTGCAGGACCAAACTAGTTTGCCTACTTGATGTGACATTTGATGCTCTCAAGATGTCAAGAGTGTACCACTTGTGAGGAGATTGTGTTGTCTGGTGTAGAAAGCAGTAATGATAAGAAGCTGATTTGCCTGTAGTGGCATGAATGGTGATGTCTGCTTGTTATATGTTTAACAGTGTGGCCTAGCGCAAGTGATGCGCCGCCAACAGCACAACCCTCCTGTGTGGAAAGCACCACGGCAGACTGAGCAGTATGGATCTTTTCCATGGTCAGTCCAAATGTCTTCAGTGCATGCAAGACGGCCACGGAATTCAACAGAAAAGCTACATGCTTGCGATTCACCAGGATGTGGGAAGAAGTTCTATGAGCGATGCACACTATTTCGACACCAGCGTCTCAAACATGACCGCAAGACCAAATTCTCCCGGATGCAGTTGCCTGCCTTTACTGGGTCAGTTGTGGTTGTATGCGATGGAGTGTCGACTCCGCCGAATGACGCAGTTCAACCTTCTAGGTGTGGTGCATTGCCATCTTCACGGAGTAATGCAGTGCAACCATCTCGGAGTGATGTGTTACCACATTCAAAGAATCATGCAGTGGTGTCTTTGCAGAGTCATGCATTTCCACCTTCACCAACTAATGCAGTGCAAACTTTGCAGAGTGATTCAGTTCAGTGTTTGCAGAACAGTTCAGTTACACTTTCAAGTAACAGTAGATTGTAGTTCTGTCATTGAAGACTTCAGCGTCACTTTCATATAACAGTTCAGTGCGAGCTTCACATAGGACCATAGGTCACGTGCCTAGAGCAGTATGGTTTGTCTCATCTAAATAGCAGTTCATGGTTTTGCAGAATGGTGCATTCACTCATGTATACAGCTGTGTGTTTTGTGTTTTAATTTATTAGTGTTAGGCTTTAACTAGTAAGTGTAGTATTACTGGACTCATGCATTATGAGTGGTTGATTTCTGTTTATTTACCATTGACTTGTGCTGGTGTTTTGCAAATGTGTTGGACATTAATAAGACAATAACACTTGTGTATTTATGTATGAATTAGCTTGTTCAATTGTACGATGTAATATTAAAATGCATTCATTTTTTACCCCTGTGTATAAGGGCTTGTGCCATTTTTTCCATTTTACATACATACATACATACATACATACATACATACATACATACATACATACATACATACATACATACATACAAACATACATACATACATACATACATACATACATACATACATACATACATACATACATACATACATACATACATACATACATACATACATACATACATACATACATACATACATACATACATACATACATACATACATACATACATACATACATACATACATACATACATACATACATACATACATACATACATACATACATACATACATACATACATACATACATACATACATACATACATACATACATACATACATACATACATACATACATACATACATACATACATACATACATACATACATACATACATACATACATACATACATACATACATACATACATACATACATACATACATACATACATACATACATACATACATACATACATACATACATACATACATACATACATACATACATACATACATACATACATACATACATACATACATACATACATACATACATACATACATACATACATACATACATACATACATACATACATACATACATACATACATACATACATACATACATACATACATACATACATACATACATACATACATACATACATACATACATACATACATACATACATACATACATACATACATACATACATACATACATACATACATACATACATACATACATACATACATACATACATACATACATACATACATACATACATACATACATACATACATACATACATACATACATACATACATACATACATACATACATACATACATACATACATACATACATACATACATACATACATACATACATACATACATACATACATACATACATACATACATACATACATACATACATACATACATACATACATACATACATACATACATACATACATACATACATACATACATACATACATACATACATACAAACATACATACATACATACATATATACATACACATATATTGAAATCTATTTTAGTGATATTGTATAAATTCAAAGGTGAATTCAGTTTGGGTCCCAGAGTTTCCTCCGTTTTTCTTTCATATAATGGAGCCCTGGTACATAATAAACAAACAAAATAGTTATTTATTTGTTAACATGTTCTAGGTGCAGCAATGGCGTAAGGTCTGCCATGGTTTGGTTGGTTTGGGATAAAAAAATCATGAGAATCGGTCAGTCTTCAGTGTGAACATTCTCTTGACTCAAGTAGGCCACAAAACCAAGCTGATGGTGATGTAAATTGTCCTCCCTCCTGTGTGCCTGTGGTTAGCCATCCAGTGGTTCTTCAGTTGAATTATGGAATTTACTTGACAGTGTCAGAGTTGCAAGCTACTGAGGTTGATAAAAAATCAGATAAAGTTGATCTGGGTGAGCAATGAGAGAGTTACAGAAACTGTCACCTGCATAGCAACACTTACCTATGGGTTTTGGGGGAGCATAATAACCTTGTACAAAGGTGCAACAGTTGGTCTGAATATCAGTGTTACCAAGAAGAATAACAAGTTTAGAGGGAGGTCCTTCAGCGTATATTGCTTTATGGAGCTGATACCTGGCTCCTCACAAAGGAAGGTCAACTTGAGTTAAGATAGAATGCTCAGGAAGTGTCTAAATGTCCACTGAAACAATATATGCTGAGCGATAAAGACCTTTATGGGGACATAGACAAGCTCCCAAATAAGATTCAAATGACACTTCTCCACCTAGCTGGTCATTGCGGTCGTCACAGAGAAGAACCAGTGTCAAGATTCATCTTTTGGACATCCACTCATGGCCAAAAAACAGAGGGAAACAAAGAAACGCCTACATCAAGTTGACCTGCGAAAACCTTTATGTTGACATGGTTGACTTTCCATCCCTAATGAACAATAGACCTTTTATTGAAATGTCAATGCTTCGCTCTGGCCGACCACTGTTGATGATGAAGAAGCTAGTGTGACATTATGCTGTAGATAGTTTGTGTGTCACCTTGGCATGTATACAAAGAAGCTCACTAAATTATATGCAGTATTTTGTTTGCCACAAACAGTCCTGCTTCGGCATTGAGTCATTCCTGTCATTGATGTAACAAGTGCTATTGGTGAAAGCAATTTCTGGATGAAAACCTGCTATGCATCATGGAAAGACCTTTGTACAGTCGCGCCTCGTTATTACACGCCCCATTATTACGCGGATTCAGTTATAAGGCGGTCGGTCGTGGACCCCAATTTTCTGCCGCCAGGGGGAAATGCTAAATGGGCCTGCTTAAGCCTACTTGGAATTGCTTTGACAATTCTCAAGAAACATTAGGTGAACAATGTCAATGAACGAGTGTCAACGTGTTTGTTTTGCGCTGCCGCTGACATCAATCTCTGTCGCTGGCTTCGCTTCGATGGTTTGTAAATTGCAGTCGAGATTCACAAATACGCCTGATGTAAAAATCAGATAAACAGTCTTAAATGCATTTAGTATGCAATACCAAAATAACACTGGTGTGAAATTACATGTTTCCATTGCATCGTAAATCTAATCATTTTTGCGATGCAAAACCAACACGCCAAATGTCTAACCCAAGGCGCTACCGGTGCACGAAAATACGAATTCGTCATATGCATATGAAACGATGAATCAGTGTTAAGTGCTACGTCATAAATTTATGCTTCGGTCGAGATTGGTTGAAAGATAAAGTCAGACAATGAGTAATTCGACCTATTGTCGTTTTCTTTGTTTAATCAGCTTAAATACTTCGTGTGTCAAATCATATACGTTTTCAGCTGCTCAGATCCAGGTTATTATTTTTTATTCATAGGCCTATTGGTCCAGTACATCATCATCGTAGCAGATCTATTCCATAATGGTATACATACTCATATTTTTATTCAATTCGAGATTCAACAGGGTGTGACATTTAAAAATAATACATGTTGATTCTAGCGGACTCATTTAATAAGCTCCATAAACTGCATATTGGTATATAAGATAGTGCTGCAAGCATACAGTGGCTTCGACAGCGTTCTTGGACTCGGTGCAGCTGGCGACGACCGCTGTTGTTTAGTAGCTCTCTGGTGGCAGATATGGGAATGCCTAGGCAGAGTCGTCTGCCCCACTCTAGTGCTTTGGGGCAGAGTTCCAGGCCGTCATTATCGTAAGCGCGGATTTCAGTCAAATGGCTACGGAACTAATAACGTTTTAAAACCGATACGCGCTAACCGTTTCACATGTGTATTCCGTGACATACAACCGATACTTGGGCGTCAAAACACAGAAGAAATGTGCTTCAAATAACTATTTATGAGTACATTTATCGGTCACACAGAAAAGATTTCATAAATAGCCGCTATACTGTGTACGTGATATTGCCTTTGGGTCACATGGTCAAACGCGATTTCGTGTAGAATGAGGCCAGAGTGGGCCAGCAGCACAGACATAAATAAAACACCCGTTAGTAAGTTAGTAGCTTATAGGGGGATGATTAATGATGTAACTCTATTACCAGCAGATGGCAATTCTTATCGTGACCTTATATTGATCTACGAGAATCCTGTTTGGTAATCTCACTCACACAACATCTGGTTATATAAAAATTTACAAGCACATGCGTTCTGACAAAAAGGTAATAATTTCACGCTTTTACATGGTTATTGTCAGGTAACTTTAGTGATATACATATAAGAATGCATGCCGACATCATAAAGGTTTCATAAAAATGCTGACGTTTTTGGACGAGCAAGCTCTTCGCCTTACAACAGCAACAGCCAGATAGAAAAAATCGTATGGCGATTGACTTTGCCTAGGGAATGCCTAATGCGCCTCGTGTACAGTGTTGTCACCGAAACCGTGGACCCTGACCACCACGTTACAACGAGGCTCGACTGTATGTGATTCTCTTTAAGAAACTTATGTTCAAGGAACAACTAAATCAGTCATGCAGCAAACCATAGGCCTTTGATTTGTGGTGATCTTTGAAACAGAAATTCATACAAAGGTTGACTTTTCTGACCCTCATCAAGTTATGTGTTTAAACATTTAACTTGACAAACTGCAGATAGAATCTACAATGTGTTTCGAATTGTTTTGATAAACTTAATGTAAGCCTACAATGAGGTGCTGCGTTGTTTGTTTTGATAAACTTAATGTAAGCCTACAATGAGGTGCTGCGTTGTCTGTTTTGATAAACTTAATGTAAGCCTACAATGAGGTGCTGCGTTGTCTGTTTTGATAAACTTAATGTAAGCCTACAATGAGGTGTTGTTGTTTTGATAAACTTAATGTAAGCCTACAATGAGGTGTTGTTTTTATAAACTTAATGTAAGCCTACAATGAGGTGTTGCGTTGTTTGTTTTGATAAACTTAATGTAAGCCTACAATGAAGTGTTGTTTTGATAAACTTAATGTAAGCCTACAATGAGGTGTTGCGTTGTTTGTTTTGATAAACTTAATGTAAGCCTACAATGAGGTGTTGTTTTGATAAACTTAATGTAAGCCTACAATGAGGTGTTGCGTTGTTTGTTTTGATAAACTTAATGTAAGCCTACAATGAGGTGCTGCGTTGTTTGTTTTCCACTTAAGAAAGATGCAGTTTCAGTGCATCTACCAAACCAAATGACACTCAATCGACACACACTACAAAAATGCACGAGACAGACACTGAAAAAGCATGTTCGTTCATAATAGACAATTCAAACTCGCACGCTTTGCTGACAGTGAGTGATAAAATAAATAAAAGCTAGTCCTAGTACTTCCACAGACATCTGGCAAAAGCCGCCAGTAGTGATAACAATGTGGTGCCAAATTGCGGCTAAAAGCACACACTATGAATTATTTCTAAAGAGTCTGCAAGGTGACGCCACCGCAGCAGCACTGCTGTGATTTGCGTTTAGTGTGCCTTCACTCCTGAAAATGTATTTTTATGCATGGTTTAACTTCTCAAAATGGGGGGTGTGCGTGTATTGGTGGTGGTGTGCTACTATAGGGAACAACAAGGTACTTCAAATCTGCTGCAAGAACAATGGACACATATTAAAGACCAATGTTTTTCAGTAACAAACAAAAATCAAGAAATAACAAAATGTATGCAGTGCTTTTGTCATTATTTTATAATTTGGAACAGTGCACCAACATCTGACCCTAAGTTTTCTGCCGACAACCCTCAAGAATAATTCTCTTTACCAGGTTAGTTGCGGGTTGGTTCTGTATGAGGCAGCAGAAAGCATCAATATTGTTTAGGATCATAATTATAAAAATGACATGACGAAAAGTCTATAATGTGCCTTTGTAGTTGCATTAACTACCTAGACATCAGCTCTGTGAACATCACAATGTCAGATAAAGTTTGTTGTCTACTTTATTTCTTTTAAACACACAAGCGACAGGTAGATAAGGCACTAATTTCTGAAAAAAGATTACTTTTGTTTTCAACAGTGTGTCGAACCTGAGCGTTCATTTGCATTCACAACGGCGGCCTCGTCAGCAGTCAGGAAATATCGTCGACCCCAAGTTTCATCAGAAAAGGCGTTTCTGTGTTCACAACCAGGATGTGGTAAAACTTTCTATGCCCGGAAGTCTCTTATCAGACATCAAGTGTTGAAACATGGCAGGCCATTGGTGCCTCTAAGGCCATATAGGTTCCAGTTCAAGAACAACTGATTACTTCTAAAGTGTCTCCGAACATGGTGGCCATCAAGAAATTAATTTGAAGGTATGGCTGTTTGACAGTAGCAATTGACTTTTGGGGGTCTATAACTCTTTGAGGAAGTGGCACCAGTTCTAAGTGGCTCAGTTTGCACAGTTACTTCACTGTGTTTCTCATTGAGTTTGTTTGTACCTGTAGTTGATTTTCTTTGATATTATTATTATGTCCTCATGTTTATGTTCCATAATGATGTGAACTTTTTTATTATGAGGTATTAAAGAAATAATGAAGGTTACATTTGGTAAATAATGTTTGATTTTATTAGGATTAACAGGTTATTCTGGTTCATGTACTCCATGTTTCCCATATTTTTTAATATTGTATTTGTACGTAAAGTATTATTCAAACCCAGTTAGTTGTTACTGCTTGTTTTAAACAGGCAAAGGTTCTGATAAAGATGAAATGTCATTTCTTTTTAGGAAAGTACCATAATGCATGATTGTTGTTTGTGTGTGGAACAGAGAACACAGTGAACAAATAAAAGTTTGAGTTTATAAATGGCTGCTGTTAATTCATGTATTACGTGGTTGTAACGACAAAGTCATAATACTAGTAGAATTAGTTCAACAATATGATGTATGTGTAGTGTGCCTGCAAGAATGGTTAATTATCATCATAATATTAAAGAGTCTGCTCTCCTTTGGGTAGTCTGATATATTGGGACTGTTTGCCAAATACAGTGAAACATGATACACTGTGCGTTTGCAACAGTACAACAAGTATATACAACGATGAAATAAACTATGTCTGAATAAAGTTAATTTGACATGAATTTCAATGAACATTTGCATCACAAATTGACATAATACAATATATAACTGCATTATTGGTCAACTGTCACTGAAGAAAAACTTTCATTTTATCATTCAGGCTGGAGGTGATACAATGCACAATGTATTGCATCTCGCCATTTTAGTCTTTTGAATGTTACTGTTTGTTAATTTATGGCATACAGTGATTGACTACTTATAACAAACGCTTGGGAAAATGTCCACATAAATTTCCACACAGTGGGAATATATTTGTACATGTGTGCAATGTGATGTGCCATGCAAACAAAAGCCACTTGATTTTCCAATGAAGAAGTCTGTACCAACAACCTGGTGAATTATTCCTGCTGTGGATACCAGCAATGTGGCAGCCTTATGTTGTTTCAGGTAGTCATGTGTTGGCCTTGTTTTGTCAGTTCAAGTGAATGATAGTTTTCCATCATACTGCTGCACCAATTAAATGAGACTGTTGATATTGTTACTCCCATGTCATGAAAAATATTGGTACTTGTGTAACCTTGGAAATGCAACAATCTACCAGTCGTTATTGACTATGACTGGCAGAAATGTTTTTGCAGCCAGTACTGGTTAACAATGGCCATGCACGCACGCAAGCACGCACGCACGCACGCACGCACACTAATGATTGAACACATAAATATATAGTTTCTCATTACTAATAGAGGTTTCTGCAATAGCTGCTGCACAGAGATAAAGGGTGACACAAGTGTCACAGATATGACCCGTCAAGTTCTTTCACTGTTGTTTTACATGCTGTTTTATCGAAATCAGTATATTGTGACAAGGTTCGGACTGCTGGTGTCGAGTTGAAGTTGTGGGTGTGTCGTTACAGAGGCCAGTGAAGACACGAGCCCAGCGCCAGAGGGAGTACCGTGAGCGGATGAAGCGACAGTTTGGTGATGCATTCATGAGACTTGACCGAGAGCGTAAGGCTCGCAAGAGACGCCTTGAGAAAGAACAATTGCTTGCACGTGATTTTTTATCAGACAGTGGGGTGGGTTGAAGTGGTCGGATTGTGGCTTGGCTGCATCTGAAAGCAGGCTGGAACTGATCACAGTCAAGCACTGTTTTACATGGATGGCAAGAGATACTTTTTAAAGTGGTTGTCATATATTTTATGGAAAGCCTAGAAATACAAGTGGACTGTTAGAATTAACACGGACATTATAAGTGAAGAAAAGTGCTGATGCAGGACTATCAACGCAGAGAATCTGCACAAGGAAGGCAGTGCATCAGTGTCTTCTGTTTAACACGTATATTTAATCTATTTTCATGATATTGTTAAAATTCAAAGTTGAATTCAGTTTGCTTCCCAGAGTTTCCTCCGTTTTTCTTTCATATAATGGAACCCTGGTACAGAATAAACAAGCAAAATAGTTGTTTATTTGTTAACATGTTCTAGGTGCGGCAACCACGTAAGGTCTGCCGTGGTTTGGTTATAAATAATCATGAGAATTGGTTTGTCTTCAGTGTGAACATTCTCGTGACTCAAGTAGGCCACAAAACCAAGCTGATGGTGATGTAAATTGTCCTCCCTACTGTGTGCCTGTGGTTAGCCATCCAGTGGTTAAGGTTAAGGAACTTACTTGGCAGTGAGTTGCAAGCAGCTGAGGTTGATGGAAAATCCTTGCGGTTGTCATATAGGAGAACCTAGAAACACAAGTGGACTGTTAGAACACATATATTGTAAGTGAAGAAAAACAATGCTGCAGGACTATCAACGCGGAATGAAGGCAGTGCATCAGTGTCTTCTGTTGTTGGACGCATCGTTTAACGATCAAGCCATCAGTTCAACAATTGGAAAGCAAGTTTTGATGTGTAGCTTTGAAGAAATAATCTCTAGCTTAGCTTGGATGCTTATACCATACATGATCATCAGGTGTGTCACAACAGGTAAACACCAGAGTGTAATATCAGGTAGTTACCAAAGTGTGGCTATATGGTAGCCACCAAGGTGTATCTATATGGTAGCCACCAAAGTGTAGCTATAGGGTATCTTGTTACAGAGGCCGTGGATGAGTGATCGCGGAAGGCAACAGAGACGGTACCGAGCACGTATGAAAGAGTTGTTTGGAGAGATGTACTTGAAGCGTGAGCGAGAACGCATTGCCCGCTACAGACGCAGCCGGAAGGAGCAGGCTCTCGTTTGTCTGCTTGGGGCCAAGTCAAGTGATTGCAGTCTGCAGCAGAACCATTAGTGCCAAAAAGTCATAAATTGTCACCAGAAATTAATTGGATGAACACGTTCATTGAGTTTCAGTTGCATCTTATAGACTTGTCAATTCTGGAGGCTACTGAATGTCATGTAGGACAATGATACTTGGTATGCCTGTCTTCAGCAGGTGTCTGTATAGTGTCTACGTGTATTTGCACTATGCGAAGTTGAACCATGTTGATACTGACTGACCAAGTCATTGTATGTCAGCGATACATGTTTTAGCAATAAATTTTTTAAATGTCCGTTGTTTTTAGGATGAGATGACGGTAGAAATTCCAGATGGTATAGAATTTAGTGTATTCTTTCTGTGAGATTTAAGCTAGTTACACGTGTATTAAAATAAGTTACTTTTGTAAACGTTGTTGGCCTAAGGTTGCTGGCCTTTTACAATGATTAGACATACTTACTAATGCTATCGTACGTGGAACCTTGTTTATCCACATGCATACACAATTGACTGTATGGCGAGATTTGTTTCACTAAATCTTGCCAATTACTGAATAAAATTGATTATTGAAGAACGTAATAACAAGGTTTGTATGTCCTTGTAGTCAGGTGAACTTTATAGGGTGTAGTTAATAATAATATAATATATAAGATACTTCTATTGCGCTAAAATCCTCGGGAGACCCAAGCATCGCAGCACACCCAAAGAAAAGGGGTTAAGCAGTTTATAATTGAGGAGCAGTTCCAGTTGTAAATAGTTGGATTGGGGAACTGTGGAGGATAAGCAAATTTAAACAGGTGGGTTATTAGTTTACGTCGAAATGTTGTTATATTTCATATAGACTTAACACTAACGGAGTGAATTCCACAGAGTCGGTGAAGCAACTAAAAAAGCTCTAGTACCCACATTTGTCTTAACGCTGGCAACAAAAAACCAGATTATAACTAGATGATTAAAGCCATCTAGGCTGCCTTGCAGGAGAGAGCAGTGAATGTAAATACAGTATACTCTGGATAAGTCGAACCTCCAGGGACCCAATGAAATACTTCTAGTTATCCAAAGTTCGAATTATCTGGACCTATGTTTTCGTGCGCTGTATTGGACAACTACACTCAGACAAATACATTTAAAAATCAATCAACTAGTTGTATTGGCAATTTATGCAGTGAATATGAATATGTTCAATAAAATGTAACATTGTCCATTGAATTACAGTTTACTGTTTTGTTACAGCTGTTACTCTGAAATTACTGACTTCACAAAAAAAAGAAGTTATCTTGATTTGTTTCTTTAAGGCATAGTTCATGTGTCCGTAGATGGCAGTACTTTCGCTTTGAAGTTCTTGTGCAGTATTGGACAACAACAATGATGTAGCCATTTCTACACTGAGACAAACATATTTAAAACACCTAATCAACTATATTGACATATACCATGAATACTACAAATCAATTCGGTAAAAAGCGACAGTACTCACAAATTACTTTGCAAAAAATGAAGTTATCTTGGTTTGTTTCTTCGCATAGTTCATGTGGCTCTCTGTGGTGTCTTTTAATTTTAGGAAAGGCACTTTTGCTACAATTAGCTTGTATAATGTAGAAAATTTTTCAAGGCATGATGTGACCCCTGACTGTGTCACTCTTTCCAGTTCATCTCCTCTCTTCATTTTCTGACTCGTCAGAAGTGCTAGGTGAGCATGAGGGCAAACCGAACATCTCAGCATCTGGGGGAGTGGCAGTAGTCTCAAGGTCACTGTCCACGTCAACAACATCAGACACTGAAATGTTCATTTCCCATTAGAGATGTTCAAGGAGAGGTTGCATGATCTCATCGGCAGCTGTCGGATGGCATTGCCTCATCCTTAAATCCAGCAGTGCGGCAGTAATTGGCAATGGTTGCAGCAACGACTATCTCAGGCTGATTTCAGGATTGAGACAAAATCCAGAAGTGTCACAGAAAAGTCAGTAGCCCCGAAACCTGCATCGATACGTTGGACCAGCCTTGAAAGCATTCTTGATCTGTAGTGGACTTTCAGGTTTTAAATTATTCCCTTGTCGCAGCGCTAAAGTTTACATGTGGCATTTGGTGGCAAGAACAGCATTTCTGTCGCTTTGTGGTTCTGCACCTTTGGATGGGCAGGATAATTATCAATGACCATCAATACTGCGTTATTGCCAATGCACAACCAGGCCAAAAGACCACAGCCAACTGACAAAAAGCTACTTTAAACTCTATGTTGTGACATTTCTTAAAATGGTCTAACCAGCCATCGCTGCGTTTCCACGCTAACTTCCCCAGGTGACTGGCTAATTCCTTAGCCTTAGCAGCTAATATTGGTCCACTGATCGGAACATTTGTTGATCTGACGTAAGTGAACCAGCAGAGAAGGGCCCCGTCTACATCGTCATGCACCGAACAGCATGCTCGTTGTTTAGTGTTGTCGAACTGACTGTCGAAGACCAGTTCTTTATATTGCTCTTTCTCTTTAATGATACCTGAAAGGGTGTTAACTTAAATTCCTCTGCAATCGCCTTCCACTTTCTTCCACCTTTTTCTACAGCTTCGATCAGTTAAATTTTTCTTTTAATGTTAGTGTTTTCAACTTTCTTTCCATTGTCGAATTTGTGTCACATGTCATGCTTTCCCGAATCACACACAAATCGTATGGTGCGAGAAACGTCAACGTAGCATTTTATACCCACGCGGGCATTAAACTTGTAGAATCTAGTAGAATAAACTTTCGAAATTTAGTTAACTGATGGTAAAATATATTAGAGCATACAGCGAAATAAAGTGAACTTATCCGAAAATTGGACTTAAGCGAAGTCGACTTATCTGGATTATTGTATTTGTTATAAAATACAAAGACAGCCGGGGCAGAGGAAAACATTGACTTAAGCGAAAACCGACTTTAGCAAGTTCAAGTTATGTGGAATGCACTGTATGCTGTTTGCTTTGATGAAAGCTCTTGATAAGTAATTGTACGGATCTTAAAAATACTGCTATATCGCAAAGGGTGCCAATGCAATGATTTAAGAAGTGGTACTGAGTGAGAGAAACAAAGAGACCAGGTAACTACCCTTGACAAACAACTTTGCACACGTTGAAATTTCAAGATGTCTTTGAGAGCAATATTATGATAAAGGGAATAGCAGGAGTCAACTGTACTGCTAACAAGAGCAGTTGCAATACCTTTGGCAACATCAAAAGACATATACTGATGAATACGACGAAGGTCACAAATGTGATAACAGCAGCAACAACAAGTTTGTGAAATATGCTGTCTAAAATTTTTATTATTATCAAAGGTAACTCGTAAATTCTGTGCTGAGACGGCCAGTGTCAGATGAGATTTGGACCCATGTGTAGTATAAAAATCATTGATACATAGCTTACAATTATAATACTTGTTACCCACCTATGAGATGGGGGGCAGGTACTTTTTTCATAGGGTGGGTCCAAATATCATGATGAGCTTTTGCACCATATGTCCAAATTTCATATGACACCTGTGTGAAATTCTGGCTCGGCATTGGTGTCGGGGGGGGGGGGGACAGTCAAGTTTACCATGCTGCTTTTGTGCACCAATGATAAACTTTGTTTTATTTGCATTTAACTTTAATTTGTTATCATTAATCCAGTGGAATATATCCTGGAGATAAGCCCTGAGCTGCACTGTTGTAGCAGTTGATAATAAATTAAAGTTGAATGCAGCAGGTGTGTAAATGTATAACTTTACTTTTAGCAAATTCTGGATTGAAGAATAGCTGCTTTGTGTTGTTGGAAGCTTTGATATTATTGTAACTGGATAGGTCTGGCAAGTGATCATTTCCATAGCAGTTTATTTTGAAGTTGATGATGCCCGTGTCAAAAATACACATTTAATGTGGAAGTTTATGATAAACACTATGCAAATATTAAATTTTGTAGTTTTCTGGTTGATGCATACGTAGTCTTACAAAGAGAGCACTAAAATTTCATTAATTAGTTCATTGATTATGTAGACGATATTGACCCTCGTGTAATTGGTAGAACCAAATCATGGGCTGAATTAGGACTGACAGGATATGTAATGGTTTGGAGAGATCAAATTGGAAGAAGGAGAGGGGGAGTTATTTTTCATTCATTAAAGAATCTATTCAGGCTTACAAAATAAAATTAGAAAGGGAAGCAGATTGCAGTGAAGCTGTTTGGTGCAATATAGTCCCAGGAAATTCAACATTAACTATTGGATTAGTTTACCGAAGTAACGAATGAAGAAGAGGATAACACAAAAATACTAAACGCTATAAAGGAAGTGAGTAAAGGGAATGTATCATAATGGGAGATTTTAACCACGGACACATACAATGGAAATCTCTAGAGAGTACAAGGGACCAACATTTTCTATTTTTAATACAGGATAGCTTCCTTATTCAACACGTACTAGAACCAACCAGGGGAGAGAATGTATTAGATATAGTTTTGTCTTCGCAAAATGAATTAGTGGGCAATGTCCATTGCATGAACCATTGGGCAACAGTGATCATAATCAAATACACATTGACATCGAAGTAAAATCAGAAAGTAAAAAGAAATACAAGAGAAACTTCCACAAAGGTAAATAGAAAGATATGAATAAATACTTAGCAAAGCTAGATTGGAATAACATGCTGAGAAATTAGATGTTGGAGCATTCTAATATATGAAATTGAGAGTATCGTTGATCAGTTTGTTCCCTTAAAAAAACAAGGAAAACGGTCTAGAAAGAAACACTTGTCAAAAGAAGCTATTAGAAAAATAATGTACAAGCAAACTATGTGGAGGTTTTATAGGCGTACCAGAAAGGATGAAGGCTACACAAATTACAAAGAGACACTTAATGCAGCTACAACTGTAAATAGACATTCTAAAAGAAGTTATGATCAAAGAGTTTTTATGCATGTCCGGAGTAAACAAAATGTATGAGACAAGGTTAGACCACTAGAAGATGGTGCGTGAAATGTAATATCACAAGGTTTTTTAATGACATAAGACCTAAATTGGTACTTTAGTTCAGTGTTTACCAAAAAGGATATTAATTCATTACCAGATCCAGATGATAAATTTCAGGAGATGGTAGCTAAAAAAAAATGGTAGCTAAAAAATAAAGGCAATGAAGTTTAATAAATCACTTGGAATTGACGGAATTCAGCCAAAACTACTAATGGAAACAGTCGAACAAAATTAGTACACCACTTGCAAGAGTGTTCAACTTGTCATTAGAAGAGGGACTGGTTCCTGTTGAATGGAAAAAGCAAACACCATACTATTATTTAAAAAGGGTTTGAGAAATAAGTAAGATAATTACAGACCAGTGAGTTAAAAATTATTAGTAAGGTTCATTAAAGACCTTATGGTGGACTTCCTTGTTAGGCATGAATTATTAAATCTGTTCCAACATGAATTCCTAAAAGCGAGGTCATGCTTAACAAATATGTTATGTTTTTTGGAAGAAATCACTAAGTGAATAGACATGGGATCACCAGTAGATATTATCTTCTTAGATTTTCAGAAAGCTTCCGACAAAGTGCCACATTAAAGATTACTATTTAAATTAAAAGCCCATGGTATCTGGATGGCACGATTGATGGGTATAAATGGCTAACTGACAGAAGACTGAAAAATGGTTTGAAAAATGGCAGATGTTATTCAATTTTGGGAAATGTAAATGCATACACACAGGACACAGGAACTTGGACGTAAACTATGAAATGGGAGATACTGTTCTAGGTACTGTCGTAAAAGAAAAGGAGTTAGGAGTATCAATAACTGCTGATATGAAAGCTTCAGAGCAGTGTGGTATTGCCTCTTAAGAGGGTAATCAAATTCTTGGGTTGATTAGGAGAAATATAACATACAAGGAAAAAACTAATTATACCTCTCTATAATGCAATAGTTAGGCCTCATTTAGAATACTGTATAAAACTTGGTGACCATATTGTAAGAAGGATATAGATAGATACGCTTGAGCGAATACAGAGGAGAGCAACTAAAGTGATTCCGGAACTGAGAGACCTTACTTATGAAGAACGCCTGAAAGAATGTGTTTTAATAACCCTAGAGACAAGGAGGTTAAGAGGAGATTAAATTGAAGTTTTTAAGATATTGAATGGGTATGAAAATATTGATAGAAATATTTGTTGTCTCACTCAAGAAAGATAGTAGAGCCAGAGGACATGAGGTAACATTAGTGAAGGATCAGTGTAGATTGGATATCAGGAAGTGCTCATCCTCACAGAGGACAATAAATGAATGGAACAAATGATCTACAGAGTGTGTAACTGCTAGCAGCGTGAATATGTTTAAAAACAAGGTTGACACATATCTCAGGAGGGCGGGTTACACACACAGGTAGATGAAAATATGTTGGACTCTCAATAAACCAATGGCTTCCTTGTTCACTTGCCATCTGGGCCTTTGCCTTGGATGACAATCTTGTTAAACAATGTCAAGAGAAAGCCATAAATACAGCTTTGAAATGTTAAATCTGATTAAATCTACTGTAACAAATGGCAGGATTGTGAAATTTTATAAAATACACATGGCCAAATTCAGATTTCTTGCCATTTGAGCAGGATTTTGTGTATTTTTTTGGCAACATCCATTATTGCAGTTATCCAAATCCACAGTGGGAGGACTGTTTTTTTTTTCAAAACCGATATGATTTTGATGGGTTGTAACGGGAATCTTTATCCTTTCTGGTTTGTAGAGTTCACGCGTTGCGGGATTCAACATCTTTGATGCATCAATGTTGAGCAGTGCTTCACGTTATGCGTGTAAGGTGCCCGGGTGCACGCGAACGTTTGCGCATGAGACAAGTACACGGAGACATGAGAGAATAGAACATAACTTTTACCGGTCACGACCACTTGTCAGCCTATGACCTGGGTATGCATGCATAGTAGCTTATTGTAACAGTGTCCAAGATAACTGCACTAAATCCAGTTTCATATGTAGTTTGCAGAGTTTGCTTATTGTGAAGAAATTGCATAATTTTATCATTTAAAAGAATACATTATTTGTGACTGATAAGAAACGTAATATGTATATCTGATGTAGAGATAGAAGTCTGCTCCCGCTTGCATATGTAACAAGAAGGTTCACCTAGTGTTCATTCCTCTTGGGCCGACAGTCCATACCCTCCTTTCAACCTGTTCCTAAAGCTGAAATGTCAGATGAAAGAGCTTGCTAGGCGTCGTCTTCCTTTGTTTCTGGTGTTTTCAAACTTAGTTTGTAATGTTCGGTAATGTTTCATTGGTTCATTGACTTTGGATAAATCAGTTAGCATTGTAGGCTATGTCATACAGCCATAGAGAAAGCTGTGTCGACTACTATCACAAACAATTGATGATTCAACGTTTGAAACCTGGTTGGTTTCTGTTAGACACAAGTTGCGCACAAGAGTAGCTACCTTTGGATAACCACTGGCATGTCACTAGAAGAGACTTGTTGATACACTTATTGTTGAAGGCATCCTCTTGACATGCACCATATGTCCTGTTGCCATTAGAAAAGGAATGACTGGTATGAAATTGGGCATATTGTTACAGCCACTCATCACAATGGAGTGGTACCAAGGCCACCTCTGTTGATGGTATTTTCCATTTCTGGTTGTAGAGGGCATTCCTGGTCGCCCAAATAGGCGAAAAGGCGAAGAACTTCCCTGGCGGGTTACATCAATCCTACTCATCAACACGGGAAGACTCAGGCAGTGGAAGACGTTACCCGTGTAAATTCCCCGGATGTGGCAAGACATTTGCACACGAGACTAACGCAAGACGGCATGAAAGGTTGGAACATCACTTCTACCGGTCACGTGTGCGGCAGAATTGGTGGGAGTCAGTGCCAACAGACACTGCAGCATTTGGTTCCATGCAGAGTCTGGATGACACAGTACCGAGTGATATATCAGCACTTGACACTGAGAAGAGTCAACATGAAACAGTGCCAATAGATACATCAACAACCAATACCAGGCTCAGTCTGGAAGACTCTGTACCGACTAATACATTCACACTAACTGATGGTACCACAGATGGGAGTGAACACGAGGTTTCTTTGGGTGTAGACATTGCTTCCTAAATGCTTGACTCTACATGACTTCACACTGGTTCCAAGGGATGCCAGAACATGGGCATATATAATTGCTCATATCTGTTAAACACAGTCGTTGTTCTAATAAATTTTAGATGATGACAAATAGAACCTTATTACATTTTGGAGGTGGATGGACATGTGTTAGGGTGCCACCACACATATATAGCTTGCCTCGGTGCAATGGATGAATAGCTGTAAGAACTCGATATTATAGAAATTGATGTGTTACGTCAAATGATCTGTAGAGGATACCCAAGGTTTCTTTCACATTTGTATTAGACATTTTCACCTTGCCCACACTGCTATTGGCAATTGCGTACAAAGTTATATTTCATTATGTATAATATTATTGTCATTTTTAGACAGTCATGCATTTATACAGACAAACAGTTGCCATTTTAACTAAATTTGTGAACACACTGATTTTCAGGGATTTTATATTATCTTGTTTCAATAATTCCGTAAGCTATTTTCCTAATGGTGGACTATGAGTAAATGTTTTGTTCAGGAAAATATTATACCTATGTAAGCCAACAGAGCATAATAAAACATTTAAGCTGTAACTTTATGAAATGGTGGTAGTGGTGGTATGAAAGTCGTTATATGATAATTTAAGAATCTCTGTGTAATAGTAGTAGTAGTGATAGTAGCAGTAGCAACAGTAGTTGTGGCACAGAGTTTCGTAGCTGTGTTAAAACTTGCACATGCAGTGTGCAACATGGGCAAGACTCTCCAAAGAATGGTGTGAACTTAGGAGATAAAAGCTCTCAAAAGAACTAGTCAGGAAAATGTCATTAATAATAAATCCTCACAGTGCTATAGCTTCAGGACTTTGCCCAGTCACACTTCAATAGCTCCATGCCACTGGAAACGCTTCCAGTAGTAGCCCCTGCAACCATAGAGTACCCAGCTTTGCATGTTTCCACTATGTTTCTGTAACATTCCTACAGTTGTTTTGATAGGTGTGTTGGCTTGTCTGAAGAATGTCTCATGCAGGCATTTATGATGCCTTTGATAAGCCGCCAACGAGTGATAGATGACAGAGAGGTGTCAAAAACATATATTCATGTGCTTGATTACAGACAACAAAAAGTCGTGCACAGAGACAGCGTGAATACAGGGAACGGAAGAAAGCCATGGAAGGAGAAGATTATATGAAAAGGGAGCGGGAAAGGACTCGGAGATATTACTGGTCACGTGGACGTGGGTCTGGCAAGGGTTGTGACCTTGTGTCTAAAGACAAGCTGTGCTGATGGGGCAGCAGTGAAATGGTGGTTGTACGTAGTGGTCAGGTGATTTGATCATTGTGAACCAAGCAATACAGGTGGAAACAAAGTTAGTGCTTGCTCTTCTGGTGGTTATTGTTCTGTGCTTCTGTCATGCATGATTGATTCTTGAAGTGTTGAATACTTGAAGACTCAATCATGCATTTCTCAGAAAGGTATTTGTTTTGACAGAATGTCTGCAATATGCCTATTTGTATGCATTTATTGAAAGAAGTTATGATTTCCATCCGGCCTCACAGCTGTGTCGTCTAGATATCAGAAGAACAGTGTTGAGTGATATACTGGATGGACGTGCAAGCAGTCGAGACAGCAGGCCACCTGTGGGATGTTGTAGCTTTGAGAAAGCACTACTTATTCAGCTCAGATGTTTACACGTTGCTACACTGCACTGTCAATCAAATTATGACTCGATCTTCGTGTGCTTGATTACAGACGGCAAAAACACATGCACAGAGACAGCGCGCGTATAGGGAGCGGAAGAAAGCTAGGGAAGGAGATGAGTGGCTGAGAAGGGAGAGGGAGAGGACGCGGAAGTATTATCGACCAACTGGGCTGACGTTCAGCAAGGTCCACTGGCCTGTGTCTAAAGACGGACTCTGATCATCCCAAGCAAACCTGTGGTAGAGACAACAGTCTGAGCCTGACGAGGAAATAAAATGTGTCTGTTTGGATAAGACTGAAGGGAATAGTGTATATGTTTACAAGGTCGACACAATTATGACGTGCACAATTTGAGATAGGTATAGGTAATTCTACTCATCCTCGGTAGCCGGGGGTGGTAGTAGTATTCATATTGACCTGTGGAAACATGGATGTATCAGTTTATTCCACGCCATGTATGGATGACCGCTGAATCATTGGTACTTCGTCCCACTTCATGTCTCGGTCGACGTGTGTCTGGGAACTAGACACGCCCGCACCTATACTTCAAAGAGCGTTCCTATGAAATACTCATCATTATGCACCCAACCAGCGACGACGGGTCCACTACCAATTAAATAAGTTCCCGTATGCGAGCTCCTGTGATCTTTGCGACGGCCGCTATTGGATAATCCAGCTACAGTAAGTTCCTCGTTTCAGCAGGTTAATCTTCTAGGGGTACTAGTGTAATCAGAAGCCCCTAGCGGCGAGACAGATATTTATATAATTTCTTCTATGAATACAATTGGACGTACGTTACTCAGTTGGATGTTCTCTGCCCCATGTGTTGAACAGTGGAAGAATGCAGAAGAGTGTGCTCGAGTACCTTTTGTCTGTGTCATGCATCTGTGATTGGCTCCCTCACTATGCAGTTGTTAGGAATGATGGAGGGCTTGTCACTGGTTAGTCAATAACTCAACGTTTATTTGACCTGGCTAAACAGGTCCTCACGGTGAACCTGGTGGTAGCGTGATTTCACCAAGAAATAAGCAAAATAACTGTAGAAAGTTATATGCATAACTAAGCATGTAAATAATAATTAAGAGCCATTTTAAAACTACATATTTTACTGGATGACTGACTTTGATGTTACGAACGGAGAATAATTGTTTTCCAACTTCCAGGCAAATTGGTATGCAAGACAGCCATTGTTATCATTAAAGGAAGCTGTATCACGCTAAATTATAATTTTGATGTGATTTGGTTTTGTGAAGCATTTATTTATGTTGTATGTGGCACCCAGTGTTCTGAAATGAATTACTTCATATTGGCAAGAAATAAAACGTTACTGGCAGTACGAAGTTTTCTTTTGTTTTTTGTTGAAGCGTGCAAGATAATGTAATTAGTGAACAGGTGATACCACATGTAATTAGTGAACAGGTGATACCACATTATCCATGTCCTGTTGTCCCATATACTTACACATGCAGATGCTTGCTTTGACTGCTTTGCCATCACAAGAAGTATCATACTTCAACCCACCACACCAGGTAGCTCTGACAGTTACAGAGAATAGAGTTTCAATCATTGAAATGGTTTTAGCCGAACTCGAGACAAGCCAATACGTCACCCGATCGGTCACCATGAGTTATCCGACACAACATAACAGGTTTGGAGATTTATTTAAATTCTGCCAGCACAACCTGTAGCGAGGTATCGTTACTACCTTTCATTCTGCAAAACCACTTCCACAAACCACCCGATGCGTTTACTGTGAACGCACATGATTTAGGATTCGGAAGTTCCCCGTTCCGGTTCTTGATGTAAGATACTGTTTTTGTTCGACCAGTGTGGACCTTACTGAGGTCGCTCGTGGCAAACCAGGCGCTCTTGGTAGGTTCGTGGCTGTGTGATATGATATTTAGACTTGACAGCCATTATGACGTATCTCCAATGTTTATTTTTTAGTACAGCCTCCTGCGTTCACAGTAAGTCAGTCTGTAAAAGAAAGTGACAGTTGACACATGCATTATTATTATAATAAGATAGAAATATAGAAACGCAAGGATGTGTAGAAGAGGCGTGACCATTGTTGTTCTACATGCTACAGTAAACTGGTGGAAGCGTAACGTGACATTCCATCACCCTCTTTAAATTCAGTTTCCGTCTTTCTGCTCCCTTTTCATTAATGTGCATAAATAAACGTCTTATGCACGGAACGTTTAGGTTTATTCCGGTAAGTGCGTCATTGCTTATATATTAAAAGTAATTGAACATAATTACTTATTTTTGTATGACCGAAGTTCTAGTGATGGTTTAACAAAGTACCTCTAGAGAACCCGGATGTACAAGGCAGATGGTTGCATCTATCACAAAACTTAGTATGCTATTGATGGTAATCTCTCTCGATTACATACTAGCACAACGAAAACATCTGACCAGTTTGGCCCGTGAATCAGTGAATGTACATGATCTATACAGCATCCACGAAATACTGAGTTTGCAATACTTCTCGATCCTTCTGCTATTTTGGAATGTGCAGCTGACATTCCTTGAGTTTCTTATTATATTTCGGATTGGTTCTTTGGCGCAATTGTGCGATAGACCTATTCATCGCTTGTTATGGTAGTAACCATAACAGGTGTGTTTAAATGCTCTTGTGAGTAGAATAAACGGTTGATTGGGTTTATTTATTTTGCAATGGCTGCTCGGGTTTGTCATTCGCCATCACGTCATTTACCTGCAGCTGGCGGTGATTCGGTTTCGCCTTTAGTCTTCTGCGTATGTTACTTCACTGAGCCAGCATATTGACAAATGGTTGGTAATTGACACTAATGAATATGTCAACATTGGTCAAAAGGGTCAACAGTTCCTTTATTTAGGAAATACTTCCTAACAGTGCCTAAACAGTTCAGGCAAGAATGTCTGTTCCGGCTAAGCACGAAAACGTTATATAGAATTTGTCCAGAGGATCACATTTTCGCAAGTCCGTATTTGGGGCTGATTTTGACGTGTTGGGAATGGAAACCATAACCATCTTGCATCTTGGGGCTTGTCGTAATGAATACTGGAGCGGACGAACAAACGAAGTCGTGGCGAGCGTCAGCTAGCCGACTGCCCGAGTAACACGCTCTTTTCCGCTTGTTTCAGCGCCGAGCGGGCCGAGGCAGCTGGGCGGGCGGCCTGTACGACGACGGGACGCCGCGTCCGGCTTACCTCGGAACGGTGCTCGCTGTAGGGTCGAGCGCGGGCCCGCGGGCCATTCGCCGCCGGGGCATTCACGCTGACAAACTCCATTCGTGCACCTTTCCGGGATGCAACAAGATGTTCTGTCACGCGACACACGCACGACGTCACGAGCGCAACTCGCACCAGTTCTGGCGGCGACGCATCCGGCACAAGCAACTGGAGCCGCAGCGCATATCGCCCGAGCCGGAGTGTAGCGCATTCGCCGCAGTTGATTCGGACTTAGTAGCACCGGCGGTCGAGTCAAACTTTGGGGTTTCTGGAGTGGATTCGGACTATGTTGAGGCGAGTGAGTGGAATCAGACAGCACGAACGGATGATCCGAAACTCTCTGCAGATTCGCGTATAACTGGCTCATCGCATAACGCAGAGAGTGATATGGACCAAACGGAGTCCAACGTAACGTCAAATAATAGTGCCGTATGAAAAGATTATTCGTAAGTGCAGCATAATAGTGCCGTATGAAAAGATTATTCGTATGTGCAGCATCATCTCTGTTAATACATGAAACTGATAGTGTGTAGTGTGGGGTTAAGACAATTGGTGTGCCTAAACAAGTGCCCGCCGAGCGGCTCGTTAAGACAATTGGTGTGCCTAAACAAGTGCCCGCCGAGTGGCTCGTTAAGACACTTGGTGTGCCTAAACAAGTGCCCATCGAGCGGCTCGTTAAGACAATTGGTGTGCCTAAACAAGTGACCGGCGAGCGGCTCATTAAGACACTTGGTGTGCCTAAACAAGTGCCCGGCGAGCGGTTCGTTCATTCCGCGGACAAATATGCCTATTTGGATCACGGGGTCGGGGTTAAAACAAGATAGCTCTGTGGCCAGTAATGACTTGCGAGCTGTCGGTTCTGTCCGGTGATTGTTGTCAACTTCATACACACATACACACACGACAGATAATATATATCAACTTTGTGTCGGTTTGTTATCTGTCATACGATATATGTTAATGATAATACTACAATACGAAGACATACATAACATATAATTTTATGAAATCGCATACGCTGGACAATCGACAATAGTTATTGTGATTGGACATGTATGACTCGATGACATTACATCGAAAGTATTTATGCCGAAATCTGCTAGAGTAGATATGTTGTTTGAGATGTTTCGATTTGACAAACCTTGAACTCTTCAGCTCATAAACCAGACAGTGGCGTCATCTGCACTTGAATTGATAAACATTTGATATTATGCCCTTGTCCATTCACCTGTTTTTCGACTATTCCAGACCCGCAACTTTGATAACTGTTTTTACTCTCCGAGAATATCCAGTGGGGTCTCTCACACACACGCACGCACGCACGCACGCACGCACGCATGCGCGACGTTCAGTTTTAAAATGGTATCTGAAACTGTTGTTCTTAATACAACATCGAATATGGATACACACAGAAAATAGTTCATGTGTTCTTCAATTTATCTCTTAACCGGGACGATCGCATGGGTGCCACGTCTTCTGAGAGTCTACGCCAGCCTGTCTTCTACTGTGCGTAGCAGGCCCGGTAGGTTTAGATTGGTCCATTCACCCAGTTTTTCGTGTGGTGATGCCGTCTTCTCTAGCCCTTCAGGGTGCTTTGAAGGATGTTTTTTTTTTGAGATTTTAGAAGCTATGTTGTACATAGTCAGATAACGTTTTAAAAGATAGCTTTGCAGTAAAGCAGTGCAGGGTAATTGGAATAACCCTGGTCCGTTGCTGGCGACCGGTCTGTTGTGGGAATTATTAAACATCCAAACTTCAAGCATGCTTCGGCGTATTACTACGAAACGGCAGTGCAAACATCATTGTAAAGCATTAATCCAATAATGCACAATGTTTGACGATGACAACAAATACAATTTATAGTGATGTGACGTCAGTTGTGACAGTGACGTGTCATCTGACGTACTTTGAATAGAGCCGAACTAGTGGTGATGATGACTCGTCGTTTCCCTCGTTGCAGCCGACACTGACCTGTCATTACCCCAAGCACAACCTGTCGTCGGTCTCGCTCAAGAACGCTCTGGTCGCCCTGCTGGTTCGGCCGCACGTGTTTGCACGTGGCTGCCCCGTGATGGCCTTCCGGGTGCTGTGGCGGGTTCACGGTGACGAGCTGGAGGCGGCCTGGCGCGACATCGTCGGCTTCCGGCGGCGCAGCGACGACATCCTGCGGCGGCACGGAGCGAGCAACGTGAGTTTCTTCGTGTCGGCGGTGACGGGGGTGTTCACGAAGGGGAAGGGCAGCGTCAAGTACGGCGAGGGGCCTGGAGCCATCTATCCGGCCGTCAGCTACTGGGTCGTACTCGGCAGCGAGTCAGACAGTGACACGGTCGCCACCGAGCGAAACTTGTTTCGGCAGCTCGGCGATGCCAATCCGGCGGCGAGCATTAAGTATATAGTAACGGTGCAGTCGGATACCCCTGCATCGACCAAACCACTCTCGCTGGACGCAATGGCGGCGCCACTGTTTGTCACACTCAAAGACCACAAGAACAACTTCACGCAGCGCAAGGTGAGCGCGAGTGCGCGACATCTCAACCTCAGTGACACGGCCATTGCCAAGCTGGTTGTAGTCGACGTCGTCGGCTGTGGACATCAGCTGCACGAAGCCTGGGCGGGTCTGTGCGCACAGAAACTACAGCTAGAGTTCGATATATCGCTACCAGACGACGATCCCGACGGTTCAAGCCGCTCTCCACCGCCGTCCCTCGACCCCAGCCGCTCTCCACCACCGTCCCTCGACCCCAGTCGCTTTCCCGTCTCCTTACCCGCCTTCGACGAATGTCCACCACCAGAAGTACCACTAGACACGTCCGAGACGACTGGCCACCGAGGGTCACCACAACAAATTATTGTTTCGGATTAATTACGTAGTTGCAAGCGAAGTTACGAACATTTGTAAAGGCAGTGTTTTTAACGGACAGAGTTGAGTTTGCCTACATAATCTTGGTGTGATTGAGCAAACACAATTTGAGCGCAAGTCTTGTCAGGATTAAACATAAAACGGTGTGAGGAATGAGAAGAAACATGCACCTAAATTGAGTGTCCAAGATCGGGAAATAGAAACAGTTATGGTCCGGTCGGTGGTGGCAATGGTCGTGACATATAAATGACCACCGTACAATTATGCTTGGTGGTCAAAGTGTCTTGTGACCATGCACTTGTTTTATCGACCATTCGGTTTAACTCTTTCATAATGTTACTTTTGCGTTTCGTCATTTGACTGTTGCATTATAGTGTTCATGTTGACAGAAATACAACTAAGTATATGAGATATGCATATTGTCATGACACACCACGAAGCAATATTGCAGTTACAACACAGTGTGTGGCTGTCTTGCGACAATGGTGCATTTTGGCATTGCCACATTGGGCCATCACCCTCCTTGTCTATGGGATATGAATTTTCTGTGAATAACACTACATGGCAGCGTGGCAAATTAATGAGTGACTAAGCTGTCCCACCTTCTTCCGATATTCTAAATACACCACTGATTGATATCTTGGCAACCTTCATCAGCGCCTGTCCAAATGTTCACATATTGTATCTCTGTGCAAATGCATTTGTGTTTCTACACTGGTGTGTTAAGGACGGTGCATTTACTACCGGAGTGATCATTTCTTGGGATTGTTCTGGTTTTTTTCGTCTGAAACTGTGTCATACATATAATCATTAGTCTTGCATATATTTTAATTGTACTAAATAATGAAACTTGTCTGTTCTCGGTAACCTCCATCTATTATTTACATTGGTCCGACATGTATATCAGTAGTTTTTGCGGTCTACTGCTGGCATTAGTATGGCGTTGTGTGTCGGTTTATAATTCTGTGAATTTGTGTTTGTGCTACAAACATTTGATTAAAGCAGTGTTTTACTTCTCCAAGCGATAGTTATTATTTTATTCGTAACGTAGACGATAAAACGGCAGTTATTGACAGAATACGCCATATTTTTATTGTTTATAAATGTCATTGCAATGGACTATGAACATAGGTGATCACTGCTAAAATTGCTGAAATCGCCAACACATTCCATTATGAACTTACGATAACAACACACTCCATATAAACTTACGATAACAACACACTCCATATAAACTTACGATAACAACACACTCCATATAAACTTACGATAACAATACACTCCATATAAACTTTCGGTAACAATATTTTGCAGTGTTCGTAGTCGTTGGTGGAGACTCAGTGTTGTATATGAGGGATAGCATACTCAAAGCTAGACTTCTCAACATACCGTGCTTATCTCGGAAAACCGATACTTCCTCTATAGTACTGACAACCCTAAATATTTAACGTAGACATATTTGGAGAAGCTTTGTTTAGCCATAAGCTATAACCTTACCAGCATACGCTGTGTGGCTTTTCCAGTGGCCAAACCATTTTCCCGTTTTTTTTATATATTTTATTGCCAATCTGATTATGTGCAGTTGACAATGGAAAGTCCAATGGACAGTGGCTATTGGTAATCTAGAACTGAAACTGGAGTATATGGAGATTAAAGAGCCAATACTACCAAGTATATACCCTTATCATAAAGCTAATTCATTAAATCAACCCCTTCTGAACAATTTAATTGAGTTAACTCAATTAAGTTAATCCCGTTAAAATGACATCGGCGATTATCCTTTAACACGTACACCCGAGGTACTCACGTCGGAAAGAATGGCTACGCTGGTTCAGTTGCTACCGTTGGGTATCCAATCACCACCGTTACTGCTGTTTGCTCGTCTAGGTATGTGACGATCACGTCATATAAAACGGCGTTGATTGGATAATACGTGCATAACCATTAGCACGGTCAGTGTTTCCTTCTCGCAGCGTTTATTCATCTTTCGATAAACGTAAGTGTTTGATTGTTTGGTTCGGCAACCAGTATAGTGTATGTATATATATACGTAATAATTTTGCAGGTTCACTTCAGATACCCACAGAAAAGCTTGATCGGAAAGGCGATCAAAAGTGCCATAGCAGCCCACCTGGCCTCCCCGGTGCTGATGTTCGGTGATCACGTATATGCGTTTCGTGTCATCTGGCGTGTCCAAGACGACATACTGGCCCAAGTGTGGGACGCCATTGTTTCGTGTCGTCACTTGTGTGACCAGGTCGTTGCGAAGACCCCGTCGCTGCAGATGTTCGTATCGTGCATCAGTGGCGTGTTCACGAACGCCGTCGTCGCTGGTACAGCAGGCAAGGCGACGCGAGAGAAGCCCGTTTACCCGGCCGTCAGTTACTGGGTGGTGTTGGACGAAACGGCAGTCAGCAGCTACGGTGATCTGTTGTCACGAATCACGGCCGTCTGTCCGTCTGCACAGGTGAAACGAATCGTTGACCGTTGCTCACAGACAGAAGAAGCGATTGGCGTCGACTGTGGAAAGCTGTTCGTCACGCTGAAGGATCACAACAGCGGCTTTGTCAACAATAAGATCAACCGCAGTCTGCTAGCTGCCGGCACTGCCAACATCGACCCACAGCCGACAAACGCCAAATTGGTTCTCATGCCCTTGTCCAAGTATTGCCAGCACATTCCAGCAGCTGTGGAAGCGACGAAGGCTTCGGGGCTTTGCATTGATTTGGAACTGGTTGAAGAGAACGTAGTGATACCAGGGGTTTCGCACAGGTAGACTTTATTTGAACGGAATTATACTGACTGTTGTGATGATATTGTTGTAGCATTCTTCCTTAAACCCACAATCATCTCGTACCGCGGAGAAGGACCGGCCGATGGCATCGTTTTAACATTCCTATCGTTCAGATTGATCAAGTGCACAAAATGGCGGATATACCTGTTTAATCGGTAGTAGAGAAGTTAGGTAGTAGGGAAATTCGTAGTGTACTGCTTTGCTTGTTTTGTTGCTGGTATAGTTGTTTCAGTGTATTGTTTAAATGGAGGTTACTTTTGAAATAATTAATAACCCAACAGAAGGTGTTCTTATTCAGCATTTAGGTGCCTGCGTACAGCTACACTGGGAGTTAGTTAGTTTAGAGATAGAGATTACCAGCTCTGTGAGGTGCAGCAGGTGCCTTGGCTATAAGTTGACAATAGTAGAATTGACTGCGTATCGCCTAGCAATAAGTTTCTTTAATCAAATGACACGGTTTGATCACTAAATAAATTAATGGATCACAGAGGGCGTTTGAACGAAATTAATTTGTTATTCTGTATTGAATTTATCAAGGGAAAATGTCTTACATTTATCGGTATTGAAAGGGTCTTAAAAAGTCTTATATATATATATATATATATATATATATATATATATATATATATATATATATATATATATATATATATATATATATATATCAGATCAGTCCAAAACAGCCCATGCCAATGCTGAACATAACTGTTTTATTATAATATCGCACACTGTTATAATGTTATATGCGATATTAATCGGCTTTAGCTATATTTATATTTCGTATACTTTTCAATATCACCATAGAAACATTGTTATTGATTAAATAAAATCATATAAATATGTTTGGCCAGTGATTTCGTTTACACGGTGAACTTACAACATTGGCTTCACTTTTGTTTCGAATAGTGAGACTGTATAAACTCAGTGACGTTGTGAAATCACCCGTTGGGTTGAGGGTGAGAGGAGATCGAGGGTGTGCTGCGGGTGCACTCCACGGGTTGACGCATTTCAATGAGCTGATTACGCACATTTCATGCGCACGAATACGCGTACCCAATAAAAATACTTAGGCCCTACACGCTGAAGCAGAACTGATTTCGATTACTGGGTATATATTTTTAAACGTTCACACTGTAGATTCTATTGTCCTTATGCATTAATGGGATGTTTCGTATGTAACAAACTAACCAGAAATGTACAGTAGCCATAATGCATAAACGTTGGCTTTTTTCGCATCTGATAACATGTATCACGAAGATGAGTTTGAATAATAATGCTTCAAGATTGACCGTTCATACGAGCGAGTTGCCCAGTTGGTCGCGGCGACTAAGCTAAATTATGTTCACATGAGCAACGTGTCTAGACACTGCGTGTGCTACCTATTTATGGGCGCCAATCCCCAACTGATTAAAGGTCACGACGGGTACACCTGCACTCGGTCACGGCGGTCGCTGATTAAAGGTCACGACGGGTACACCTGCACTCGGTCACGGCGGTGGCTGATTGGCCACTGATTCAAACTGTCGCCTGACATACGCCCGCATTGGACCCAGCCGCAATTCCGGCGATAAATTGTAACCACAAATTGGCCTCGCTAATCGGTTTCGCGAGGAGGTTCACATGCACGATTAGTTGTCCGATTGGTCGGCCGATACTGTGTCGCCCGATCAGTTGGACAACTACTCGCCAGTATCGTGGAAGGAATGAAACTACAACCTTTCCCACAAGCAGATCACTACGTTGGTTTCATGATAGCATCTGTGAAAAAGTACCAGACGTGCGTAGCCCAGACAGTGATCAGGATGTTGAGTTGTCGTCGAGCGAATCCGCACGAAAGGACCTTATTAGAGTGACATGCACACATTGAAATACTTGCTCACAACATATAGTTCACTTGGAATGGGGTAAAAATGCCATGCCTTTTCATGTTTAATTATGTAATAAAAGTGCGAATAAGATCAACGCTTGAAGCAATAATGTAAGTTTTGGAATTTCACTAATACACGTATGTACTAATTTTACAGGTCTCCGTCAAATACCCACAGAACAAACTGTACGGAAAGGCGATAAAACGTGCCTTAACCGACCACATAGTGACACCTGTGCAAGCATTCGGCGATCACGTGATCGCTTTCCGCATCGTATGGCGAGTCGGCGACGTAGGACTTCCGAAAGCGTGGGATGCTGTCGTGTCGCAGCGCCACCTGTGCGACGAGACAGTGGCGCAAACATCTTCGCTGCAGATGTTCGTGTCATGCATCAGTGGCGTGTTCAACACCGCGACGACCTGGCGGGATCAACTGAACCCCGTCTATCCGGCCGTCAGTTACTGGGCCGTGTGCGATGACGCGATGGCCGAACGCGACGTGGTGCTGCGACTCATGGCCGTCTGCCCGAATGCGCAGGTGAAGAAGATCCAGACGTTTCGCATGCGGCAGGTTGACGAGTCGTCGGTCGCCAACTCCGGCACATTGTTCATCGCACTCAAGGATCACAATAGCGACTATGTCCACAAGAAGATCAGCCGTTGTCTGCTCGCCAGTGATGGCGTCGAACGATACCGCCCACCAAACGCCAAATTGTGTGTGCTACACCAGAGCAAATATCTTGAGAAACTTCCGTCGTCCGTGGAAGCATTGAAGTCGGCCGGACTTCGCATTGACATGGAAATGGTAGTAGGAACATAACTACCGCTGCGGTGTGCTGCAGTTACTGTTACGTGGCATGCAGTTGCACCTCCGACATCAATGGCGTGCCTTACTTATTCACAAACGACTTGACACCAGCCTATTGTAACGTCATTGAATGTCAGTGTGTCATAATTTAAAATTTTTCGCAGCCGTGATGACTTTAAAGCATGTATTCAAGACTGGGTAAATTTATTATCGTGTCTACCATATTGAAGTATGTCATTGTGTAGTAATCATGTTGACCACTCAGCTATTTCACGATGTTGTTGCAATTGTAATGCAATCTTAGTTAGTATGTTTTAAATAAAATACTGCCTTGCTTTTAATATCAGATTAGTACTGTAATAATTATATATCCTGTCATATTTTCAATGTAACTTGTTTCGAGACCATTACCAATTTACCATATTCACCAAGTACTTGTCTGGCATTCCATACAATCCTATGAATGTACCTTGTTTAAAAACAGTAGGCCCTATGTGAAGGGTTTTTCATCATGCATAGTCGATAATAGCCATCATGGAATAGTAATGCAGCAAGCAAACAATCCTTCCTGTCGGTCGCACTGTAGTACACATCTAGAAGTCGGCCGTTTGCTGAAAGGAGCGATAAGAGACAAGTCCAGCCATTTCGACGTCGTCGTACAACTGGTTGCCATGTCGAAATAAAGTATGTCACTTAACGAAACCGCACCGCTCGATTGGTTAACAAGTCAAACTTGTATAAAAAACAAGAAAATATACGGTTAAAAAAGGTAAGTTGTTATATAGCGCGGTATTCAGTCCTTAGGACTGCTCAAAGTGCTTTACACTTCACCCCTTGGCAGACCTGTTCATTCCAAAGCCATTTCAACTTCTCTGGGAAGCATTCAGCCACGCTGTAATTACTGCGCGAAGACGATTCGTTCACATACTGTCGGTATTGCCAGGTACTCATTTATACAGCTGAGTGAACTGTGGCAATGTGGGTTGATCAAACTTGCCAAACGTTCGAAGGGACCGCAGTGGGATTTGAAACCGGGTTCTCTCGATTGAGAGTCCGGCATTCTAACCAGTATGCCTACGCGCCTAACCTCTGCTGGACGACCCCTTTTTGAGGAATTAAGCCATTGAAATTAACTGATTTAATGTGTTATGACATAACAATTTTATAAACTGCAGCCGTCGCAATGACGCAATCACCAAGAGTTTGCGCACAACGACGCCTACGCCGATGCGCAGCTTTCATTTCCGCGTGCGTGCGCATCTCAGATGTCGTGCCAATTATACCCATGCACCAATTCTAATCTGGTTTTTATTCTAAATGAAAAACCGTCGAAAGTATATTAAAACTACATTATTTAACATCATTGTTCATCAGTATACATGTACTTTAAGTAATGTGCATGCGCTGGAACCACGTTTGTGTATGTTTTATTTAACGTAGTTCGAAGAAGTACGATGGTCTTGCGGTTGGAGTACCGGACTGTCGATTTATGGGACCGGAAGTGACACTAAGAGCCTTTGTTAAATATGTTAATCAGCATTATAATATACCGTTATATGTTGTTGATGTTTAGATTATTAAAAATTACATTTACATTTCGATAAACACATGGGCCAAATCCTAGATCGGCTCTTGGTTACTTGTGCCTCGCCTTCTCTGAGGCCTCTGTCTGGGACCACCAAGTTCACTGGTCTCATCATACGGAAGGTTTTCATTTTGTCGATGTATTTTACTTTTTAAAGAATCCCGGTGAAAAGGCCTACTGTACCTAGTGTCAGTTACATATATGCCACATAGGCACACCACACGCACGCACGCACGCACGCACGCACGCACGCACGCACACACGCTCGCACGTATACAAATGCATCATTGCTATGTATACACACCGTGTTTACTTACTTACTGTTTACTTACCCGTTAGCTGCTCAGTGTACGCATCCAACTAATGACTTAAAATTGTAAACCCATTACAGAGACTGCCTAACTATATGTTTTATCTGAAGTTTTGCTAAGGTCGAGTATTTCGGCGCGTTACTGTACTGAGATACTATGCAAGTATGAGGCACCGTAGTGGACAAAAATGGTGATGAAACGGCAAAACCTGTCGAGTTCTGCGAGAACCGTCGAGTTCTGCAAGAACCGTCGAGTTCTGCAAGAACCGTCGAGTTCTGCGAGAGCCGTCGAGTTCTACAAGAACCGTCGAGTTCTGCGAGATCGATCGAGTCTGGTTACCACTGAAAATAGCGGTGTAGGGTGTGCAGCGAAGTAATGCCACAAAAAGCATAATATAATATACCACCCGCATAAAAGTGGCTAAAAGTTACCATCATTTAAAACAAAAATATTTTCATGAATCACTCACAAAGTTATTCTCACAGACGACAGTAAAGGAATGAAAAAAATAATTAAAACTAATGTCAATGTTACCAGCATGAATATGCTTACAAACAAACTTGACAGTTAAGTCGACCATGCCAAGGGACGGCCTGCAGAATACATAACGAATTCAGTGCAATTTCAATCGTGACCTGTCGTGGCTTAGCAGTAGAGCGTTCCCTTTACGCTTGGGAGGTACTGGGTTGAATCCGTCCGACTTACATTTTTACACTTACACGACGCATTTTTTATGTCCGACTTACATTTGTTTTCGTTTAATGTTCTTTATTATTATTACTTTATCAATTATACTTAGTGCAATATTCGCTTTTGTTTAATTTCGCTGATTGGCAATGTGTAGTAATATTTATTTCTAAGTGTGCCTTAGTAGCGACTAAACAACTAAACTTGTTATGACGTTAAACAACAAATAGGATGTGCAGCTAGAAACTATTTTATCAACAAATTTAAATAGTTTTTGCAATGGATACCTTTTTAAAATAAATAATATATGTTATCCCTATCACCAATGATCATATTTTAAGGTTAGGTGCATACATTAAAACATATATAAGCCTTTATTTCATATGATGAATGTACAGTCACATTTGGTGACATTCACTTGTGACTGTACTTTGATGCTACCAACCCTTCATGGTAGGTCCACGTGGCCCCAGGCCAACACTTGTGACTGTACCTTGATGCTACCAACCCTTCATGGTAGGTCCACGTGGCCCCAGGCCAACACTTGTGACTGTACCTTGATGCTACCAACCCTTCATGGTAGGTCCACGTGGCCCCAGGCCAACACTTGTGACTGTACCTTGATGCTACCAACCCTTCATGGTAGGTCCACGTGGCCCCAGGCCAACACTTGTGACTGTACCTTGATGCTACCAACCCTTCATGGTAGGTCCACGTGGTCCCAGGCCAACACTTGTGACTATACCTTGATGTTACCAACCGTGCACCAGGTGTATGAACAGTTTGACGAAGTCATGTGCTTTGGCAGATAATTTGGTTTTGCCTGAGGTAAATTGATGAATTGTATAACATATCGGCCAGAATAACTGAAAGTGTACCAGGGCAAGAAATGCTGTCTTCCATTTTTAGCCATCTCTTAGAGGATCAACATTGCCGTCACTACAAGAATAGGCTGGTGTATTGCCTTTTTAAAAATACTATGTCGTCAATATCCAAGAATGTGATCGAAAAAGGAATCAACACTATCTCTTGGCATTGTCGTCTTAACTGTCAATTTTTTAAAGCATATTCATGTTGGTAACATTGATATTTTTTCCAATCATTTATTGAGAATGACTTTGTGAGTGATTCGTGAAAATATATAAACTATAAATTACTCTGTTATGGTATCTTTTAGCCACATTTATATGGGTAACATATTATAATATGTTTTTTTTGCGGCATTACTTCGCTACACATCCTACAACGCTATATTCAGTGGTAATCAGACTCGATCGACCTCGCAGAACTCAACGGTTCTTGCAGAACTCGACGGTTCTCGCAGAACTCGACGGTTCTCGCATAATTCGATCAATATCGCAGCTAGGACTCGACGGTTCTCGTAGAACTCGACAGGTTTTGCCGTTTCACAACCCTTTTGTCCGCTACGGCGCCTCATATGCAAGCATCATTAATGTAGAGGATATCAGGCTTGCGTCCCCACTATTGCAATTTGTAGTGGTAACAGACTTATTTATGATATACGGGGGATGCCAATGAATATAGTGGTTATGTTTTAAACGTATAAGAAATGCCAGGGTTTACATAATACTGTCTCTATTTTGTAGGTCGAGATTAGATACCCAACGAAGAACCTGAAGGGAGAGGCGGTCAAACGTGCACTGGCAGCCCGCCTCGTGGCGCCAGTACGAGCGTTCGGCGACCACGTGAGAGCATTTCGCGTCGTCTGGCGCGTCGACAACGATGGACTTGCGCATGCGTGGGACGCCATATTATCGCAGCGTCAACTGTGCGACCAGGTCGTGGCCCAAATTCCAACTTTACAAATGTTCGTATCATGCATTGGCGGCGTGTTCAACACGGCCGGGTCGTGTCGGGAGCTGAATCCCGTCTACCCGGCCGTCAGTTACTGGGTGGTGTGCGACGGCGCGATCCCCAACACCAGCTTCCATCTACCTCATCAGATGCTGGCCGTGTGCCCGACCGCAGAAGTGAAAGTGATCAAGTCGTTACGCAACAAACAAGACGATTCTCAGACCGCCGACTGCGGAACGTTGTTCATCGCGCTGAAGGACCACAATAGCGGCTACATCTATCAGAAGATCAGCCGCAGTCTGCAGGCCGAGGGCGGTGTCTGCTACACCTCGCAGCACACGAACGCCACGCTGTCTGTGCCGACCCACAGCAAGTATCTCGAGCAGCTGACGACGTCGGTCGACCAGCTGAGAGCCGCTGGGCTTTACATTCACCTACAAGTGTTGGAAGAAAACTGACTACGTATAGTGCCGACAGTGGCCCGTCGCCATAGTGCCACTTGGAAGTATTAAGGATTCGTTTGAAAGAGCCGTTGATGAGTTAATTTGTCAGAGCCATGTCCGTAAGCTGTACTGCGTCATTTTTAACACAAAGTGGCAACCCCATAATCCTCTGTTTTAGCGATAATGTTTTAGTAGTATTTTCGTTTAGTGTCATATCGTAAAGGCGTGTACACATAGAAACAGCTGTCTGTTGCTAATGTTTCACTTAGGGTTGGGTGAAAACAATGTGTTGTCCTTTAAGGAACTTGCAATATAAAGGTTATTGATGTGTCACATTCGCGGTCAGTTCTGCTGCCGGTACAGCTAAGGATATTGCATAATTTTGCATTTAAACTGGACACTGTCGTTCATTCCGTATAAGTGCTATGTTTGAACGTAATTAGTGCAGTTGTTTTTAATGGGAGATAGTTAAGGTTTGTTGTTACTGTTTACTTTGTCTTCAGCCTAATATTTGTCCTGTAATGCGTTCAACTAAGTAACCATCCCTCCGTGGTTTACAGAGTTTGAAAGTAATTCATTTGCCCGATGCTCATGTTAATGGTTACAAGATATAATGTTTGAAACGACATAATATACCATTCAGTATCACTCGACCACATGTTCAAGTCAAATCGGAAGGAAATATCATCTCTCTTTGAACAATTTTGCGTTGTATGTCATACATTATGGGATACTATGTTGCGGAAACATTTACTTAGCTACCGATGTCGGTGACATGTGTCGCAGGCTTAGTATCACTGGGGTCGATAATAACACTCACGTGACCGTTACACTTTCCCAGGGCACACCTACACCTTTGTGTTTCTATTACAGTTGATTACCAACTGACTTAAGAACGGGACGTTCCAGGCACGGTCGCCGTATCGACTGATGTCTGTGTTCCCGTAATCTTTACCACAATCTCTTCATCCTGTCTGGTGTTACACTTTCGTAGTATAGTTTACTTGTAAATCAGCTTTATATTTGTACCAATGTCCATTATGTCCGGAGTGCTAATAAAACGTTAGGTAACTGTTATTGATAGACGGCTTAATTACCAGGAATTTGTTAATTATTTTGTGTCTCCTGACATAATATTTTCTGTGCGAGTAAATCTAGAAATCGAAAATATTGCTGTCACCATCTTGAATAGAATCAATCATATAGTGGTCTCTTCTGGTTTGGGTTTCTTGAAACTTTACTTTGTGACCACGACGCATTACACATGCTCCAAGAAGTAAAACTGTGACAAAGTTTTATTTCTGAAGTTAAGTAGTTGTACTCCAAGCAGCCTCTTATTGAGCTAACGCAGAAGTTTTGGGCATGTGTTTGTTAATAACGTTGTTACATGTTGAATTAAACGGTATTGTAAAATAAATATTGGTGTTGATCAAAACTGTTATAATTAACGAGCTAATCAATATGGTCATATTAAATAAAAGTGTGGTCTACTGTTAATCTGCTGATCTCTAGTGTCATCGACCCAATGTTACGCGTGTTTCATGGTTAAGCATATTCAGTTTCGATATGGATTTAAATCAGTGGCGGATCCACAGAGGTTTCAACTGTATTCCAGAACACGGTTAAACTTTTCAGCTCATTTTGTTTGCAACACATACACAATATGTCCACAACAAGCGAATCTTGGGGAACGTCATATTATGAGAATGTGCCGTTTCACTATGGAGTTACTGGGCCTGGGCAGGCGCAGCAGTCGAGACAGCTTCCCTGTTTTAGCTTAATTAAGCTTGCACGAGTGTAGGCAGCGGAATCGATAAAAAACACCACTATGGCTAAACAAAACAAGTATATATAAATCTTTGTAAGAATTAAATATGAAGATAAGGCAGAGCCACAAAGTCAAAATATGATCCAAAGATGCGAAATGTTCGTTTTTAACTAGCCTAGTATAATAATATACTAAAGTACGTAATGAATGTTGTGTGTTGAGGCTGGATGCCCTGAAAGGGGTATTTGAACTCCTCTCATCTGTTTACCAGACCGTCTTAGATAAATCAAATGTAGGTGCAGAAACGCCCAGGAAGGTCAGTGGAGTGCCCCATGCAGTGACTAGCTTTGAGTTTGTCATGTCATTGGTAGCTACCATGAAGATACTGGGATATGTACATGGCATCATTATCAATTTGCATCGTTCAGAGATGAACCGAGCCTTGGCATACAACGAAGTGATCAATGCAATGATAGCGTTACAGCATGCACGACACAGTGCTGAGGTTTCATTTAATATTATCACACTTAGTAGATGTGGTTTCATTTTTACTTTTTTTTACAAATTCACGCCGTGGATCACTTTTCTGCACATTGAATGCACTAAAGCCACAAAGGCTCCGCTTCAAGAGGCAGCATCTGTTGATTCTTTTCCCAGTCATAAATTCCTAGTTCATATCCATAGTAGCACTAGTTACCAGTCCAGGCCATAATCCTTGATTTGTTTCATTAAGCCAGGAAATACAGTAAGCCCATAATGAAAGGATCATTAAGCAGTTAGCCATAAAATGCTTATGTTGCCCTCACAATTGATAGTGCTAAGTGCCGCTAGCTGACTCAAGTCAGACAGCCTGCACCAGTACTGTCTGGTGCCAATTTGTAGTGTGGTTAAAGTACAAAGGGAATATTGAGCCCTGGACATTTGCAGGTGCTAATCCACCCTCTCAGCAAACATTAACTGTGGACTTGTGGTCACTGCCAGCCACAACATGCCTAACAGTGTTCATTGTTTCATATATATCATATATATCATATATATATATATATATATATATATATATATATATATATATATATATATATATATATATATATATATATATATTGGTTATATTTCTTTTCTTTGTTATGTTGTGCAATAAAATGTATTTTGAAAGGTATTTTCAATTTAAGCACATTTGAACCCATATTTGAATGCATACGCTGTACATTTGCATTTGAATTCGACTAGCACATCTGAATGGAATGCAACCCCCAGTTTGGTCCCAAACATAAAATTTTGTTTTCTCAAATACCCAATCAGATGTATTTCAAATGCAGACATAATTGTTGCAACTTGGAATAAGTATTGTAACATTCTACACCTGCTATACTGTTTTATGTTATTGCTTAATAAGCCTCATACTGCGTACTATGCGTGGTTATTTGATTCTTCTTCATTATTACTCATTACAGAGTCATTAGTAAAATCAATGTTTACAATGTCTGATTGGTGAATCTTGTTGCACAACATGTTCTTGATAAAAGTTCTATGTATTCTGGCATGAGCCGATCATGGAACCATTGTCTAACATATGAATCCACCAAGTCTGGTCAACTGACATTACGTAGTCAACTCTTCCTGAATTATATAAATTAATTCACAATGTTTATTCTTAAAATACGTTATTAGTACTACACCGAGTTACCATAATAACATGCAAGATGTACTCGTACTCGTGGAAATGTACTCGTACACAGCTTTGAGCAATGTATTCGTACTCATACTCGTACTCAGCCATCACCAATGTACTCGTACTCAGCCACCCCAATGTACTCGTACTCAGCCATCACCAATGTACTCGTACTCAGCCATCACCAATGTACTCGTATTCAGCCACCACCAATGTACTCGTACTCAGCCATCACCAATGTACTCGTACTCAGCCATCACCAATGTACTCGTATTCAGCCACCACCAATGTACTCGTACTCAGCCATCACCAATGTACTCGTACTCAGCCACCCCAATGTACTCGTACTCAGCCATCACCAATGTACTCGTACTCAGCCATCACCAATGTACTCGTATTCAGCCACCACCAATGTACTCGTATTCAGCCACCACCAATGTACTCGTACTCAGCCATCACCAATGTACTCGTACTCAGCCATCACCAAGGTACTCGTACTTTACTCATGAAAATGTACTCGGCCCCAGGCCTGCTGTGAATGCTGTGACATACACGTAATGGACGCTGTGTTGTCAATGCATTTTACTGTTTTTCTTTCTCGTTTAGGAGTACCCACAGTACATAGTGTCAGTCACATATATGCCACATACGCGCGCTCGATAGCATGTAAGCACACACACACGCACGCACGCACGCACGCACGCACACGAATGCAACATTGCGTTGACTTCGCTTTCCCGCTGCTCAGTGTATGCACCCAACTAATGACTTGAAATTGTAAACTCATTACCGACTAATGCAGAGACTGTCTGACCATTTAATTTCTGACACTTTACTAAGCTCGGTTTCTCGAGGGTTTCGGTGCTATAGACGTTTTACTTATTGCATGTTACTGTATTGAGATGCAATGCAAGCATGATTAATGTGGAGGATATCCGTCTTGATTTATTTTTTAAATAGAGGCGATGCCAAATAATATAGTGGTTATACTTTAAACATAAAAAATACCAGGGTTTGCCTAATATTCTCTCTGTGTTGTAGGTCAAGATTAGATACCCAACCAAGAACCTGTATGGACAGGCGGTCAAACGTGCACTGGCAACCCGTCTCGTGGCGCCAGTACGAGCGTTCGGCGACTACGTGAGAGCATTTCGCGTCGTCTGGCGGGTGGACAACGATGGACTTGCGCATGCGTGGGACACCGTCTTATCGCAGCGCCACCTGTGCGACCAGGTCGTGGCCCAAATTCCGACTTTACAAATGTTCGTATCATGCATTGGCGGCGTTTTCAACACGGCCGGGTCGTGTCGGGAGCTGAATCCCGTCTACCCGGCCGTCAGTTATTGGGTGGTGTGCGACGGCGCGATCCCCAACACCAGCTTCCATCTATCTCATCAGATGCTGGCCGTGTGCCCGACCGCAGAAGTGAAAGTGATCAAGTCGTTACGCAACAAACAAGACGATTCTCAGACCGCCGACTGCGGAACATTGTTCATCGCGCTGAAGGACCACAATAGCGGCTACATCTATCAGAAGATCAGCCGCAGTCTGCAGGCCGAGGGCGGTGTCTGCTACACCTCGCAGCACACGAACGCCACGCTGTCTGTGCCGACCCACAGCAAGTATCTGGAGCAGCTGACGACGTCGGTCGACCAGCTGAGAGCCGCTGGGCTTTCCATTCACCTACAAGTGTTGGAAAGAAACTGACTACGTATAGTACCGACAGTTGCCTGCTGCCATGTGTTCGTTGTTACGTTGTTCAGCTCATACATACCGTAAGCACGGTCAATGGTTACCCAGTTTTTAGGAATGAGACCGGCTCAAGGGTTGGTTTTTCAGTTGGCGTTGTTCACGTTTTCACGGCTGAGTACTGTTGTTGTTACTGTTGTTGTTCCGGTTTGTCATGTTTGTGAAATGGTAACTATACAGGTTATATGCATGATCTCTTCGTTCTCTTCTGAGTCGGGACTTTAGCTGCTTGACTGTTGTGGCCTGAATCATGTCCTCCGACAGCGAGTTCCAAGCATTCACAACACTGGTGCTGAAGAGTGTGTCCTCAGTTTGTGTTCGCTGCTGTACACGGTTTCTCGTTGTGGCCTCTAGTTCCAGTGACTTTTAAAACATCTTCGATGGACACGGCAAACATTCACAATCCTGGGTGACTGAATCTATCCCTTTGATAATGTTGAATGTTTAGATGACGTCAGTTCTCTGTCTTCTGTACTTTAGGGTTGGAATATCTAACTATTTCAGTCTGCTGCTGTGTATAGACCTTTCGTTTCTGGTACTAGGGGTGTGGCCCGTCACTGAACCTGCTCAATGAGATCTTGGTCTTTTTTCATGTTAGTTTAAAAGTTCATGTTCAAGTGTAAGACAACGCATGGTTTTCATAACATTTCCATGATTATTTATTTTGACTCTGTGCGTTTTTATGTTTTCCTTGAACACAGCTAAACGTACCGTATGTATTCTTGCTTACGTCTTGTGAAGCACAATGTTAACAACAGGCGAATATCTTCTTGGGAATTCATTTGAAAGAGCCGTTGATGAGTTAATTTGTCAGAGCCATGTCCATAAGCTGTACTGCGTCATTTTAACACAAAGTGGCAGCCCCAAAATACTCTGTTTTAGCGATAATGTTTTAGTAGTATTTTCGTTTAGTGTCATATCGTAAAGGCGTGTACACATAGAAACAGCTGTTTCCTGCTCAGGTTTCACAATGTATTAAAATATATGCAATATACTGATGTGTCAGATTTGTGGTTAGTTATGCTACCAGTGCAGCTACGGATGTTGCATTTAAACTGTATAATGCCATTCATTTAACTGTGATGTGTGTCGGTGCTAGTTTCAACGTAATTAGTCAAGTTGTTTTTTAACAGGTTTAATTGTTGTTATTGTTTACTTTTTTACGACCACTTTTATTGATGCACGGCTTAATTACGAGGAATCTGTGGTACTATTTGGTATCTCCTGGCATAGTACTTTCTGTGCCATTAAAATTCAGAAACGAAAGTACTGCCGACACAATTAATTCAGAAACGAAAGTACTGCTGACACAATTGTGAATAGAATGATATATTGGTCTCTTCTGGTTAGGGTTTCTTGAAACTGTACTTTATGACCGCGACGCATTATACAGCCTCCAAAAAGTAAAATTTTGACGAAGTCAATTAATTATACATCAAACAGCCCATTATTGGGCTAACGCTGAAGTTTGTGGCATGTATTTATTAATGACATTGTTACAATGGAAAGAAACTGACTACGTATAGTACCGACAGTTGCCTGCTGCTATGTGTTCGTTGTTACGTTGTTCAGCTCATACATACCGTAAGCACGGTCAATGGTTACCCAGTTTTTAGGAATGAGACCGGCTCAAGGGTTGGTTTTTCAGTTGGCGTTGTTCACGTTTTCACGGCTGAGTACTGTTGGTGTTACTGTTGTTGTTCCGGTTTGTCATGTTTGTGAAATGGTAACTATACAGGTTATATGCATGATCTTTTCGTTCTCTTCTGAGTCAGGACTTTAGCTGCTTGACTGTTGTGGCCTGAATCATGTCCTCCGACAGCGAGTTCCAAGCATTCACAACACTGGTGCTGAAGAGTGTGTCCTCAGTTTGTGTTTGCTGCTGTACACGGTTTCTCGTTGTGGCCTCTAGTTCCAGTGACTTTTAAAAACATCTTCGATGGACACGGCAAACATTCACAATCCTGGGTGACTGAATCTATCCCTTTGATAATGTTGAATGTTTAGATGACGTCAGTTCTCTGTCTTCTGTACTTTAGGGTTGGAATATCTAACTACTTCAGTCTGCTGCTGTGTGTAGACCTTTCGTTTCTGGTACTAGGGGTGTGGCCCGTCACTGAACCTGCTCAATGAGATCTTGGTCTTTTTTCATGTTAGTTTAAAAGTTCATGTTCAAGTGTAAGACAACGCATGGTTTTCATAACATTTCCATGATTATTTATTTTGACTCTGTGCGTTTTTATGTTTTCCTTGAACACAGCTAAACGTACCGTATGTATTCTTGCTTACGTCTTGTGAAGCACAATGTTAACAACAGGCGAATATCTTCTTGGGAATTCATTTGAAAGAGCCGTTGATGAGTTAATTTGTCAGAGCCATGTCCATAAGCTGTACTGCGTCATTTTAACACAAAGTGGCAGCCCCAAAATACTCTGTTTTAGCGATAATGTTTTAGTAGTATTTTCGTTTAGTGTCATATCGTAAAGGCGTGTACACATAGAAACAGCTGTTTCCTGCTCAGGTTTCACAATGTATTAAAATATATGCAATATACTGATGTGTCAGATTTGTGGTTAGTTATGCTACCAGTGCAGCTACGGATGTTGCATTTAAACTGTATAATGCCATTCATTTAACTGTGATGTGTGTCGGTGCTAGTTTCAACGTAATTAGTCAATTTGTTTTTTAACAGGTTTAATTGTTGTTATTGTTTACTTTTTTACGACCACTTTTATTGATGCACGGCTTAATTACGAGGAATCTGTGGTACTATTTGGTATCTCCTGGCATAGTACTTTCTGTGCCATTAAAATTCAGAAACGAAAGTACTGCCGACACAATTAATTCAGAAACGAAAGTACTGCTGACACAATTGTGAATAGAATGATATATTGGTCTCTTCTGGTTAGGGTTTCTTGAAACTGTACTTTATGACCGCGACGCATTATACAGCCTCCAAAAAGTAAAATTGTGACGAAGTCAATTAATTATACATCAAACAGCCCATTATTGGGCTAACGCTGAAGTTTGTGGCATGTATTTATTAATGACATTGTTACAATGTCATTTGAATTAAACGTTACTATGAAATAAATAATGATGTTGATCAAAACTGTTACAATTAATGAGCTAATCAATATGGTCATATTAAATAACCATTTGGTCAACTATTAATCTGCTGGCCTCTAGTATCGTCAACCCAGTGGCATGTGTGTTTCGTAGTAAAGCACATTCAGTTCCTATGTGGATTTAATTATGAGCGGTTCCAGAGTGGTTTGCTACAAATGTGAATCTTAGGCAAGGTGATTTTATGAGTGTGACGTTTCACCACGATGTTACTGGGCCTGGGCACGCGCATTCTTCTAAACATCTTCTTTGTTTTAGCTAACGTATGATTGCACGAGTGTAGGCAGCGGATTCAAAAGAACACCAATATGGCTATGATAATAAACCAAATAAATATAGAATATGTTTGTATAAATATGGTCCAAATATTATGAGGTTCGTTTTTAACTAGCCTAGTGAAATTATATACTACGGTACGGACAAAAGTCTTTACCCAGAATGCCATGTTTTTGATCGCTAGACGACAGACGTGTATCCTATGAGAGCAACTGTAATGTCTTAATAGGAGTCACTGCCCCTTTAATAAAATTACATGGTACTTGTATATATGAATATATATATATATATATATAAATATAGATGTATATATATATATATACATCTATATATATATAGATGTATATATATATTATATATATATATATATATATATATATATATATATATATATATATATATATATATATATATTCATATATACAAGTATATATATATATATATATATATATATATATATATATATATATGTTCACTTACTGTTTATATTAAGTTGATATTATCAATACTGAATATTGTGGTCTAAATAAACTTTCTTGTTCTTGTATCGATTGTCGACGCGGATTGATTGTCGACAGAAGTACAACTTGTGTTTCAAATTAGAGAGTCTTAAAGAATTACTGTTCCCAAAGAATATATCCTATCAAAAATAATGCTTAACTATCTGAAACAGAAATCATAATGCTAGCATCAGAACGCAAAAATCGGCTGATCTAACGTTTGAATAACTTCGCTGCATGCAACTGAGCATGTAGATACGCGATTGTTTTAGCACACAGCAAAATACTCGTGCGAATTGCGTGTTAAACTTTCTTCTAAAATGTCATACGATTTCACCTTTATATTAGTGTTGTGTTACGCACCAGAAGTTATTCTGAGTAGTGTCTATTAAATTAGTGTTGAATGTTGAGGCTGGATGTGCCCTCCTGTTGATCTAGATGACGCTGGCTCGATTCCACCTACACCGTTTCGAAGCTTTGCCAATTTCGTTCACCTTTGCCTGACTCTAAAAACCATTGGTCCAAGATCCTGCGTAAGCGCAAGATTGGGCTATTTGGAGTATAATTACTTGAGACTTGAGACATACCCAATGTAATGATGTAGGTGCAGAAACGTCATTAGTAGCTACCCTCCAGATCCTAGGATACAGAGCAGAGCTCGGTGATATATAAAGCCTTGGCTTATCACAAATTAAGTGACCAATGTATTACTGGGATTATCACAACATTACAGCATGCTAGAGACAAGGTTAACGCATGCCACAAACAGTGGTGTCAGCAGGCAACATACTTTGGGGGACTGCATTGGCGTCACAACTGTTGCACCTCATTGCACCTGAACACATACAACGAAGTGACAAATGTGATGATAGCATCGCTCAACAACTGAACACCCGTTCCACCAAAGGCCAGTAAGAACTGATGAAAGGTTTCAGCGTTATTCCATCTGCAAGGCGCCACAAGGGAAAACATGGAAAGAAGACTTCCACGAAATCTATGACCTGTGTGAAGATAAGCTTCCTCTCCCCAATCACTTGATGTGAAAATGGACCTGTGGGATAACAAATGAAAGGATGTCGGTGGCAGCAGTTTACCTATAACTGCATCGGGCACCTTGGTTCACACGAACCAGGAGTATATATGGCAACATCCACACAGCTCTCGTCTTGCTGCAAGTTGTCCAGATATCAATTCCAGCGTGATCGATATCTTTGCTGGAGAGTAATCACACACCTTCATTTGGCAGACAGCATCAGCAGCTAGGTTACAGGGAAAACCATCTGCCAATTTTTGTGTGTGTAACCTGTAGGTTATATTTGAATGGCAATAAATAAATGTGAGTAGGCCCCTGTGCAACAGGCAATTGAGTAACGTAACATAGTTTCAAGCAAAAACGAATGTTAATATATTTCTACACACATTTATAATGCATATACTATCTATAATTATATGCAACTGAAACTAAAAAAAAAATTACCAAAGGAAGTAAAGATGTGCAGAATCCACAGACATAAATAGAACACCAGTTAGTAAAACAAGACCGCTGAACCCTTATCAGTTGGCCCTTTTTACAGCGATGATGCAGGCACGGACCAGTGATATCCATACTGTTACACAGCAAGAACCCAATTGAGGCGCAAGTGTTTGTAATGTACAGCACCCATTCTTCGTCATATATCGTACCAACATCTACTAAATAACTTCAGTTATTGAGTGTAATAAATGTACAATGGGTTAAAATACATGTCTCACTAATGTGACTGTTAAATAACTATAATAAAATGTAGGCTGCGGATATCAAGCTTATGCCTAAGTTAAGAATAGACTACTGTAAGGCAAGTTTGTAATATAAAATTGCATTTATTACAGCTAACTAACTAAACTGATAAACTAAACATACCACTAAAATGATACAAAACCAAGTTTCTCAGTCACTGCACAATTTACACTCCTGATCTAACTTCAGTACCACATCATGGAGTGTCAAGCCTATACAAATACAAACAGAACAAGTAAACTATCTGCATATTGCAGCATCCAGTGTAAGATAAGATGATATATAAACATCTATTAAGTACCATAGTTCCAACACATTGGTGCTGTTCACAATATTGTCAGTAAAATACATATTATCTTATTTATATTATTATTTATTATACTAACATAGAATGATATTAATGTTTATCCATAAATTCCCTAGCATACATGTAGGTATTAATGTAAAACTAGTACTCTACATGTATAAACCCCTAATAGCATAAACTCAACAGTCAACAATGTTGTCTAGTTCACATGTGTATTGCCCAGGGCATTGTTTGACTAGCCTAGCTGTCATTGCATTATTGTTTACAAAGAAGTCTTGGACACTGCTCAACGCACAGGTATCTAGGGTCTGTGCTAGGGAATAGTCAAGATCAGCCCTCTCACAGCAACCCAGCAATGAATTAATAACTTCAAAGGGAGAGAGGGCACCAACCTGATCCTGGCTACAGTTACATAATACCATATTACATGCACAATCTATCCATGCATCTTGTATATCAAATATCATAACATATTAACTATAACAGTAGCACCACTAAACATGATCGAAACTGAATTTTCTGAAGTGTTCTATACATGTAATAGCTAATGACTGCAGGTGGTCAAAATCTCATTAAGCCCTGTTGGATATTCTTCCCATAAGGTACAAAGACCACTTATTCCCCATCTTCCAACACATTACTAATCAAAGTCACGTACCATTAAGTAATTATAACTGATAAAGTAAATAGCCTGAAATAAAAAGATGGACAGTTCTCTTTCACACAGTATGATACAAGACAGGTGGGACCATTGCTATGGTCCTTTGGTGGGAGGTGGGAGAGGTGGGACCACTGCCACACACCGCTCATTAAATATTTTGGTATAAAATGTGTAGTACTAGGTCTCTATATAATAACATGACTATTAAATAATGTGTTGTTAAGGGATTCATCACACTTAAGTAATTTACTTTAAATTTGCACATATGTCCCAAATGCAATGTCGTCTAAAACTGTTATGCTTCTAAATTGATGGCATTAATGCATGTTCATGCTGACGGTCAACTAAACTATTTTTGTACAGTTGACGATTCTTACCTGTACAAAAGAGATGTTAGATCATGTCTTTTGTTGATTCGTACAGCTATAAGCCACACAGGAAATAACCACATTCATTGTCCCACAATTGTCTCTAACAAGCCTCCAAATGTCTTGGAGAGTTGCCCACACTTATGAAACAACTGCTGGGACCACCCTCACCGAAACGACTAATCAGTCTGGTGGCCATGCCCCATTAAGAACAAATGACAATGACAAATCTTCAAGTTAATTGGTTACTGGTGTCATCATCACTGGCTGTTAGCGTGATAAGTTTACACTTCTCTAGTTGCCACCTCATCTTCATTGCTTTTGTTTGCCTTATATTTTACATGATAATGGTGAGGAGGAAATAAATTTACTTACTTCCTTACTTACTTACTTACATATGTTAGAAAAAAATTTACTATTTGTAACATGCTTTGTTCACACTATAAACAGTACTACCCTATGTGTCATGCAAGTGGAGGCAACTGTTTCTGTCGTGCAATGAAGTGCCGGTGTAACGGGCCCAGAGTAGTCCCGTGCCGAAAGTCAGCGGAAGTATGCGTCTTGCGTATTGCGCATGCGCGCAGTAAGCGCCTACTTTCGGCCCGCGTATACACGGGCCCAGAGTAGACCCGTGCCGAAAGTCAGCGGAAGTATGCTTCTTGCGTATTGCGCATGCGCGCAGTAAGCGCCTACTTTCGGCCCGCGTATACACGGGCCCAGAGTAGTCCCGTGCCGAAAGTCAGCGGAAGTATGCTTCTTGCGTATTGCGCATGCTATTTATGCGCACAGCCGGTGTCGTTGTACACAAACATCTCCGCCCTATTCGTATGATAAACATTTCAAATAATACAGTTAGGGAAATGAGTCATGCGATAAAGATTTACAGAACTAAACCTTTATTGCTGCCATTATTAACGTATATATATATATATATATATATATATATATATATATATATATATATATATATATATATATATATATATATATATATATATATATACATTATTATTTTTATATATATGATGATTGACAGACGTGTACAATGATCGAAACAATATAGTTCTTTGTATAATGCTGCACTGGCAGACAGCACAACATTTCTACAAATATGGTCTATCATAATATTTAATCAAACAAGTAATAAATTAACATCCAATTATACAAAAATACAATTATGTTTTTCCATTAATAATTAACTCAGATAACATAGACACACTTTTCTGGTCACACATATTTATTGCTGCCATTATTAACGTATATATATATTAATATATATATATATATATATTTTTTTTTATTATTATTATTTTTATATATGATGATTGATAGACATGTACAATGATCGAAACAATATAGTTCTTTGTATAATACTGCACTGGCAGCAGCACAACATTTCTACAAATATGGTCTATCATAATATTTAATCAAACAAGTAAGAAATTAACATCCAATTATACAGAAATACAATTATGTTTTTCCATTAATAATTAACTCATAGATAACATAGACACACTTTTCTGGTCACACATATTTACATTAACATTATGAACCATTTAGTAGACAGTAAATTAAACTGAGGAGATCCCCGGGAAACAACAAGTGCTATTGTGATTATATTAACCTTTAATATAATCCAGTGAACATTCTGACATCATTATTCCTTATCAAATATCTAGACTAAGTAAGTGGTCTGTGTGGTAAGAAGAGTGTGTGGAGTTGTCTGTGTGGTAGGAAGACTGTGTGGAGTAGTCTGTGTGATAGGAAGGTGAGGTGTGTGGTAGGGTTTCAACTGGTCGTAGGCCACCTTTGTCTTCAGGACAGCACCAGCCTTGTTTGCCAATGTTACCTGGTATTTCGGCCCAATGTTTGTGATCCTGGGGAAAATGAACATGTATTAGGCATAAACTTTTGAAATTACAGGTATTCAGTTCCATGTGTCAACCACTTTTTGTAGTGATACGAATTTCCTCCAGCAATCATGGTTTGTCATATCATTTATCAGACAAACCCAACTTAGTACAGTGTAATTCTCGATGATCTCTTGAAAAGTTTTGACGACCTCTTTTCTCTGAAATCTGGATAAGAAATACTAGATTTCATTCCAACAAAATAATGTTAACCCATCTTACTATTTCTTACAAGTAAAGGTGACATAGTAAATATTTATTAGATATTGATAATCAATTTCGACCAAGTCAAGTGGCTGATTCAGTTACCTCCATGGTCCTATCCACTGTGGCTGTAGTTTCCCACCCTTCCTCCCGACATTCCTCATGTGCCTTCTCAGCACCATGTCACCTATTTTCAAGTCAAATGTTTTGACTCCCTTTGTTTGTCTTTTTTCGGTAGTGCTTAGTCTGCCGCTCTTGTGCAGTTTCAACATTTGCATGAACCTGGAAAATCATGGTGCTATATAGAACATACTTGGATGACAGACTTAAATGTCACACATTGCCTGTTAGAAGTACCAGTGTGCCCATCCACTTTTGATCTAAAATCCATAGGACATAATAGAATACAAAATGAAAATATGGGAATAATATTGGAATTCTTCAACAAAATATAGCGATATGCTAGGTAGTTCCAAATATCTGCACTTTTATGAGTTAATTGTAATGTAATTAATAAACTTTTCAAGTTAATGACCCCATGCCTATGCCGTGGTGTATACATCCACAGCTACATACAAACACATATTATGATACAAAAGTGGACCACTTTTACACACCTGCTCATGAACCATTTGAATCTGTGTAACAAGATCATGTTGATATCTGTCCACATCGTGTTCCAGAAATGTTGGGATGTCAACATCATCATCCCGGTCAACACCATCCATCTATAATTATAATCAATCGGAATAGAAAACAGTATGGAGATATTATTGTCAAATGCTGAAGATGGCCAAACAAGTTTGATAAGTTGTTATGTATATTATAAATATGTAAGAATAAAATATAATTATGCTTCACATTTAATTATTTATATAAAAACCAATTAATACATGTATATTGCATTGCAATCATTACATTCATCTATAAAAAAGGCATGTAACATATGATATTCAATGATGATTATAATTTATGCAATGAAAGAAAGTAATGTTATAAGTACCTCCACAGGCAGACGTGGGTGTCTGTTGTACATAAGAAAGGAAGGGTGTGTACTTTGTAGATGCCTGTCTCTGTGTGCGGAGACTGAAGGCCACCTCCTCAAGATATTCATCCCAGTCAGTCTGGTAGTCAGCTACTAGCTTACTGAGCCTCGTCTTAAGTGTCTGGTTGGTTCTGCAAAAATATATATGGTCAGTGGTGGAAAATTTGTAATAATAATGTTTATTTTCAAACATAGTAGAATACAATACCAAATAGCACAGCATTAATGTGTTTACTGCTACTAGCAACAACAATAATACCATACTATTATGGGGCAGCCGTGGCCTAGTGGTTAAGGTGTTGGACTCTAAATTCAAGGGTTGTGAGTTCAAGACCCACACTGGTCACGGTTCGTTTTCGAAGCTTAGGCAATTTAGTTTACCCTACTTTGCCTCAGTCTACTCAGCTGTAAATGAGTACAAACACTGTTTGGAAGGTACCTGCGATGGACTAGTGTCCCGTCCAGGAGAGTCAGTATAACTGCACTCTAAGTTGCTTCGCACTACAGAAACCAGGTTTAAGCACTGGCCATATAAGCCTTCATGGCTTCCTAAGGCATAATGCCTGGGGGATGACTTTACCTTTACCTTAATTAATACAACATGTAATATTTTATTTTGTTAAATTTGACCAAAAATATTTGAGAAAAAAGTACATGTTAAAAAAATTATATTTGCTAGTTATCTTAATATCAGTTTGTTAAAAAAACATTATTTGAAAAACATTTGCTTAAACATAAACCATAAATCTAATCTGTGAACATTCGTTTTACTACATAATGTTTCACAATACAATCTTAGATGCTACCTCTCATCGAGTCCATTAGTTTGTGGATGGTATGCTGCTGTAACCATATGGTCAATGTCAAACTTCTTTGCCAAATCTGTGTTCAAGCGATTGACAAATTCTCGCCCCTGGTCTGACAGCAATTTCTTGGGAGCACCATATCTGTAAAACAACATTACCACATCAGAAATGTTGGCTGACAAAATGTAACAATTTAGCTTTAAAGCAACCTTGTCTGCTCCGGTACCCGGAATCATCCTCTCAAGCCAGGGGTGGTAATTATATTAGTAGGAAATTTTCTGAATCATTTGTAATTGTACTTCGTGACCACTTGCTGTCTTGATTGTGTGAAACAGGTGAATGCACAAAACATCAAAAGGAAATTTCTGTTAGCTCTACTTGATCAGGCAATGCTGCTGATAGAGAATCTTTATTATTTGAATGTTTTCTGTACAATGTTTTTTCTATAAAAAAATACCAATTATTATTTCAGTGTATTTGACCCCATATATGTTGCATATAGGTTTAATTTGTAGGGGAAGCTTTACATTTTGCTGAATTAAAACTAAACTATCCAGAAATGACATGCCTGCAAATGAAGCTTTTCAACCTTTGCACCTCACAATCGCCCGACTTCCGTCTCAGGGGATACAACTCCACATACTTTGTGAAGTTACCAGTTAGTGTCATAATATACTTGAAACCATTATGGGTCTCAGGTAGAGGGCGTACAAATTAAACAATCCAGTAATAAACATATTCAGATTAAGGGCACACAAAAGTTTGATGCAGCCTCAAAGTTAAAAGTTTTTCAATTGTTTGGCTATCAGGTTATTTTTGCTAAGACATTACATAAATTTCCTGGACAAAATTTACTTCAATCTGGTGTATTCATTCTATATATAATTTTTTAAAGAGACTTGGCATTACATGGCTATTATGGCAAAAAATGTACTATTGGCATTCAAAAATGAAATGTTCTATAAAAAAAAATTTACTTACAACTTATAATACACACAGCAATATATTTACGTAACACTTACATTTCTAACACAATATCCAGCATATATATTTTAATCACTTAGTAGATTTTTACGTCCTCGTTCAAGCCTTTCCAGTAATACCGCTGGCTAATTTTGTCCACAGTAGCATTGATGCCACTGTGGCGAGCAGGTGGCGCAGAGTGAATATGGCACAAGATCTTGTCTCTCTCTTTCTCATCAGTCACAATCTTCTGGTGTATGTGCATATGTGGGGGATATACACTAACGTATGTGGTGGGATATACACTAACATATGTGGTGAGATATACACTAACGCTCCAGTGTCTGCAATTATTGATCATAGTTATAGGCATTTTTTATGAAGTACTGTAAGTAAAATGACATATCCTTAACAGCATCACTTGTAGTAGCAAAATCACCTGGGGAACAATTTGTGGAAAGATCTGACAAAGTAATAGTTACACTGTTTGCTAAATTAGCAAAATACTATATATTCGGGTTGCACATAGCACAAGATTTATTTACTGAATATATAGTAATTGGGACCCAGGCTTTTGGAATCTAACGTGAGAAATGATGTAGCTGTACAATACAGTACAATACAATAAAGAAGATTTCTATAGCACTAAAATCTTCAGAAAACTGAGCTCAGCAGCGCACCAATACCAAAGTGTTAGGCAAATCTTACCCCAAATTCAATTCCAGATCGTCAACAGTGATGATGGTGCACTGAGGAGCTAAGAAGGTTAGACCAGGTCAAATAGGTAGGTTTTAAAATGCTGCCAAAATGTTAATATATATTTTCTATAGCCAGTGTCAAGCTATATGCATCCCAACATGAATATATATATATATATATATATATATATATATATATATATATATATATATATACTCAGCCGATTTCAGCAGTTCAAAAAGTTTCCATAAATTCATCATGGGCCCTCCATATGACACCTATCTGATGTATAGGTATATAGTCCCTATCGAGTATAAGTCAATCACACAATGTCATCTTTATATTTTGACAGCTTGACGTAACTACATGCTTGTTAAATTAATTCCACAATGAAGTTTAGCAATATGTTGTTAAATGTTGAGCTGGTTTTGTTGGTGGCCTTTGGTAAATAAAGCTAACATAAGATGGATCAGATGTTATGTATATATTAATATGCTAACTTTGGATCACTGTAAGTGCATTTTCATTCAATTTCAAAATAATCATAAGAGGAGATGCAATGTATCGGTAAATAAGCCCATGCCAGGGGTATTTTTGCACAAAGTGTATATACCAGTTGGATTCGAACCAACCACAAAAGCCGAGACATTAGCAGCTACCCTTAATAAAAAAAATTTTAATGGTCCAGGTGGCCAAATCCAAAATAATAATATAAACATACAAATCAATAAGGCCATTACAATATAAATAGCAAGTATTTTTTTAAATGTATATTTTTTGTGATAGTCAAGAGGGTACGCCTGGAAGAAAGTGGAAGAAAGGGATTTCTTCCACTTTCTTTCGGGAAAAAAATGGAAGAAAGTAAAATAATATAAAACAGACAACATATTAAGTTTTTAGTACTTTTGTTAAACTGTCGTTGTACATTTAATAAGTATTTATTTGTCTAGGTCCTCTGGCACAAATCTCCTGTGCCAGTGAAAGTCTGACAGTGATTCAGTCCTCTACCTCATGCTTGCCACGTAGCATTCGATAGCAGAACACAAGCATAATGAATTATCAGCTTTGTGTGAGTTATTCCAAACGTTGCACAAGGCTGACACACAAGCTGTGTGCAACGAAACTAGAACAAGACCATGTGGCAGAGTAACTGTTCTAAGCCCTTACCACCACAATTCTGGATGCATAGCACCTGCTTCAAAAAAGGATGGTGGGAGTGGCGCAGACTCTGTTTCAAAAGCAATGGCTGCTGGGAGGTAGTCTGAATTGTTCTCTGTGAGCCACTGGTGGGCCAGTTCCCGCTACTCATTGATCAGACGACTGCTTGGTTAAACTTCTTCTGTACAGTTGTAGCAAGGACGGGATCATTATGGATATTCGACCATCCATCCTCTATCAGTGTGACAGTTTGATCCTTGAGATGCTTCATTTGTGACTTCAATTCATCAGAGACTATCAAGGAGGGTCCCACTGCGAACCCTGGGTGATCTGATACAGTGAAGGGGATATTGCACGAGTAGAAGAACTTTGCAACAAGAACGTCCAGGTTGTCTTTGGTAGCAGTATGTTTTGGTGAGAAGAGATGAGATGTTCTACTGAATAATGACTTTGACCGGGGATTCTTGATTAAGATCTTGGCCCAAGGGATGCTTGGTAGTTAGAGGAGTAGCAGGCGTGGCTGTTGGCTCATTCACAGGTTCAGCTGCTGTCTGGAAATGTAAACAAACAAGTACTTATAATTTGTTTTAGCTATGGTGTCTGCCTGTGTAGCCAAAACTGTTTAATGATTATAATATTAAAATAACACAAAAAGTGTATGCATTTATTTCCATGCTGATTCTCTTGTACATTACTTGTGTTATTAGTCACCTAAAACTGAAAGCCAGCACGGTTCCCTTTTATCACCCACTATAAGCCACGTGGTACATGCCACAATGACACATTTAATCCATTCAATATCCGGTGAATAGTGTTAAACTATTAAAGTAAAGTATGCATATCTGCTATATGCAATGAAAGGGACCAGGATTAAATGACAACATGGCTAGTATTGATCTAGTTCTCACTCTCTTACCAAAATAACTGACATCTGGAAGCTTCTTTATCAAGTTGTGTGTGACAAATGCTTACAGCTTATAATTCAAGAGATAAAACATTTACTGCAATGTTGTTATTTAATTTACCAAAAAAAAAACATTAAATCATATTCATAACTACTATTACTCATTCCTACCTCATTTGTAAATGTTGCACAGTTGTTATGATGGGACCACATCCTGCAGGCCTTGATACTTTGTTGATGAGCACAGTAGTTGCACCTAGCCAAAGCTTTCCCAGCAACTTCGTATTGTATCTTTGACCTAGGTCTACCTCCTTGAAGCATGTAGACGTGAAATGTGTAATGCTGTAACACAGCAACTTTGCTCTGACTTAGTAATACATGTGCACTACTGAACCAGTGAACAAGAAGTAGCTTAATGGACTAAGTGGCTGTTATACAAGAAGTGAAGCCATTTAATCTTCTACTTTGTAGAAACAGCAAGACAAGCCTCATGTAAGAAGCCATAACTTAAGTGACACAATATATCATTAACATTATCATTAATGACCATACCAATATGGTAATTTTGCAAATAGCAATAACTATTTCTGCAATGCCAAAACCTAGTGCAGCTCTGCAAATAATAACAACCACACTTTTGGTAATTAATAGGACCTGCAGAGCAGCTGTGCGAATAGCCACGTCCTTTTGTCGTTTGATAATCGTACTTCTTTCAAATGCAAATTGTCTAACATTTGATTTGGGTGCTTGCACTCCTACACTTGGTCACTGGTGATTTAACATAATGGGTATTACCAAATAATGGCTATATATATATATATATATATATATATATATATATATATATATATATATATATATATATATATATATATATATATATATATATATATATATATATATATATATATATATATATATATATATATATATATATATATATATATATATATATATATATAATGTTTGATGCACTCCATATTCTTTTTGTACTTTTCGTCTCGCCTACATCTCTTCTGATGCTACATCAGTTTCCACGTTCTAATCAAATGACTTTCAACTTTCTTAAAAAGGCCTCGCTGACAAAATAAGGTCAACATCGTGGGGGTCATGTGGGTCACCTGAATCTGTATTAGTCTCGCTAAGTCTGCATACTCCTGGCACGGGGTCAAAGTTGATCGGGTTACCTGAGGTCACGTAGCTCACGCGGGTTGCATGGCGTCTACTGCGTTTGCGCGCGCATGCGCAATACGCAAAATGCATACTTCCGCTGACTTTCGGCACGGGACTACTCTGGGTACCGGCATTGGTCCACGCCTGTTTCACCGCAGCGAGCTGGCTTATTGCTTTAGTCTATAGGGGAATGATTAATGATGTTATTCTGTGGTTGTGGCAGTGGCATAGACATAAATAGAACACCCGTTAGTAAAAAACTCTATGGGCAGTGCCAGTGGTGAAATGGTGATTGGCTCCACTGGTGGGGAGTATGACAATTATTAGCTCTGGTACAATGTAACTTATACAGGTGGCGCCACATATTCGAATGCGAGATCTTTCATAAAATCCCACAACAATGTTCTGAAATGGATCGAAATAATTTACCTGATGCTGTAGCGAAAATGTCATGCATATATACATAGATAAATATATGTACACATTGCAAGCAAACCGCATCAATGAGCACGTAAGATCCGTAGGTTCAGAACATCCGGGACATTAAAAGCCGACTTCAACTGTGCATCTACAGGAGCCGAGACAGAGGCCGTTAGAAAGGTAATCGTTATCATGTCGAGTATTTTATACCTCACACCATAAACATAGAACGGCGATGCTTATGGAAATGCTACTGTGTGTTGGGCATGGGATAGATCGAATATAAACACGTTCAGATCTTTTGTTTTGGCACTGGCACGGTTGGCTTTCCTTGTGGAACACATGAACAAGGCATGAACAACATGGCAGCTTCCCCACTGGACGCTGGTGCTAAACTGGGTCACCAGGCTAACCAACCTCAGTAGAATAATTTTTCACTAGCGTCCATCACTGTCTCGAAAGGGCTGAAGCAGTAAATCTTCCTTGCCCTTGGGTAGAACTAGTTTTACAAACAACAACAAAAACGGTTTGCAAAGTAACAAACGACAGGAGAAGCCGTAGGGCAGATGTTTTTGGTACGCGTAGCCGTAGTTGGAGCCGTGGACGTTTAGGCGTTACGTAACGTCGCAAGCTGACGCGACCAAATTGTCTTGGTTATTTTACTAGTAGGTGGGACAATTTGGTCGCTCGCTTCGGCGATGAAATTTTGGTCGCTTCAGCGTCGTTGTTTTAAGAAGGATTTTAATGTTATAATTAGATCCCATGACTTCTACTAAGTTCTTGGACTTGGCACACGCACGTTTTTGGTAACGAATTTTGGGTGATAAATTGTACTGACTATTTCAAACTAGCAACATTTCTAATTTAAATTCGAATTGAGAGGACACTTTTTCTGAATGTTTCCCACCATTAAACCAAATAAGCAGGATATTTTCTGTCCTGTATAAGTTTATTATTTAAAGGAAATATTGTGCAGTTATCTTTCATGTGTTTACTACATAAACACTATAAATACATCACATTACTGACATACATTAGCTTATTACTGTGGTGTGGCTTCAGCACAGGAAACCAAATATAGTCAATTTTAAAGAGACAGTATACCAGAGAAAACATGCCTCTGGCCACTGGCCCTTATATTAAGCATAGTTTGTTTTACATGACTTAATACGTGGGCACAAGAACTGTGTATGTTATTCATAATCTCAGGTGAAGCTTCCATAGTTTTTACTTATAAATCAAGACTTTTAATGGTCAGGCTTGTCATTGCCATGCATTGCTTAAATGACACATAGTGAAACTAGTTAATAATTAAGTACTATTCAAGTTCAGCAGAGATTATTCATGTGTAATCGTTGAAAACTTTTGAGTAATCATACTCGAACTGAATTATGCTGGTCAAATAGGCCAAGTAATAGTGCTCGATTACACTGCCAAGGTAATCGTAATTATGATTACTATCATAATTACAAATGTTCTTTTGCATATGTCTGTTTCCCAGGTCCCACTACAATGCAAGCAGGCTTTTCTCTTCATTTTGTATCTAATGCATGCACCAAGAGTGTATTTTAATAGTGTTTGATTTCGTCTGGAATAACATTGTTTAGAATGACAATATTTTTATTTATTTCATTACGTCAGTTATATTCTTGAATATTCTTGAATGTAATCATGATTACAAGCAAACGTCTAGACTAGCGCTGGGCCTAAAATCTGTTTAGCCAATTTAGGTAAAGGTTAAAATTTTCTTTAGCCAAATGAGATTTTCTTTAGCCATTTTTTAGCTCGTCTACACAAGATGGCAAAACGTAAAAATGCAAAACATGGCATAAAATAATATAAGGCCTGGTTAAAAAGGAAACTGGTTTCTCGTCCCCGTCCACTTCCTTTTTTGTCTACATATCCTTTTTTATTTACTATTGAAAAATTATTTTAAAAAGTTTTTTGGTTCTGTTAAGAAATTTTTGTCCAAAACTTGCTGTACGAAGTACTGTTATACTCTTTCAGTTCACTCATTATTCATCACACAAGATGTAGTGATGTATGTGCATTCTACAGAGTCTAAAATAAGATTCAAATGATGATGCCTTGCATTAGTCTTTATGCAGACTCACTTATATAAATCCAGTCTCAATCAGTATAAATGGCATTTATTAAATGCCATTCAGTTGTATGCCTGTGATACAAACTAATGAAACCATGGCCAAACCTACACGACATTCATAAATACATTCAACATTGCGTTTGCTTCTTTTGTGTTTCTAGTCAATTTAAGTAGTTTTCTCTGGTGTAACAGGTATGTGCCATGTTACATTTAAGTAAATGTTTCTATTCATCTGCCATTCCCGCTAAAAAGTAATGATCTGATAATCGAATGACAGACCATATAGTAATATACATCTAATATACATCTATGGCATGTTCCATATTGCATCAAAAAAACTACAGCTTGTCCTTTAATCAACCACAGTACATGAGCATCTAAGACATGGCGGTCATCTTCGAAACTAATAGAAAAAATTCATAAATAGTAAATAATAAAGACCTCCCCGTTCCTTTAAAAAAGTTCAGACAAGAAACTAGTTTCTTTTTTAATAGGTCTAATATATGACATATTATAATTATAAACATAATATACGTATATTAAACATATAGTCACAAGAAAACATAACACCAATATAAATTAATGGAACAATGTTTAATTATAAATATAAAACAAGAAAATTGTTCATACTGCAAATCTCCAACACAGAAAACGTCACCATACAAGTGTCCATCACCACTACCCTGGTCTCTGCGACACTGTCCACCCGTTTCACTAAACCAGTAAATCCGGGACGCTGCTCCTTCACACTGCTTCCTCATATGAAAGCATTCATAACTGTCTGGAGACAGCGCTTCGCTTGCGTCAACAAGGTCCATATATGAGCGACAGTTGCAGACTTCACATGATCGTTCGCAGTCACGAAGTCCATCTGGCACTTCTGCAGCAACATAGATATCCAGTGGTCGGCAGATATCTTGTGTTTTTGCAGTCTTCCTTTTTGGGCTTGACACAGTCCTTCCCGATGACAAACACTTTCTTTGCTTTCGCATGCATGCAAACCTTGCAGCGAAAGACGTGGCTTTTGCTATCGTGAAAAAGCCATGCAAAACATGAACCAGTCCGTCTTGATAAAATGTGGCTGTGTCGTTTTCTGTTGTTTCTTTCCGCAATCATCGCCCACCGAAATACATTTACGAATCATTTTGATCGATAACAAACTAAAAAAAATACAAGGAAGTGAGCTAAAAAAAAATTAGATTTGGGGCGCTAAAACAATTCCACGGGTGGCGGGCAGCTATGATTCATTCACCGTTGCTTACATGACAATGCACGTTAACATGGCCGTAAAACAGTTTTGCCAATTGGCGAAGAGTTGTTTTTCCTTTCGCCAAATGGGAAAACGTTTCATCTATGGCGCAATTGGCGATCATCAGCGCTAGCATAGCAAAAGTAATTGAAATCAATAACACTCTGTTTTTAAGTAATCATACTCACAATCACACTCTAATTTTATCAGTAATCGTAATTGATTACATTTGTGATCTAATCACCCAGTCTCCTGTTCAGTACAATCACAGATAAAGAATTGCACCAATCACAGAATAACTAAATAGCAGAGAAAGTAATTGCAAAAAACAATCAGGGGGTCTTTATTGCCAAAGAACATACTAAAAGCCACCATGGGGGGTCTTTATTGTAGATAAACAAATCTGGTACAGGTCCAAGAGCATATTAATATGTTCTTAAAAAATGTTGTTCACATATGCTGTATTCTGGTCACTAGCGTAATCTAGTATATAATATTATATACTTAGTCCCTTTGTGTGCTGCATCAACTGTGCTATGTCCAACACTCAGCTTCAGTATTACCTTTATGTTTGGTCCATCATTGAGTAATTACTTGACGCAATAATTAGCTGTGGTTTATTAATTCAAAACTGTTTCAATGAGTTGTGGTTCCATAAATCCGTGTAACACTTTATTATTGAGGCTCGTGATAGTGCAAGTGATTCTACCATGTCTTTGAGACAACCTGAAAAGATACAATATGTTAATTAGAAGAATAATAAAAAAGTTTGTTTCTATATAATGCGGTATCCGGTCTGTAGGACCATTCAAAGCCCTTCATCCCCTGATTCCCCTCGCAGACCTGTTCTTTACAACACCAACTCGATTTTTCTGGGAAGCTTTCAGCCAGGTTGCAATTATGTTGCATAGAAAGTTCACACACATATATCAACCACTATCTATTGCCAGATCCTCATTCATTTTATACAGCTGAGTGAACTAAGGCAACATGGAGTGAATGAAATTGCCAAGGTTCGAAATGGCAACAAGCCACCAAGAGGATTCGATTATGGGTACTCTTGATTGCATGTCTGATGTTTTATCCACGACTCTACCACGCCCCACTAGTGTTCTATCCATGACACTACCACGCCCCACTAGTGTTCTATCCATGACACTGCCACGCCCCACTAGTGTTGAAGTAGATAATAAGAATAATTGTATTTATGCTAATTTAGAATATATGTTGATACAATGTTATTACCATGGTTGGATTTTAGATATGTGGTTGCAAACAAAAAGAACCTGAAATATCAATACTTGCACATTAATGTTGTTCCTAATATTAAAGCTTAAAGCCTATTTTGCGGTCCCCTGGCAACAGTTGATTTAATTGATACATATGGTGTTGTAAAATCATATTCTAGTTGATTTTCCTAGAAAAGTCGATCTAATGAAATAATAAAAAATATACGCCAATTGACTCATTCTGGGGCCGATGAATCCGTCACTTCACGCGTTGAAAACATGGCGACTGCTATGGAATCTAGCAGTAGTGAGTAAAGTTTTAGCAACGATGAAGCTGTTTCGGATTGTGATTTACGTGTAGCTAGATCGTAGCGAGGCTTGTTTTCCACGGGTGACGTCACTTGGTGCCAATCCCGCAAATGTAAACAAGCACACATTTTACCGCTGAGCCAGAGAAGGCTTTATTTGATGGACTTCAATCCCATATTTTATATTCCTATCCTTTTTAATTATTTTTCAGGACGCAAAAATGGATATATTGGGCAATGTTTTATTTAATTCCATTGAAGGATGATTTCTAAAATTTGCCGCAACATAGGCTTTAAGTAACATTTGGTAATGTAACTATTAAAGTATAAATTTATTATTTTTTGTGCCAGATGCCCAGAACATCACTTTTAGCAAGTAGTGGAGACTGGAGATGGGGAATATAATGGTAATTCAACACAACCACAACTAACTGCATTAATAATGTAAGTCTGCCATTCCTGCATACAGTGGCACAGACCACGGTAGCTGATAAACAAATAGTTCAATATTCGCTGTTCTGAATGAAATTAATGGTTTCATTTAACAACGTAATTACACTGTGTTAGTCTGTGTAAGACATAATAGTTTTTTATACATTTCAATGCCAGCCACATTAAAAACATGAACGTTACTTGCAATTATAATTATAATCCTAAAGTAAACTAAAGTTAAACCTAGTAAAATAGTGTCAACACAACCGGCACAGTTGTCATTGCGCTTGAACTAATATTATCTTCTTGGCCAGCAACACTGCAGTACTGTTATTTAAAATAGGAAGTGCCATCACAACCACATTATATGCCTGCCACATTAAAAGCATCAAAACTATTTTGCTCTGACAGCTACTGGAGGGGTTTTGGGCAATATTAGGAACTATTAGGAAAGTTAGGTAACTCTACGTTACAATTGCAGTATTAATCATGCTGTTTGTGTCCAAACTCAACTTATGTAACATATTTTTGTATTTGTTTACTAAACTAGTCCCTTCTGACATGGCAGCACATTTGATTCAAGAGTTTTCATTATGTATGTATATACCCGCCGCCTTTCTCAGAACGGCACAGGTGCTTATTGGTCATGCTGGTTATTATTTCAGCCCCCAGTTAACCAGAGATTTGACAGAATATCCCACTCAGAACAAATTCTGAGAAAACCACTAGTGTGATATTCTTGATTGTAGATGCAGATGATTAGTTGTTATTAGTCTTAGGTGCATAAGCTTCAAAACCATGACTTGTTTCGCTTTAAGAAAATAGTCAGAATTTATGAAGAACTAACTATTGGCTAAAGACAGCCACATTGGGGTTTTTGTCTGTTTGGATTTGGAATGGATTGTATACCAATAATTTGATGGCCATCTGGTGAATAGATAATTTACAAAATGCAGTCCGTAATAACATTCTTGCCTGCATACATTGTTGACGTTTGGATAATATCATTGGTAGCGAAATGTGTTCCATAAAAATGTTATTGTTTATTTCAGATATTGAATTTTATCCCAGTGTTCCAATAAAGTATGCATCAGAGATGAAGCCCGACCAAGAACGTGTACGGAACCTTCTCACTGATACAGTTACCCTGTTGTGCAAGAATGGCCTGCAGTACCAGACAGAGCTGCGAGTACAGGGTGTGCTGGGAATTACACTGGACGATAGTGATGTGTTCATTGTTCACATCAATGAGAAGTTTGGTGATGCTATCGGTGGTGCATTGACAATACGCAGTGCTGAAGGTGATGCTGCCAAGGCACTACTTGGTAGCGCTGGGCTTGATAAGAGAAAGCCAAATGATACCAGTCGATGTGAACCCATTGTCATGAACACAAGATCTGGAGAGGGTCATAGACGTCGACGGAGGTCACGTGAAAATTCAGCTTCGCCTGCCTTACCAACCAACAGTAGCCAGCAACAGATACTTCAACGACCAATAAAAAGACTTATGCCTTCAAACAAAGAAGTCTCACCCGTTGGTGTTAGAAATAGGTCTTCACTTCCCAATTCTGCTGGAAGTGAATCGGCTGTACCTGATAGTGAGGAAGTAGTTGACGTGAAAGTGAAAACAGAAGTAGATGATGTGATAGTTTTAGAAGAAAATCCAAACAATAGAACTGAGATGAGTGGTGCATCACAAAACATTCCACATACAACTGACCAAAGTGCAATGCAGGACTCCTATCCTAATCTCAGTCTTAGTGAACTTCAGGGAAGTTACCAACCGTTTGGAGAGATCCTTGGTGTAACAGACAATTCAACAAACTCTGGTGCAGATGGCACGGCACCACCTCCTACAAAACGACGCGTGACAAGTGACAACACACAAGACTCTTTTGGTGGCTCATCTGAGATGGGACCAACACCTGATGTTGGTGGTCCTTTCATAACTGGCATCATGCGAAATGAGACTGTAGCTGGTGATGTTGCTCCACAGACCACAACTGCTACCTCATGGGACCCATCACAAATACCTGACTTTGGTTCACTAACGCCACAAGACAGCCAAATGATCTTAGACAGTACGCCTGGATGTTCAACATGGGACACGTCGCAGCAATCACAAGTATCCGCAATGACAACACCAACTTCACACACAATACAGAATACGTCTGACCAGTCTTCTCAATCGGTAGGTGTCTATTTCTTAACCTTCATTTGTATGTCTCCATGTGCAGAAATTAGAATGTACTTGATGCAAAATACATTTTGATCTTAAGAGGTATAATTTGTCTTACACTCTTAAATAGATCAAACAAGCTGCTTTAGTTGTCGTTGGCTGAGATGCTCTGAGTTTTAACATTCCCAGACTTGGCATTGCTCCAGCAATAACAGCCTCGCTGTCAGGTGTCATATTCCACACCAATATCTGGTTTCTTAACCACCCAACAATTAGTTCCATTAAGTTGGTGTACCTTGTGAGGGACGAGGAAGCCATGTTTTGCAGAACTGCTGCTCAAAGTGATATAGTGAGTGGCAAAATAGATAGTGAGATTCTAATATAGCCTCGATGGCCAATTCCTAAATGTGAATGGTGTACTCTACAGTTTCTAAGACACTGATGAAAGTTCTAATCAGAATTCTGTGTACCTAGCATGAAAATGTGCTGCAGACCAGGGTGGCAGAAACAGTACAAATTTCATTGTGTTACCAAAATGGCAATGTGTGAGTTCGCTGACAAACTTTAATCTGAGTGTTATCCAGCAATCGGACAATCTCTACACAACAATTTAGCATATTATTAGCTTGTTATGTACACTCAACACTCACTTCAAGGTCATTGTTTTATAATCCAGATCAAAGTTGCCTTGCAACATTCTGTAACAAAACACCAGCCATCCCAATTTTCACTTTCCACGGTCCTAACTCAGTTCATTGATGTCCTCTCCAATGTTATTGCTGGTATGCACTTACAGCCTAGTCAGCTTCCTTCACGGTTTCCTAATTGTCTTAAAAGCTACCTGCGTAGTGAAACCAAGGTGCCACAATTATTTCAGTAATCATTAAAGCAAGCAAATTTGAACATACACAGAGTAATAGTTGTACTTGCATACTTCAATGGTGACAGGATAATAATGCATTAATATATTGATTTTAAAGTACGGTCTACACATTAAATAAAATGGCACACCGTTTTTAGTTTCTGATGCTTTATGGTTGTAACCTTTCTGGCGGTTTCTTTCTTTCACAACAGTTTCTTGTGGTTTCTGATTCTTTAGACGTCATACAGGTATTTCTGACGAGATGGTAAATAATGTGGACTGTGGTATTTACCATCTCGTAAGAAACGTGCCAACCTTAAATGCAATAATAATATGCTTTTTTAAATGGATGTTTTGCAAATAATATTTAGATAGTATGATCCAAGGTTGACTAGTAAACTTTTGTGATTACTAAACCTGCTGTCTCACAAAAAATATTTTAGTTCCATTGATTATTTGAAGCAGATTGTTACGTACAATCAGGGTTTTTAAAGGCCTTTCACATATGCAATTTGCCAGTATGAAAACCCTCCATGCCCGTGTGAAAATCAAAAGTAAATAAAAAGATATTGTGTTATGTATATATGTGCTGTAATGTGCCTGATAAAAGTAAAAACATGTTTGCCCGTGGCCGTGTGAAATGTTGCACTGCCCATGTAAGCTGAACCTTAAAAAACCTGCGTGCAATATCTGCGTCTTTTGCCCTATACGGAAAACAAGTGTTCAGATGCCTGCTTTGTGTACATGTGAAGACAACTAAAATATTTGTTTCCGGAAAGGACTGCAACAAACCCACAAATCAAGCTACTGACAACTGCTGATGACAGAATTGTGTGGAAGACTTGATCGCCAATGTCATCAGACACCTACGGAAGAAGAACATTTATATACACACTACAAAATATTTTCTAAAGGTTTTATAAAGCATGTGTGCATGGTTTTTTCAGCAACACCCTGAAAAGTTAAGGCCTACAACTTACAAATGGAACTATAGCCCTCAGCAAATGAAGAATGCATGTAACATGTGGAAGGAAGACAGAGTTTCCATTCATAAAGCAGCAAAGTTGTGTGGTGTTCCAGTGCAGACTCTTCATGGTAGAACTGTAGGCGAAGTCTGTGATCCACATAAATCTAAATCTGGATGTAGCCCAATGATCAGCGGTACAGAAAAAGCTGCTTTTGTGGCAAGTCGCTGCCTGTCAGTATGGATACACTAGAAGGAAGCTAGCTGAGCTTGCTGGGGAAACAACGTTCTTCTTGAACAAGTAAGACACCAGTAAATGATAAGTGGGTGTTTGACTTCCTAAAAAGATGGCCAGGCTTGAAGAGAACAAAGCGAAAGGGTTTACCCATGGTTAGGGTCCACAGTCCCACAAGAGAAACAGTGGACAGATACTACAAAGAACTGCTTTTCATTCTCCAGAAATATGAACATTTGGAGAAGCTCCACTGCATCTTTAATGTGCATGAAACTGGTTTCAACGGAGCGCATCCGACTCAAGCTAGCACAACAAGGTCCAGGCCAGAGATTGGCAACCATAATCAGCTGTGTAAGTGCCACAAGTTCTGCCACCTCATCTCATATTCAAAGGGAAGAGAATGACAAATGACCTACTGAGTAGTGCACTTCCAGGCACGCGCCACAGTGTCAGAAAGTGGCTTGCCAAATAGTAATATCTTTCAAACATCTTGACTGAACATTTCCTGAAGCATGTTCCGACCAACGAAGACGAGCCTCCTCTTCTATGATGGACAGCTCACACGTGACTGTGCCTTTGATAGAGTCGGCACAGAAGCGCAACATCACCTTGTTTCTGCTACCTGCCCACACAAGTCACTTGGTGCAGCCTCTTGCTGTCGGCTGCTTCGGGCCCATTCAGTTGGCCTGCTACAGTTAGTGTCAAACCTTTCTCCAAAACTTTCTCCAGAATCCTGGACTGGGCATAAAATGCCATGACATATGCTGCCTCACAGCCAGAGCAATCAGTCAAATACTGACTCTAGGAAAGATCACTGCCAGTTTTAAAAGCACAGGGATTTTCCCATTCAATGCCAGTGTGGTCACTGGTAGGCAACTGGTATCAAGCACAACTGTGAACCCACGAACGGAGCACTGCATCGATGAGTAACTGGCACGTGACAGCTGTGAACCCGCAAACAGGGCTCAACATTGATTTGCAACCGGCACCAAGCACAGCTGTATAGCTATGTTACAGGAAATATTGTCCGATGAAGTGACACCGTCGCATGCGACTACATTGCAATTTGATCGCCCCATGTAAACTGTACATCACTGCAATGCGTTGCGGCGAGGTAGCATGCAGTAGAACAGACCCTGTCTTGAAGCGACGTTGCACATGATGTCAAATGGCCATGACCTAACGACGTACAATCGCTTTGTTGCTTCTATGTTATTTCTCAGGTCATCCCAGCTTAAACTTGGTCTTAAACCCACAAGCAGTGCACAGTATCACATTATATCAACAACAACAACAAACTAAAAACTAAAAAAAAATGTTTAGCAGCTATTCTATTAAGTAAAACAAATTTTAAACAGTATATATGATTATATCTCTAAATTCTAAACTGAGACGTGTGCAATATTTGTAGATATGAACGAACATTTTTGATTATCAGTAAGTGATGCTAGTAAATGACATTGGTTGTGTTATATGCAGGGACACTGGACGTGGCAGTGTGCTACATAGTTGTGGCTTCTTCCTTTATCTTTGTTTCTATGATTCAAAGTTCAAACTGTATCTAAGTAAGATACCTCTCTTTGAATGACAACTGATTTCTGCACATGAAGTACATACTAAGGTGATCGCCATTCCAGGGTATGTTGTTTCACCATGTTATTCACCACCGCAGTTATGTGTCTTGTCGACATAATGAAATGCCATGGAGCGGAATTATGCCATTAGGTCATAATGAAGTAAAATGTATTCCAAAATAAAAATTGATACTTCATTCCCTGGGATGGCAAATGTTATATGTCAGTACATTTTTTGAGTTATGATATCTTACCAAAGTTAGAAAGGTGATTTCTTGCTGCTTCGAGTAGTGTATTCAACAGGTAAATCTTCCAAGTAGTGTGATGTTTGAAGTAACGATGTTCTTCTAACTAGACATTTAGGTATGCCTAGACATTTAGGTATGCCTAATTATCCAAGACAGCTCCTTTTTGTAACTACTATGTGTTTATGGGCAGGACAGGTAACAAATTAAGCTTGCGATTACATGTGTCATTTAGTAAATTTATAACTCCTTGGTATGTAGTTTTGTTCCTTGATTTATGTCAGAGCTTTCACATTGATGTCTAATGCACATCACGTTGTGGGTCGTTTCAAACATGATAGCAACCAGTACACCAGTATTAGTGATGATTTTCCAAGGTTTTGGTCTGGACACTATTAGTTTGATGTATTCACAGTCGCGAGGTACGTAACATTTATGAATAATTGAATGTAGTTGTTTGACTCATGTTTCAGAACTAAATCTCTTTACTGTGCCATTGATCTTTCATTGTTATTTCATAGCCAGATCTTGTTGTGAGTGAGTAAAATTAAATATTTAATTTATTACATTCATATGTACTCTTCCTCGTTCCCTGCTGTATGGGGTGAGGGTCAGGTAACGTATTGTCAAGCCACTCTTTCTGTTCTTTCTCTGCATAGTTTTCTATCGGCCGCCCCCTCTCCATCTTTCATCCTCCTCGTATATCTAGGTGCCACGCTCAGATAGGATACTGAATCAAATAATACTTGGTGAAATCGTGCCCGTATTCAAGCCATCATACTGTAGGCCAAGTTGTTTGCATGTGATATTGTTTCTGCTGATTTGCCATGCAGTCTTCTGAAGATGTTTCTGAGTATCTAAATAGTAACTATGGTGTTCATGTTGTCAAATACTTAAGAACATATCCAGTGCACATGTATTTTCTAATGTGTACAGTTTGATATGCTCTGTGTCAGTCTGTGACTCTCAACAGCCAAGTATAGGCCATGTATATCTAATTAATGGTCCTCAGTATCTTTTACTTTTATGCAATCAAGTTGAAACTGCGCATCAAGTATTGATGAACATTGGTTATGAAGACTTCTAATGTTTATTTGTACAGTTAATTGGCAAGCTGTTCCATGTTATAGCTGAAGCCTGCCATCACAGGCACAACAGCAACAGGTTGTAGTGGTTTTGTTTGGTCACCTTCAGAGGTGTCTGGACATGTGGTCAGCCATTGTGTCATTGACAGCAGTTATGGAACTGTGATAGCCGACTTGAGGAAGCGTGAAACATCACTGAATCATTGGCTATGAAGAAGTACCTGTATTGGTAGTTTAATAGTTAGTGATTACTTAAAGCATTAGTTGGTTCGTGTGCTTGCAATGCTCACATACAATTTGCCCGAGACAGTGGGCAATTCCACAAAGCTGATGTACAATCTGTGACATGGTCAGAACAATTCAAAACTACCAATTTATTGTACTATATATGGTAGTTTAGTACCTTTGTCCATGCCATGAATACACATTCATTACACAAAAAGGCATAGGATCAAATGTACAAACATATAGTGTAAGGACAAATAGTTGCAATGATAGTATGTAACATTGACCTAAACTACCAGAAAGAAGTCAGTGTAACATACACGCAGTAGCATTTTAATACAGACAAGTATGATATTTGGAAGGGTTTACAGATGTCTTGCATGTAAAAATAAGCAGACTGGATTTCTATTTTTCCCTGATGCCCTTCATGGCATTGACCTAAAATAAATTTTGAAAAGCCAAGTTATGAAATACTGTACCTATAAGCAAATTGAAATAAAACATCCATGTTTGAGGGACAAAATGATACTTAAAACTTTTGCCCATATTTCTTTGAAAGTCCTTTTTGTTGAGAAATTTTGCAAAAGAAAACAAATTGTATAGGGTAAAACTAACAGTGCATAACATTTACCAAAATTTTCTTTTGTGAACCGCAAAGAAGCCAAACCTCACTTTTCATATTTCATATGGCATGGATATACAACACAAACAAACAGTCATTTCTTAGCAACTTAAGATATCCCAGTAGTAAAACACAATAAATAATCCATCTCTTTAGTGCTCATAGTTTAATTTTTTGCTCATTCGTAAATTGACAAACCAAAGCTGAAGTACCAAGTACTTAACATTTTGACAATCTGAACAGCTTTAATAAACGTTTTGCAACCAGCTGACTATAGCCTTTGTGTGTTTGCCAGGTGGTCACTGGTGGTACTACTAGCCGTTCCACAACTGGACATGGCTGCAAGGACCGAAAGCATGCAGAGTTAACTGCTAAAGTGGCAGAAAATCTACCTGTTGTCGCTGAATGGCAGCTGAATAGCTGGCAGCAAATGCGTAAACATTACAGAACTGACTTTGATGAGTCCACTGATTATGATTCACTGTGCAGTGGGAGAAATGAGTGTCTCAGTAAGACTAAACAGGTGAATGGTCGCATCTGCCTCCAGTGCAACAGTACGTTTGTCAGCCAAGGTGGACTCAATGAACACATTAAGCGTGTACATGAGAAACTGGCTAGATATCAGTGTGAGACATGTGGAAAAGGTTACTCGCGTCGCTCCAACTACTACGATCATATTGCCACCCACACTGGCACCAAACGACATGTGTGTGTTATATGCAAGACACAGTTTACCTTCAAACATGGTCTGAAAGCGCATGTTTTACGTTTTCACCCAAGTGAGATTGCTCATGTGTAACTTCAACGGATTATATTGCAAACACTACAGCCCAGCGAGGTCTGGTAGTTTGTGTCTGAAAATAGTCAGTGCCGTCACGTGAATTATACTGATTACAAAGAAAATAGCAAGTTTTGGTATCTGTGTGACTAGAAGCCCCACAAAGAGGCCATACAACGGGAGTTGACACTATATAAAGTTCTAGACTGTATGCTTTAATAGTGAAAGAGTATGCCGGCTGTGAAAAATTATTCTAAGAATGTCTTTACAAAAAATGTTTACGCACATGGTTTTTATTGTGTTGTTTTCGTTAATGTATTGTATTGTTTGTACGCTTTAATGTGCTCACAGTCTTAGATTCCAGTTTGCTCTGAGTCTCATAGCAAACTGGAGTAGATTTCTATAAAATAGTTTGTGCCTGTGTTTGTCTGTCTGTCTGTCTGCTCCCTTATATCTCCATCAGTTCAGCACGTGCGGGACTTTCATATGATACGAACACTTCGTGAAACTGGCAGTGGTCCATGATTTTTGGGGCATGATTGGTATTGCCCAACCAAAACTTGACTGGATAGTGAAAGGGGTCATAATCTCTTGCAGTGGCTGCCTCTTCACTCGGGTAACTCGGCTAGTAATAAAATCTATTTCATCTCAAAAGAATTTCAAAATAAAAATGCTTGTTGTGAACTTTTATAATAGAAGCCTCACACAGTTATGCGCAGAGCAGTTCATTATGTTTGGATGTAAAATATGTCAAAGACGAAGTCTAGAAACCATATAAATGAAGATCCAGCGAGTACAAACGGCAGTGACAAGTGTGAACATAAAGAGACAATGTGCTTGGATGCACAAATGGAAAGTTCTCACCGAACTAAACTATTAACAGTGAGCATAAAAGAAATTGTTTCCTGCATCCAGAAAACCATGCCAAAGCTTCATGTCCTAAAATGACAATCCTTTTCTCATGCATTTTTTGGTCAATCTTGTGCCTTTAAAGGCAGTAACTCGATACCAGATGTGGAATAACTGAACAATTGGATTTACAAAATAATAAAGAATTATCGAAGTCTGAACTGTATAACTGACTCGGATGTCTTCTCTTCTAAGTTGTGAATCCCATTTTGCTGATATTACGTTGTAGAAATAAAATTACTAGAAATTTAGAAATGTCACTGGCACACACAAAACAGTGACAATTATATACAGTTACAGACAGTTATATACCATAATTATGACGCTCTCGCCTCAATATGTCCAATGCTTGTGCTAGAGAACTTGAATGCTGCTATTTATGGAATTCCATCATGCTTCTTTTGACATTGATAGATTATTGTCTGGTAGGCAGTCAGCAAATTGTCTTTGATGTGGTTGTTATGGTAACACTGAGGAACTTTGCAAGCTAAACCCCCATGGTGGCAGCACACAAGTTGGTCCTTGTCACATCACGAACGTTTTACTAGTTTTGTTGTTAACAATGTCCGTTGCAACAAATATGGATGTTGGACATTTCCGCACCTAAGAGAGGAACTTGATAGAGGGATGTTAGTGTATCAGGCAGAAATCGAGACATTTGAATACGCCAAAACAATCACATGACTTATGTACGACCTACGTCACAATCAATGATGTAGGGATCAGATTGATCAGATTAAAGGGTGGCGCCATCTGGGTATAGTCTCCCATTGTTACGTCTACCGTATGGGAGGACAATAATGTCCTTGCATTATTGCCCTAATGGGCTATAATAATAAGAGGAACATTGGCTAAAAGTGGCAAAAAAGCAAGCTAGTCACTGTATTTTTGTTGTGAAAAGGACTAGTTATCTGGAAATTTAAACTGCAGTTAACCATCTCTGCAAAGCACATTTGCCATTTTGTAAATATACAGTATCACGAGAAAAAATGGTCAAGAGAAAATCCTGAGAATGAGTACTGTCCGCATTGACCAGGTATCCACGGATTAGAAAGGGAAAAGTGGGTACATTCAGAAACTATCTACACATAGCTATATACTATTGCAGGTGTCCTAAAGTACTCACTGCCTTGCAAGATTTTCAACCAGCTGACCATAGTCTTTGTGTGTTTGCCAGGTGTGCACTGGTGGCCCAGCTAGCTTCACAACTGGACAGGGTGGAAACTTAACTACTAAAGTGGCAAGACATCTTCCTTCTGTTTACAAACCAAACCAGGACAGTTGTGAGGAGACACGGCAACGTGGCTTGCACAAGTGTGTTGATTGTGGGGCAGTGTTTACGTACGCGAACCAGTTGCAGTGTCACATCAGGACGAAACACGCCGGCCGGCGCTACGTGTGCACGCAGTGCAAATGTACATTTGCATGGAAAAATGGATTAAATGAACATGTCAAATTTAAACATCAGAAACTAGCCAGATACTGGTGTGAAACTTGTGGAAAAGGCTATGCCCATCGCTCGAACTACTATGATCATCTTGCCACACATACTGGTGCCAAGCGAAATGTGTGTCCTGTGTGCCAAAAAGAATTTACATTTAAGCATAATTTGAAAGTGCACGTATTACGTTTGCATCCAGGCACGATTGCACACACATAAATTCATTCATGTTTATTATGAAAGTAAACGTTTTATGTGCACTTGTCAAATTATGGTTGACTGTAAATTCTTTACTACAAGTTTTGAAATATTTTTCGCAGATATTGTCACTAATATTGTCACATTTGGTTGCATTAATTAGTAGCATAAAATAATATATCATAGCAACTAATTTAAAGATGCTAGAATGAAACAGTGTTGACGTAGTTATTACCAGCACCAGTATGTGTACTATCACATTCATAATCACATCTGGTTGGCCAGAGTTATTAGTACCTTCCTCATGGTCAACTGAGAGGAATTGGTTTTTGGTGTAATGTAATGATGTTGGTGGTTACATAACAGGAGTTAATGTTAATCATGGGCCAGGCCATAGCCACTGTCTTAATTCAATGTCATGTCAAAGGGTACAATACATTGGTCAGGGTGGGTACTCACGGATATGTACTGCATCCTACAACTTGCTAAGGATTACAATGACTATCGGATACACCTGGCTATGTAACCCCAATTCAAGTGTGCTGGTCCTTTGGAGTTCATACATGAAGCGAGCCTAAATGGCTGTTGAAGGGATTGTTGTATGTGCGGTGTGGTAGCACCCCATGGATAGTATGTGCTCGACAGTGTTGTATTCATCCCCCATAAACATGTCCTCCGTACAGTACAGATAAACCAGCACATTGTCCTATCAGGGAAGACAGTCGACCCAATATAACCTTGTAGTTTGACAATGACTACCTGAGGCCTTTATTAGACACGGGAATTGTGCTGGTGACAATTCTACATCAGTGGCAATTCTCATAAGTCTCAGTAGGAAAATAAAACAGTTTCGTTTAAACGCATATGAAAATACAGAACATTTGAAAATGAAATAAGAATTCCCACCAACTGACTACAACCTTTATGTGTTTGCCAGGTGTACATCTGTGGTTCTGCAAGACATGGTGGACGATTAGCACCATGCATGGCAAGAAATGGTCCTTCATTTGATGAACCAAACCAGGACAGTTGTCAGGAAACTATTAAACACGACACATACAAGTGTACTGATTGTGGATTAGTAGTTATGGACAGGAGCCAGTTGCAGTGTCACAAAAGGACTGTACACCCTGACAAGCGCTTCGTGTGTCCACAGTGCAAATGTACATTTGCCCGAAAAAGTGGCCTGAATGATCACGTTAAACATATCCACAAAAAACTGCCCAGATACCAGTGTGAAACCTGTGGAAAAGGCTTCGCCATTCGCTCTCAGTTTTATGATCATCTTGCAGTTCATACGGGTGTCAAACGAAATCTTTGTTCCATATGCAAGAAACAGTTTACATTCAGGCACGATCTTAAAGTACATGTTTATCGCTTTCATCCAGGTGTGGTTGTACCTGTGTAGTTCCAACATGCAAAGGTTTGTTGTCGAAATAAAGGCACCTTGACGCACAAGTAGTCGCTGTGGGATTTGTAATTATGTACAGATTATTGATCAGTGTAATATTAAAAAAATATGTCATTATAAAATATAATCTGTATGGGGTCACACATCATATTCATGGTGTTTTTAAAATTATTTTTTTAGCATGCATTACTTGTTTTATAGCAATTTAAGATCATAAATTATATATATATATATATATATATATATATATATATGTAATTCTCTGAAAGGGTCAACAGTTGTCATGGCCTCATAGGCATGATGATGTATTGTTCGTTGACTGACAAATATTAAGAGATGTGCCATAACGATTTCAGAACTCTTTCAAACAGTTATGACTAGTGTGCCATACATGCAAGCATCTTCCAAATTGTGCAACGACTGTGTTAGGAATCTCTTGAGAAAGTTATCATACAAATTCCCAGTGAAAAACGTTTGAGCTAGAGCTTAAGTAACAGTGATGATCAGTGCTGTTTTTAGTTTTGTTGTACTTTTAGCCTTAGTGACATTGGCCCGGGACATCAGCATTCATGTTATGCTACATTTCACTCCAATGTCCTTATGTAATCAAGCCAAAATAATTGGCATTTATTTATGGCATATACTCCTGTACTAGGAATAGAACAATTACACAAGTTACTAAAAATTGTGATAAATGTTTATCACCTCATGAATATTCATAAACTTCTGGTGTGATCGCTTTCAATGACACACATGAGCTTCACTACAACCAACAGATATCCATGGAACTGAAACGTGTTAAATATGTGTAATACCATGAAAAATTATTTAAAAAACAATTCACGTTATGGCCATCGAAATGCTATAATCAGATAATATAATTTATGGGTAATATAATTTATCAATCTTCCTCTGTAAAGTCTTCTTGATGGTATCACTACAGAGGTGTGTGCCCTGTGTAGAACAGTGGTCTCTCAAAGAAGGGGCCCAACATCCGATTGAGACGCTGCCAGAGATGGGGCTGTGCTGTTATGTGGTTGACTTTTTGACATCTGAAAGTCTGTGTGTAGGACATTGTATCCGTGTGAACAAGGGTGACTAGGTATGACAGTTGTCTACATGCATGGTTTCTTGCAAGTAGTGATTACATTTGTGAGCATAGTGAGAAGTTACCAACTGTTTTTTTCCACACGCTGGTGAAGGTGGAACTGGTCAGCTCAGCTTGCGTGGATCAGATCTAAAAACGTAAAAATATTTCATGGTTTTTGCTCTTCTTATTTAGCTGGAGAATTACTACAGTGGGTGGTTGTGTTGTTGTGACGGCAGATTTTCATGGTAAATTGTCCTGTCTGTCTCTGTTGGAAAGCTTCGTTCATTTGAACATGCATACAAGAATTCATATCTACTTCCTTTGTGTCTTCACTAGGTGTGCACTGGTGGCCCTGCTAGCTGTTTCACTACTGGACAATGTGGAACATTAACTACTAATCAGGCAAGACGTCTTCCTTCACTTATTGAACCAAACCAGGAGACATATGGACATGACTTGCACGAGTGTGTTGATTGTGGGGCAGTGTTTAAGTGCTGGAGCCAGTTGCAGTGTCACATCAAGACTAAACATGCTCACCGGCGCTTTGTGTGCACGCAATGCAAGCGTACATTTGCTCATATAGGTAGCTTGAAGGAACATGTGAAAAACATACACGAGAAACTAGCCAAGTACCAGTGTGAAACCTGTGGAAAAGGCTACTCCCGTCCGTCACACTACCACGATCACCTTGCAACTCATACTGGTGTCAAGCGAAATGTTTGTCCCATATGCCAGAGTCAGTTTACTTTCAAGCATGATCTTAAAGTGCATCTTTTGCATTTTCATCCAAGTGATGCTGCACATAGCTAATTAAAGTGTACTTGATTTAAATGCTCAACTTATGACATCTTGTTAAAATATACTCAACTGCCACATGTGAACTGTGGGCATTGCCAGCGCTGATATTGGAGGGTATACACTAGTAGTAGTAGTTTACAGTGCAAAGATTGCAATACTGGAACTTTACATCGTTCTCGATAATAATTTGAAATGAAATGTCTGTTGATCATGAATGCAGGTTTAAATGATGTTGTAAGCCTTGGTTGATTGATTGATTGATTTAATGAATGATGATTCCATATGGCTGATTCTTTAGTTGTTTTCTTGCAATGAAAGCAGCTTCTTGAGTGTAGATGTGTATGTGTTTGCCCAGATTTAAACAATGGTACTGTATGAAGTATGTAATAAATGAGAATCTAATGCATCTTTAGGCTTTTTTGTCATTAATGACCAATTATATCTTATCTGTGGGCATTTTTGTTATATTAATTATGACTAGATGCCAGTGTTTTATTAAATGCAGGATGTTTTGAGCTCCAGACAGTGTCACTGTGTCATTGGATGTATCCAGTAATTGTTTCTCGTGTGTTGGTACTTGATATAAAGCAACATTGTCTTTGCTGTGGCCGCTGTAGAGTGTATCTACATTGACCATGATGTCCAACCAACTGACCATAGCCTTCTGTCTTTGTCAGGTGTGCACTGGTGGGCCTGCTAGCCGTTCCTCAGCTGGACACGGTGGACAGTTGTTAGCTGCTAATGTGGCAAGAAATCTCTCTGTTGCTGAGCCAATCCTCAGCAACGCTCAGCAAACACATGAACATTACAAACTTGAGCAGTACAAGTGTGATGATTGTGGCCTGCTGTTTGCAGAGAAGGACAACCTGTGGTATCATGTTAGAACTACTCATTTGCAAGGCGCGCGCTTTGTGTGCCCATACTGCCAGTGTACACTTGCCAGTAGGGGAGGACTCAATCAACATGTGAAACACATACACGAGAAACTAGCCAGATACCAGTGTGAAACCTGTGGAAAAGGCTACTCCAGTCGGTTAAACTACTATGATCATCTTGCAGCCCATGCTGGTGCCAAGCGAAATGTTTGCACCATATGTCAGAAACAATTTACATTCAAACACAGCTTGAAATTACATGTTGCGCGACATCACCCAGGTTGTGATCTACCTACAGGTGTACATAGCTCGTATAAGTTCACAGGTGCTCAGATGTAGTTGGTAATAACATTTGTGAATGTTGCATCTAAATGTATGCATGTTTTCTGTAGATTATTTTGGTAGAGTTGTTTAATATATGAAAGTGTGTGACGGAAATATAAAATGACACAACACAAATATTGCATTTTTGTATGGGGGGGGAATTTCTGCAAACAACCATGCATATTGCTAAAAATGTAAGTGTTGATGAGAAAACAATGCGAAAAAAATTACCATGTATGAAGACATTTTTTTAACAGTGAGACTGATCACTACACAATGTAATTTACATGTATTTGATTTTGGAGTGAATGGTTGTTCACGATTTTTAATATCTTGGTTAGATTTATGTGCTTTGATATTGGAACATTTAACATGAAGGATACTCTTACATTAAAAACTATTTTTTTTTCAAAATAATACATAGAACTCTGAAAACCACTATTCAAGTACACAGCTTTTTTACTTTTAAAAGCATTTACCGGAATGTGATATTATAATATTTAGAAGTTTATGTCATAATGTTTGTGTCGGATTTGTCCCATTTAGCTAATATGACATGAAAAAGGAATCATATCTGCAATATTTTAAAAGATTATTTCTTGTGTGTCAACATATATAATATATTTGTAGGTATGATGTTTATGTGCGACAAAATAATTACAGAGATATGATGATGTTTGCAAGTTTATGAAAGCCACGCATATGTAGGGTGCACGTACACATGATTCCACGCTCGCACACACGCATGCATGCACGTACGCACGCACGCACCCACCCACACACACACCACACATGAGGTGAGATGCATTGATTGTGATTGTGCATGTAAATAAAATCATCTGTAAACAACGAATAAACAAATGGCTCAGTACTTATCAACCTGCTGCCGGACTCTGTTAAGTGCATATTGAACAGAAGTACAACTACCTCAGTGTTGGTTTAACGTAACTTTCGGGATCCTCACGGTGCCTCAGTCAGTACCAACTTTTTAGACACTGCTGCCTTGCTAGTTGCTAATGCCAAACAAATCCCCGACAACCACTTAAAAATTACTATATTGTACACTCAAATAAGCGCAAGGCGACAAGACTGTGGAGAGTTGCTGTGAGCGAGCCGTTTTGTGTAGAAATAAAAACATCACTGGTCAAATTGACTAAGTCTGTGATGTCATCACAACAAAACCTGTTAAACACTTGACATCACCGTACATTTCAAAAGTGTCTTCTGTCTCTAAACACCCTCTTCCTGGGTAATCCTCATCTTGTGTCATTTAGTCAATGTACTTGTCAGAGAACAGCCATTTTGAAAGTCCCTAGGAACTATTTAGTGGACTTACACCACGGGGGTGCAGACTAAGTAGGGTATTTCGCCCACTGCGTAGTCTACGGAGACAACATAAAATGTGTCATTTCATAAGACAAACATCTTAGTGCTAAGTAAACTTTCTTAGCCGCTAAGTAGGCGACATGAAACCGGTCCCTGGTGTTTCATTTTCACTCATTCTGGGGTTTGCTTATTGTTCAAGCCTGGGGTCTGTTACGATAGATTACTATTACTTAATTTCCTTTCTATTACTATTACATGCTGAAGGCAATGTAATATATTACTATTACATTTTCCATTGGAACTATTTTCTTTTGATTAAACATTTTACATACTTAATCACTTACATAGATTCAAATTAACTAATGGGTGTATCATTAATTAACTCATAAATTTCCCAATTAAATTAACCTCGCACAATTCCAGTCGGATGTAGAAGTTTCATATATTCATTGGAATGAAACAAAAATGCAATGTCACTGTCTGATTATCCCATAATAGACCCATACTGCTGGGCTGCTGCTTGGAGGACAGTTAATTATTGGCTGAAGGATAGGATGTTTTTCACACTTTTTGTCAATATTGTGCAAGCTAGCTACCAACCAACTGATAAAAACTCAGAAAAGTTGGTATAAGCCCCTAGATTTTGTTCAAACATTAACCAGCATGGCAGGCTGGCAGCTAGGGTTGGGACAGTCTGTTTAGCATTTAAGCCTGGAACCCTTATCCTGCTTCAGTAAATGAATGTATAGGCGGCTTGTATGAAAAGGATAGATGTCTGGCCGACCTGGCTTCAAATGACCAATTAGCCATGCAGCAGTCACACTGTCACAATCTCTCCTGCCAACAGTATTAAAGTTCATTGACTGTTATAATTCGGATACTAAACCATTTTGGAAAAACTGCATGTGACCAACTGAACACGATGCTTGTCCAAGTCCCATTATGTCAAAATACAGAATTTTTTGGTCTGATTATTTTCAATGAAATTGAATTTTGGTGTGATTAAAATGTTCAGTTGTAATAGCAAAGTAATAGCTCAATTACTATTACTTTTCTTTCTATTATTATTACATTGCGTTCTGTTCCATCTATTATTATTACTACTATTACTTGAACAATTGTAATCGTTACTATTACATATTACTATTACCCAGGGTTGTTTGATTTAAATCATTTGATTTAAATCATGATTTTAAATCGCTCAAAAAAATATATAAAAATCATTGATTTATGATTTTTTAATTTTTTTGACTTCCAGTTTTTTAGTTGCTGATTTATATGAATTTAGCATAAATAATTGTTTTCAAGCATTGAGATCAACAAAGTTTTGTGTGTCTTTTAATACAAAAGCACAAAGTGCGCACACTTGTGTAGCTGTGTTGACACCAGATGGCGTGATAGTCAAATATTTTATGGCATTGTGTATACCAGATTTCAAAAAAATCAAATAAATAAAAAAATCAATTAAATAAAAAAAATCTGATTTAAATAAAAAAAATCCGATTTTTTTTATTTAAAAAAAAATCATGATTTTTTTCAACCCTGCTATTACCCCAGGCCTGTTATTGTTTCATATAATTGTAGAGACAACAGACGTACATGGGTAAAAATTTCATAACTGAGACAAACTCAACAAGTATGAAATTAGGTAAGCTTGTAGGAACACAAAAACACCAACCTTATTTTTAGGATTTGGTTATTGTTATTGCAGGATAAGTAAATCTCTTTTTAGGATTTGGTTATTGTTATTGCAGGATAAGTAAATCTCTTTTAGGATTTGGTTATTGTTATTGCAGGATAAGTAAATCTCTTTTTAGGATTTGGTTATTGTTATTGCAGGATAAGTAAATCTTTTTATAAAACTGTCACTGTGTCATGAGTTCACAGTTGAAAAACGCTTGGGTTCTCCATCACAAAGGGTAATAAAATGTAAAGTTACTGGAAAATTTAGATTTTGAGACGTATTAGCAACTACAAGTACCGCCACATGACGAAGTGACCGACCTTGTCTGTTGATTGCCTCCGCAGATGGCGTCTCACCAGCGGCCGTCAATGTATGTGTGCCACTACCCGGGGTGTCAGCGCAGTTTCCTTCTGCACAGCTCCCTGGCACGCCACCAACGCCACAAGCACTGCAAACCGCGCTGCATGCCCTACTCTCCACGCCGCTCCTGGAAGCTCTCCAATAAGCCACTGTCGTGCAATTATCCAGGATGCACAATGAGCTATTTCTCTCCCAGTGGTCTGCTTTCCCATAAGCGTCAGAAACACAAGTCCACTTACGCTCGCATGGACACATCTGCTGCCGTTGAGGTGACAGTTCCCGTTTCTGCACATGCACCACTTGATGTGGTCACAACAGATGCATCCAGTTGTTACTATCCGGTGGAAAGTAAACGACATTGATTCGGTTGAAGCGAGGTCATTGTGGCGTTCCAACAAATGGTGTTGTACTTCATAGAATAAATAATCAGTTGACCTTCTTTGGGACCAATGACATTGTGAAGTAGAACTTTGGGTGATATGTGATGTTTGCGTAGAAGAGATGCATCCAGTTGTTACTATCCGGTGGAAAATAAACCACATTGATTCGGTTCAAGCAAAGTCATGGTAGTGTACCAACAAATGGTGTTTCGTCGTTTAAGACAACACTGAAGACAGTAATTAATTGAGGACATCTATCGAAAGAGAACTGTGTCGTAATGCACTTTGAACAGACCAAAGGATTGCAGTCGGACTATAAGAGACTATATTATTATTATTCAGTACATTCAGACCAGGCTTGACATGTTTTGGACATTAGCAGGTCGAACCAGATTTCAATTACAGGGTGTATGTTGTTGTAAATATTTTTTTGACACTGAAGCTTTTACGTTGTATGCGTGCAGAGCATACCTTGGCTTGGCTGAGATGAGTGGTGGTGTTCACATGGTGTCATCTGTGTTTGTAATGTCTCAGCTGTGACAAGTCCTTTTATAGACCAGATGGATGGACTAACAGGAACACTGACAATTGGCCTTTAGCGGAGTTGGCATGACACCCATTATTACACATTATTTTGAAAGCTGTTTCATTATGTTATTTTTTAGACAACCTGCAGTTATGTGTAGTAATAAAAGTTACTTAATAAGAATAACAGATAAGAACCAGCAGATGTTCCAGATTAACACCCTTCTTTCAATGAGACTATAACTCATATATAACTTTCAATAACCGACAGAAGTAGTGCAAATGTAAGGTAGGGGCCAGGGTTGAAAAAACTATGATTTTTTTATTTGATTTATTTTATTTTATTTTTTGAAATCTGGAATATAGACATTTATATATATGTTTATATTTATAAACTCTTTCAAACTTGTTCTATTCAAATCGATTTGGGTCTTGACAGAGGGCGCATGATTTTTGCTTATATAAAGACATTAGGCAATGTCCACAAGGCCTCACCCCCTGTAGTTGCATAATCTGTCTTGGAAAGGAAAGCATGCTGTGTGTCTGTGGCTGTAGCAGTGCTAATTATTGTTTACTGATAGGGTAGATTAGCATGTCCAGGGCTCTGTGTACTCTATGGGTCTCTAACCAGACTGCAAACTGGTACAGTATTAAACAATTGTCACTAAGACTGTCTCACTTGAGTCAACATACTGAATTGGTAACAACTAGCACAAGCTCTAGGTGGACTTTAACTCAGGGCTTCTGTCTTGAAAAGATACTTCCTCTGGAAGACAAGTTTGTGTGGCTTCACTACATTCAGAAAGGTAATAGCTCAAACATACACAATGTCATAAAATATTTGACTATCAGGCTATTTGATGACAATACGACTACACAAGTGTGCACACATTGTGCTTTTGTATTAAAAACATACAAAACATTGTTGATCTCGATGCTTGTAAACAATTATTTGTGTTAAATTCATATAAATCAGCGATTAAAAAAACGGAAATAAAAAATCATAAATCAATGATTTTTTGTGTGTGATTTAAATCATGATTTAAATCAATGATTTAAATCAAATGATTAAAAAAATTATTTGTGTTAAATTCATATAAATCAGCGATTAAAAAAACGGAAATAAAAAATCATAAATCAATGATTTTTTTTTGTGATTTAAATCATGATTTAAATTAATGATTTAAATCAAATGATTTAAATCAAACAACCCTGGTAGGGCAGTGATTGTTTGGCATAGACGACTCTGAGAACATTTGAGGCGAAGGTTCAATGATCAAACGAATCCTATAGAAATTGTTGATAGCATCAAGCTGTATTCAAAGTTCAGATTTAGACAGCTTGATATACCGGTTTGTTTGGTGGTCTGCTCCCCGACTTAAGAGTCGTCAAATTAAAATATTTATATTTTTTTGTAACATTGTCCTCCTTGTGAAGGTTGCAGTGTTTGCTAACCAGTGACAGGTCTCCTGGTCGTTACAAACTCTGTTTTCTCTTTGTAGCGTGCCAGCATAGTGGTCAGTTATACAGGCAGTACGGGAAGCTGGTGGCCACCTATATGTAAGATGCGTCGTTCTAAGCTGTCTGGCGGTAAAGAGTACGTATGCAAGTATCCAGGCTGCAGGAAGTCGTACTTTTTCTCGAATGATCTACTCAGACATGTCAAGATGAAACATACCTGTAGTGGCAGCAGAAATGACAAAAAAGGAACACCACCGATTTAAAATGTTCACTTTGTGCACCAACCATTGGATAAGGTGTTTGGCAATCAGGTAGATTCACCATTAATTAAATTGATTCCAGCTTTTGGAAGACTGTATCAAGCAGTAGTTGCATTATCACAGAAGAAACATCCATAAAGAATCAATACAGTTTTGGTGGATCGTTCATCGACAGTGCACGAGTGAATTAGCAACAATTAGTGCAGCGTACTCTGGTCTGTAATTGACCATGATACTGCAAATCTGATCATTAAACTTTAGTTTGTATGATATTGAAGTACTGAATTTATTTTAATTATTATTTATTTATTATGGCACAATAGGTATACAGAGCAGGAAACAAAGCATAAATACTTGGTGGGTGTTAAGACGGTAGTTACGAAGTTTATGTTAAATAACTGTACCCATTTTCTGACCTATATTCTCTCGAGAAGAAGTAGTTGATGATTGTTTGTTGCAGTGCATAAGAAACCTTTACACGCTATTCAGTCTTCTGACAACATAATATACAGATGTATGTATGTATGTAATACTCTTGTACATAGAGTCGTGGGGCTGAGTCATTTTGTGTTTGTAGTGGCAATGCCCAACATATAGAGTGGCATATTTTATGGATTTCAGGAAGCACTGGCAGCAACAAATTGGAAGTGCTGGCATAGTCTCGCTTGTGGTAGACAAACTACTTGTGTACAGCAAAAAGAAACTGCATGTCTATTGCTGTGGCAAGCGCTACTCTTAACTTGACTTGTCACATTTGCTTTGTTGCTAGACGCAGCAAGAGAGTAGCACTGTCAGTGACATTGATAATGAACATTATGAGATTGTACAGGTTCCATGAGAGCATATTTCTGAGCTGTTAGAGAAGGGCTGGATTGGAGCCGTGGGTGGCTAACTCCACCTTGCTGAATGATTGTGTAACATCCCACCTAGTGGTTCTCCAAGCAAGATACTGTTGTAAGTGGCAGTGTCTGGTTCTTCTTCTCTTTTTCACAAAATGATATTCCTCAGATTTTGTTCATGAAAACATCTGTTTACAAATGTGCCACTGTACCTGTGTTTGGAGGCATTCCCAGCAAGAATTCTACAGGCAGCTGCTAGTCATTTTACACATTGTTCACTATGAGTTTACTTACAGAACTGATGTTTCATCAGCAACACGATGGGCCACTTCATTAATTCTGGGGTTTGCTTATTGTTTCATATAATTGTTGAGACAACATGTGTAAAATACCATAACTGAGGCAGGTATGAAATTCATGCTGTTGTGGATAATGTGGGAAACGTGCAGTTAGGTAAGATTGTAGGAACAAAAAAACAACAACCTTGCTGTGTTACTGTTCACGTGAATCATATTGACACATATTATTTGATTTGTTTTATTTAACCATCCACTATGGATATCCAAGAAACAACACAGACATTGTACAGAAGTCATTCTTTGTTGTAGTTCGTTTGTTAGTACACAAATATGAGTACAGCTGTATAATAGAGGCATGGCGATCGATGTCTTGTAATAATACTATTTAAAGTATTGGGTGTGTTTATCAGGTGATCTGATTGTATAATAAACAATTCTTTACAATAAATGTGATACTTATAGCTTGTTGATTAGTATAGTCTGATTCAATATCAATGTGCTATGATTCATTGGCATCACAGTGAAGGAAGTGATGTTTGTTGGCAGCAGCATTTCTTTGACTTCATTCAAACTTGTTGGTGATGGATTCATTGTTGATCTGAGGATTCAAAGCAGGAGGAGTTGAACTTTCCTCTGGATAAATTGTAAAACTGTTATTTTATGTCTTAATTCTATTACAGGAGGAACACATTTGGGATATTCCTATTGATAATATCCAGCACCTAAAACTGTTACACTCGGTATTCGCCAGGAGTGCCACTGGTGTAGCTAGACCATATCGTTCTGGTATATCTAATAGCATCGTTCTCTTCTCTAACTTTAACAGTTACACAATTAACAGTCTAACCATTACACACAGTATTCGCCAGGGTACCACTGATGCAGCTTGACGATATGTGGGATATCTCTGATAGCCTCATTATCACCCTTTTTTGGTGATGGCTTGAACACACGTGTTGTTGACAGGATAAGTAATTCTTATATAAAACTGTCACTGTGTCAAGAGTTCACCATTGGCAAAATTTATGGTAACTTGCTGGAAACGTTTTATTTAGAGACATATTAGCAACAACATGACCACATGTCTAGTAGGGTGTTTACGTTGGGCGGGTTTCCATTAGAAATATTCCAGAATACTGTCACATGATGAAGTGACCGACCATATCTGTTGATTGCCTCCGCAGATGGCGTCTCACCAGCGGCCGTCAATGGTCGCGCCGTTGATGTATGTGTGCCACTACCCGGGGTGTCAGCGCAGTTTCCTTCTGCACAGCTCCCTGGTGCGCCACCAACGCCACAAGCACTGCAAACCGCGCTGCATGCCCTACTCTCCACGCCGCTCCTGGAAGCTCTCCAATAAGCCACTGTCGTGCAATTATCCAGGATGCACAATGAGCTATTTCTCTCCCAGTGGTCTGCTTTACCATAAGCGTCAGAAACACAAGTCCACTTACGCTCGCACGGACACATCTGCTGCCGTTGAGGTGACAGTTCCCGTTTCTGCACATGCACCACTTGATGTGGTCACAACAGATGCATCCAGTTGTTACTATCCGGTGGAAAGTAAACAACGCTGATTCGGTTGAAGAGAGGTCGTTGTGGCGTTCCAACAAATGGTGTTGTACTTCATAGAATAAATAATCAGTTGACCTTCTTTGGGACCAATGACATTTTGAAGTAGAACTTTGGGTGATATGTGATGTTTGTGTAGAAGAGTTGCTGCTGTCAGTCTACTAATTACGTTGTCTTTTAATTACTTGTTCTAATGATTGGTGCCGGATGTGTATCTTTCGGACATGTCAGGATTACAGTTTAGTTAGATTATACTATATACACTTAGGTTATTCTTGAGGTTTCAAGCACCTGTGCTAGTGGTATCACTGTTACCATTGCTGAGGCAAGAACATAATCACCTGTGTGGCATTATTCTTATAATGATGAACATTCTATCTTTTCAAATTTGGTTCTATAGTGTTCCTGCACAGGCGTTTCATGGACCTTTGTAGGTTTCACAGTAGATAACTGCCATTGCAGTTACACTGCTTTTGGCTGGATCTGCAGAAATCATATTATCACGTTCGAGTTCCATTTTCAGTGAAACCGGTGGAAATGTGTTGTGAATGGTGTAAGCACATTAAACAACATTCATGTTGGTACCTGGAGAATTTTCAGCTTCCCCAGTTCTCTAAAGCGGCACATATGCTATGGAACAGTCTCCCCCAGTCTGTTAAACAGCGTAATACCACCACGTCTTTTAAGACACAGTAATTAATTGAGGACATCTATCGAAAGAGAACTGTGTTGTAATGCACTTTGAACAGACCAAAGGACTGCAGTCGGACTATAAGAGACTATATTATTATTATTCAGTACATTCAGACCAGGCTTGACATGTTTTGGACATTAGCAGGTCGAACCAGATTTTAACTGTCTTGTTCAAAATATTTTTTTACCCTGAAGCATTTAAATTGTATGCGTGCAGAGCATACCTTGGCTTGGCTGGGATGAGTGGTGGTGTTCACTTGGTGTCATCTGTGTTTGCAGTGGCTCAGACGTGCCTACGGCAGCACCAGACATCACCAATTTTCATTTCATCGTCGCCGGAGAGACTCAACAAGCAAGGAACATCCGTGTCAGTACACAGATTGTGACAAGTCCTTTTATAGACGCAGTGAACTTAACCGTCACCAGCGTCTTAAACATGGCAGACTGCTCAACACGGATGTCGAGTCAGAAGGCATTAACAAACCGGAAACTGTTTGTAGCGCTGTGACATAGTCCATGCAGGGAACAGATGGACGGACTAACAGGAACACTGACAATCGGCCTTTATCGGAGTTAGCATGACACCCATTATTACACATTATTTTGAAAGCCGTTATTTTTTTAGACAACCTGCATTTATGTGTATTAATAAAAGTTACTTAATTCAATGAGAAATAACTAAAAGTATCATCTAAGTGTCAAATAAGAAAACAATGTTGTGTGTCTAATATATTCAGCCAAGCAATGCTAATTAATGAAGATAACAAATTTGACGCTAAATAGGTCGCAATTTGGCCATCTCGGAAATGTGTAGTCTACTTTTCTTATGGGGTACTATGTACTATTTGGTTATTTAAAGTGGATAAGATTTTAGATTTGTATAAACTTTTTACACATATTATATTTAGATAGTTGTTAGCATTAGACATACAGTTAATGCATTCATGCATGTTAGAGCAAATGCAAAATATCTGTTTCTGTATAACGACAGTTTTGATGGTAAGCTATTAAATCTGACATTATACATACATTTGCTTATGTCTACAAATGGCAATGTTAGTATTGTGTTGTTCTGATATATAAACGTGCAGCTTTCTACAAATGGCTAAGAACCGTAAAGCATATCAAGTACAAGTTTCTTCTTTGACATTGCTGGCTGTATTTTGTCAACATGTCCCGTAGTTGGCATCATTAGTCAAAATTACAGTGGTTCATCTCATTAAATGGGTCTTCTCAAATTTATAGCAGTGTTGAGTTAAATGTGGCCATTAATCACTAGAGATGGTTTGACTTTTTTCCTATTGTTGACTTCATTAATTTTGAGGTGGTGACTTGATACTAAATGATTCACAATGAGATCAATAATGGTTGGTTAAACCAAGAGTTTATTATTTAACATGAAGTGTAAGAAGTCATTACCTGGTCGGTGTATATATTACTGGAGCCCTGATGTTTTTGGCCTAATATCTTCGTGTACCTTTCTAGAGGCATCACTTTTACAGTGTGACTTGATCATAATTCAACTGCTTGCTAGAAATCTAGACCCTCGGTATTAAGGTCACCCACGGGACTAGGCAAAAGTGACCGTAATAGCGAGGTGACCCAACCATTGAGGTGACCCAATAGTGAGGTGACCCAACCATTGAGGTGACCCAATAGTGAGGTTCCACTGTACATTTTACTTGTAGGCTTAGTGTGGTATAAAGTGAACTCATAGGACCAGACAGCAGCAGAATTCGTACTTCCTCTCGCCTGGTTGACGATGTCACAGTTCTGTTCATTCTACCTTTGTGTCCATCGATGGTTTACAAAACCAATATTTATTTGATTTCGCTGTTTTTTTTAGCAGTGCTTCACAACAATCACATTTATTTCTACTCATAGCCTTGTAACTAGCACCAATGTGACTGTCTCAACTGTGCAAGATACACCTGAAGTGGCTCATGGTCACCCAGATAGAATTTGCATTTTGTGAGAGATATGACAATTCTCAAATCTTGACAGATTTTCAGTTATTGAAAATATTGCATTAAATTATTGCAGTTACTGAAAATATTGCATTAAAACCCATTGTATAGAATAACCCATATATTAATTTATGTATAATTCATTGTTTGCATTACATTTACAATATGGGTTTTTCGTTGATGCCACAAAGCCACTTTGTACAATACAAGAATGCAGAGTTGCCAGGATTGTAATTGACGTAAACAATGTACTAACATAGAGTTTAACTTCTTTTATTTGCATTATTATAATTGCTCTCTTGTCCCATATTACTTTCTGGTAATCAGTAAATTGTGTTGGAATAATTACGCACATCTATTGATGGCATACCCTTACCTGGGTCACTGGTCCAATTGTGGCAACTGCAGTGGTCTAATGGAATTTCACGTGTTAAAAATATTGCATTGTCATCACAAGCAGACGACATCCACTTCTTATTATCGCCACATACATTAGGCTCCTATACTCTTGATGGGCACACCTGTAAATATAACCAAGGTGCTGTACTGGTAACTCATCACAGCCTGATTATTATGTCGGAGACATAGAAAACCTACTTTCGGTGATAAATATTTAAAAAGTATCGCTATTTTGTCAAAAGTTACCTTGTCATCCGAAATGCCACTGACGAAATTTCTGGTCAACCAAACCGACAAAAGCTTGATAAACAAACTATGTCAAACAAAGAGTTTTCGTGTGATTTTTAGTGCTAAGTAAATGATACGGACCTTGGTTGGCTGTGAGAGGCAAATGCAGTGCTACTGCAGGTAACGACAGTGCAGAAAATAAGAAATCTCTATCTGGAAAGAATTGTCCTGGACACACTTAGTAGACAAGGTGGCTATGGATGCAGGAAAGTGGCTTGGCCTCCTGAAGACTTTCACCGTATTTGAGCCATAGTGGGCTATGGTTAACAAGAGCACGGTGAGATCCAAGAAAATTGGAAGGGAGTTATCTGCTTTGTGGTGTGGGAAACACTTGTTAGGAGAGAAGATCTGTATATGAGGAAGGGTTCAAGAAACAAGAGGTTATTACAGAAATTGTACAAGTACTAATGATGTGGAGAGTCCACAAGCATTCTGGAAGGTAGGAAGATCCAATGTACAAAGAAACATTGAATAGAGCTACATACAGAACAGGAGAACCAACAGCTACTAGAATAACAATAATGGTTTCTGTACTTATGTAATCAGATAGTTTGGAATAAAGATATGCCACTTGAAAGCAATGTTGGAAACATACTGAAGAATGGCCAAGATAAGAATCCAAAGGACAGCTAAACTGATCTTGGAAATGACAGAGCATTGATCTGAAAAAAACTTAACATGTGACAATACTATAGATCAAGAAAGAAGTATTACATACTGAAATGGAACTGTTAACCTAACTATGTTTTGTTTAAGGCAGGTTTTGCAAAAGCAGTTTGGTGCATTATAGTTGATGGGAACTGAACAGTAACTGTATGATTAGTTTACTGCATCGCAACCATCAGTTAGCGGAACCAGTAAGAGATTTACAAAATTCAACAAGAGTGCACTAATAAAAGATACCTGCCACATGTGTTTATCAAAAGAATCGGGGTTCTAATTCTAATTCTAATTCTCTTTCTTCCTTTCCTTTTTGAAGCTTGGGCAATTTGTTCACTCCACATTCCACATTGCCTTAGTTCATTCAGCTGAACAATTTGATTCATGGCAAGAGACAGTGATGGATATAATGTGTACGAATAGTCTATATGTAGTCACAGCAGCATGGCTGAATGCTTCCCAGAGAACTCGAGGTGATGTTGGATTGAACATATCTGCCGAGGGTGAAGTGTAAAGCATTTTGAGTGGTCCTAACGACTGGATACTGCGCTATATAAGAACTTGCTAATCCATTTACTCCATTATAAAGTTAAAGTGTTCTTTGTTAAATTGTAATAAAATAAACATTACATTGCCTATGAATATATACAGACACAGCTTTGAAGAATTATACTTAAGTAGGATGAGGTTTCCTGGTGCTAGATGCTCGAAGTGACACAGAGTGTTCACAGATGTCTTTGTGTTTAACAGTGTGCCAACCTCGAAGATTCATTTACTGTCATCGCGGTGCCCGGCACTTTCACTCCAAAACGTTATCGACCACGAGTCTCAGCTGAGAAGAAATACGTATGTCCCTATGTTGGATGTGGCTTATCTTATTATGAGCGTCGCAAACTTGCCAGACACCAAAGAGCAAAGCATGGTAAGCCGCTGACGTAGGCTTTGCCACACTCACTGCTAGGTAGGCAACAACACATAGAATGTTGTGTGACTCATTGATATGACTATGCATCCTGTCATAGTTTGATTAAATGTTATTTATCTTGATAATACGAAGACCTAGGGGCATGTAATAGTGTGAGATGTCAATCCCTAGACTGCTACATGTATGTGTTGGTGTGTGACCACGCACGCACGCACGCACGCATGCACGCACGCATGCATGCACACATACATACATACATATGTACACACACACATACATGCATACATACCAGTATATAAAATACACACACACATACCAAATACTAAACATATACATAGCATACATACATACATACTTACCCACACACATAGGGGCCATCCATAATGTTCGAATGGAAAATGAATGCAGACTTTGCCATGCATCAGTGCCGTCTGTAATGGCACACGAAAAGTCTGCAAACTTGGTAATAAATAGATGTATGCATAATAATTGGGGGTGGGGGGGTCATTCTTAAAACATAGTTTATGGGGTTGTACAGGCCAGCGTTAAGAAGCATGACAAGCGAGTGGAGGGGTCTCAAAAAAGTAAAAAAAATAGCATGACGTACTTTGTGGAGATACCCATACACACATAAAATATGTACACACTTTTAAAATGGAAATTTAATATTAAATATATATATATGTAAGTGGTAATCTAAATAATGCTTATATACATATGGGTACATTCATACATATGCATCACACACGTGCACACACATGCACGTGCACACACACATACACACACACACATACACACAAAATATGTGTACACTTCTAAAAGGGAAAATATAAGTGTTGATCTCAATGGTACAGTGTCTGCAAGAACTTGCAGACTAGATGCAGTAATAGAGAACACTTGGCTTTGGTGTTGACAGGGTGTCCGCACTGATGGTGCACCTGCCTTCAGCATGACAGCCTCACCACCTCCAGGATAACTTGCAGTGATGTTCGCACGGAGAACTGTTTGTGTATACTCCAAGGACCAGGCTATGTTATCTGTGACTGTGTCATTTCCTGAGCTTCCAGTGATGTTTGCTATTACAGAATTAGATGTGTCAATTATATGCGTCAGTTCCATATCCAGTGTCTCATGACTGGAATGAATATACTGGTTTACCAATTGTTTGGAATAAAAATCCATCGATGTACACAACTTGTAGAAACATTATTGACGGTGACAGTAGAAGGGAAGCAGTATTTTATTGTTTATCTAGATAACATATTTTCTCACATGGAGTTTGTGTGGGTGTTTGTGTGTGTGTGTGTGTGTGTGTGTGCGTGTGCGTTTGCATTTGTGTGTGTGTGCATTTGTGTGTGTGTGTGCATTTGTGTGTGTGTGTGTGTGTGTGTGTGTGTGTGTGTGTGTGTGTGTGTGTGTGTGTGTGTGTGCTTTTGTGTGTGTGTGTGTGTGTGTGTGTGTGTGTGTGTGTGTGTGTGTGTGTGTGTGTGTGTGTGCATTTGTGTGTGCGTGCATGCGTGCGTGTGTTTAAAATACAAATTGAATGTGACAGGTATATATGCATATGCTAATACACTTTGAGGTTTAAAGTTGTATGAAAATAATAATTATTTTGTATTTAACTTAATTTAACATAATATCTTGGCTTTCTCATTTACAAGTTCCAACTACAGGCCTGTATTGATTATCTAGAAATGTTTTTAATTAGTTATACAGTTGCCTATCACGTGCTGTCTTGTTAATCTTCTCTTTCTAGTATGGCAGTGTACTCCAAGCTATGTTATCAGATATGTGATCATTTGATGTCTTAATGTGCCAGTAGTGCTGTATTAATCATTAATACTGATGCTGTTTACTCAGGCAGGTTGATTCCTGGCCCATATTTAACCTGAATATGTGTATTTATTATCAATATTAAATGATTATCTTTTAAAGAGGCATTTTAGCATAATATGTATGCAAGTATATACATTATTGTTTGTGTGTGCATGCGTGCGTGCATGTGTGCATGCGTGCGTGCATACGTGTGTACGTGCATGCACGTTTCTTACAGACATAATCTGATAACTTGAAAAGTATTCACAATTTCTGAATACATCTAGTAGCAAATGTGTAGGCATAATTATTATCTTTATGATAACATAGAAAACAAACTAATTCCAAGGTTGTAACTTCCACTACAGCCATGGGGATGGTTCCACATCCGACCCCCCTATGTCCGTCAGAAGGGCCCCCTGGATCACCTTGCAAAGTTTGTTTGTCCGGATCGGCCGCGCATAAGACTGAACAGACAAACAGAAAGACAGACAGACAGAAACATGGATTTATAGGGTTCAGCCATTTCAGTATTACTATTAAGCAGGCTTAACCAGGTTATGATGATATATGACTAAAAGGGATTGTGTTTGCTGCATAAAACTAATAATTCATATTCCAAGCAATTGCCATTATTATCCTTATAAAATATATATTTTAATGTGTGGTATAAACAGAAGATGATGAAGATGGCACCACTACAATATTAGCAAATTATCCAGTTTAAAATATAGCACCAACACAATATCTTTTTTATGTCTTTATCGTCGCTGTCTTCAATTAAGCTGTTATTGTTCTTAATTAATTACATATTAGCTATGTTACTTTTAGACTAACTAGTATTGCACTAATCGTGGTAATACAACCTCTGTAAAGAGTTTAGATCCTGGTGAAGGTTCTGTTAGCACACGCACACACACACGCACATGCAAACAATGTGTTCCATGGTGCGATGTTATGTTTTGTGTTCAGAAATATGAACACAAGTTAGCAATGAGTTGTTTGATAATGATTTGATTTGTTGTATCTTAATTGAACAAATGTCCTTTGTATTAGTCATAACTTGTTGTGTGAAAGTATTCTACTTTTGGGTCTTGGATTTTGTATGCAGTGCAGTTTCATCATTGATAATTTATTGTACAAAATCAGCCAAATGATAGTAGGTGTTACTCTGAGTGTGCATCTTACAGTGTAACTGACAATTGTTAGCATAGTTTATATTCATTCACTCAATATTATCATTTTGTAAGGTGGTTAACAGAAGTGACTGAACCGCGTTGAATGCAGGTTGTGCATTTGTGGGATCTTTTGCTTCCCCTGACACAGACATCAGATAGAAGGCATCAACGGCTTTTAGTGTCTCTTCCTAAAGAATCTTGCAAAGTGGGATGAACGAAATTGCCCCAAAACAGCAGCAGGTGGATTCGAATGTCATGGATGTAGAGCACTGATATTTATATGTACGTACGTACGTACGTACGTACGTACATACATATATATATATATATGTCACTCAGCCATATAACAGTTGATTAGACTTAAGATTAATGTATGCACAAAATATATTTAATCATAAAGGTAATGGCCGACTCAGAGGAGAATTTACAGAAAATACATCAGACAGCAGATGTGATCAAATCAAGAAAAGAAATGCAATAGCAAAAAAACATTCCAAGACATGTAAAGCATTTTGAACACTAAAATATATCAATGCAGTCTCTACGGCTTACATTGATATAATTATATGTATATATATATATATATATATATATATATATATATATATATATATATATATATATATATATATATATATATATATATACATATATATGGGACTCCATAGGAGTGAAAAATGGGAGTGAAACCTTGACAATAAATCAGTTTATTGTAGATATATAAAAGAATTATGATTCCCCAGAAAAATACAGAACATTTTATGGATGCAACATTTTATAACTGAACAGTTTCTACACAGAGCAGGACAACAAAGACAGTTTCTACACAGAGCAGGACAACAAAGACAGTTTCTACACAGAGCAGGACAACAAAGACAGTTACTGAACATGATAAGAAGAAGACAATTTCTAAGACATATTGAGAAACAAATATATTGAAAAGTACGTTTTTGAAGGAAAAATTAACATACACAAAGCTGGAGGCTGGCAAAGAATGAAAGACATTAATATGGCCTGAAAGATCAACTAATAACATTTCATAGCTCAATGTTTGTTAAATATGAGAATGTACAATAACTGACTGCCATTGATAAACTGTGCCATGATAAACGGCAGTGAATATGGAATATACCAATCCTAGCAGCACCCATCTGTGAAATTAGAATTTAAACAGGTATACTGCGGTGTGAACACGTTTTAATACACTCATCTCATGAGCAAAAAAATACTGTAGCCACATTTATATGTGGCTAACATAGAGTTATGAGCTCAAATGGAAGAAGAAGAAGTAAAAAATATTACATGTTATAATATTATTAGATTACATATTTATAAACTGTATTACATGGCGGAAGTCATGAATTCAGATGCAAAATATTTTATGAATTTTACCTTTTTATACTAGTGTGGAATCTTTCAATGTGAAGAACTACGACCACAGAACTTATTTGTGCTTTGTATATTCGACAGGAACAGAGGGGCGGCGACTATCCCGCTCTGTTCTCACTTGACTGTGGCGTTCCCATCAGAGTAAGGCCCTGCCGATCGCGGTACGCATTGGATAAACCGTTTGTGTGTGGCATCGATGGCTGTGGCAAATCATATTATCAGCGGTCACATCTGCAACGGCACAAAAAAGAGAAGCATGGCCTCGTGGCTCAATGTTAACGCCAAGGTAATCTGGTGTGCGACACGACGGAGATAAAACAGTGTGTGTCTTGTCAACGTAAACACCTGAGTCGTCTTTTTTGCTACTTGATAGGATTGGTATTTGACATTTAATTAATAATGAGTACTTGTACCCAAATAATAACTTCATACTCCGTGGACACGTTGTGGCAGTGGCCATCGTTCAAAAGCAACAATGCTTTTTGTGTAAACAAGCGTTACCCGTATAATATTCGATCGTCTAATGTTGGTTGTTTTAGGGCTGATATTAGCAAATCATTGGCAAGTCCATATCTTTTTGATCACTTGGTTGGTTTAAGTAGTGATGCGTGTGGTCTGCAGTTTGATTGCTGATACCAAATGGTTATCATATTGTCCGACGTGGAATGACAAGTACAGTTTGGTGCAGCATTTTCAAGTTCCTTGTCTATCAAAAACAGGCATGTGCAGTATATAGCCGTATGCACGTACTTCCATATCAATGTGACAACAATATTTTGTTCACATCAAATATTTTAAAACAATACAACCTACCTCCAGAAATCGGATGGATCAATCCTAATCTGGCTGGCATCCATCGTGGCGTGCTGGCACGAATTAGACAGCCGATACACAGCGCCATCTACATTCACTGCAAAGTACACAATGTTAACTTGGCTGTTGTATGTGCCAGCAAAGTGCCACTAGAGAAAAGTATGACAGAGAGGAGCTGATCGCGTTCTACTTCATCTTCTCAGCCAAGAGGTTGCGTGTCCTACAGGCTGAGCTAGAGTTACACGAGGATGCAGAAGCTGGTATGAACAACATAACTAAGATTCAATCGATGGTCCAATCGTGCGAATGCTCTGTATACATTCACGTCTGCGTTTACAATTGAAGAAGATAGAGACGACAAAACGAGATGCTACTTGTTGTCCGTCAAACATGTTGACTTCTTCATAACACCAGAGATCATTAAGCTTCATGTCCTCCAAAGTCTGCTTTGTCTGACCACATTCCTACAGGCCAGAGAGTGTGACCATGGAGGCAGCCAAGGAGGCAGCCACTGTGACCGTCCAGCTGCAGCAAGAGACAGCTGATCCAGAAGACTGGAATGCATTGAATGAAGTGGGTCACTGGAATGCATTGAATGAAGTGGGTCACTGGAAAGCATTGAATGAAGTGGGTCACTGGAATGCATTGAATGAAGTGGGCCACTGGAATGCATTGAATGAAGTGGGTCACTGGAATGCTTTGAATGAAGTGGGTCACTGGAATGCTTTGAATGAAGTGGGTCACTGGAAAGCATTGAATGAAGTGGGTCACTGGAATGCATTGAATGAAGTGGGTCACTGGAAAGCAAAATGGAAGATAGTGAATGTCGTTAACAAATCCAACACACTCGACACGATACAGGAAATTAGTTAGGTAATAACGGAACCCTTTCTGTAGATATGATAGACTCGTAAACACTTATTACCGAAGCAGTATCATTGCCTACATCTATTTCCTTGCTGTTATTGCAAAAAGCTTGCGTTTGTTTATTAAAACAATTATCATGTTTGATTCCTAATACAATAGTCATCATATACTTTATTGTTAATTTTTTTAATGATTTTGAATGATATTCATCATCATTGTCATCATCATCATTGTTATCATCGTCACCATCATCATTGTCATCATCATCATTGTCATCATCATCATCGTCACCATCATCATTGTATATAATGTTGTAGGCAGTCACATGTTGGCATTCTGGTTTAAAATTGTAGTACATGTTCATATATTGCGATAATGCTTTATAGTTGTTATAATTATTGGTGCTACATAGCGAATGGTTCATTTAAGCAAGTAAATAATCTTAATAAACTGCAAAATGCTACCACATTAAAGCTAAGTCCATGTTATGCACACATGATATACTTAAGGTTTACATCCACCTTTTATCAGGATGTGGGTCAAGTGGGCGGTCTTGTTTTCCAGAGGAGCATTCTTTTATTTTTCATCTTATGTTTTTTTACTTAAAATGCACCAGACTGCAAATGATTGCAGTTTTGTTTTAAAAATGGACACCCATACTCCCTGTTAGATTTGTGCTTCCACGTGTATATATATACTTACCTCTGCCCTGGAAAAAGGATTATGTCTAATTTTTTACTACTGCGGTAACACTGCGTGATTCTGACATTGTGAGATGCTTGACGTATATGCAATGGGTCAGACCACATTAGATTTCCCTATTGGCCGCCATTATAACGGTTCTTGGGATTCCTGGATATTTGTCCTACGATTATATTTAACATTTCACAGCACATTTATCCTCTATTAACACATGCTGTTTAAAATTACGTACCGCATTTTTCAGAGAAACACCAAAGCTGATACCCCTCAATTTCGGTCCAACTCTGACTGATTTTGAAATGTTGGTACATTCTGCAAAATAGTCAGTGTAGCTATACTCGATCGGTCAGCGTTTGTCTTTTGCCATTATATGAAAGATATGATGTAATAGTACCGAAAACATTAACCAGTGTGAAACTGAAAGTGCTCGGAATCAATTCATTCATCACGCACAAACCTTACTTTTTTATGGATTTTTTTATATGGGTAATGGCGGACGGATCCTAAATACGGTCTGTGGCCGTGTGTGTGTTCAGCCGGACGGTAAAACGGGATTCCACTTACCTGCCTCTGTTATGTTAACAGACTCTGAAGTTCACCGCGGACCCTCTCGTTGGTGTCGACCGCGGGCAGCGAGACGGCACCATGGGGCTATTAACTGCGACTGTCCACTCGCTACACGGACACCGTAGACACATATCGTGGTCTTCCGACCTCTCGAAGCCGATGCGGCGGTCAGTGGCTGGAATGGACAAACGCTTTCTGTGTAACTACAGCGGCTGTGACAAGGCCTTCTACGATCGCAAAAATCTTCTCAGACATCAGACCCTGAAACACGGTCGCAAACCTGTTGTAACCCGGATGAGATTCAAGAGTCATGATGGAAGTCCTGATCACAACATTTAGATGCTGTCTCTGTGAGAACTGCTAGATGACGTACTTGTGTCTCTAGAAAACATCGACGCATGTCTTTAAAAATATATACATTAAAATAATTAATGGAATATCGACACAACATAGTTCACGAACTGAAAGTTGTCTACATACTTCAATAATATAACGTTCTTAAGCATCAGTTTGTTGTAGGGCAGAACAACGTATGCCCTGGTCATGGAACATTCAGCAAAAGCTGAATAGGGTTCGATAACCTACTGTGTTGTTGCGGGCTGATCAAGTATAGAAAGTATTTCTCTAGAGCCAGTCTGTAGAGATGCCCCGGTGTACGCAATAGTTTTCCCACGTAGCAGCAACTAATTTAATCCTAAGGTTTTAAGATATCTGGGGTCAATTACATTGTAATAGTAATAATTACATTTTTTATGGAATAGTAACATATGGGACATAACACAATAGGTGTGACGCCTCACACAACACAACTGCATTCTATTTATAAACTCCAACTCCAAACAAAGCCAATGTGTGTGAGGATACGCTTCAAACAAGTAACTGTTATCTATTATCTGGTTTGAGCAAATCTGAAATGAGTCCTTGTTTCCCTATAATACTGGCTGGCATGTTGTGGTGTATAATCAGATGACATTCTACTGTCACTATATGTTATTGATGATTGCTTGAATAACGAGTTGTTGTTGTTGTTGAGAACTACTGTACTACTGAATGGAAAGTTAAAATATGTAACACAATACGCCTGTATGCACTGCAAAATGTTTAATCGAAAACAAATAGTTGTGATGAAAAATATAATGGTAATAGTAACAGATTCGTGTGTAATAGCAATAGTAATAGTAATTTATTACTTTGCCTTTAGGATGTAACAGTAATAGTAACAGAAAGGAAACAAAGTAATAGTAATAGTAATTTATTACTTTGCCTTTAGGATGTAACAGTAATAGTAACAGAAAGGAAACAAAGCAATAGTAATAGTAATTTATTACTTTGCCTTTAGGATGTAACAGTAATAGTAACAGAAAGGAAACAAAGTAATAGTAATAGTAATTTATTACTTTGCCTTTAGGATGTAACATTAATAGTAACAGAAAGGAAACAAAGTAATAGTAATAGTAATTTATTACTTTGCCTTTAGGATGTAACATTAATAGTAACAGAAAGGAAACAAAATAATAGTAATAGTAATTTATTACTTTGCCTTTAGGATGTAACAGTAATAGTAACAGAAAGGAAACAAAGTAATAATAATAGTAATCCGGTTTTCCAGTGTGTGTGAGGTAGTCTATGGCAAATCTTAAAATAAAGGTTCTCCATTAGAGCGTATGCCTGCGTGAATATAGATGCCCGAAGTGCATTCAGTAGTCCTCGTGCAGCACGTGCACGAGGGCGCACCACCAACTGTAGAAACTCCGTATTCGCTTTGTAGGTTATGTGAATATTACGTAATTGCATGTGTATTGTGTTCTCGGCCTTATGTTATGAACATGTTCACACAAGCCTGTATATGTAGACAAGTTTGTGTATGCAGTTTATGATATTCGTATATGTGTGCTTCGAAGTTGCACGAATACCAGTATGCGTTATGGTGTTATGTGCTAGTCTGTTTACCGTTGTAGACATGAATTTCTGTGTATATATTAGCAAATATGTTATTTTTAATAATGATCATATCATTGACTGAAGATATACACAATGTGTTTCATATTTTAGAGTACCCTAATTTTCTATGCATACATTTTATGATTTTAGCCGCGTTTACACTACAATTCATGTGATCTGATTGTCTAATTACATAATATCCACGTACATTTATATAATTTATGCTTGATGATATGTTTGTTTTATTTTTATTAGTGTAATAATTCGTTTTTATTTATTCAGATCTAGTACACGAGTTGTGAAAATGCATTTATTTTATTGTGCTTGTGTTCTGTGTACATTGTAAGATAAAGAACCAACCAACTCACAACCACTTCGAGTTCTGTAGTGTTACTGTCCATATAGTGGTATCGTAGAAAACACTCAGTTGAGCGAGTTGTTTATGTTATGCATAACTTTAACAAGATTTAACAAGTGGACAAGGAAGCCATTGGCTTATCGAGAGTCCAACAATGTTCACCTACTTATAACCCGCCCTCATGATATATGTGTCAACCTTGTTTTTAAACATATTCACGCTGCTAGCAGTTACACAATCTGTAGACAGTTTGTTCCATTCATTTATTGTCCTCTGTGAGAACAAGTGCTTCCTGATGTCCAATCTACATTGATCCTTTACTAATTTTACCTCATGTCCTCTAGTTCTGCTATCCTTCTTGAGTGAGAAAAACATATTTCTATCAATATTTTCATACCCATTCAATATCTTAAAAACTTCAATCTGATCTCCTCTTAACCTCCTTGTCTCTAGAGTTGTTAAACCACATTCTTTCAGGCGTTCTTCATAACTAAGGTCTCTAAGTTCTGGAATCATTTTAGTTGCTCTCCTTTGTATGCGTTCAAGCGTATCTATATCCTTCTTACGATATGGTCTCCATGCTTGTATACAGTATTCTAAATGAGGTCTAACTATTGCTTTATATAGAGATATAATTAACTTTTTTCCCTTGTATGTTATGTTTCTTCTAATCAATCCAAGAATTTGATTACCCTTTGAAGCTGCAATACCACACTGCTCTGAAACTTTCATATCAGCGCTTATTGTAACTCCTAAGTCCTTTTCTTTTACAGTAGTACCAAGAACAGTAGCTCCCATTTTATAGTTTACATTCAAGTTCCCATGTCCTGTATGTAGGCATTTACATTTCCCAAAATTGAACAGCATCTGCCATTTCTCAGACCATTTCACTAATCTGTCTAGATCGTTTTGTAAATGTTGTTTATCACCATCAGTATTAACCTTTCTAAACAGTTTTGTGTCGTCCGCAAATTTCAGTACGTTACTTGTTATACTGTCGTCCAAGTCATTGATATAAATTAAGAATAATATAGGTCCTAATACTGATCCTTGAGGTACCCCACTCAAAACCGATTTCCAATTTGAAACTTCGCCATCTACTACAACTCGTTGTCTTCTGTCAGTCAGCCATTGTTCTATCCAGTCAGTTATGCTATCCCCGATACCATGGGCTTTTAATTTAAGTAGCAATCTTTGATGTGGCACTTTGTCAAAAGCTTTCTGAAAATCTAAGTAGATAATATCTACTGGCGATCCCTCGTCTATCCACTTAGTGATTTCTTCCAAAAACATAACATATTTGTTAAGCATGACCTCGCTTTAAGGAATCCATGTTGAGATGAATTTAATAATTTATGCTTAACGAGGAAGTCCACCATATGGTCTTTAATTAACCTTTCTAATAATTTACAAATCACTGACGTTAAACTCACTGGTCTGTAATTCTCTGACTTATTTCTCGAACCCTTTTTAAATAATGGTATGATGTTTGCTTCTTTCCATTCAAACGGAACAACTCCCTCTTTTAATGACAAGTTGAATACTCTTGCAAGTGGTATACTGATTTGATCTACTGTTTCCATTAGTAATTTTGGAGGAATCCCATCCACTCCCGGTGATTTGTTATCCTTCATTGCCTTTATTTTCCTAGCTACCAATTCTGGAGTTACAACTAACGGTCCTAAATAGTCGGATTTAGCCCCCTGAAATTTAGCATCAGCAATTGGTAATGAACTAATATCTTCTTTTGTAAACACTGAACTGAAGTAACCATTTAGGTCTTCCGCCATTAAAAACCCCTGTGATATTATATTTCCAGCACTGTCTTCTAGAGGTCCAACCTTGTCTTGTACGTTTTGTTTACTCCTGACATATGCATAAAAACTCTTGCTGTCAGTTTTTATGTTACATGCCAGTTTTTGCTCATAGCTTCTTTTAGATTGTCTGATTTCAGTTGTAGCTGCATTAAGTGCCTCTTTGTATTTTGCATAGTCTTCTTCCTTTCTGGTACGCCTATAAACCCTCCACATAGTTTGTTTTAGCATTATTTTTCTAATTGCCTCTTTTGACAAGTGTTTCTTTCTACACCGTTTTCCTTGTTTTCGGAAGGGAACAAATTTATCAATGATACTCTCAATTTCATATTTTAGAATATTCCAACATTCAATAGCAGTCTTATTCATCAGCATGTTATTCCAATCTAGCTGTGCTAAGTATTTTCTCATATCTTTGTAGTTACCTTTGTGGAAGTTTCTCTTGTACGTTTTCTTATTTTTACTTTCTGATTTTACATTGATGTCAAAATGTATTTGATTATGGTCACTATTACCCAATGGTTCAAATATTTTTACATTGTCCACTAATTCTTTTTGTGATGACAAAACTATATCTAATACATTTTCTCCCCTGGTTGGTTCTAGTACGTGCTGAGTAAGAAAGCTATCCTGGATTAAACATAGAAATTGTTGATCCTCAATCCCTGTGCTCTCTAGAGAATTCCATTGTATGTGTCCATGGTTAAAGTCTCCCATTATGATACATTCCCCTTTACTAACTTCCTTTATAGCGTTTTTTATTTTTGTGTTGTCCTCTTCGTTTATGTTTGGACTTCGGTAAACTAATCCAATAGTTAATTTTGAATTTCCTGAAACAATTTTGCACCAAACAGCTTCATCGCAATCTGCTTCCCTTTCTAGTTTTATTTCATAAGCCTGAATAGATTCTTTAACATATAAAATAACTCCCCCGCCCCTTCTTCCTATTCGATCTTTCCTAAACATTACGTATCCTGTCAGTCCTAATTCAGCATCTGCTATATCTATGTTGGCCCATGATTCAGTTATACCAATTATGTGAGGGTCAATATCTTCTACCATAATGTTTAATTCGTTTTTCTTATTTACTATGCTCCTTGCATTTAAACATACGCATCTATAACCTTTTCAGAGATGTTTTTCGGATGATTTGATATTGGTTTATCTGTGCTAGTGGCCTCTTGTTCTGCTTGAGACACCTCTAGGTAACCCCCCTGCACTTCTAGTTTAAAGAATGTTTACTTCCAAAAATATTTGTCATTGTACCCAAGTCGCTATCTACTGCTGCTGAAAGTTTGTCCGCAAATACTGCCGCCCCCTTTCCACTTAAATGAAGCCCATCCTTCATGTACATATCAGCCCTCCCAACAAAACTTCCCCATAAATCCACAAATCCAACTTCCTCTTCCCTACACAGCCTCTGGACTAACATGTTAATTGCCATCCCCCGACAATTTCGATATTTGTGACCCCTCCTGCCCATTACAGGTAAAATCCCTGACAGTATTACCTGCTCAACCCGCGTCTGTTTTAGTGTTCTGACCAACTGCCTATATTTCCTAACTATGGCAGTTGTACCCTCCCTCTCTACGTTATTTGTCCCTACATGTACTAAAACAGATCCACCCTTACCCGAGCCTACGATGTTTTTTACCCTCTCAGTTATCGCCTCTATTTTGGCTCCAGGCAAGCAGACCACCACATCATCTCCCTTGTTTAAGACTCTGTCGGTCTTCCTAACTATCGAATCCCCCACAAACACCCTCGCTCTCTTCCTCACCCCCTCTATCACTGCTGCAGAATAACTCTTCCTTTCGGTCCCCTCCATCACATTCTGTCCTGACCCCTTCCCTTCAGTCTCCCCCACTCCCTTCTCCTTCCCTCCTGTCTCCCCTACTCCCCTCTCCTTCACTCCGGTTGTTTTCCCTCCCGTCTCCCCCACTCCCTTCTCCTTCCCTCCTGTCTCCGCTACTCCCCTCTCCTTCACTCCGGTTGTCTTCCCTCCCGTCGCCCCCACTCCCTTCTCCTTCCCTCCTGTCTCCCCTACTCCCCTGTCCTTCACCCCGGTTGTCTTCCCTCCCGTTCCTTTCCTTCCTGTCTCCTTACGTCCTGTCTCCCTATGACCTGTAGTGGTGGAGTCCACGTTTTGTCACAGTGGTTTCTGGGGTCGTCACGCAGGGGAGACTGGGGATAGATGTAACGCCCTCACTAGCTAGGGTAATACATAATATGTATAAAGAAATAGTTAGGCCTCATTTATAATACTGTATACAAACATGCAGGCCATATCATAGGATATAGATACGCTAGAACGAATACACAGAAGAGCAACTCAGCTGATTCTAGAACTAAGAGGGGTTAATTATGGAAAGCGCCTTTTTTAGCGACCTAGAGACATGGAGATTAAGAGGAGATCAAAATTTTTTTAAAAAGATATTGAATGATTATGAAAATATTGATTGATGACGAATTTACTTCTCACTTAAGGAATGTGGAAGAACCAGAGGACACGAAGTAACGTTATATTTACTGAAAGTACAGTGTTGATTATGTATCAGAAAGTATTAATTTCTTGCAGGGGACAATAGGTGAATGGAACAAATCACCTACAGATTGTGTAGATGCTAACAGCATGAATATGTTTAAAACAAAATCGACAAATATCTGAGAAGGGCGGATGATAACGTCGAACTCTCGATAAGCCAATGGCTTCCCTGTCTATTTGATAACGTCGGACTCTCGATAAGCCAATGGCTTCCTTGTCTATTTGATAACGTCGAACTCTCGATAAGCCAATAGCTTACTGGTCTATTTGATAACGTCGGACTCTCGATAAGCCAATGGCTTCATTGTCCACATGCCATCTGGTCTGTTTTGCTTTCGATGGCGATGTTATCAAATATAGTAACTGTCGTTTAGGTTACCCGGTCATGTCAAACATTTCCCGATAGTCGCCACAGTGTGTTGTTCCGTACTCAGTGTTCAGCCAGGTCATTTTGTGTTGCTATAGGGTGTTCGGGCAGTGTCTGGAGTAGTGGTCGAAGGTTGTCGTCCCATTCCGCGTTACTACCACCAGCAGCAGTCACGCCAGCCCAAAAGCTACCGTCCACGATACTCTGTTGAGAAGCGTCACGCGTGTGATTACCCGGGTTGTTGGCGCACCTTCTACGAGCGAAAGAACTTGCTACAGCACCAGCGGCTGAAGCATGGTTGTGGGTTACTGAGGCACGCACGGCAATGACACGCGCTTCAGACAACAAGAACACTTGCAGCAGTGGTCCACGTGGGATCTTTACAAAGGCAAACAGTGCATCAGCCACATGTCTTCACTTTGGATCTATAATAAAACAGAATTGAAAGATTGAGGTTATTTGCTTTTCATGTTCACAACAGTTCTTGATGGGACATGGCGACTGCCGGTAAAGTTCAGGTGTAGCGTCCGTTACCAGAAGTGTCCGGTTAGCTCCGGTGAAACGTCTTGCTTTATTGTAGCCAAACTACAAGATTAATTAGTTGTCGAAGTGATCAGAGCAGCACACCAAACAGGCCACTTTAAAGTCAGTGCATTAGGTTTTGTATATTCAGTAGTTGAGGTTTAATTTCAATCGTGTAGTGCCGGAAAAGATACTTTTACCTCGATGCTGAGCACAATTAATACACGTTAACCGAGACTGTGCTGTTCATGTGTGTTCACAGCAGTTGAATAGCACGAGGATGCGATACCGCCGGCCCCGTGACGCCCATGACAAGCCGCATGTCTGCACCTACCCCAGTTGCAACAAGACCTTCTACATGCGGAAGTCGCTGTTGCGTCACCAGACCGACAAACATGGCCGACTGCGCAGACCCCACCTCCCGTTGGCGTTTCGACCGCTGCCCAATCAGCAACCTCCTTCCGACAATAACCAGCAAACACACAGCTAGATACTGTTTTCGTTTCACGTGCACTGTTTCGTGTTTTGTTGACGTGTACAACTGTGGTAATTGATTCGTTCGCTATTACTTTTGAACACTGACGCGTTCTTCTTCGACGTAATGGAATCCAATATGTTCATCACTTAGATAGTCTGGTTGCACTGCATACATAGCAGTTACGTTTGCCCGTGTGATCCATTTTGTTTTAAGTACGATACTGTTCACTTTAACATAAACTGTTAGTATTTAGATTTCATCTGTTTCTGAACGGTTACTGAATGAAAGTTTACAACAACAACAACAACAACAACAACAACAACAACAACATAATACAGGTGCATAGTATGGTGTGCTGTTGCTGCTGATGATGATGAAGGGACATAGCTGAAGTCATACGACTTATATATCAGGTGCTATGTCCTTCTCAGACTAAATAAATACAGTACAAGTAAAAAAATAAAGTATAAAATAACATTCACAATTCACTTGTAAACTTCTTACAGCGGTGCTTGTGTTACTGTTTATCAAAGCTGCTATTTATGTGTGCATTTCATTGTGTATGTTAAAATGTTTGCTTATTATATTTGGAGCACAGCAAGTAAGAGTAAAACCCGTGAATGTCAATTTAGGATGGAATGTGGGAGCCTAATTGAATGGCTGTAGCACCTGTGACGAATCTTTATTAAAGTCCTGATGTGTGTCTGGGTGACTTGACACAACAACGACGAAGACATTTCTGTTTACAACAGTTGTTTACGTAATATCTACGTTTTATTAATGTATTTGTCCGTCTGTCGTGCTGTGGTGTACATATGATTGTTGCCTGTCGTGTGTGCGTGCGTGCGTGCGTGCGTGCGTGCGTGCGTGCGTGCGTGCGTGTGTGTGCCGAATGCTCCCTGGCGCACTGCCCAAGACAGCATGTGCTGGACAACAAGTGGTAGAAGGAAGGAAAGCACCTGACATGAGACGCCGTCGACAAGCAGGCTGCAGATGGAGAGTAGTGGTGCTCTCGTAAGGCACGAAGAACAGTGAGTGAGTGAGTGAGTGAGTGAGTGAGTGAGTGAGTGAGTGAGTGAGTGAGTGAGTGAGTGAGTGAGTGAGTGAGTGAGTGAGTGAGTGAGTGAGTGAGTGAGTGAGTGAGTGAGTGAGTGAGTGAGTGAGTGAGTGAGTGAGTGAGTGAGTGAGTGAGTGAGTGAGTGAGTGAGTGAGTGAGTGAGTGAGTGAGTGAGTGAGTGAGTGAGTGAGTGAGTGAGTGAGTGAGTGAGTGAGTGAGTGAGTGAGTGAGTGAGTGAGTGAGTGAGTGAGTGAGTGAGTGAGTGAGTGAGTGAGTGAGTGAGTGAGTGAGTGAGTGAGGCAGGCAGGCAGCCAGGCAGCCAGGCAGCCAGGCAGCCAGGCAGATATACAGATCGGTTCATCAGGGGTCGCAAGACGGAGGGGTTGACCAGGGGTCGCAAGGACATGTTACCGGTCGGTGTGGTGCCTTGTTTGCCTGCCTTGACGTCTCCACCTGATATACCATGCAGTTAACCGTCCCTATTGTTTTGTTTCCACGAGCCAGCTCAAAGTAGATGATAAGCGAAGTTTGTTGTTTGACAGTATTGCCAAGTGGCCAAATCAACAGTGTTGCGCCATCTTGACCATACACATCTGAGAATACATGCTTGCCTGGGATGTCGTTGTATTATATGTTATGTTGAGCATACGTCTCAGACGATGTGTGTATAACGTGTCTAGCTGTTTTACGTGTTTTATGCACACGAATCACGATCTACGTTTATGCATCCGTCCAGGAGCGTTGCGAGATCGCCACTATTTCAGACCCATGCCTGCATGTTGTTATGAAAGAGTGGTGTGAATTAACCTAAGCCGTCTTTCACACAGTATCGAAAGCTTTCGTGAAGTCGTGAACACCACGTGGCTATGTAGATCTTGGTCTTATCAATAACACATATAATTTATTTTGCCGCTGTCGTGCAGTGTAGACAAACCATCACCATGCATCGACCACTCCTGTCTCCAGAAAGCACAGCGATTCCTTGGTAGCACCTCGTCGATGAGGATCTCTGAGAAGAATGCGGTCAGAACATTGCCGGGGATGGACAGGAGAGATATGCCGCCATGTCTGCCACAGACGGCGATGCTACCCGTATGTTTATGTAGATGGTGGTATCCTTGAAGATTGTTCCCTGAAGTGCAGGAAGAGGCATGTCATACACGGGTCACCGCTATCCATACTGAGGATCTTTGCATGTATTCCTTATGATCCAGGGGCTTGGCAACTGTGTAGAGTCGAAAAAATTACACTTATATCAGACCTTCACAGTACATTGGTTTCGGAACAGCTCATCGATTGCTTATCACCGAGGGTCTAATCAACAGGTTTGTGAAGTGTTCAGTCCAACGGCCGAGGATCCGTTGTTTGTGGATGTGGAGATACGTGACACGCATGTGACGGATTGAGGTTGACGTTTTGCTTGATTTGCTTTCATTAAACGAATGCTCGCCTTGGCCGCCGCTTTGCGCTATTCCGAATTTATGCAGTGACAACTGTTTCGGTTGAATAACTTAAAGCGAAGCAAGACCATTAGTTGTATATGGTAATCAGAACATTCTAAAAAACGCACCAACCATTGTATTAATGAAGAAATGGCGAGCTCAGTCCCTCACTGTCAATTGTACACTCTGTTGACGTCCCGTATCATATCAGCCTAGTGAAAGTGGGTGCAAGACTGACAAACTGTGCAAACAAGAAGGCCGTGGAAACGACGTCAGATTATGCAGTAGCTGCTTCGTCTTCAGTAGTATTGCGGAAGCACGATTTCTGGGTAATATTCCGCAGATGCTTGAGTGACATAGCATCAACAACAGCTGCTGCAGCAACAACAACAGCAGCAGCAGCGACACCTGAAGCAGAGGAGCGGCTAACTACTCCAGCTTAGCTGATCAGCGAAATCTACTAGACGACAATTCAAGATGGCGTCCGAGCCTTTGACAGTTAACCGGCGGTTAATTAGCTGTGACTTCTCAACCACTTGGGTCATGGGGCATATGTTGATGTCTAGGATAAAGTTTTCAACAATGCTCTATCCAAGTAATACCATTAAAACACCTTAGAATCACCAGAACATGAATTTATTATTGTTTTTTCTTTATCGTGATCAAGGCAAATACATAATTGATGTTGAGTGTTGACAATAAGCGCCATGTACACCGATACCATGTGCACGGCTTGTGTTCTGAGACTAACCTGTTTTCTGCTAGGGGTACGTTGTTGCCATGTCAAGTGGCGTATCTAGGATCTCGCAGAAGGGAGGTCGGGGGGGGGGCAAGATTAGTAACCCATTAGTTTACCGTGCTACCATGTAGTGGCGCAACAAGTTATATAAAAAAGTTCTACAATTTAAGCCAAAGGGGCGTGACGCAATGCCCTTCGAACTACGCCACTGGCCATATCAGAACAAATGGTTTACGGGAATTCCCAGACTGAATGTGTAAAAGCTGCCCTGATTGTTGGATGGAAATAACGCCAAGTGAATATCGTTATTTGTAGATGACAGATATACCATTGATTACTTTGTATCCTACATAACACGTTGGATTATGTACACATTACTAACTGTGCAACTAAGTTTGCTCTGAATTACTTACTTCCTCACAAAATGGCTGAAAGTGGAACATTCTTGTACACCTAGCTGTATTCTGAGCAGTAAGAAAATTAGCCTGTTCTACAATTATGCCCGATTTTGACCACTGAACGTACACTTCTGATACTTAATCCCCAGTGGAAATCACAAAAAAACTTCATGAACAGCATCATAATTGCATGATATGTTTTCTCATATTTCACCCGTTTTGTCAGATAGGTGGTGTGCATGTTAAGGTATAATTTGACCTTACTGCTCATTTGAAGCGGCGTCTGCATAGTACCATAATTGCATCACTATGATGGGTAATCTGTTTACAGGGCCATACGAAATACCCGCTAAACATCCTCTACGGAGCGGCCATCAGACGCACGATAAGCTGTTGCCTGGTGGCGCCAGTGCGGAGAGGCGGCGACTACGTGAATATATTCCGGGTAGTCTGGCGCGCCACTGGCGACAGACTGACACAGGCGTGGGACGCCATTGTGCCGCAGCGCCAACTGTGTGACGAGGTTGTCGCGAACACACCGTCGCTGCAGATGTTCGTGTCTAGCGTTAGCGGTGTCGTCGGGAAGTCTGGCGAGGCCTGGAGGTGCATCTACCCGGCTGTTAGTTACTGGGCAGTGTTTGATGCTGCGAGCAGCTACCGGTTGCAGGAGGACATAGAGAGACGGATCCGCGCCGTCTGTACGCCAGCCGATGTCAAGCCGATAAAGTCTATGCTCCAACGTCAGACGGATGAGTCGGTGACTGCCGACTGTCAACCGTTGTTCGTCGTGCTGAAGGATCATAACAGCCGCTTCGTCCACCAGAAGATCAGGCGTAGTCTACTCGCAACAGGCGCCGTCAACGTCTCCATGCAGCCACCGAACGCCAAACTGGCCGTGATGCACCACAGCAAGTACCTGCTACAACTTCCGGCGTCTGTTGAAGCGCTCACTGTAGCCGGATTATGCATTGATTTGGAAGTGCTTAAAAATAAATGAATTGTGTAAGTATGCACTGTTTGACAAAACCTTGAACGAAATGTTGAAAAAGCTACACATGCTATTTCAACATTTCTTTCATATAACATGTTCACAACGACAAAGTAACCCATCCTTGCAAAGTCATGTCTTTTAATGGAGTATACAGCGATTTTGATTGAATGATTTTATTGGTATGTCAATAATTGCTATAAAGCGATCTTTATATGTCATAAAACTGCCTTATTTTATTTCGCACATCATGCAGTTAGACGGGCACGCGACCGCATTTGTGTGACCGCGTGTGTCAAAATAGCTTCGTGCAGTATACAATATAACCGATGGCGTCGTGCCCACTGTGTGGCGAACTAGTTTCGTCCGAGAACAGCTTCGTACTGTTTGTATGTACGAAAGAGACGTTTAGCGACAAGAATTGTTGTGCCAGTGAGCTGAAACGTATGGTTTAGTAATACGCAGTTGTGATGTTTTCAGGGCAGATGAGATGCCACAATGCGGTTTGGCGGCCCGGTCGTCACGCCAGTGCGAGCATTCGGGGACTTGGTGTGTCGTAGCGCCACCTGTACAACGCGTCGTGTGTGCGTCTTGCATCGGCAACGTCGCAACAGGAGCAGAGCAGAAAGACCCGTATGTCCGTCTCCCGGTTGCTGACCCGTGTTTAACGTCATCACTACTACAGACGGTGTGATCATGCCTTCCTCTCGAGCCAGGGGTTGCTGAGTACATCGGTACAGTTGCCGTACCAGTCTGTTGAAGGGTGTATTTGTCAGTTGCTGTGTTAAAATACTATTACGAGAATGCAGACCGTAGGCCTACATACGGGAACTTAACTGTAATAGGCTCTGGACTGTTATCGCCGGTCGGACAGGTAATGTCACACATTTCATTAATTTGGCTCTTTGGTGCTGGTTCACAGAATCATTGTTGGCCTCCCTATATGCGGCCACGAAAACGTCAAACTGGTTGTGCTGCCACAACACGCGTGTCGAGCCGTACAGGAGTATGTGGAACAGCTCGATTCGGCTTGGTCAACTAAATCCCACAACCAGTTTCACCAGCACAGGTTGGCAACTTCGCATGAATGACGGGGTAGACATGAATGACGTGGTAGACATGAATGGCGTGGTAGACGTGAATGGCGTGGTAGACATGAATGACGTGGTAGACATGAATGACGTGGTAGACATGAATGGCGTGGTAGACATGAATGGCGTGGTAGACATGAATGACGTGGTAGACATGAATGACGTGGTAGACATGAATGACGTGGTAGACATGAATGACGTGGTAGACATGAATGACGTGGTAGACATGAATGGCGTGGTAGACATGAATGATGTGGTAGACATGAATGGCGTGGTAGACATGTGCTACAGCATTCTTCTTGAACTTCAGGGTGGACAGTGCACCTGATGATCTGTGCCGTTTAAATAGCTATGATTAATTGTTTTTAACGTCCTGATACATCATGGAATACACTCAGCGTATCATTGTGGTGGTAATGTATGTTTTGCTACTTCTTAAAAAATAAATTATTGGGTGTCTTTTCTTCGTAACTTGTTTTTAATGTGTGTTTGTATTTTGGGCCACTTCGCTGTAAGCATTTTGGAAACTAGACAAATAAGTTTTGAAAAGGAACCATGCAAAAACACAGCAAATATTACATTTAATGTCAGGAAATTTCACATAAGAAGCACCCGAAAGCGTAGTCCGCCTTTATCCGACACAATACTACACTACAAGTGAAGTCAGTAGACGATCACCCCTACTATATACACCCCTTCTATAATTATATATGACACCTTCGTGAAGCGGGCTGCTTGTCGCTGGACGTTCATACAGTCATGTCAACGCTCCGTCACTCGTACGGAGTCTCCGTCATTTTGACATAGCCCAAAAATCTCCGTGCCGGAGATTGAAATCTCCGTCATTTGATGTTCTTCAGACAATAATATGTGAAGGCATTTGCTTACCATTTTCCTTGTATTGTACGTGAATAGTGCTGCTTATCCATAAGGCGGGCTGTTGCTAGCCTCATAGAAATATCACGACACGCAGCAGACACAAAACACCAACCGCACAGCCGTGCACCTGCTGCGAGCTGACTGGAGTCGCGGAAAAGCTTATTCGATTCCACAAATTCCGCTGATGATCATTCTTAGCCGTCTGTGCACTAGGGTCGACAGTAACCGGACGCTTATTCCACGAATATAGTTTGTAAACGTTTTTATTTAGTAATAAAGCATCCGTTTTACGTTAGTATAGTTAATAAAATGTATCTAAACTGGTGTATGCTTTGTTGCCCTTTTCAAGCAAAAACCATTTGAAAACTATTCAAATGCATTTTGTAAATACATTGTATTGGTGTACTTGTTTGTGCGTCATTTTGTAAATACATTGTATTGGTGTACTTGTTTGTACGTCATTTCAAACATTTGCATTGCATTTAAATGCACAAACTCGCATTTGAACCCAAGCACGTATGCAATCTATAATGCCAATCGATTATAATCGATTACACTAGACAGACTCTATGGTGACATGCACACGCCACATTACGCATACATATAGCGCCGCCGAAGCGACCAGTTAATTAGCCGAATCGTCCAATAATTTGCTATCGAAGCGGTAATGCTGCCGAAGCGACCACCTAAATTTGTCGAAGTGTCCAATAATTTTGCTGCCGCGCGACCTGGAACCGGGTCGACAACCCTGAGATGGTTGCGCTACATCGACGACATGCTGCAGTCTACGATATATATCGCGATAGCTTCATGACTATCGCGATAGTATCATAGAAGATTAATTTAATAGGTATATATGCTAATTTCACTTGATAACTCGGGCGCACATTCCGACAGGGACACGGATGGATGTGATAATATTATATCAAATGTGTCGTGTCTCCACTGAATTTCAGCACAAAGCGACCATGTCGGCAAGTGATTCGCCCCTTTGTTGGTATCTCCTTGATTTGCTTCCACATACTCGCAACAATCTAGAAATCCTCGGCGTCCGATTATTAAACGACCATGCAAAACTTTCCAAACCTAACTTATATAGAACTATTAAAATCACTGAAACTACTCTCATTAGCATATAGACGTTTACTAGGTCATATGATTGAAGTTTTTTTAATAATGCTCAGTTTATACGTTACTGAATCTTCACCTAAACTTTAAAAATGGGATGATGCATCTTTCAGGACAGGGAATTGAGGTCATACGCTAAAATGATTTACTCAAAGATCAAATACAAATATAAAGACAAACGCTTTACCTCTCAGAGTGACTGAGCTTTGGAATTCCCTCCTTGAAACATTTGTACAGGCAAAATCTATAAATACTTTTAAAAACTGCCTGGACCAATTCTGGTCCAATCAGGCAATTCTATGTAATTTTGAAGCACTTTTAACAATTGGAACCGGAATTCTTAAACTATTAGATGACGATGAAGATTTAATAAATGAGGAGTCACAAGAATCCTACGATCAGAACCGTCTTAAGGTGTCTTAAGGTATTACTATCGATTGTTAAATTTACTATCGATATTACTGTGATGTATCGTTATACCCCTAACTGCCAAGTTTTACTGTTCTACCTTTGCCATGGTCACCGACCCATACCTGCCGCCAGTGGCCTAGACCCTCAGTGCACTCTGGCAAAGCGCCTTTGCTTGCATGCCAATGTCCGCTACGTTGTCCAAAAGTAATGTGTCTCGTGCTCCACAGTAAGGTCGAATCTGATAGGGCCTTTTTGACCGTAAGCAAGAACTGCATGAGCACCGCTAAGAGTTGGTCAATGAGACCTTCTCTGTCCAGCTCTCAGTGAAGGTGAATTGCAGCGCAGACTCGTATAGGTGAGTACCTTATGAGAGAGTCTTACGGAAGGCGAAACCAGCCACCATCGACTTAATTTGTATATGCACAGACGTTCGTGGTAATGGTTTGTTTATGTAATTATAAATACTTTGTTTTTTTTAAATAGTTTTTTGTGTTTGCTTTATTTGCATTGGTAGATTATAATTAAGGCGTGGAGCGATCGGTCGCGCCTGTGCGAGGGCGACTATGCAGGTGCGAGGCAGATGGGCCTTCGCGGGGTCGACGTCGATTGTATATATTTGCTAATGTTTTCAGTCATTTTGATCATCACAGGTTGACATGTATGCGTTCTCCACTGATTTGATGTTCTTATGCATGGATGGGTCCCATACCGACGACGCATATAATCCACGGTAGGCCTTACGAACGTCTGGTAGCATAACGCTTTGATGGCTTGGTGGCGTAGTTGGTGATGTTACGCAGTAAGAAAGCCCTGGTGTTGTTGGCCTTCTTTGCTATGTTGGTGATGTGGTCATTCCAAGTTAGCTTTCTGTCGATGATCACGCCGAGGTACTTCGCACACACATCCAGTAAGTTATTCGCAAATAGCTATTACCCTACAACAGCAGCAGCGTGGAACAAATGACCACACTCCAGTATCCGAAATAAAATACGTCCGCATTTATTCGGAATGTCATTCACTGTACACTACACCTCATAGACTTGTAAATACATCAAAATAATTGCTCACGACACTTTTGGAAAGCTTACGTTTTTAATTATGTTTGCTTAATTATATGATGCATGCTGGTGTTAAGAAATCAGGGTGTTTGCAAGCAATTTCCGTAAAACTCAGTTTGATTGTCATATTAAATGCGCTTACACACCTGTCACACGGTTTGGTTCTAGGATTGACGGCGGAGAACAAAGTGACTGGCTCGTGACAACAGCTCAGGTGCATCAATGTAGGGTGGAACATAAACACAAAACAGAACCGTGGATAGTAATGGAGAATCCAATTGCAATCCTATCCTACACGTATTATACGGCAGCACTGCGTAGTCTACCGTACGCTACTGAACAAAGGGACAAAAGATAAATCAAGACTCATTCTTATAAACCACTTTGTGATAACACCGAATGCGTCAGCGGCGTTGTTTACAATAGTGCTATCTCCTGTTTTGTAGAACAAAGAATCCATAGACAAGATGTGGAACTGCAAGGAGACACTATGCCCCTTTCCTCTTCAGCACAGGTTTGGGCTACATCAGAGGTGTCCTACTAGAACCAGCAAAAAGTGGATGTTATCCAGACCCTCGGATGAATGACCTCGACTTTGCAAATTACATTGCTCTGTTGGCCATTTCAATTGAGGCGGCAGAAAATCAGAAAAAGTGATAAAAAGGCTTTCACATTATGTAGGCCCCATCTGCGAATAAAAAGAAAACTGCTTATGAACATAACGTTTGCAACTTGTGTGAAATCATTGGATATCACACCAGTGGAAAGTGTGAAGGATTTCAAGTACCTTACTCGTAAAAGCACAAGCATGGACTACCTGCAACATACAGTCTGAAAGTCAGTTCTTGGACGTCACACCAAACTGGCCTTCTTCAAAGTTTGTGCGAGCATCCCACTGAATGGATCAGACACGTAGACACGCATCCGCAACTTTGGATGCCGAATCAATGGGATGAATGGATCAGACACTTAGACACGCACCCGCAGTGTTGAATGCCGAATCAATGGGATGAATGGATCAGACACATAGACATGCACCCGCAGTGTCGAATGCCGAATCAATGGGATGAATGGATCAGACACATAGACATGCACCCGCAGTGTCGAATGCCGAATCAATGGGATGAATGGATCAGACACATAGACATGCACCCGCAGTGTTGAATGCCGAATCAATGGGATGAATGGATCAGACACATAGACACGCACCCGCAGTGTTGAATGCCGAATCAATGGGATTAATGGATCAGACACATAGACACGCACCCGCAGTGTTGAATGCTGAATCAATGGGATGAATGGATCAGACATATAGACATGCATCCGCAGTGTTGAATGCCGAATCAATGGGATGAATGGATGCTATACCCAGCTTCTGCGACGCGTACTAGATGTTAGATGGCAGGACTTTATACCCAACGCCCAACTGTACGGTCATTTGTAATCTTTGTCAACTGTGCTAAAAAGGAAGGAGACGAAGTCACTTTGCTGGTCACTGTAGTCGACCATCCATTCTAGCTACTGCATCTGGGCGGGGCAGGAAATAACTCGTGTACCCTAATCAGCTCGCCAGAGATGTAGGCCTTGGGCCAGCTGAGGTCTCCTCGATCATTGATGCAAAACAAGAAAGTACGGAGGGAACATGTTGCAGCTTCCGTTTCATCCAAGGACGGCGGATGACGGTGATGATAATGAATGCTGCTAAGGACTGCATTTGATGCATACTCGATTTAGATTCGTCGTCGAGGTGGCGACGTCGCAACCATTTGACAGCACCTGGACTGGCCCAAGAACAAATTGAAATTGAGAGATTTCTTCTTAGCTAAATTTAGGAGTTTACCAAATGAAATAAAGATATGCAGAATATGCACATCAAATATAAGTTGTGGCAGTCTAGTCTCGCTTATCCAACTCTGGCTCGCCTTCGTGAACTCGCCGAGTGGAGAGTGGTAGCCAATCAGCGTCATTATCGAGATTCTACAATAAATATTGTTTTTCCTTAGTTAACTTTTCAGTCTTTAATCATAACCAAAGACGATATTATGTAGGAAATTATAATGCTTCGGTAATAAGTGCTTACGAGTGTATCGTATCTACAGAAAGGGTTGCGTTACTACCCTCTCCTTCATATGGGCGGAATGTTAACGCTAAACAACTGAACTGGTGGGTGATGCGTTCTGCTTGTCCTTGTCGACACGCGTAAGGGCTAATCCAGACAAGCACTCAGTTGTCACCTTGGCATCGTGGCAATCGAGGCAGACACCACCAGCAGTATCACAACTGCTGTATACAGGTTAGGGTGCAGGAAGGATTCATTTCCAGTATCGGGTCATCAAGTGTGTTGAGTCTCTAAGCGACAATCACCATCTTGTATCTTGCCTTCCATTGTATAGCTGACGCAGATCACCTGGCATGTCGTCTTGGAACACCTCGTACAGCTGGACATGCTAGTGTCAGATTCACCTGCTGTCGTGGTGTGACGTACTGGGCCAAGTCGTGACTCTGAGCTACTAATAGACGTGTGTCCATTTCCTGCATCAACGAACAGCAGATACATTGCACGCATCCAGTATTAGCTGGGGTGTCAGTATCAGCAAGCACGTTGCACTCAACCAGTATTGGCTGGGGTGTCAGTATTGGCTGGGGTGTCAGTATCAGCAGGCACGTTGCACTCAACCAGTATTGGCTAGGGTGTCAGTATTGGCTGGGGTGTCAGTATCAGCAGGCACGTTGCACTCATCCAGTATTGGCTAAGGTGTCAGTATCAGCAGGCACGTTGCACTCAACCAGTATTGGCTGGGGTGTCAGTATTGGCAGGGGTGTCAGTATCAGCAGGCACGTTGCACTCATCCAGTATTGGCTAAGGTGTCAGTATCAGCAGGCACGTTGCACTCAACCAGTATTGGCTGGGGTGTCAGTATCAGCAGGCACGTTGCACTCAACCAGTATTGACTGGGATGTCAGTATCAGCAGGCACGTTCTCACAGACGGTGCATCTGCCTATCAACATTGCGCGGCTTGCCTGTCTCAAATATCCCCACTAGCTCTATAACACTGTCAAAGAATGCATTCAATACTTCTGGGTCAGTCCTCTCATACTGCAGCTGAGCGATTGTAGTAGTTGCCTCTTTGGCAGAGGTTACACTCTCTGTACGGGTGGAATGTGGTAAGAGGAATCAGACTTTGGAAGACATGCTCAATGGTAACTAGTATTATGATGTCAACATTTTTGATGGACAATAAATAGAGTCTGGCTTTGTTGTCCTCGCCTTCTTCAGAATACTCCAGGGCAATTACTACAGCAGTGCATGCAGACTTGAATGTACACGGAGCGTTCACACGACTGCACCATCTTATCTCACAGGGCGATTGCAGAATAGTTATGTTGTTCATACCAGAGTTTGCATCCTTGTCTTTACCGAGCTCAACAAGAAAGACATGCAACCTCTGGGCTGATTAGTTGAAGGAGAAGGTGTTCTGCTGGACTGTACCCATCATGCTTCTAACTAGTGGCTGGCATGCACAATTGTCAAGTTAACATTTTGTCCTTTGCAGTGACTGATTTGTGCTTGCACTCCACGATGTATGCCAACCATATTAGGGATGAACCATTCAATTTATGGGGGCGGGTTCGATTTTAAAATATGTGTTTGCCATATTGATATAGAAGCACGTGCGTATACGTGCGTACGTACGGCCACCTACGCGCCTGGAAGTTGATTGAACTGCATTGCATAAGCTGATAAAAGTTTACTCTTATTTGATGATGAGTAGCCAAATGGCCGGATAAAGCCTAATTAATGTAATTAAGCATTCGCCTAGAATCTGGACGGATACGTTGCATCCAGGCGCTTCACAGTGATCTCGGCCTGTCGGGATCTCGGTGAACTCGGCCAGTGACCTCGGCCTGTGCGGCAGTGAATTCGGCCTGTACAGCAGTGACCTCGGCCTGTGCGGCAGTGAATTCGGCCTGTACAGCAGTGATCTCGGCCTGTGTAGCCAGTGATCTCGGCCTGTTTGAAGGCGTGATGTTGGCCAGAAATAAGTGTCCGACAGTGAATTCGGCCTGTCCGACAGTGATCTCGGCCTGTAATTTTCAATAAAAACCGACGTTAAATAAAGCTTCTTCTTGTCTAGTCAGTGATCTCGGCCTGTTTGAGGGAGTGGTGTTGGCCAGAAATATGTGTTTGTAAAATAAAACGTTGATTATGTATTGTGATAACTGATATATATATATACTCGACTCAATAATGTTCAATATTGTATGGTGCATGGTCGAACTGACTTATTTTTGACAGCGATCTCGGCCTGTTTCTATAACGGGCCTTTTTATTATAGTTATGTCCGACATATTTAAATATATAAATTAAAACTATAAATTATTAGTACAGGTATGTACAGTTCATTGATGTGTATTGATATCATAGTATATATATTATTTATAGACAGTTGTTGGTTATAATGTAGATATATATTTATTTTCGTTATTCGAGTGGGACAACGTTCCGACTCGGAATCGTGGCTAGTTTGCAGAAGACAAAAGACATAATGTAGAAAGTTTGTATTTGTATTTATAATTTCCTCAAAATCAATACATAAATGTTGTGACGTAACCTATGCAATTCTAAATCTAATCAACACAATAACAGCAAAGATGGGGGAAACCAACCAAGAAAGAATTAGAAATTATATAAAATTGTTATTATAACCATATACCACACAGTACAATTAAATCGTAATCATAATATAAAATCATGAATACAATCTAAAATATGAATTATATATAATATATATTATATATATATATATGTATTTCTACATTATATATATATATTATATTATAGAAGTAGAGTAGAAAGATAGGCAACTGTTTGGAGAGAGCACACTTAATGCATCAAAGGACCATACAATCGGGCAAATGTCTTCAGCCACTGCATCGCTGTCTTGTCCCCAGATCGATACAGGTCCCACTGCATGGCAACGTTCCCCTGCCGGTTTCGAAATGTCTTTTTCTGGTGCCTTCTCAGTTTACCCTCTGACACCAGTCGCAGGGTGATTTCGATCTGAAGAACATTCAGCTCACATTTTCATATATGGACGTAAGAAATATTGATATTACTGTGTGATCTTTTGGTCCTTGTATATTTGGACTGCATGACGTTACCTAAAATGAAGATGGCAATATTTTTTTTCAGGTTTGAATAAAATTTGTCCTTACACATGTACTAAATTTGTAAAGTTTGTAGGTTGCGTCATTAAACTGAGGTTGCAGTGTCAATGCTGACGTCACCAGCGCCCACATTTGCCGTGTTGTTAGGTGCCTGTGACAGACGGGTTGGCGATGGTGGCGATCGTGGCGGCGGCGGTGGTACCGGTGTTTGCACCTGCCAAGAAGACAATAACTGGTTTTAGTCCCAAAACACATCGATTAACACATTTGAAGCAATATGCAATTATTTAAAAGTATGATAACTTTATATAATTACGGGTTGTGTGCTCTCGTGCCAGCCACTTGAATTTACAAAAAATGCAGGATTTGCATAATAGTGAGCGGTAATAAAAATCTTGTAGTCGTATTTTTATTAACTATTAAACTCTTATAGTCGTACTTTCACAAACAATTCAAACATCATACTTGTAAGTAAATCCAGAGCTGAGTCCTCGATATTCCCCTCTTTATAAAGCTAGGTTGCGGCTACGATTCTTACCAATCGTAGCCCATTCTGACCAATCATCTTTATAGAACACGTCGCTCTTATCTCGGCCCACGTCGATTTGGTCTCCCACGCAATTAGTAGGGCATAATTTACGCTTTTGTAGGCCTACTCGTCGACAACATCAAAAGGAAGCCATGTTCAGACAAACAACACGAACAGATCTGCTCAATGAAACAATGCAAGAGCAGAAAGCCAATGACTACCGCCTGCTTCTACACATTCTTTACTCACACAAATCAAAGATAGACAAAATGAAAAGATCAGCTCAATAAAACAAAGCAAGAGTAGGAAGCACATTATTATGACACCCACCTTTTTAACGTACAAATAATCTTTAAAAACTGATTACTGCATGGTAACTATTAACGGGATATTATATTTGTGACGTCATTGCGACACCTGTATCGGCTAAGAATAATATCCAGACCGATCGTAAAAAACATCTTTATTGCATTGAACATTGTTTATCGTAACAATAAATATACGATACAACTTCTTGTATCGATAAATGTGGCCTACATTACTATAACAAGGCCCGTAATAAAAGACAGGCCGTAAAGGCCGAATTCACTGCCGCACAGGCCGAAGTCACTGGCCGAGTTCACCAAAACAGGCCGAGATCACTCAGGCCGAGATCCCGAAAGGCCGAGATCACCGGCAACGCATCCAGGCGATGATGTGTGCGACAAACGGCACGGAGCCTGGATAATCGAGGCTAGTACGGTGGTGACATGGTGAGTTACATTACATTCACTATGTGGTGCCACTGGTACTGTCATCTGGTGGGTTTATTTTAAATAAAATTACCATGATAATATCTACATTGGCCTGCAGAGGGCACAACTGGTAGGTCGTTGTTTCCCACAATGCAATGCAATGTTTCGTGTCCTTAAATTGATCCAAAGGCATCCATCCAGTATCACGAATGATGTCAGAGTGGGGACAAATAGGACCCGAAACACATAGACGGCCGGAGGGCTCGCATCGCAATCGCGAGGGATATGCAGGTCCTCGCCAGCCCCCCAGCGGTCCGTATCTCTACCCTGGACGACCCGCTGAAAACTTACCAGTACCGAGAACGTCCCGAGGAAAAGGTAAACTCATGCCCTATCATCCTCACACCTATTATCGTCATATGTAATGGCTAGGACCGTGGCCTATTGGCTATTCTGTGGGGGGAGGCAGTTCATTAATTTACTTCCGGGTTCATGTCATAATGAATAAACTGCAAGTGGTTTTGAGATAGTACCCTTCTTAAGGATTATTTGCACCCTAAATTTGTTTTGGGAACGGATAAAAAGGGCACATTTCATTTGACTGACTACAGTGCTGACTGCTGACTACAAGTACAACTCTCCTTCTGTTCTGTGCACAGCCACAGGCTTTGTTTGGGTGGCAAATAATGGAAGCATTTTCCATGTTGATTTTTTCGAAAACAAAACTAGCATTTTTACCCTGACAAAAACGCTAGGTTGGCGACACAACAAACATTTATTAAAACTGAATCGTACCTTTGCGCGGGTCCCGGATGGTTCGGCCCATGACGGGTTCGGCCCACGCCGACGGATGGATCGGCCTAGTCGATTCGGCCCACGCAGATGGATGGTTCGGCCCACTTGACTCTCGCTATTGAATTCAGCGACGATCGATTCGGCCCACTCTAGTAGTGGAATCGTTTTGTTTCAGCCCACAGCCTGAATCGATAAGAAAGTAAACAAAGATTGCACACAGAAACGTACGCTCACACGCTAATAAAATAATAATAATCTAGAACTATTTATAGAATTGTAGCACAATATATATAAAATAACGGAAAACGGTTGATATAATGAAATAATGATCGAAACTGAAGTACGGTGAAATTGTTATATTGACATATCCAAACTTGTTTTTTTAATTGTGTGTGTGTATATATATATATATATGTTTTAAAAAAACTTTAAATTCTTAGTGCATTTGTATGTTTTTCAATATTACTTTAATAATTTAGCGAAAATAGCAAACGTAATAAACAATTGGTTCGAAAACAATAATAATGTAGCGTAGCACATTTCGCTAAAACACGCAAACAGCTGAAACTAGCGAACGTAATAAATAAGTAATATTAGTTCGAAAACACAATTACAACACAAACAGTTACAATTCGTTAGTCATTTCGGCCCACAGAGCCCGCTGGCACCGGTTGCATACACGGATGGTTCGGCCTATGCAAGCGAAAACACTTTACGGTTCACCGGTCGCGCTGTTGGATGGTTTGGCCCATGGGCCGAAACATCCCTTTGCGCACCGTGTCAAATTGCCTGACTGACATTTAACATTGATTTCACTGTCAGTTGGAAAAAAACAACTGAAGGCCAAAAACAATACACCAGTACAGACCATTCCAGAAATACCCATTTTGCCCTCTAACTCTAATAGATAGAACCATAGACTGTTCCAACATGAATATGTTGCAAATTTTGAAAAAGTATTTGAATTTTATTAATTTACTTCCAGGTTCATGTCATAATGAATAAACTGCAAGTGGTTTTGAGATAGTACCCTTCTTAAGGATTATTTGCACCCTAAATTTTTTTTGGGAATGGATAAAAAAGGGCACATTTCATTTGACTGACTACAGTGCTGAGTGCTGACTACAAGTACAACTCTCCTGCTGTGCACAGCCACAGGCTTTGTTTGGGTGGCAATTAATGGAAGCATTTTCCATATTGATTTTTTCAAAAACAAAACTAACATTTTTACCCTGACAAAAACGCTAGGTTGGCGACAAGACAAACATTTATTAAAACTGAATCATACCTTTGCGCACCGTGTCAAATTGCCTGACTGACATTTAACATTGATTTCACTGTCAGTTGGAAAAAACAACTGAAGGCCAAAAACAATACACCAGTACAGACCATTCCAGAAATGCCCATGGTGCCCTCTAAATCTAATAAATAGAACCATAGACTATTCCAACATGAATACGTTGCAAATTTTGAAAAAGTATTTGAATACAGATTGTTCAATAAATAACTACTGGTACATTTAATTTGCAATAAGCCTACAACATTATGAACAAGAGTTTTGCCTAGTTGGTTAGCTCAGCCATTCATAGTTTTTATACAAATACTTTTAGACAGTATTTGAATATATGGATATTTTTAGAAAGTACTCATATACAAATACTTTTAGAAAGTACTGCTCGAATACAAATATATTTGAATTGTTTTAAATATTACTACTCGAATATGGATACTTGACAAAAATATGAAAGAATGCAAATACTTTAGAAAGTTAACAACGTTTTACATTACATGTAGGGAAGATATGAAATAATACAAATAATTAAGTAAGAGTATTCGAATACAAATGTATTAAAATACACAAGTATTTGTTGCACAAGTATGGTGCTCTTTGTCCTTGTTCCCTGCTTTACAGGGGTGAGGGTCAGGTAGAGTATTCTTGAACCACTCTTTCTGTTCTTTCCTTCCATAGTTTTCTATCGGCCGCCCCACTCTCTCCATCAATCTTCTCCTATCCCTCCTCACGCAGTCCTCCCATCTCAGCTGTGGCCTTCCCCTTTTCCTGCGTCATTTATGTTTTTCCACCTCAGCTCTTTTTGCTAGTTTGCCTGCATCCATTCTTACCAAGTGGCCTGCTCATCTCATCCTGCTTCTCACCAATCTTCCTGTTAGGCTACATTGCATCCCATTTCTTTCTTTTCTCGGGTCATTCATCCTTCTTCTGTCCACTCTCTTTGTTCTTGTTATTCAACGAACCCAGTTGTTCTCACAAACTTGCAGCTTCTGTTGTTGTTCTGTCAACGCCACTGTCTCCAGACCATACAGGCATGCTGGTGTAATACAAGCTCTCAGGACTTTCCCTTTCAGCATTTTCAAAATTTTTCTGTCCAACATGAATCCCTCTACCTTTCTCCAAGCATTTGCTCCCGCTTGTATCCGACATTGTACCTCTGAAAGCCTGTCCTCCGTAACCATTCCTCCAAGGTACACAAAACCATCCACTTGCATGATCCCCTTACCACCCAACCTGATGTTCAACTCCTCTCTCTCTCTGGTGTCCAACCCACATCACTTCTGTCTTCTCCAGGCTCATTCTCAGTCCGTGCTTCTTGAACACCCCCTTCTATTCCTCCAACACTTCCTGTAGTTCTTGTTTGCTCTGTGTTATTATGGCCAGATCATCTGCATACATCATCTTCCTGAGAACATCCTTCGTGCTGATCTTCCTGCTGATTAGTTCCATCACCATGATGAACAGTAAAGGGCTAAGGGCACTTCCTTGCCTCAAACCGATGTTAACTGGACAACCCAGATCCAACCACAACTCTTCCTTTTGTTCTCTCATACATTGCTTCCACCATCCTGGCTTCTGCTTTTGGCACTCCCAGTGGCCATCCATTTCACTGTTGCCATCACCATCTCTCTTGGGACTGTGTCATATAGGCCTTGGTGATCTGTGTTATTTTAGTGTTGGGGTTTAGTGTGTTAAATCGTTTATATTGTTTCCGTGTTCACCTTCTAGAACAGCTGCACAGATTTGCTGGCCTTGGAATTGGACTCGCAAGGTAAGACATTTTTATATCTAATGCCTACATACAGGGCATGGGAACTTGTAAACTATAAAATGGGAGATACTGTTCTGGGTACTACTGTAAAAGAAGAGGACTTAGGAGTTACAATAAGTGCTTATATGGAAGTTTCAGAGCAGTGTGGTATTGCAGCTTCAAAGGGTAATACAGTTCTTGGGTTGATTATGAGAAACATAACATACAAGGAAATAAAAGCTAATTATACCTCTGTGTAAAGCAATAATTAGACCTCATTTAGAATACTGTATACAAGCATGGAGACCATTGAATGCATACAGAGGAGAGTAAGTAAAATTATTCCAGAACTGAAAGACCTTAGTTATGAAGAACGCCTGAAAGAATGTGGTTTTACAACTCTAGAGACAAGGAGGTTAAGAGGAGATCAAATTGAAGTTTTTGAGATATTGAATGGGTATGAAAATATTGATAGAAATATGTTTTTCTCACTCAAGAAAGATGGCAGAACTAGAGGACATGAGGTAAAGTTAGTAAAGGATCAGTGTAGATTGGATATCAGGAAGTACTCATTCTCGCAGAGAACAATATTAATGGAACTAATTGTCAACGGATTGTATAACTGCTAGCAGCGTGAATGTGTTTAAAAATAGGGTTGACACATCTCATTAGGGCGGGTTACACGTAGATGAACATTGTTGGACTCTCGATAAGCCAATGGCTTCCTTGTCCACTTGCCATCTGGGCATTAGGCTTGGATGACAGATCTTGTTAAATCTAATGATTTCTTTGTAGTATACATAATACGTGAGCCCAAATTCTAACTTTTCAGTAATATATTATCTTGGTGGCATTCATTGTACGTCTGTAACTGCCTCTTACTACTGGGGTACTAACTGTTTTTTAATGGTGATTATTATTTAGGGGAAATGGGTGGACCTAGATTGCACCCTTACATGTAATGAAATTATCATTGAAATTACTTTACTAACAGTTGTGTGTTCCTGGTTGTATTGTTCTTATATATGACAAGAAGACTAGCAACTAGTGGGAATCTCTTGTTTTGCAGTGTGGTTTCAGAACATGTTCTTTCCCATCCAATGATTGTTCTCCGAAGACAGTGTCAGGTTTGTGCAATTATGCTTAACCAGAGTTGTTTGATTTAAATCACTTCAATTTTTTTTTTATCATTGATAAGAGGCAGCATCTTTTAAAGTCCAAAGCCCTGAGATAAATTCCACCTCCAGCAAACACTTGTACTAGTTGTTACTAATTCAGTGTGTTGACTCAAGTGAGACCATCTGCACTAGTATAGACTATAGTGGGGAACCAGTTTGCAGTCTGGCTAGAGTACACTGAGCCCTGGACAGTTGCTAATTCACCCTCTCAATAAACAATGACCACAAAGGTCATTGCGGGCCACAACATGACTTCTAATAATATTTATGGCCTAAGGAACTACAAGCAGTGGACACTATCTCAATTCAATGAGCCCAACATCAGCTCTAAGTTGTCTACTCTGTATAAGCCTGTAGCCTGTTTTAGAGTGTTTATTTGATTTTAAGTGGTTATTTAGCGACTAAAGTACTTCTAAAGTTGTTTAATGGTCATATTTCTGAGTTTACAGTTAAACAGGACAATGTTGCTAAGGATTTAAAGTGATTGTATTTTTCAGCATGTAAATATTAGCACTGGTAATAGACTGCTGACAGTTCTGATAAAATATTATTTAAAGTGAACCTATATTATAATCATATTACTGGTACATATAATGTTCTACTTGTCTAAGGTCGTGTACCCTCTCTTAAGACTCAGAATTTTAGAGAAACCAATTTTTTTATTATTATTTTTTTAATCATAATTTTGTTTCCAACCCTGGGCATAACTTGACATAAATTGACACTTTTATTAACAGTACTGTGTCACTCTTTCATTTAATTTAACAATTGCCTAATGACAAAACAGCATTATTGTTTGAAAGCACCATATTGCATAAGTATTTATTTTCACTTTGTACTGTTCGTGTATTATGTGGAAATATATTCAAGATGAGCCTGGTGTGGTAAAGCCACAGACCATCAGAACATCATCTTTTTGATGTGTTATATTGTACTCTTGATAAACTGTGCATATTTATGCAAAATCAGCAGTTTTTTGTTTCGCCGTGTTTGGGAAGTTTATTTTACGCTACCCACTCACCAGTTAATGTTATTGGTTCTGAGAAGCCAAAAAAAGAGAAATGTAGCATCTACTGAGAGTGGATATGTGTTTGTAGGTGCACCACAATGCCCTGTGGTTTCACCTGACACCTTTCACTCTCTTTCTACCGATGTATCACATACAGACACACCAGGTAAGTCACTGTGGCAGTATCAATTGATGAGAACATTGCAGAACGCATTCACCCCAACTGAAACTGCCAAATATTGGGGAATTCTGGACGACCATCAACAACCACTCTGTTGTCTAGTTACTGTAGCATGCGATATTAACGTACCACAGAGGGATAAATTTAGTTTATTTTTTGCTAATAAAAATTTTTTTTTCTTCAAATTGGCAGTGGATTAATGTTTTCAAGTTCAAGCAAACAGATATTTTCTCATTAAGGGACTGTTCAAAATTGTAGACATTTATCTCTTCATACAGAGTGTACTAAGGGGGACTTGCATACTAATTAAAGTTAATGCCTGTCGCAGGCAAAATATGACCACCTTGTAATTCCTGCTTGCCTTCTGCTACCATGGCCCGATCCTCTGTGTACATCTTCTTCCGGCTGATTAATTCCATCACCATAAACAGCAAAGGACGAAGTGCAGTTCCTTTCCTTGAGTCGACGTTAACCAGAAACTCATTTGACATCCCGTGTCTAACAACTACTTATCGCTTAGTTCTCCCATACATTTCTTCCACTGTCCTGGCTTCTGGCACTCCCATCCATCTCACTGATGCTATAACCATCTCTCCTGGGACCTGAGGACCATGTTGAAACCCTTTCCCAGGTCCACAAATCTTAATGTCATATCCAACTCCTTCATCACCAGTTGCTTTGATGCAAACATTCCCTCTGTTCCAGTTCCACGCTGTATCCTCCCATCCATAATCCCCTCTAGCCACATCATTACACGACTTATGAGTGTGAAGCGTCAGTATTTCCTTTCGTCTTGCACGTTTCCCGTTCACTTCTCATGAGTACTCCTTTTTTCCCACCAACTGTACACGACTGGAATAAACTACCGTTAACTTGGTGGCTAACATGTCAAATATCAACAACTTCAAACAAGAAGTTTTCAAACGTCTACGCATCCAAAAAGACCAACTTAACTGCTACTAGCTGCATCAAACCTATGCACTCAATGGTTTCTCGTTTGGCTCCTAGAGACTTGAGAATATTGTTTCAGATTCAGACTTCCAATTTGCTTCATTCACCACTCTTCTTGGACCTTTCCATGACTCATATTAGCACAACCAGACTTTTAGATTGTGTGGCCTAATTAACTTAACTAACAAACTAAGCCTATGCATATTCAAATTATTATTGTAAAGGTAATGTAAGTTTGTCAAGGTTAGGCTATACTATATACGGATCTGTTGGTTAAAGGTAATGTAAGTTTGTCAAGGTTAGGCTATACTATATACGGATCTGTTGGTTAAAGGTAATGTAAGTTTGTCAAGGTTAGGCTATACTATATACGGATCTGTTGGTTAAAGGTAATGTAAGTTTGTCAAGGTTAGGCTATACTATATACGGATCTGTTGGTTAAAGGTAATGTAAGTTTGTCAAGGTTAGTCTATACTATATACGGATCTGTTGGTTAAAGGTAATGTAAGTTTGTCAAGGTTAGTCTATACTATATACGGATCTGTTGGTTAAAGGTAATGTAAGTTTGTCAAGGTTAGTCTATACTATATACGGATCTGTTGGTTAAAGGTAATGTAAGTTTGTCAAGGTTAGTCTATACTATATACGGATCTGTTGGTTAAAGGTAATGTAAGTTTGTCAAGGTTAGTCTATACTATATACGGATCTGTTGGTTAAAGGTAATGTAAGTTTGTCAAGGTTAGTTTATACTATATACGGATCTGTTGGTTAAAGGTAACATGTATCTGATTTCTCTTCAGAGTTTGACGACCTTGTGGAAGGGTATCGGTAGCACCCTAATGGTCAAGGGCATTGGGGTAGCCACAGAGTCGGTCATAGGTGAACTTACCCCTCTACCAAGGTATGCAACATTTAGTTCAAACAGGATACGGTGCTCCGTGTTAAACTTGGTTATGCTCACGTTCATAGACTTTTGGGTTTGGTTTACCATATCCTAATGAATCAAATATTTACTTGGTGGCATTTTGTCTTGCTCGCTTTAGTGTGGCTGTTCTCAACAAGACATGCTATACGGAGCAGTACCTGATATGCTTGCAATCCCATGTTTATCTATTTAGTCGGGCACAGTACAGTGGTTAGAATGACATACTCTCAATCAAGTAGTACAGTGCATGGTTAGAATGACATACTCTCAATCAAGTAGTACAGTGCATGGTTAGAATGACATACTCTCAATCAAGTAGTACAGTGCATGGTTAGAATGACATACTCTCAATCAAGAGGAACAGGGTTCAATTCCTCTTGCTGTCGTTTCAAAGGTTGACAGATTTGTTCACTCCACTTTGCCTTAGTTCACTCGGCTGCATAAATGAGTATCTCACTGAAATGCTAGATGTGACTGTCATGTGTTGTTCCACAGAGGATTGTTCTGCTTTCAGGGAAGTGAACAGGCATAGTTCCTTGAAGAAGCTGGCTGAGCACATCTTTCTGAAGGGGTGAGTTCAAACAGACTGTTTATAAATTAATTTAAGCTGTACTTGACGGAAATTTGATCATTTAGATTAGCTCTGTTTTGTGTACCCAGCCTTAATAGTGTGCCAGAATTAACTACAGTGCCTGGACATACTTACTTTATTACGTCATCAGCTTAATGTGGTGACATAACAAATTCCTTCCATCGGTTACGGTTTGTCGTCACATGCCCTGGCAAACGAAGATGACATTGTCTTATGATGGTGGAGATCCGTGGGAGGGAGCCGTACAGTTCTTGATGACATTGTCTTATGATGGTGGAGATCCGTGGGAGGGAGCCGTACAGTTCTTGGTGACATTGTCTTATGATGGTGGAGATCCGTGGGAGGGAGCCGTACAGTTCTTGATGACATTGTCTTATGATGGTGGAGATCCGTGGGAGGGAGCCGTACAGTTCTTGGTTGCTGGAAGGAAGTTCCACAAGATTTTATTTATATACAACTGATTAAGATTGAGAGCCTGGTTGTTGTTTGTTCCAGACTGAGTCTGATTGTGATCACGCCGTTCTATGCCGCCAGTCTTGTGGAAAGTGTGCAGGTGGGTCAGGGTGATATCACTTGATGGTCAGTACTTCAGTGGCTGCACTGCTAGCCTGGCTACTTCTCAAAGGCACAATATCAACAGAAATTGTCATCTTGCAACTATTCTCGTGATATTCACTTGGACTCCTGACTATATTTTGCATTCATTCAGTGACAGTGACTACCCAGTTTTATTGGTAAATGTTTGGGGGGGTCTTATTTAGTAGTCTGTGCCTATATGATAATAGGTACATCCATTTATTTCTCAGCTTGGACAATGGTGTAGATTTTCTTGTTGTTTCGCTGTTGTTTTGGTTCCGTTCTGTCTCTATTAACTGTCATTCCATTGACTTTAGTCTATTTATATGTCAAATGTTGTCATATGTATTTATCCAATATCTAAGCAAGGCCAAGGGTTGTCATTTACTGTAGTAACCTGGTCCACAAAAGCAAAATGTTTATTGCTTGGTTTTTATTTTAAAAATCAAGGATTTATTGCATATGAAGTGGACCTTCTGGCCACTTAGCTATTTTGTTGACCTGCAGCCTGTTGTTGTGTCAGAGCGAGATAGCGAGCGAGCGGCCTGGTGTGTTTGACTGTCTACGAGAGGGCACGTCGCGACTACTGAGCATGAGTTCAAAGCAGATGACCCGTCTACTGCCCGTCTGGAAGTTGTTCTTTCCCACGGTCACCTACGGTCTTCTACACTACATCATTTCGTCCCTGGCACAGTACACTGTGCTTGTGTCTGTGCGTGCCGACATGACAGAGCGCAAGGTGTGGCAGTACTAGCAAACGATTCTAGGACACAATCCCCGTGGATACTATCCACAGTTCATATGCAATAATAAAACAAAATTCATAATATTTTTCATACTCTTTACCAGCAGGATAAAGTGTTAATGTATGATACCCTAGGTCACGGGTGGCTTCAGGAAACCAGGGAAGAAGAAGCTGTGAATGATTTTCTGTCACAAACCTTCAAATTAAAGCATCCGTTCTTGTTAAAGAAATAAAATTATTTGTGCTCAGTATGTTGTAAAACTACATTATGCAGTAACATTTATGTAGATACTTATATATTGAGAACTACTACATACATTTGAATTGGTGATATTGTGTTCTGGTACCTTAGCAGACACAACTCTCTATCTTATAAAAGGTACGCTCTTATATAGCGTTGTATCCTGTCCTTATGATGAGAAAACATTTTGGCCAGCTCTGATAATCTTTTTTCTGATAGAGTCCTCCGAATTGTACCCATGTTGTTTTTATAAAAGAAGAACTTTAGCAGAGATTATGTAGATGTGTGATGATATTTTGTAGACACATACTGGAGAAGACACAAAATATAGACTGTATTGGGACAAATCTTTTTGCTTTGAATGCACTCCAAGACAACGGTTATATCAAAAGTTCTGATCTTGACAGTGGGTGTTTAAAATGTCTGTTAGAAACTTGGGAGTGTTGATTCATAATGCCAGTGTATGTTTTTGAAATTAGTCAGTGTAACATATTAACCATACTTTATTTTTAATTAACTAAATAAAGCTGATTAAATATCCAACTGTATGAGATAAGCTGTATGCCCAGATGGGAGAGGTCATGCAGCCCTTACCAGCATAAGATAACAGAGTTTATTAAATTGGCTATACGGAGGACTCTGCTTAATAGAATCACTTCGGGACAAAGCAATTTGATTTTATTTAGCGGCTGATTCACTTAAGCTGCACATTTTAATACAGCGGGAATAAGCAATGATTCTGCCCCAGCCAAAATGTTTGATCCTACTAAACAGCTGACTCTGTTAAGCGGAGTCCACTATACCAGTTAACCCAATAGGAAGTACTAGGAACACATACTGCACGAAGTAGGAGAATATGTGATAAACTATGACAAAATATATTCCCCAAAAATGCAATGCATGTTTTCTAGCATTGATGGATGTTTGTCATTGTTGAAGAAATGGGAATAATTCTGCTTGGAAGAAAATGTCATCTTTGCAGTGTACTGAGGTTGTGATCTGTGTTTCAGCATCAGGCAGCGGATGAGAAGACAGTGGAGCAGTCGATCTATGAGACGTACTACCCGGAGCTGATTGCCACATTCACGGGCAACCTGCTGGCTGACACAGTGCTGTTTCCCCTCGAGACAGTCCTCCACAGACTCAACCTGCAGGGAACACGCACCATCATCGACAACACGGATACTGGGCTCGGTGTCGTGCCCATCATTACACGATACGAGGGAACTGCGGATTGCTTCTGGACAATCATGACGGAGGAGGGCATCGGCGGCTTGTACAAAGGCTTCGGTGCATTGTTGCTCCAGTATACCCTGCATGCGATCCTACTCAAGTTGACAAAGGTCATGTTTGAGAGACTGTCAGAGGAGGCAACGCTGCCAATGCCAGCTATTGGAAGACCGCTTCCACCGGTACACGTGTCATTCACGGGCGTACCATCGCCATCTGATCCCAGGCTGCCAGGGCGCGACCCCCGTTATGATAGCGACTATGCTGCCTGGGGAAGTCCTGGCGGTCCTAGATAACTTGACGTCATTACAGCTGACCTTTCATCACATGACTGGTTTTGAGCACTTTGCACCTCTGTCATGTGACTGTAGTACTTACTGTTCACGCATGAGACTGAAGCAGTTACCATTTTGTCCTACCACATGTTGGTTTGAAGTCCGATACTGCTTAATTCGGCTTGACTGCTGATCGAATTTCACTGAAGAAATTAATATTAATTTTTTTGTGCTGGGCGGTATCCTGCTATAATTTTTATGATTGCTTTTTTGAGCAAGACTCGCTTCACCCTATTCACAGAAACTTAGCATTTTACTCAGAGTGTATGCCAAAAAGCATACAGATATGTCTAATAAAGATTTGTCCACTGCAACAAATATGCAACGAAAACAGAATGAATTTATGTGTTCACATACACAGTGTTCTGATTTTTATATTGCTGCACTTGTAGATGCGGCAACATTGTGTTCAGTGATTGTTGCAGTGGCTTAATGGTAACTTAGCACTAACAAATGTCACATGAAATTGTGATCTGTAGTTGCAAGACTGCAACCTTATGAAGCAGTGCATGTTGCCAGGTGTATAGTAGTGTATTATTCCTGTATCCGGGATTATTGAAACATAGTTGGTATTTATTGTTAACTAAAGCTGAGAATGAAATTTGCTTAGAATTTCCGAGAATTGTATGTGCTGTGTTTCTTTGTTATTTCAGTGTAAATAGTATATTTATTATAACTTGCATTATATTGTGTATTATTTTTATGTGCAAATTAAAAATAAGTAACACTGCATTACATCTACCCTAGTTGGATCATATGTATCTATGCTTAACGGTGTGTTCATCGATGCACATCAATAAATGTGTTAGAAACTGGTATTAATGTTTCTATTTGTTTTCATTTAGTGTTGTTAAAATGGCTAATATCCATAGATGCCAACCCTGAGTAGTGCACACCTTTAAGACTGGTTACAGGTATATTGTTAGCTGCTGATTTAGAACCTATTCAAATTTTATTTCGACTCAGAATATATATATATAGTTTTTTTGTGGCTAATGCGACATTTTGTCTGTAAAACTGGTTATGCAGTTTGTAGGTAGGGCATGTCTGCACCCCAAGGTATGCGCCCTAGCTAATTAACTATTTCAGTCAATAGGGTATACTTTGGCCTCTACAACTAGCATATGTGGTAGTTGACTACTGTCAGTTATCAGACTGCAACTCTACAACAATAAGAAAAAAGATGTAGCAAAATGTAATGTGCCATTATGCCCCAATACCCTGGGGTAGTGACGCATAACAGCACAGGTGTGTGTGGATGTATAAATGCCTATATTAAGCAGGGCTGGGTCCAATGACACAAAATTATATCAATTACAATTACATTAAATATTTTATTTCAATTACAATTACAGTCATAATTTTCCAAATCAATTACAATTACACTGTTTCAATTTTAATTACAATTACATTATGCGGAACCAAATATATTCAGCATTTGTTAATTATGTATTTTTGCGCGTTTTGCTGAATTTCAATATTTTGTACACAATTGATAAACAAATATAACGGTAATGTTTGTACATTTTGTTGAATTGTGACTTTGAATTATACTAAATAAAAAGATAGCCGTTAAAACATATTTTTATTATATAAAAATACAATGCAATATCCAGACATAATCCTACAGGACATATTCCAATGCAGACATTTATCCGTGCGCATTTCTTAAATTTTTCTTTGGAAAATACTAAAATAGGGTTTGATGTGTTTACTTTGAGGTTGTAGCTCCTGCTCTAAGCTGACATTCTTAATTGGTCTGCCCTTTGCTTTGTGTGAGTTGGGAATGGGAAGAGAGGCCATATAAATGGTCCTTGCCACCTGACCTGTCTCCAACCCACCATAACACAAGGGGTGTAATTGGCTTGCTAACTCTGCAACATTTCACTGAATGTCTGTGCATTATTTATTGCTTCCTGGCTGTTACCAACTTACTGAAAAGGCTAATTGCTACGGCTACCCACCACTAGCACCACTGACCAGTACCCACTAGACAGTGAATACTGTGACTTAAATATAAATATATAAGCAGGTGTTATTATTAGTCTTGATTTTCAACTCATGTGAGACTTAAATTATATTTTTATTGACAATTCATTCAGGTAGTTTGTGATATGAAACATACTGTAATTGATTGTAATTGAAATAAAATTTCAATTATACAAAATATAACAATTACAATTACAGCAACATTTTGAAACCATAATCAATTACAATTACAATTACACGATTTTGCTGTAATCAATTACAATTACAATTACATAATTGGACCCAGCCCTGATATTAAGATCTCCACCCACTCCTGGAATTTCGAGAGAAAAAATTAATGTACGAAACATGCGAAACTTAGAGATGTGGAAACAAACAAAGTGTTTTTTGTGTAGACCTCTTACATGCGATAATGAAATCAAATTGTGAGTTCAGATGTTTGTTGTGTGTGTTAGGAGCTATTCTACAACGAGTCGAGGAGCGTCTAATATAACAGCCGTAACTTTGCTGTGGTCCTGTGCATGCAGCAGTGCCCCTAGGTTAGTACGTGGGTGCTCATTCACGTAAGCATCCGTGAATTGCCTGTTTTATGACTATTATATGGCCTATAGGCGCACGTGACTGTATATTTAGAAGAATGCTGTTTCGTTGCTGTATCATCGTTTATTTAGCACATATTATCAAGTTAATGTGCCATACTACATATAACAATAGCTTGTTAAGATATGAACATCAGCATTTATTATAAAATAATAGATATACGTAATGCCCGGTAATACCTGAACGGCTTGCTGCTAGAGTTAAACGTGTCTATATCACATGAACAATCACAAAACAATAAGGCAATTCCTACCAGCGAAAATTTGTAAAATATTTACTGGACGTTATCCAGAATCAGTAGAACTTATCAGTACTCATGTATGTTGAGAGTGTGCAGGTGGGTCAGACAAACAAATAGCATTTTCAAACAAACAACATTTTACGTTAATAATATTACCACAGCTATATTAATGAGCTTGCAGGTGACCTGAGACTAACAAGAAATTATTTTCCAACTGACGACGAAAAACTGACGGGTCCTTGAAAACAGTTGCGAGCGCCATCTAACGGAAATTATATATTATACTATATTAATTTAGTTTTGGGTATGCTGTATCAAGTATGTGCGTATGTAACAGTTAAACTGGTTTCGAATATGCTTAATATGCATAACCTGATGCTGATGCATAATTACTTATGCCCATACTGATTTTGTGGTTTAACGACGCAACTGTAGCGACGCAACTGTAGACCACAAGTGTTTTATAATTCCTGTTGATGTATTATCGCTCGGCCTCGATCGTTTATTGTCAATATTGACCAGTCGGACCATGAGAGGTATTTTATGATCATCGTTACGCGCAGTTAAAGCCTACATTTTACGGACAACAACAAGGTTTTTTTCTACATGAAATAATAGTGACACATATCAGAGTCGACTCCTACGCAACATTCCTAAACCGTTCGTAATCAAAATGTTTAAAGAAAGGGACAGAATCCAAAAACTGATCAGCGATACGATAGTGACGCTGTGTAACAGTGGGCTGGAATTTGACACAGAATTGAGCGTGGAAGGATTGCTTGGAATTACTCTTGACCATAAAGATATACTCCTTGTGAACATCAATGAGATTATAAAAACCCAACAAAAGGGGTTACCTGTTGATGAGTATGATTCGTTGGATGAAAATCCAGTGCTAGTTGCTAGGAGTACACCATGTAGATCCGTGCCAACTTCTACAAGCCGCTCAGATGGAGACAACCAGACCATCACACATGATGTTGACCATAACAAAGACAATGATTTGTTTGAACGTCATACTGAATCAGAGACTGCAGATGGAATTGATGATGCAGTCAGCGGACAGGAATCTTATGAATGTTTGCACCATCCATCTGCTGGTGAAGGTACCAGTGATGCAGATTACAAAGATAAAAACAATGAACATGTGATTGTCATCAAAGAAGAACCAGATGACTATGATGATTGCAGCAATGAACAGAAACTTCCCACTGACAACAGTTCAACAACGGTAGTGCAGCATCACCACAGCACTGCAATGTTTCCAGAGTTTTCTCAAGACAATTTTCCCCACCTGTCATCTACTGAAATGTCTTCATCAAATAATGTGAACGCATCCTATCCCCCAGCCTCTGACAGTGTAAACTTTGACACAGTGCCGTCATTATATTCTGATCACTTGAAAGATGAGCCTGGAGAAGTGTTAAGTCAGAGCAACAGTGAGGTGATGAACTGTTGGTTCAATGCCTCATCTGTGGCAGACTTTGATGTGTCTGGATCATCACTGGCATCCATCCCAAATCCTCAGCACCGACTGTGGGCCCCAAAACAAGCTACATCAAGTGGAATTTTGCAAACATCTATGACAGAACAGGTAAGGTAGCATCAACTTGTCTTGTTAATAGTTGTCTAAATTCTCCCGAAAAGTTTAGCGCAAAAACCTTTGGCCGAATGTTTTGGGTACATTTTGTAGTGAATACTATCAGACACGGGGCTAAGCTCTTTGAAGAGCGCCAGTCCTGGACATGTCCCTTTGTTGACAATTTGCTTTCAAGTATCTTTGTAAAAGGTCTTAACCCAAACCCAAAAGGGTGATTTCTGTCCCATGTTTCGGTATAAGGCCATGGCTCGGCGCTGTAGCCTGTGTTCTGCTTTTTTCATGTTTCATTCTTTCAATCCCAGTAGACCAATTGCTCCATTGTGGTTTTCCTTGAATTAATGTTGCTCTTAGCCCTGTCCGTCCAGCTTACTCGTTCCATTTGCCATATCCACACCTTATAGCTTTGCTGTTATCAAAATAGTCAGTTGTTAGAATAAGGAATTCTCATTCACACCATCCGTTTGTTTTGCAGATGTTGGAATCAGTTTCTGCAATGCCGGGAGGACGTCCCACAGCAATAGCTGTGAATGCACAACTGCGAAAGTACCGATGTCCACAGTGTAGTTTTACCAGTGACAAATTGTTTAATGTGCGGCGTCACATAAACAAGAAACACACAGGACAGCCGGTGAGATGTCATAAATGTCATCGTATGTTCAGAAATGAATTTTACCTTCGGTATGATCACAAATGTCCAGCAAAACACGGTGTGCAGCCATCCAGCAAAGAGGAGTTATTAGAGGAGTTAGCAGGCCTGGAAAGGACTGTTGACAGCAGTAATGATAACACTAATGTAACCGGACATAACATGGCGACAGTTGGTGGAGTGGAAACATCTTGATAGTGGCATCCTTGTGACACTCCTGCCGAACTAGGACATGGGCATTGTTTGGAGGATTTTGTATCAAACTGTGTTGCTGGTCATCACAAGAAATGGATAAATGTGAATGTTATGGACTGAAGACTCAAGTTGCATGTTAACTCGATGGCATGCCATGGTTGCTGGTGTGACTCAGCCTGCTCATTTGGTGTTTCAGGGCATGGCCATGCCACAGACCGGAGATGGCACTGGTACCGCCACAGCCACTGGTACCATCACACTCACTGGTACGAATGCTGCCACTAAAACTACTGCACTTGCGAGTGACATTGAAGTTTTGCCGTCACCAGCACCATCGTGCGTGAGTGTGTCACTCTTCAAGTGCCTCCACTGTCCATTCACAAGCAAAAAGAAGTTCAACGTGAAACGTCACATAAGACAGCAGCACGACCAGCAGGCGGTCACCTGTGAGGGCTGTAACAGACGCTGTCGCAACCAATATTACTTGCAGTGGTACCACAAACCCAAGTGTCCATCTGCACAGCTGAGTACCACTGTGTGAAACTGATACAACTACTTCAGCTGAGTACCACTGTGTGAGAGTGATACAACTACTTCAGCTGAGTACCACTGTGTGAGACTGATACAACTACTTCAGCTGAGTACCACTGTGTGAGACTGATACAACTGCTTCATCTGTGCAGCTGATAATACATATAGTTGCATGCAACACAGGAAGGTACTGCATCGGTGTCAGGCAAGTGTTCCTGGGACAGCTCATGTTCTTGTGAGAAGATGTAGTAGTATTATCGGCAGGACCGCCAGCTAGTCAAGCAAGCACCTGTTCTGTGTATAGGTACTTATGTCTGGGTATAGGTACTTATTTCTGTGCATATGTACTTATGTCCGTGCATAGCTACTTATATCTATGTATATTTATGTCTGTGTATAACTACTTATGTCTGAGAACCTGAAGATACTTCTACTAGTATTGATACAGCAAGCTGAAATGCCAGTGGATAACTTATAATACAGCTGTATGATGTGAACACATGTACATCGATCTGCAATGGTACACAGTGAGTGCTTCTGTGGGACGGAACACTGCAGCTGTTACGGGCCTTGATCGTGTTACCTGCCAGTGATAGAGATGGTGATTGTACAACAACAACAACAACAAAGATATGGTGCAGCAGAAAATGCGTATACTACATTAGAAGGCACTTGTTGCTTGTGTTGTGATAGAAGGTGATAGAAACACGAAGCGTGGCACATTCACTGGCTGTGTAATTGTGTACACGCACGCCTGGGATTAATTACCTTATATCGATTAAAATTACATTTACTAATTCAGATTCTACCTAAACAATTACAAAATACCAATCCCCAATTATCAGTGTGTAGAATTCCTTATTGAAATAACAGTATGTGCACAGAGGCATAGTCAATGCCAAAAATAACATGCTGCTTGCTTTATATAATTTCTGCATATTATGGTACATAATGGCAGTATAATAATTATGATGATATAATATGCAACATATTCTATTTTATTGTTTATTTGTAGCAAATAATTTGAGTTATGTTGTAATTGAAGATACCTATTTACATTTTCTCCAATTACTTTTAAAAACAAAACACCAATTCCGGAATTGGTGATTCAGTTCCAATTGTACAATGTAATTGATCCCAAGTCTGTGTGTATGTACCATGTATATTGAAACATTCCTATTAGATTGGGTTCCGAGAGGACAGTGCTATCGTTGATGTCGACTGACTGGATCTATCCAACCTGCAGGTTTTTGTACATGCTTGCTTTGTTTCCACCTAATGTATGGATTTTTATATAACCGGATTATTATTAAGTGCATTCCCATTAGACACCGTAAAATACAATACTGGTTTCTCAACAGTGCACACATTTGAAAATAGGTGCCACAAAACGTTTTTATTTGTTATTGTCTTCTAAATATACGTTTTCCCCCAGGAACAACCGATAAGCAAGACCCGAATCATGCTGAAGAGCACCTTTTTGTTCTGGGTTGGGTTGCAAGAAATACACTTGGTACACTTCTAAAGTTGTTGATGATTGAGAGTAGCCCCTTTGATAATAGTATAATCCATCAGTGTCCTAAAAACCCTCACCTCGCATTTACTTTTAGAAAACGTTCTGATGAGAAACTGGAATTTAGCAAGTCTGTAGAACTGGATGTGAGCAAAGTGAGCATCTGTTTGTGCTTTCGTGTACAATGAATCATCTTATGGCAAACATATAAGTTGCACCACTGTAAGAGTAGGTATTATGAAACAATAACCGAAATAGCAGGTTTGCCTACATATAAGTTGCACCACTGTAAGTGTAAGCACTATGAAACAATAACCGAAATAGCAAGTTTGTCTACATTTTGTGAAACGTATCTTTTCAACCAGTATTATGTAGTAAAGGAAGTAGTTTTTCATTTTGTCTAAATTGTAGTCTAGGTCTGTTTAATGCAGTTGTCCAGTTTGTTTTCGTAACACAAATGACAAAACAAGGCACTATGGCTTGTGTACTCACCTATGTCTATTGGGTGTACATATTTTCGTGTGTACATCAGACAAGCATAAAATCAAATGACACACTTAGTGGTCGAAGAGCAAATACTTTTGGGGCAAGGCAAATTTTCTACAAAATCTATAACATTTTGCAACTCGATCGTAACAGGAATGCTATAGGCCAGTTAACTAATAAAAAATTTTATACAGCTTTTTACGCAATTTCAAATAAAAGATACGGATTTCAAAAATAAAATGTGACATGTCTGCGTATGTAGGAAGTAATTTGTCACCTTGCAAATGCGTAGTTACATAAAATTCTACCAGGGTATTATTACAATTTATCCAAAATGTGTGTCTCCTGGCTACTAGTGATCATTGTGTCCCATTCATTCTCAGTGGTACTGACAGCATGCTCTCTGGTGTCCATGAACATCTTGTCAATGGCAGCATATCAAAGTCTTGGACAGATCCATCATTTTGTATTGGTGTTTATCTTGCGGCACCATCACTGTTACAATCATGGAATTGTTCCGAGAGGATAGCTGTTTCAGAAAATTGATATCACCTTCAGTGTTCTCACAACTTCAATCAGTTAACATTGGATGGTTTTGGGGTAAGCAGTTCTTGTGAATACAGCTCTGGTTATACAGTGGACTCCGCTTAACAGAACCGCAGATAACAGACAATCAGCCTTGTGTGATTCAATTAAGTGAAGTGATTCTGTTAAGCAGAGTCACTATATGGGTCAAAGCCCAATTAGCCTGAATCTGCTCATATAATTATCTATACATATAGTTTCTGGGGCAATTTTGTGTTTCGGTAATACGTTGTAAATGTAGACGTGTGCATGTGGTAAACCTTAGTCAGAATTTTGTTAATGTGTGATGGAAAGTTCTACTGTAATGTAAAATGAAAACACAATGCAATGTTTTATTGAAGAGTTTTATTTGGAAACGTTTTACATGATATAATCTATATACATACAGCAGCACCTGTATACGTAAGATTTCTGTATTGAAAATCTTAATATAACAAATACAAAACTGAAATGTTTACTGTTTTATACTATGATGAACCTAATTAACATGACATGGTATGATAAAAATAAATTGTGTTGATAAAATATATAATTCCAGTTCAAGCAACATTGTAGTGCAACATATTTACATACACACAGGCAATATAAACACCTGATTCAACATGGTGTAATGAATACCTGCCATTACAAATTCTGATTCTGTTCATTTCATATGCACAAATGATTGATAGTCTACTATAAAAAAACGAGCTTTCATTAAAGGGTTTTAAAACTTGTTCTTGCAGTATGCTGTAGATAGTGAAAATACGATTGTAAAATGATTTATTCCCTACAGCCCTGTATGTTTTATTATTTTATAAAATGCTGCCACTGTACTGAACATAATGACAATGTCAGTATTTATATTATGTCTATGAAATGTTGAAGACTGGAAATTTCTTGTAATCTTTGAAGATATATATGGACCATTCTCAAATAAAGTACGAAATTAGCAAACACAAAACAATATATTACATTAAACTGTTTATTTCTCTACCCATATTTTGCAGATGCTGTTAGTACACTTCATACAATATTAGCTATAAAAAACACAAATGAAACATTTATCTTTACCATTATTTTTTATCATAATTTTTCATGAGATTGGCTGATATACAACATCAATTCACTATGAAAGGATTTCTTTTTCATCTGTATTGTGTGAACTTGTGCTGAGTGTATGGTTGTATTACCTTTTAACAAAATATTGTGTCCATTGTTCTAATGAGTATTTATTGTTCATTATTTGTAAGAGTACAAGAGTTGTACTTGTTACTACCATTTACCGTATTCGACCTATTAAGTGTACATGTCCTAACTAGCATACACCCCCTTTTTATCAGCAGGATCCATAATTATTGTATAATTATTGACTAGTGTGGAGTGGAACAACTGAAAAGTGTAGCCATCTGGTTGGCATCACTTCAGTTGCTCTACACTAGACACCAAATGCCACCACTAGTGGTAAACAGATACCTTATTGTCTAGAGAAATAAAAATGTTGTGTACGCTTATACGAACAGATTCCTAGAACATTTTTGGTCAAACTTATTAGGTCGAATACGGTATATCAGTTCTGGAAGGAGACTGTGAACCTAATGATATACCTGTTGGGAGACTAACAAAATGTTCACTATAGACAAATGTCTGAAATGACAAATTTTACTGTACATGTTAACATACGAAATGCCAGTTTCACATTGTTAACGTACAATTGAAATGTGTCACATAAAACATTCTGGCAATGACATAAAAACATTGGACAATTTCCTCACCCCATAGAGGCACAGTGAAATCTACCATAACCAACACTTTACCACAATAACAATTTTGTTTTTGAAGTTAAGAAGTGTGGTTCATGGTCACTGAATTTACACATCATTGTCAACTACCCTCCAAAATCCATCTCCATCAGTCTAAAATACACTGACATACACCCTCATGTCAATTGTTATAATGCATCAATTTCAAGGTTCTATTTCACCAAAACATGAGGTCCACAAGCTGATTTCATTCATGTAAAAAAATTATATTAATTTCCTCGTAGCATTAACATTAAAACATATTTTGTTAGATACCATTGCTGGTTTTTGGTGGAAACATGTTTTATGAGCTCACATGAATCTTGGTGAAGGTGACCCCAAATACCAGTTTCAATTGAACTGTGGATTGCAAAACTAACACCTCTGCTAGTGAGAATGATAGTTACATTCATGTGCACTCAATCTATTTTATACAAAGCCTGGCGTAGTAACAGACAGTGCCCTTATAAATAAATGTCCAAGTCTTGACCAGGATTGCTTTACCAGGCACCTTTAACATCAACAGATAGACATCAATGTCACAAATAAAATAACTGCATATTTAAGTGTTAAGTTTTTATGTTGAAGGTAAAAATTCTCTGCCGCATTAAACTTACAATATTTTTTCTGCCACGTATATTAATATTTGGTACAGCTGTGATGTACTGACCATGTACTCGGTAGTCAACGACAAATATTTAGACAAAAGGCTTCAGCTAGAATACTTCTTGGTGATGCTACAGAACTGTACCAGGTGCCAGAAACCAAATTCCTCTTTTATGTCTGACAGAATTTGTGTTTATTTACTTACACTATGCTATTTGTGAGGAGACCAAATAGAAGTGTTTAAAATAGTGAATGGTTATGAGGATGTTGATAGGAATAAGTTCTTCAAACTTAAAGAAGGCAGTAGAACCAGAGGACACAAAGCAGCATTAGTTAAGGAGCAGTGCAGGTTGGACATGAGAAAGTACTCTTTCTCACAGAGGGTGATAAATGAATGGAACAAACTGCCAAATGATTGTGTTAATGCTAGTAGTGTGAATACATACATTGGCTTGTTAAACTAAACACATGACAAACTGGGTTCTTTCTGGCCTATTCCATGGTCCACAACACTGATATAATATTATACATAAACGTGCATTTTTAAATAGAGGACTTATTTCAATAAAATCATAGCTTGAACTGATCCAAATTCTTTGTTTAGCAGAACATAATTTATCTGAAAATGTGTGCTGGTACACTTTTGTTTTTCTAAAGTATTCCTATTAGCATACAAACATTTCCAAAGAGCCTTCTTTAAAAGGGCATCTTTCATACCTCAGAACAAGCATGTGCTATTCACCTTTTCTGCCACTGGGAGTACATTTGACAAACAGTTGTTCTTTCAGCAGCTTCCATCAGTTCCACGAGGGAAGAACTTGTGATTTGAACCACACATGGTCAAGTTTACCACAGAAAGTAAGTGTACTCACTCTGCTGTGTAAATGTTACACATAGCATCAAGATGCTTACAAGTCTGGTTTGGTCCTTGATGATTTGTACCATAGACTGGACTGGACATTGACTAGAAATGTACCAGTAGCTTTCTTGGCAACAGGATATTCAACAAGCATAACTGCTTTTACAAGGGTTTGGCCAGGCAGATACAGTGTTGGTGTGTCACAGTATTTCCTTGATTAGGTCAGCACAAAATTATGAAAAAGCATTACAAATGTGCTTCGTTAAAATGCTTTCACATAAACAGTAGACAGTTGAAACTGGACTATTTGCATTTGGACACTGCTTCCGAAATTACATCTCACCAAGAGCGAAGCTGAAAAATACTATTCACTGTAATGGTCAAGGCTCGATCATTTTGGTATAATTTAATACAAAACCAGTAGCCAAGTTTGGACACAGCTAGTGACAACATCACTAGCTGCAGAAACATGCAAGCATAAAAAACTTATAAGCTACATCTTCTTTCTATGTATTATGTCTAAAAAAAATTAAAATAATTATAATCAAACATATGTTGCAGGCACTGTATGCATTAGTTATTAGTTAGGGATTTATAATTTATATTTATTGTAAGATATTGTATTTGTACCATACATAACTATACTAGTTGGGGGTGAACCATAGATAAGTATCCCACTTCTGTTCACTCCCTTTCCGCCATCTATTACATCTTGTTTGTTCATGTTAGTGTTGTGGGTTTTTTCTGCTTCAGTTTTTTTAAACTTATAAACTTAAATTTTTAGCCAACACCTGATTTACAAGCTGAAGTGTAGGCTAGCTACAACATACAAAAGTGTAGGCTAGCTACAACATATAAAAGTGTAGGCTAGCTATAACATATAAAAGGAATACAAAACTTCACCAATGCTGTACCATTGTTGCTGCACAAACACACATACCCCTTCATAACAATTAAAAAAAACATGGGTCACTAAATATAATACAAGCTATTTGATCAAACAAGTCCATCCGATACAGCTCTACGAATGAATGCGTAAGTAAGCTAAGCCACTTGTGCCACTTGGCTGGATTACATTACAACTGACAGTCTTGTACAATCATCATTATTCAACCGCTGGTTTCCAGTTCACCTACTGTTCTTTTATAGTGCTGCAACTTGCACAGTGCAGTTTGAAAATGTTACAAATGCACTTATGCTATATTCATAACTCCAGCACATCTTTGAATACATCACCCACACCCAAAATTAACAAATCTGTAATTTTTTATATGACTTTTATCAATAGCCACATACACCTATATTTAAACACCATAAGTAATAAAAATTATAGCTAAAATGTTACATTACATTTCACACCATTAACTGCTCTGTGAAAGTTTATGATGTTGTCACTTTTCAGAACAGAATATTATACATAGTGGAGGGGAGTGGAGGGCTGCTAGTGCATTAGTGCAACTGCACTAGGCAATGGCACAGGTGGACAAACATAAATGTTTTGCTGAAGTGGCTCTAACAGCCAAACTAAGGATGGGTATGAATGATAGATTAGAATGATATATATGTAGGTAAGTAAGGTATACCGCATTGTTCCATGTACAGGGATAATGTCTCGTTAAAAAATAATGTATTTTCCAAATAATATACTACACTTTTCACACAAGATCATTAGTAGAAAATATGTATTTCATACTTTCACCTAGAAACTAAAATTAATGCTGATAACTTACCAGTAAAACATAATGGTGGACTCTTCTATACAGCCTCTGTTTTAATAACAATATGTATATTTTTGTTGCACTGTAAATTGCTTTTATCTATTTTAAGTTTTTAATTTTAATTGTTCATAATAATAATTACCGTTTTACTTTATGTGCAATTCTATTATATTAAATGTCTTTTACATTGTAACAATCACTGAGGTGCTATAAGCACGATTTTAGCGTGACATAAGAATAAAATTATTATTATTATGCTAATTAGAGCTAATTATTAAATTACATCTACTAAAATGTTTACCCTTCCCTTTACTAGCACAATAACCATGCACCACGGTGCATCTTCTAGGCACTATGCAGTACAGACTTAGTTGAAGCTGCAGATACAATAGGGCTTTTGAACTGCCTTATGTGTGTGAGGTCGGTGCACGGTCAGTGAGGTGTAAAACAAGATCATTAGTAGAAAATATGTATTTCATACTTTCACCTAGAAACTAAAATTAATGCTGATAACTTACCAGTAAAACGTAATGGTGGACTCTTCTATACAGCCTCTGTTTTAATAATAATATGAATATTTTTGTTGCACGGTAAAATGCTATCTAAGTTTTTAATTTTAATTGTTCATAATAATTACTGTTTTACTTTATGTGCAATTCTATTATATTAAATGTCTTTTACATTGTAACACGCACTGAAGTGCTATAAGCACGATTTTAGCGTGACATAAGAATAAAATTATTATTATTATTATTATAATGCTAATTAGAGGTACCATAAATTCTCTATTTGTTGCCGCACCCCTAATTAAAACTGCACCCGACTTTGACATAAACCCCGACTTTCCTCCGAACCGCTTGTTGCAGGCAAAAACCCTATTTAAAGCCGCACCCGGACTTTGAGCCAAGACCGTTTTAAACGCTTTGTGTGACGAATTTCCGTAGCGCACACAATTAGGAACAATTTAAATGGGTTCTACAAAAAAGTTATAACTGCTAATAATTATCATAATCAAATGAATGAGGTGTAATTTTACTGTTAAAAGAGTCTAATGTAATGCAATGATAATAAATACACAACATTATATAATCATGGGACTATTACTATTTAGTCAAAATGGAACACAAAGTTGAACAAATATCACCGTGCTACCAAATAACTGGGTGGCTGAATGTCCATACACCCAGTGGGAGAAATGTAGCTATACATGTTGGCTATACAATAAAGCTAAAATTATTCAAATATGTTGAGAAGTTTTGTTTGTATGACGTTTTATGTAGAACCATGTATAACGTTGCATGTATTGCAGCACATTAAAAAGACTACCCAGGGTCTGTCTGTTGTTGTGTTAGCTGTTACAACGTAAAAGGTGTTTGAGTGTAATATGTAATAACTGGATGTCTGATCAGCCGGTTGCAGCTCGAGAGAACTGATATTGTGGTTTTACCTATTTCTTGGAAAGTTCCTGTTGTTGTTGTGTCATCGTTGGCCTACTGCCCTGGTACTCACTTGGGTAATTATTAAATTACATCTCCTAAAATGTTTACCCTTCCCTTTACTAGCACAATAACCATGCACCACGGTGCATCTCCTAGGCACTATGCAGTACAGACTTAGTTGAAGCTGCAGATACAATAGGGTTTTTGAACTGCCTTATGTGTGTGAGGTCGGTGCACGGTCAGTGAGGTGGTAAAACAACCCAGAGTGATCCATACCTGGATGCTCTGCTGTGTGATGTGACATGTGCATGTCTATCATGGGTTCTACTGCTGCTGGAGTCATCCCTGAATGTTCTGCTGCCTTGTGTGAAACATGTACATTCACCATATGTTCAGCTGGTGCCAGAGCCATCCCAGAATGCTCTGCTGCGAGATGCGGCATGTGCAGATTCATGTGCTCTGGGGCTGCCTGGGTTGGGCCATGGTCAATGGCAGGATGATGCAGTGAAGTGTGTTCGGCCATGTGTAGCGTTCCAGCATGTTCAGCCATGTGTGATGTTGTGCTGTGTTCGGCCATCCGTGATGATCTTGTGTCCTTCGATGTGTGACCAACCCGTGTGTTGTCCGACGGATGCAACACATCTGTGTATTCTACCTGATGAGACTTCGACTTACCAATGTGTTCGGGAGACTTCGCCTTCCCAGAATGCTCCATTGAGCGAACTGTTGATTTGGGTTCTGAGGAATGATGTGCTGCAGTGTTCGATCGGGATGCGCCAATGACTTCTGCCAAGTGAGCTAAACTGGCCGCCTCCATGGGGAAAGATATCCCAGCATGCTCCGATGACCGAGACTTCCCAGCATGCTCTGTTGATTGCGCTGTCCCGCCAGAATGATGAGCTAAAAATAGTTTGTTTTATTAGAAGATGTTTCATTAGAAAGTAACAAATTACATCAATTAGTTTTCAAGGTAATCACCAATCTGAGTACCACAGATTCATATATTTCATCTATTGCTTAAGCTGCAATCTATGTGCAGCATTTCACCAATGGTCAACCTATCTTGTTGGTGCCATTTCAATAGTTGTCAGTTATGTAGCAGGCTTGGGCAAGGATTTTCAAAAAAAAAAATATTCAGCATAACTTTTTTTTATTTATGGGTCAATCAGCATCACATTCAATATTCACATATACTGTTATACAGGTAATATGTATACAAAATATAACTGTAGGTTAGTTGGTAGGTTTAACAGATTTTGATATATAATGCTTTGAAGAATAGCGAAATGTGTGATTTTGAAAATTTCAAATATGCAAGGGACATAGATAATTTTAAAAAATGGGATTAAGACAAATTTATACAAATGTGTACAAATGGAAGATTACTGTTATATATATCGACAATAAAAACAAGTTTTATTGGTTTGAATTAAAATAAATTTTACTTGAGGTTTAGTGACACAGGCAATCCAACCAACTGTTATCAAATGCAAACTTAAAATCAACTCAAAATTAGCAAATTGCATTTTGAACAATCAACAAACAGAATGAGACAAGTTAACTATTAGTATTACAGTTTAAAAAGAAAAAATTACACTTTAGATAATAATAGGCTAGTCCAAGCATCATCACAGGCACCGTGTGTAAACATGGCGCGTTGTAAATAATAATAAATTTCTTATACAGTGCATCATCTAAATAACTGTTCTGGGGCACTGTACAATCGTGTATACTTTTAAAATAAAATCATACTCATTTTCAATATTAATGTTGATTCTGAATGGGTCAGTCCACCGTGTCAAGGGGAGGCGTGCAGAGGAGCAATGTTTCGCTATTTAGTGTTGATCATTTGTGGATTCATTCTCAGCACGGAATTTAGAAGTCACCTTTGATAATAATTAAAGTTTTAGAAAGCCTTTTTTCACAAATTTGTCGTTGCAGCTTTTATCACATCTATGACCTTCGTCACATCTGTCAGTATGTCTTTTGCTGTCACAAAAACTATTGCAACTGCTCTTGTTAGCAGTAGACTTGACTATTGCAATTCGTATTCCCTTTATTATAATACAGCTCTCAAGGACATTTCGAAACTTCAACACAAAATTGTTTGGCAAGGGTATTTACCCAGTCTCCTCGTTTCTCTCACTCAGCACCACTTTTTAAATCATTGCATTGGCTCCCTGTCCGATATCATATTCATTTTAAGATCTGTACCCATCAAGCACTATCCGAGCAACCAGCATACAGTACACATTCACTGCTCACTCCTGCAAAACAGCCCAGACATCTTCGATCATCTAATTCTAATCTACTTTTTGTTCCCAATGTTAAGACAAATGTTGGAACTAGAGCTTTTTCAGTTGCTGCACCAACTCTGTGGAACACACTCCCTGTTAGTGTTAAGTCTGTAGGAAATATAACAACATTTTGCTGTAAAGTAAAAACCCACCTGTTTAAACCTGCTTATCCTCCATAGCTCCCCAACGTACGAATCCAACTGTTTACAACTGGAACTGCTCATCAATTAGGAACTTCTGAACCCCTTTTGTTTTGATGCGCTGCCAAACCTGAGTCTCCCAAGGATTTTAGCACAATAGATATGCTTATTATTATATTATTATTATTCATTATATAAGAATAATTGCATAAATAAAGATGAAAAAATGTAATGGGTTGCAACTTGCAACAATGGCTGTCTAGCATCGATTATCCGGGTTATACAAAGCCTGGCGTAGTAACAGACAGTGCCCTTATAAATAAATGTCCAAGTCTTGACCAGGATTGCTTTACCAGGCACCTTTTGTATCAACAGACAGACATCAATGTGGCAAATAAAATAACTGCATATTTAAGTGTTAACTTTTTATGTTGAAGGTAAAAATTCTCTGCCACATTGAAACTTACAATATTTTTTCTGCCACATGTATATTAATATTTGGTACAGCTGTGATGTACAGACCATGTACTCGGTAGTCAATGACAAATATTTAGACAAAAGGCTTCAGCAAGAATACTTCTTGGTGATGCTACAGAACTGTACCAGGTGCCAGAAACCAAATTCCTCTTTTATGTCTGACAGAATTTGTGTTTATTTACTTACACTATGCTATTTGTGAGGAGGCCAAATAGAAGTGTTTAAAATAGTGAACGGTTATGAGGATGTTGATAGGAATAAGTTCTTCAAACTTTAAGAAGGCAGTAGAACCAGAGGACACAAAGCAGCATTAGTTAAGGAGCAGTGTAGGTTGGACATGAGAAAGTACTCTTTCTCACAGAGGGTGATAAATGAATGGAACAAACTGCCAAATGATTGTGTTAATGCTAGTAGTGTGAATACATACATTGGCTTGTTAAACTAAACACATGACAAACTGGGTTCTTTCTGGCCTATTCCATGGTCCACAACACTGATATAATATTATACATAAACGTGCATTTTTAAATAGAGGACTTATTTCAATAAAATCATAGCTTGAACTGATCCAAATTCTTTGTTTAGCAGAACATAATTTATCTGAAAATGTGTGCTGGTACACTTTTGTTTTTCTAAAGTATTCCTATTAGCATACAAACATTTCCAAAGAGCCTTCTTTAAAAGGGCATCTTTCATACCTCAGAACAAGCATGTGCTATTCACCTTTTCTGCCACTGGGAGTACATTTGACAAACAGTTGTTCTTTCAGCAGCTTCCATCAGTTCCACGAGGGAAGAACTTGTGATTTGAACCACACATGGTCAAGTTTACCACAGAAAGTAAGTGTACTCACTCTGCTGTGTAAATGTTACACATAGCATCAAGATGCTTACAAGTCTGGTTTGGTCCTTGATGATTTGTACCATAGACTGGACTGGACATTGACTAGAAATGTACCAGTAGCTTTCTTGGCAACAGGATATTCAACAAGCATAACTGCTTTTACAAGGGTTTGGCCAGGCAGATACAGTGTTGGTGTGTCACAGTATTTCCTTGATTAGGTCAGCACAAAATTATGAAAAAGCATTACAAATGTGCTTCGTTAAAATGCTTTCACATAAACAGTAGACAGTTGAAACTGGACTATTTGCATTTGGACACTGCTTCCGAAATTACATCTCACCAAGAGCGAAGCTGAAAAATACTATTCACTGTAATGGTCAAGGCTCGATCATTTTGGTATAATTTAATACAAAACCAGTAGCCAAGTTTGGACACAGCTAGTGACAACATCACTAGCTGCAGAAACATGCAAGCATAAAAAACTTATAAGCTACATCTTCTTTCTATGTATTATGTCTAAAAAAAATTAAAATAATTATAATCAAACATATGTTGCAGGCACTGTATGCATTAGTTATTAGTTAGGGATTTATAATTTATATTTATTGTAAGATATTGTATTTGTACCATACATAACTATACTAGTTGGGGGTGAACCATAGATAAGTATACCACTTCTGTTCACTCCCTTTCCGCCATCTATTACATCTTGTTTGTTCATGTTAGTGTTGTGGGTTTTTTTCTGCTTCATAGTTTTTTTTAAACTTAACTTATAAACTTAAATTTTTAGCCAACACCTGATTTACAAGCTGAAGTGTAGGCTAGCTACAACATACAAAAGTGTAGGCTAGCTACAACATATAAAAGTGTAGGCTAGCTATAACATATAAAAGGAATACAAAACTTCACCAATGCTGTACCATTGTTGCTGCAAAAACACACCCCTTCATAACAATTAAAAAAACATATGGGTCACTGAATATAATACAAGCTATTTGATCAAACAAGTCCATCCGATACAGCTCTATGAATGAATGTGCAAGTAAGCTAAGCCACTTTTGCCACATGGACTGGATTACGTTACGACTGACAGTCTTATACAATCATCATTCAACTGCTGGTTTCCAGTTTACCTACTGTTCTTTTATACCAAGTGCTGCAACTTGCACAGTGCAGTTTGAAAATGTTACAAATGCACTTATGCTATATTCATAACTCCAGCACATCTTTGAATACATCACCCGCACCCAAAATTAACAAATCTGTAATTTTTTGTATGATACTTTTATCAATAGCCACATACACCTATATTTAAACACCATAAGTAATAAAAAATTATAGCTAAAATGTTACATTACATTTCACACCATTAATTGCTCTGTGAAAGTTTATGATGTTGTCACTTTTCAGAATAGAGTATTATACATAGTGGAGGGGAGTGGAGGGCTGCTAGTGCATTAGTGCAAGTGCACTAGGCAATGGCACAGGTGGACAAACATAAATGTTTTGCTGAAGTGGCTCTAACAACCAAACTAAGGATGGGTGTGAATGATAGATTAGAATGATATATATGTAGGTGAGTAAGGTATACCACATTGTTCCATGTACAGGAATAATGTCTCGTTATAAAATAATGTATTTTCCAAATAATATACTACACTTTTCACACAAGATCATTAGTAGAAAATATGTATTTCATACTTTCACCTAGAAACTAAAATTAATGCTGATAGCTTACCAGTAAAACGTAATGGTGGACTCTTCTATACAGCCTCTGTTTTAATAATAATATGTATATTTTTGTTGCACGGTAAAATGCTATCTAATTTTTTAATTTTAATTGTTCATAATAATTACTGTTTTACTTTATGTGCAATTCTATTATATTAAATGTCTTTTACATTGTAACATGCACTGAGGTGCTATAAGCACGATTTTAGCGTGACATAAGAATAAAATTAGTATTATTATTATAATGCTAATTAGAGCTAATTATTAAATTACATCTACTAAAATTTTTACCCTTCCCTTTACTAGCACAATAACCATGCACCACGGTGCATCTTCTAGGCACTATGCAGTACAGACTTAGTTGAAGCTGCAGATACAATAGGGCTTTTGAACTGCCTTATGTGTGTGAGGTCGGTGCACGGTCAGTGAGGTGTAAAACAAGATCATTAGTAGAAAATATGTATTTCATACTTTCACCTAGAAACTAAAATTAATGCTGATAACTTACCAGTAAAACGTAATGGTGGACTCTTCTATACAGCCTCTGTTTTAATAATAATATGAATATTTTTGTTGCACGGTAAAATGCTATCTAAGTTTTTAATTTTAATTGTTCATAATAATTACTGTTTTACTTTATGTGCAATTCTATTATATTAAATGTCTTTTACATTGTAACACGCACTGAAGTGCTATAAGCACGATTTTAGCGTGACATAAGAATAAAATTATTATTATTATTATTATAATGCTAATTAGAGGTACCATAAATTCTCTATTTGTTGCCGCACCCCTAATTAAAACTGCACCCCGACTTTTGACATAAACCCCGACTTTCCTCCGAACCGTTTGTTGCAGGCAAAAACCCTATTTAAAGCCGCACCCGGACTTTGAGCCAAGACCGTTTTAAACGCTTTGTGTGACGAATTTCCGTAGCGCACACAATTAGGAACAATTTAAATGGGTTCTACAAAAAAGTTATAACTGCTAATAATTATCATAATCAAATGAATGAGGTGTAATTTTACTGTTAAAAGAGTCTAATGTAATGCAATGATAATAAATACACAACATTATATAATCATGGGACTATTACTATTTAGTCAAAATGGAACACAAAGTTGAACAAATATCACCGTGCTACCAAATAACTGGGTGGCTGAATGTCCATACACCCAGTGGGAGAAATGTAGCTATACATGTTGGCTATACAATAAAGCTAAAATTATTCAAATATGTTGAGAAGTTTTGTTTGTATGACGTTTTATGTAGAACCATGTATAACGTTGCATGTATTGCAGCACATTAAAAAGACTACCCAGGGTCTGTCTGTTGTTGTGTTAGCTGTTACAACGTAAAAGGTGTTTGAGTGTAATATGTAATAACTGGATGTCTGATCAGCCGGTTGCAGCTCGAGAGAACTGATATTGTGGTTTTACCTATTTCTTGGAAAGTTCCTGTTGTTGTTGTGTCATCGTTGGCCTACTGCCCTGGTACTCACTTGGGTAATTATTAAATTACATCTCCTAAAATGTTTACCCTTCCCTTTACTAGCACAATAACCATGCACCACGGTGCATCTCCTAGGCACTATGCAGTACAGACTTAGTTGAAGCTGCAGATACAATAGGGTTTTGAACTGCCTTATGTGTGTGAGGTCGGTGCACGGTCAGTGAGGTGGTAAAACAACCCAGAGTGATCCATACCTGGATGCTCTGCTGTGTGATGTGACATGTGCATGTCTATCATGGGTTCTACTGCTGCTGGAGTCATCCCTGAATGTTCTGCTGCCTTGTGTGAAACATGTACATTCACCATATGTTCAGCTGGTGCCAGAGCCATCCCAGAATGCTCTGCTGCGAGATGCGGCATGTGCAGATTCATGTGCTCTGGGGCTGCCTGGGTTGGGCCATGGTCAATGGCAGGATGATGCAGTGAAGTGTGTTCGGCCATGTGTAGCGTTCCAGCATGTTCAGCCATGTGTGATGTTGTGCTGTGTTCGGCCATCCGTGATGATCTTGTGTCCTTCGATGTGTGACCAACCCGTGTGTTGTCCGACGGATGCAACACATCTGTGTATTCTACCTGATGAGACTTCGACTTACCAATGTGTTCGGGAGACTTCGCCTTCCCAGAATGCTCCATTGAGCGAACTGTTGATTTGGGTTCTGAGGAATGATGTGCTGCAGTGTTCGATCGGGATGCGCCAATGACTTCTGCCAAGTGAGCTAAACTGGCCGCCTCCATGGGGAAAGATATCCCAGCATGCTCCGATGACCGAGACTTCCCAGCATGCTCTGTTGATTGCGCTGTCCCGCCAGAATGATGAGCTAAAAATAGTTTGTTTTATTAGAAGATGTTTCATTAGAAAGTAACAAATTACATCAATTAGTTTTCAAGGTAATCACCAATCTGAGTACCACAGATTCATATATTTCATCTATTGCTTAAGCTGCAATCTATGTGCAGCATTTCACCAATGGTCAACCTATCTTGTTGGTGCCATTTCAATAGTTGTCAGTTATGTAGCAGGCTTGGGCAAGGATTTTCAAAAAAAAAAACAATATTCAGCATAACTTTTTTTTATTTATGGGTCAATCAGCATCACATTCAATATTCACATATACTGTTATACAGGTAATATGTATACAAAATATAACTGTAGGTTAGTTGGTAGGTTTAACAGATTTTGATATATAATGCTTTGAAGAATAGCGAAATGTGTGATTTTTAAAATTTGAAATATGCAAGGGAAATAGATAATTTTAAAAAATGGCATTAAGACAAATACAAATGTGTACAAATGGAAGATTACTGTTATATATATATATATATATATATATATCGACAATAAAAACAAGTTTTATTGATTTGAATTAAAATAAATTTTATTTGAGGTTTAGTGACACAGGCAATCCAACCAACTGTTATCAAATGCAAACTTAAAATCAACTAAAATTTATCAAATTGCATTTTGAACAATCAACAAACAGATTGAGACAAGTTAACTATTAGTATTAGTTTAAAAAGAAAAAAATTACACTTTAGATAATAATAGGCTAGTCCAAGCATCATCACAGGCACCGTGTGTAAACATGGCGCGTTGTAAATAATAATAAATTTCTTATACAGTGCATCATCTAAATAACTGTTCTGGGGCACTGTACAATCGTGTATACTTTTAAAATAAAATCATACTCATTTTCAATATTAATGTTGATTCTGAATGGGTCAGTCCACCGTGTCAAGGGGAGGCGTGCAGAGGAGCAATGTTTCGCTATTTAGTGTTGATCATTTGTGGATTCATTCTCAGCACGGAATTTAGAAGTCACCTTTGATAATAATTAAAGTTTTAGAAAGCCTTTTTTCACAAATTTGTCGTTTCAGCTTTTATCACATCTATGACCTTCGTCACATCTGTCAGTATGTCTTTTGCTGTCACAAAAACTATTGCAACTGCTCTTGTTAGCAGTAGACTTGACTATTGCAATTCGTATTCCCTTTATTATAATACAGCTCTCAAGGACATTTCGAAACTTCAACACAAAATTGTTTGGCAAGGGTATTTACCCAGTCTCCTCGTTTCTCTCACTCAGCACCACTTTTTAAATCATTGCATTGGCTCCCTGTCTGATATCACATTAATTTTAAGATCTGTACAATTACCTATCAAGCACTTTCATCCAAGCAACCAGCATACAGTACACATTCACTGCTCACACCTGCAAAACAGCCTAGACAGCTTCGATCATCTAATTCTAATCTACTTTTTGTTCCCAATGTTAAGACAAATGTTGGAACTAGAGCTTTTCAGTTGCTGCACCAACTCTGTGGAACTCACTCCCTGTTAGTGTTAAGTCTATGGGAAATATAACAACATTTTGCTGTAAACTAAAAACCCATCTGTTTAAACCTGCTTATCGTCCATAGTTCCCTCCCCAGCATACGAATCCAACTGTTTACAACTGGAACTGATCATCAATTAGGAACTTCTGAACCCCTTTTGTTTTGGTGCGCTGCCAAGCTTGAGTCTCCCAAGGATTTTAGCACAATAGAAATACTTATTATTATATTATTATTATTATTCATTATATATGAATACTTGCATAAATAAAGATGAAAATATGTAATGGGTTGCAACTTGCAACAATGGCTGTCTAGCATCGATTATCCGGGCTCCGTGCTGTGGCGCCACCGTTTGTCGCACACATCATCACCTGGACTGAAACCGTACTTTTCATCGTGATGGAAGTTATGTATTCACCCACATATTTTTGTATGAAGGCATTTTCGGATCACCAAAAACTTCTACACAAAAAATACACCTCATAAGATATAAAATGATACCATTTAGAAGTTTTTACTCATGTTCCCACATGATTCGCTCCACCTCATTCTCTCTTGGAGATACGTGCCAGTCTCAAGCCCAGAAAAGGTTGGGCGTGGGGTTAGCAGCCCCACCCGTAAAACAAAGCTTGCTACAGAAACGACTACAAGCAGTTCTTCAAAAGATCAAGTCTCGGGAGGGGAAGACAATCTGGCTGGGTTGAGTATGAAGCATTGCAGTGAAAGCCGCAAGGACTGCCCCGCGGAATCTTCTTTCTCCCAGGACAACTATCCAAGTTGCTACATGGAACGTGCGTACTATGTACAAAACAGGGAAGACTGCCCAGATTGCAGCAGAGATGAGTCGGTACAAACTTGCCATACCCAGTCCCTGTGAGACAAGATGGACTCGGTCAGAGCATATTTGTCTGGCCACAGGCGAGACCCTTATTTATTCAGGACACGAGGAAGAAGACACTCCGCACACAGGAGTTGGTCTAATGCTATGCAAAGGAGCAGCTGGAGCCCTTCTTCACTGGAAGGTATTTTCATCCCGCATCATTTCAGCAAGATTCCACACCAGAATACGCAAGGTACTGATTGTACAGTTCTATGCCTCAACAAACAACTCGGTTGCAGAGAAAAAATCTGAGTTCTATGAGAGACTCCAAGCAGTTGTGGACCAAAACACAAACGAAGATTTACTAATCATGATGGGTGACTTCAATGCCAAGATTGGAAATGACAACATAGGAAAAGAGCTAGTCATGGGGAAGGAGGGCCTTGGCGAGATAAACGAGAGTGGAGAACTATTTACCGACTTCTGTCACTTTAATATACTTTATTTATTCACCATCAAATCCGGGACTAGTGCTACGTTCACGGGTGATTACAAATCGGCAAACTTTTAAGAGACATAAAGATGCTTTTAAGAGAAATAAATAAAAAGTAAAATTAGGAAACAAAATGCTAATATGTATACATACATATATATAAATAAACCTATGTATAGTAAAATTGCAGGTAAGTGCAATGATAAAGCAAACGATTTGCAAAAATGCTGAACAGCTGATCATATTAGATAATAAATAATAAAAGCCTACATTATATTAAATAGGTTAAAAAGATACTAAAAAGGTAATTAAACCTAAGATAAATAAAACTATACATTAGTAAAAATGTATGCATGAATAATACCAAGGTTAAATGAGGTCTGATTAAATTAGTTTAAGAACAGAAATGTCTTCAATAGTTTTCCAAACTGCCTGGTGTTCTGTATCGTGCGTAGTTCCAGTGGCAGAGAGTTCCACAATGTCGGCCCAGCACAGGCAAACGCCCGGCGACCATAACGTTCTAGGTTTACGCGTGGAACATCAAGAAGTAAACCACCACCAGAGCGTAGGGTCCTGCGTGGCGAGTGACGATGTAGCAGTGACGCAAGATACACTGGCGTGCCTGCATACAGTGCCATGTGTACAACCATAAGTAATTTGTACTCGATACGCTTTCTCACTGGGAGCCAGTGTAGGTGTTGCAGGACACCAGTGATAGATCACCGATCATCTCGTCGAAGTTGCATCACAACACGAGCGACTGAGCGTTGAACCCTCTCTAGACGGTGCAGCAGACGGTCAGATAAGCCAAAGAGCATAGCATTACCATAGTCGAGTCTTGATGTCACAAGTGCATGGACAAGGCATTTGCAGACACTGATCATCATTGCCCTTCGTACCCATGCAATTCTCGAGAGATGGTAGTAAGCACTTCGACATGCATTTGCTACCTGCGTCACCATCGACAAATCAGCATCGATTGCAACGCCAAGGTCACGGACGATGGCCGATGTAGCTACATATTGTCTGCAGACGTCAACGTGCTCAATGTGTATTGGTCTGCGCCGATAACCAGTCTGGTTATCGGGGGAAGTGTATTCCCACACAAGAGGATTCACGAGACCACATGGATTTAACCAGACCATCAGACAGAGAACCAGATTGATCACATCTGTATCTCCAGTACATTTAGAAGATCCTTGGAAGGGGTCCGCTCCAAGAGGGGAGCTGATGTAGAAACAGACCACCACCTGGTCACAGGAAAAATCAAGTTCAAGCTCAAGAGATATCACCCAACAGCAGCAAAACCAGGATTCAGATACAACACTGAACAGTTGAGAGACATAACGACCAAGTGCAGCTTCCAGATATCAACTCCTGTCCAACCACATTGAAGACAATGCACCAGTGGAACAAGTGTGGCAACAAAGCAAATCAGTATGGAAAGAAACAAGATACTTGGTAAGAGAATAAGAAGCACAAAGACTGGATTTCAACTGAAACCTTGGGGAAGGCAGCAGAAAGAAAGCAGAGAGAAACAACAATAAACAACAGCAAAACAAGAAAAGCCAGGACAGAAGCACACCGCCTATATACAGAAGTCAACAAGAAGGTAAACAGAAGTGTAAAACGTGACAAGACTTTGTGGAGAGACTGGCCAGCCAAGCAGAAGAAGCCGCAGGACAAAGACATCTGAAAGAATCGTATGACATTACATGGAAGCTAGTGGGTACACGTCATAAAGATGAACATGTTCTGGACAAAACTGGACAGGTGTTGACAAACCAAGCAGACCAACTCAACCAATGGAAAGAGTATTTCGAAGAACTACTAAACCGACATGCACCTGATGAGCCTCCAGATATACCTCCGGCTGAAACACCACTTCGCATCAACACCGACAGACCATCAAAACAGAAAATCAGGAAAGCAATCCTGCAGTTGAAGAACGGAAAAGCACCAGGCTCACCAGAAGCCATAAAGTATGATACAGAGACATCAGTGGACTGTTTTTACTGGCTCTTTGGGAAAATCTGGGCTGAAGAAGAGATTCGAGAGGATTGGAGACATGGCCATCTGTTCAAGCTCCCCAAAGAAAGGCAATTTGAAAGACTGCAAAAGCTGACGGGGCATCACGTTACTGTCAATACCAAAGAAAAGTGTTCAACAGGATTTTTCTGGAAAGAATGAAAACAGAGGTTGACAGACTGTTGCGAGAGAAACAGTCTGGCTTTCGGAAGGAGAGGTCATGCACGGATCATACAGCTACTCTAAGAGTGATCATTGAACAGTCCCTTTCATAGACTTTGAAAATGCTTTCGATAGTGTCGACTGTACCGCCCTTTGGAAGTTATTTGCACATTACGGTATCCTGGAAAAGATCACCAGACTGATCCGTACAACTTATCAACCATCCACTTGCCGGGTTGTCCACAACGGCTCCTTGACTGAACCCTTCTCCATATTATCAGGGGTCCACCAAGGATGTCTGCTGTCTCCATTTTGTTCCTGCTGGCAGTTGACTGGATTATGGCATCAACAATAGAAGGCAGCCAGCAGGGAATCCAGTGGACACTCTCAAAACAGCTAGAAGATATTTAACTTATGTTTACCTGTCTCTTAACCACATTTTATTTTAGCTTTTCAATTTATTTTTTATTATTTAGCATTATTTTGTTAGCGTCTTTAAGTACGTTTTTAACCCAGATACACAGCGCATTATAAATGTATAATAAAAATAAAACAACATGCAGGACAAGGCAACATGCAGGACAAGGCAACATCACTGTATGAGTCTGCTGCAAAATTGGGTCTGAAGAACAGCAAAAAGAAAACCAGGACTATGAGAGCAAATTGTATGAACAAGAATGGCATCCAGTTGAGGGGTGAGGACATAGAGGATGTGGAGCAGTTCACATACCTGGAAAGTGTTGTGAGCAGAGACGGTGGCACAGACAGAGACATCAAAAGTAGGATATGAAAGGCCATAGCAGCGTTTATGACTTTGAGACCCATTTGGACTTCACAGGTTATCTCCGTCAAGAATAAGCTTCAGATTTTTAACACCAACTTAAAGTCAGTCCTTCTTTATGGGTGTGAAACCTGGCGCATAACAAAGGCCTTAACACACAAAGATGCTTGAGAGCCATCCTTCACATCAAATGGCAGGACAAAATCACAAATGAAGAAATCTGGAGAAGAACAGGACAAGCAAAAGCAGAAGCCCAGATCAAGAGGAGAAAGTGGGATTGGCTGGGCCACACCCTGTGAAAACCAACATCCAGCACGGTATGCCATGCTCTAAAATGGAACCCACAAGGGAAACAGAAAATAGGAAGACCCCGCTCCACATGGAGAAGGTCTGTGGAGACTGAAGGGCAGATGTTGGGACACTCCTGGGGTCAGCTGGAAGTTTTGTCCTGAGACAGGGCCAAGTGGAGGAAGCTTGTCGTCGACACATGGAGTACAAGGGTATGTGTCTAAAGTCCCACATGATGAATATTCTATTTGAGAATTAGCCTTGTTAGTGTTTTTTCATTTTTGAGAGGCCATAACTACAGAATGTATTGTCCAAAATGCATATATATATATATATATATATATATATATATATATATATATATATATATATGATGTATGACCAAACTAAAGAATCATGAAATATTGTATGTAGAGTTACCTTGAACATAAATGCAATTTTTTTGGCATTAAACATGGTACCTCACAAAAACAGTAACTGTGATTTTAATAACTTTCCCAGGCTCAAATTGCACAACCATCTTATACACGAATGAGTCAAAGTGGATATTCTATCTATGGGTTACAGTAAACACACACACACACACAAAATGTCAAGGCTCTATGACCTCTATCACTACTCATTACTGAGTTATTGGACCTCAAACTTTGCCGAAATATTAACGCCAGTAATTTCTGTGCAAAAACGGGAATACCTAAGGTAAAAAAAATTATTTTCTCTGAAATTAGCATTTCCGGCTGACATTTGGCAAGGTGCTGAGCTTTTGAAGGAGGTATGGAGGGGAAAGCTTCTGCTGCACCGCCAAAATCATAGCGATTCAGTTTTTTTTGTGGGCCAGCAAAATGCGGAGATTCACACAGTATGCAGTTCAGTCTTGCCGAATGCAGGCTAGATAGGCATTTATCGGAAGACAACTTATCATAATGGTTGCAGTCCCCATAGAAGTCATGACATTTTCTGTGAAAAATCCTTGCCCAACCCTAACCTAGGAATTGAACAGGTGTCGTGAACAAACCAAACAGTACTTTGTCACTTGTGAGATAGGGATCTATGTTCATGGAGATTAAAATGTTCAACAAAAAGACAACAATCACATGACATAATTGAAATTCCCGTAAAGAAAAATAATAAAACTTTACTCCTTGCATAAACTTGTCAGCCTCATTGTCAAATTTTCTTGAAAGTCCACAGAAAATGTTGCTCGTACACTTTTCTGTATCCTTGGCCAGACTTTAGGACAATTACATTGTAACTGTAATGCCAATTCCAATTCTGCAATTGGCGTTTTGTTTTTAAAAGTAATTGGAGAAAATGTAATTGGTATTTTCAATTACTTTTCAGTTACATCATGTAACACAAATTATTTGCAACAAATAATATATATTGTTGCATACATCATATTTGTTTGACACTGTAACATAATAATTTTATTAATATGCAGAAAATAAATAGTTATTTCTTGGTGTTGAATATATGTATGGTTGCTCTGTTAACATGTATAAGTTAATTTCAGTATGGAATTGAAATAGTATTTGTTTAATCGGAAGTGGTAATTATAATTGGAATCAATATAATGTAGTTGACCCCCAAGTCTGATAGGAATCAATAATGTAATTGACCCTAAGTCTATCCTTGGCCCATATTATCTCCACATATCATCTTGGCTAGCTAAAAGCTCAACACAATGCCAGGAAGTGTATAAACGTGTGAATCATGTGTCAACTTACGGTCAGTGACAGAAGACATGTCTGCAAGCACTGTGGTTGATGATGTAGCAGTGCTGCCATTGAGTTGACAATGAGGTAGATGATAGGACTTCAGGTCGAGCTCACTGCGGAAAAACTTGTGACATTTGTCACAGCGGACATAGTGCAGACGTAAGACATGTCGCTCGACGTTGAACTTGCGCTTGCTGGTGAAGGAGCACTGCGGACAGCTGAAGAGCTTCACCTCACGAATAGCATTGTGTGATGAAACCTGCTTTGACAGAGACGAATGACAATGATTTACTGAAGTCATCACACACAGCATTTAAGTTTCATACATGTGAAATATTGCTCTGCCCTAGTGAGATTTGCTTATGTTAGAAAATTGAAAAATATATAACATTCCAAACTGCCCATATGAGATTAACATTAAAAACATTAATCACAGAATTTGCAATTAACCATGTTATTAAACTTTTGAGGGCACGATGAGACAGCTTGAGTCATAGACCCAGTCGCTTGCAGCAGTTTCACTGAACAGAATGTGAGATTTATCTTTGATCTTTATGATCTTCTAGTTCTATGTCTAAAAAGAATTGCTTCCCTTCTAAAATAGTTCTAACTAGATTGCAAATGCAGTAGCTATTAATTATTTTAATGTCACTTACGGTAGAAATATGAGTTTCTGTGTGCAATGCAAGTCCTGTGTTGCCAAAGGCCCCAGCTGTCATATAGTCAAAAAGATCATTACTGCCATTGTTTGTAGTCATCATTCCTGCTGTTACATGACCTTCTGAAATGACATCCAGCCCCGAGCTTTGTGAACCCATCAGTAGGCGAGACATGATTGGAGCATGCTGCAGTTGTATTCCATGGTCACCATCGTAGGATGTATCAGGCGGTGGTTGATGCAGTCCAACAGGGGGCTGTGAAACTGAAGCAATCACTGGTGCCTTGTGGGACCGTTTACCTGGAGTTTTTACTTGCTGAGTTGAGTCGGTGTGTCGATCATGTGACATGAACCTGCCAATGGATGGTATTCCACTTGTGTGGGTAATGGTCAACTGTGGTTCTTGAGGGGTGATACTGCCCGGGAAAGGTTCCTCCTTTACCGCTGGTGGTGCACCAGAGGTGGCAACTAGAGTACTGGTTGGAACAACTGGAATGTCATTCATGGCAACTGGAATACATTCCACCTGCTGGATAGCACTGTCATCATATCGGGGCACTTTGCTTCGGGGTGTCTCTAATGGCTCTATCTGATGACTGAAGTTTTCACCAACCCCATTCCCAGTGGACATTCTTTCCACATACATGACTATTTCATTGTTGGTACTGTCTTCTGGTTCCTCGTTTTGATTTCCTTCTCTTGCCTTTGAAGACTCGCTCAATTCAACCTCATTGACGCTAGCAGCACCTGGTGCTGTGGCTGTATTGTCGGCAGCGACGTTGTCGGGTTGTTTTTTCAGGGACACAACTTCTTTGATGTTCACCAATAAGATGTCGTGGTGGTCCAACGTAATCCCAAGAAGGCCTTCTACGCAAAGTTCTACACTGAAGTCAAGCCCATTATTACAGAGGGTTATTATTGTTTCCGTCAAAATACGTTGGATTCTATCACGTTGTCGCAACATCTTGAAAGTTATCAAATAAAACTTCACTGACACCGTCTGTAGCCGACACGTCTCGCGAGCCACTCCGCTCTCGATGACCCCTCGACGTATGTTCTCTTGGCGTGCCACTGGTACTCGTCAATCAATTTTGGGAATTGTTGCCGAAAACGGTAAACAGTTTACAAGTAATTCACTGTTTCTTTCTGATAACAATACCTGTAGTGTAACTTAATCGCGAAAGAAACTAAATTAATCACCAATCTCATTTTACACACCAGTTAGCAAATCACCGCAAATGGGGCAACTGAAAGGTTATAGGGACCGGTCATTAATTCACTAGTGGCATAGTTCTGTGCCGAATCGCACATTCGACACAGAACCCATTTTTAGGACTTTAAAACATTTTGATACTTAACTATTTGTAACCATGACAACATCGCTTCACACTCTTATACTGGTATAAACGTTTCCACGGATCCCCGTTATTATCAGTGGGTTCAGGTTTTCTAAATAAGGAACCGACTTGCCGGTGTCACATGAAATAGTAACCACTTGAAAATGTAAACTCTCTTTTAACCATTCTTTTGTTTACTTTATGTTACTGCATTCCGTGAACGTGTGGCTATATTTCGCATTGGATTGTATCAACGTGCATATCATGTTTGGGCGGTTTTAGTTATACCAACATTTTAGCAATATCTAAACAAAATATTGCATAAGAAGTGGGTATATTATTTACCCCACTAAATGACATCCTTACTTCATTATTTATATGCCAACAGTACATTCATTCAACCATTCTCCATCATTCCACATACAGGAAAGCATATATTCCGGCGTTCGAGTATGCGTAATTCTAAGGAGGACGTTTTATAATTTCATCGGCGGTTGTCTTTGGGCCGAGTTGGATGCGGACTGGCTATTCGCAGAGCTGCTCTGTGAATTACGGCAAAAGTTATCCTTATTCGCACAGCAGGAATTAACCAATCACGTACCGTGCACCTCAAGTCTCAAGTAGTTATATTCCAAACAGCCCAATCTTGAGCTAACGCAGAAGTTTCAACCAACGTTTTTCAGTGTCTCTTCCGAAAGACACGGGCAAAGTGGGGTGAACGAAACGGAGTCGAACCACGTACCGTCCTCTCGATCGACAGGCGGGTGCTCTAACCATTAGACCACCGCTCCCCACCGTTTTCTTGTCCATGTGCAGAATGCAGTTTTTAAGCATCGTGGTCTGTCGTGCATGTTGGGGTTTGGGGACGATATTACGTGTTTTCTTGCGTTTTATGAACGTATATATATATATATATATATAGTCCTTGAATTAACACAACATAATTGAACGTGGTGTCAAATGTAACGCCTTAATTCTTGCAACAGATGATCGAGGCTCCATTGTTAGAAAATGATTTATATATATATATATATATATATATATATATATATATATATATATATATATATATATATATATATATCATATGTTGCAAGAAGGCGTTACATTTGACACCACGTTCAATTCTGTTGTGTTAATTCAAGGACTGTTCTGACTGCTAACAAGGTTGCTGACTTCCAATAAAAATCCATAAAAATAGACTGTAGTCAGGATTTCACATTGTAAAATGTATGCATGGTTATTGATTAATAAAACTATGTCCTGGTTGTTCACTACAGTGCTGCCTTCTGTTCATTCGTGTGTGTGTGTGTGTGCTTGCGTGCGTGCGTGCGTGCGTGCGTTCGTTCGTTATATATATATATATATATATATATATATATATATATATATATATATATATATATATATATATATATATAAAACATATTATATATATATATATATATATATATATATATATATATATATATATATATATATATATATATATATATATTTATAATAATATAATATATCAAATAATATTCCCTATATTATGTAGTGTAGTGTGTGTGTGTCACACCTTGAACTGGTTGCTAGGAGACAGTGTCCTTAAGAGACTGCCATCTATATAGTAGACACTATATAGGCTGGCCTGATTAATGATGTGTCAAGGAGTGGTACGTACTGGACTCTGCCTTAATTTGCTGTTGTACTGTAGTGAATAGACAGTCGCCGAAATAAAGTAGCCGTGTGAACTAGTACAACTGTGCTTGCAATATTGCCTTCATTGTTATTGGATAATACAACGTTACTCGGTAGCAAGGGACTACGTGATATGGTGTCAGAACAGGGATCTAAGTGAACCATATTTCAAACATGGCAAGTAGTGCGGACATGACGGTAAAGCCGTCTGAAAATGTCACCCTTACCGGCGACCTCTCTGTGGGCTGGCAGAGATGGGTGGAACGTTTTTACCCTTACACGATGGCAACTGAAAGAAACAAGAAAACGGGGGGAATTCTGATCGCAACATTGTTGACGCTGATGGGACCCGAAGCCATGGATGTTTACCGTTCGTTCGATTGGGGAAGTGAAGCAGAGAAATATGACATATCGCAGGTGAAAGAGAAGTTTGCCCGGTGTTTCACACCGGACCAATGTGACGTACGAGCGGTACAAGTTTCTGCAGAGAAATCAGGAACTTGGTGAGACTTTCGATTCACTTCTGACGGATTTAAAGACTCTCATCTCTTCATGCAAATACTACGCTGATGAAAGAGACAACATACTGCGAGATCAAATCGTGATGAACATTACATCAAACACTGTACGTGAGAAATTGCTATCAAAAGCGGAACTGAAGCTCGCAGAAAAGATACATTTGTCGCAGCAGTGAGATAACTGGCCAGCTTATGGCAGGCATGAGTCAGCATGAACAGTCACATGCAGTGAAGGGCACCAACAGTAGCCGTAGCCGTGACACTGGTAATGACTCTTGGCAGCGTTCCAAGAACTCGACTAAGAATGAGCAAGGCATGTAAATTCTGTGATACAACACAAGCGACCAGAAACTGTCCGGCATATGGCAGGAGTTGCAATAAATGTGGAATGCGCAACCACTTTGCACGATGCTGCAGTAACTTTGTCAAACCAAAGCAGACACAGAAGAAGACGCCAGTGCACACAGTTAAGTCAAATTCAAACAACCACGCAGATGGCAACATGTTTGTGTATACGGTGCTTAATTCAAGAAAGAGAATATGGCACGCTGTTCTCGACATTAATTGGTCGATGTTTGAAAGTCAAGATTGACACGGGAGCATCATGCAACGTGATGTCAAAGCAAGCGTATGATGTACTAAATACGCGACGACCGACAGGCATACGATTGTGCAAGACGAAGCTTGAATCGTACGGGGGACATCGTCTTACTGTGCAAGGAAAAGCGTCCTTCACAGATGATCGAGTACAAGCAGAAGTACTATCCTGTGGATTTTGTCATTGTTCGGGGAAATGCGCCAACTATCTTGGGCTTACAGTCAGTGTAGAACTGGGGTTAATTTCCAGAATCGACGGAGTGACCAGCACAGGTAAGCTGGTAGATGATTACCGTGATGTATTCTGTGGACTGGGATGTCTAAACGGGGAACACCACATCCAACTGAGAGGTGATGCTAAACCGGTTGTTCACTCAGCACGCCATGTTCCATTTAGATTACAAAGCCAGTTTAAAGCAAAGCTGGAAGAAGTGGAAGGAAATCAGCTAATAACCAATGTTACGGAACCGACGGAATGGGTAAAATTGATGAAGTCAGATCAGTCATTGAGGATATGTTTGGATCCAGGATCGCTCAATGCCGCTGTAAAGCGAGAACACTTTGCTATACCGACAGCTGAGGAGATATTTTCAAAGCTACACATCAGCAGGTATTTCAGTACACTTGACGCAAATAGCATTGGACGAGGAGAGCTCGTATCTGACCGCATTCGCCACACCTTTCGGAATGATGCATGCACCGACAGAAGAGCAACATGATGATCGCCTACGCAGGGTTCTAGACCGATGTCTAGAGGTAGGTCTGAAGTTGAACAGAGCAAAATGCAATGTCAAGTTCACTGAAGTCAAATATATTGGTCACATCATATCGGCAGAAGGACTGCAACTTGACCAACGAAAGTGGACGCGGTACAAAACACGCCAACACCAAAGTCTAAAGAGGACGTTAGACGTATCCTGGGCATGGTTACGTAATTGGCAAAGTTTTGCCCGAATTTGTTACAAGAATCAGTTGTTCTTCGTGATCTGACACGCAAAGATGTTGACTGGTTCTGGGACTCACACCACGACAAATGTTTGTTGAAGTTTAAACATCTGGTGACTTCAGCAGCAGTTTTGGGACTGTATGATCCATCCAAGCCAGTGACGGTATCTGTTGACGCATCACAGAGAGGCTTGGGAGCAGTGATGCTGCAGAATGAACGACCAGTTGAGTTCTCGTCGTGTGCACTCACAAAGACACAACAACAATGCTCTGCACAAATTGAAAAGGATATGTTAGTGGTGCGCAGTACGGACTTACACGTTTCCACCAGTACGTGTACGGACAGGTGGTCAATGTTGAAACAGACCACAAGCCGTTGTTGGGCATTAAACAGAAGCCAATTACAGACGTATCGCCAAGGTTGCAAAGAATGCGACTGCGTTGTCAACCGTACGATTACAACTTGAAGTCGTGTCCTGAAGCATTGAAGTCATACTGGCTAGGCCGGAATGACGTTACAGAATACGAGGGGATCGTGTTCAAGGGTCAACAGGTCGTAGTGCCAGTGGCGCTACGCAAGGCTCCAATCAGCGACATCCATGATGGACACTTTGATATTGGGAAGTGCACCGAGAGAGCGAAGACGGCAGTGTACTGGCCATGTTATATCAATCAAATCCGTGACACAGTAGAAAGCTGCGCGGAGTGCCAACATAATAGAGCGGCAAACCCAGCGATGCCGCTGCAGCCACATGAAGTGTCAAGTTACCCGTATCAAGTGGTAGCGAGTGACTTGTTCGAGCTTGATGGACATTCGTATCTTTTAGTGGTCGACTGTTACAGCAAGTGGCCAAATGTTGTAAAACTGTCTGATCCGAGAAGTAGTACCGTGATCGGGCATCTAGAGCATGCTTTGTGATTTCGGAATTCCTCAGACATTACTTATAGCGACAACGATGCTCAGTACGGTACATATAGTTCCGAATTCCGCGACTTTGCAAAGCGAATGCACATGCAACGTACAACATCAAGTCCGCGTTATCCGCAAAGTAATGTGGTGGCTGAGAAAATGGTACAGACCATCAACAGGAGCTTGACAAAGATGCTAGCTGACGGGAAAAGTTTGCTGCAGACTCTGGCAGCAGTGAGCAGTACGCCAATAGGTGACGGATTGCCGTCACCAGCAGTCTTAATAATTACTGCAAGGTCGAAATCTGCGTACCAATCTACATCAGATGGAGAATATGCTACGACCACAGCACACTGACGCAGAGATATGGTGAGAAAAAAAACTGGAAACAAGACAGTCGACAGCTGCTTATTATCACGACGCCGCCACGTCAACGTTCCGACGGGAACTACATCCAGGCGAGACCGTGAGAATGAGGCAAAACGGGAAATTGCAGTCGGCGGTCGTCAGACTGTAAGGTTTGGTCAGCCTAAAATTGTAAGAACAGAGATAGTGGTCATTGCAGACATATTTAATCAATGATTTAACGCTAGCATAAAGAAAACCCAGGTTGATACAACTTATGTAAGGCACGCTAGTTTCTGGCCAGTTTGCAGCTTTGCTTATTGTTTAGTATACACAGTAGGGAGGGGTAGAGTCGCCCCGACTGTAATAATAACTGGACTGTCAAACGGGAGAAATGTTTACCCGATTTAGAATGCAGGCCATGAGAAACTAGTTTAGTTGGCAACTGACCGTCCCCAAGGACACAAGAAGGTCTCCAGTCCTGGGGAGGTTCAGAAGGTGACCCGATACCTTGCATACGACGGTCATTTCCAGCATGTACGGGGATGACGGTTGTATATGGACATCGGCCAATAACGGCTTTCTCGATTTCCTAAAATGGTTAACCGCGCCTCCACTGAGGCGGGGTTCTTCAGAAAGCTCTGGTATAAATAGGCCAGAAATAGACTCATAAAGCAACGGGTGCGCGCGATCTAAATTACCACGCAGCTCGTTCAATTTGGACTAAAAATTATCGGCAAGGATGGGCCACGCCGGCCCATACCTACCTTACCATTAGAAAACTAAATTTATTGAAGACTTTTAAATGTTAAATGGGAGACACAAGAACAGTGGTAGAGAGACCAGTCTATGTTGTACGATCTACACTTCTGCGTTAATAAAATCTTGCGAACCTGGAAGATGCGTTCACGGCTTATTATACCGATCTGATCGTCTGCGGTATTATCAGTAAGCAGCTAGACGATCTGGCGAGCGACAAAGACAATTACTACACAACTGTGAGTATTCTCAACGAATGCACGCGCCCTTAAGAGAAGCGAGAATCTTACAAGACGACATGATCAGATGCCGCAGCCAATTATTAGCTGGAGACGGGAAGTGGATTGGTGTTACGACAAAATCGAAACCAGATTAACACGACGGCCAGGGACAGAGCCACATCTGCTAGAGACGGCCTAATAATGACTATGTATTTCGCAGAGCTGCTCTGCGGATAAGAATAACTCTTTCCATGATCAGTGCTCCCATAATTCGCAGAATACCTTTTCCGTAATTCGCAGAGTTGCTCTGCGAATAAGGACAAATTTCGCTGTTATTCGCAGAGCTGCTCTGCGAATAAGAAAAATGGTTGCAGTAATTCACAGAGTTGCTCTGCGAATAGCCTCGCCCTTTATCCACAAAATGATTTATTTTTGTTGGCATTGTTGAGTACGCTTATAATTTACGTTGCTACAGCGTGGAGTACCTTGACGTCCACATTTTGTGCACGATCAAAGGTTAGTGCAAGTAAAGCAAAATACTCTATGTCAACAACGATCGGTGTTGTTTGCTTATTAACATGTTACCGATATGCAATTACATTATCGCTCACAGCCTCAGCCACAGCCGTTCCGACTAATCGGGCTACTGTTTACTTATACTGGTCGGTGTAGTTTTCAACCTACTTTATAGAATATGCCGTTTAAAAAAATCTGGAGAAACATTTTGTACAAGAGATATCGATATACCAAATCACTAACAGCTACTTCATCTATACAATGTATAAAATAAAAATAAATTATTAAAACTGTTGTTTTGAGTGAAAAACTTACATCTTTACGAATGTTGAACGTCCGAACCATGTCGCCGCGAGACGAGGAAACCGGCGGAATTCAACCTATATCTATGGCAAGCCGTACCATTTTTTTTCATTTCAACTTTGTTCCAATTTTTTAAACTTTGTATAACAATCAGGCTTGTCATAGCACTTTATAAAACACATACACACACACTAGTATTGAATATGTAATGTTAAAGTAGTAATTTTTTCACGCATATTTAACACATTTTAATTATTCCTACTTTTATGACAAGACTGGCTTGCCATACATCTACCACAATTAAACAAGGTTTCAATGGGTTGAATACAGGAGTGGCTTGAAAACTGCACCGGTAATTATAAGTTTCCCATTGGTGACCATGTTAACGTTTTGTACGATTATAAGAAAACAGGACCATAAAAAATTCTGAAACTTCTTACCTGCCGTTGTCATCATCTCATTCACATGATGATTGAGTTTAGTCAAAGTATCCTTCTAACTCTTTTAAAATGCCTGAACATGCCATACCTGTCAATGTTTACCAATTTCTGCAGAAATTACTGTGCACACGTGCCTTGTGGTGAAAAAATTCCCCCAAATCCTTCCGCCTTTTGAAATCGTCTAAAAATCCACAGTTATAATGCCAACGTGTTCTACCAGGAAACTTGCCAATGTGGCTGCTCCAATGTGTCTGCTCCAATGTGGCTGCTCCAATGTGTCTGCTCCAATATGGCTGCTCCAATGTGTCTGCTCCAATGTGGCTGCTCCAATGTGTCTGCTCCAGTGTGTCTGCTCCAGTGTGTCTGCTCCAGTGTGGCTGCTCCAATGTGTCTGCTCCAATGTGGCTGCTCCAGTGTGTCTGCTCCAGTGTGTCTGCTCCAATGTGTCTGCTCCAATGTGGCTGCTCCAGTGTGTCTGCTCCAGTGTGGCTACTCCAGTGTGGCTGCTCCAATGTGTCTGCTCCAGTGTGTCTGTGCCAATGTGTCTGCTCCAGTGTGGCTGCTCCAATGTGTCTGCTCCAGTGTGTCTGCTCCAGTGTGTCTGCTCCAATGTGTCTGCTCCAGTGTGTCTGCTCCAGTGTGTCTGCTCCAGTGTGTCTGCTCCAGTGTGTCTGCTCCAGTGTGGCTGCTCCAGTGTGGCTGTTCCAATGTGGCTGCTCCAGTGTGTCTGCTCCAGTGTGTCTGCTCCAGTGTGGCTGCTCCAATGTGTCTGCTCCAGTGTGTCTGCTCCAATGTGTCTGCTCCAGTGTGTCTGCTCCAGTGTGGCTGCTCCAGTGTGTCTGCTCCAGTGTGTCTGCTCCAGTGTGGCTGCTCCAGTGTGGCTGCTCCAATGTGTCTGCTCCAATGTGGCTGCTCCAATGTGTTTTCTCCAGTGTGTCTGCTCCAGTGTGGCTGCTCCAATGTGTCTGCTCAAATGTGTCTGCTCCAGTGTGTCTGCTCCAGTGTGTCTGCTCCAGTGTGTCTGCTCCAGTGTGGCTGCTCCAATGTGTCTGCTCCAGTGTGTCTGCTCCAGTGTGTCTGCTCCAGTGTGTCTGCTCCAGTGTGTCTGCTCCAGTGTGTCTGCTCCAGTGTGTCTGCTCCAGTGTGTCTGCTCCAGTGTGGCTGCTCCAATGTGTCTGCTCCAATGTGGCTGCTCCAATGTGTCTGCTCCAATGTGGCTGCTCCAGTGTGTCTGCTCCAGTGTGGCTGCTCCAGTGTGGCTGCTCCAGTGTGTCTGCTCCAATGTGTCTGCTCCAATGTGTCTGCTCCAGTGTGTCTGCTCCAATGTGTCTGCTCCAGTGTGTCTGCTCCAGTGTATATGCTCCAATGTGGCTGCTCCAGTGTGGCTGCTCCAGTGTGTCTGCTCCAGTGTGTCTGCTCCAGTGTGGCTGCTCCAATGTGTCTGCTCCAATGTGGCTGCTCCAATGTGTCTGCTCCAATGTGGCTGCTCTAGTGTGTCTGCTCCAGTGTGTCTGGTCTAGTGTGGCTGCTCCAGTGTGGCTGCTCCAGTGTGTCTGCTCCAATGTGTCTGCTCCAGTGTGTCTGCTCCAGTGTGTCTGCTCCAATGTGTCTGCTCCAGTGTGTCTGTTCCAATGTGTCTGCTCCAGTGTGGCTGCTCCAATGTGTCTGCTCCAATGCAGTTATGTCAGATGATATGATTTTATGAAAATTACACATATCTAAAATTACTGTCCTATTTTTTCAGAGCACTTTCACATTGGATACGTTACAACAGTTAATGTTTTCTGTACTATTAATAATGCACTATGATTTGATCTTTCATTTAATGGCCATAAACAGATGCTGGCGGCCTACTGTATTCAGTGCGATGGTGTGCTGGTGCTCTGAATACAGTAGGTGCGCTGGCAGTTTGGGCAAGCAAGTGTGAAGTGGTCGATTAGGTTATATACTACCACTATTAGATACAATGACAATTGTTACCTGATAGATGAATCATGCATAAACATGAAAACTGTACCTATAAAATTTTTTATACGTTCGCCGTGATTGTTGTGCATCTAGGAAATTTTTAACGTTAAGATGTATAAACATAATTAATATATATATATTTATATTGTTTAGATCAATAATTAAACCACCCTCACAATACAGTATGAAACACAACACAGACACAGTAGTGGGACACATTGGTGACTTGTGTTTCATACTATATTATAAGGGCGGTTTAATTATTGATCTAAACATATATATATTAATTATGTCTATACATATATATATATATATATATATATATATATATATATATATATATATGTATATACATATATATATATATACATATGTGTATATATAATGTATAGACATCATGGAGCCATTTGATTGCTTCCTGTGGTGATCATTATAAGAATAGTTGCGTTCATTTTCATCCGATAAAGTGAAAATGTGTTGCATGTCTGTGACTTGTGTTTCATACTGTATTATAAGGGTGCTTTAATTATTGATTTAAACAATACATATATATATATATATATCTGAGCATTACAAAGTTCCAAGACGCACAATAATCATGACTTCGATCAATTCACACTTGCTGGCGCTGACCGCTCGTGTATCACTAAACTGATTAATCTGCAGAACGCAGATACTATTGTGCAAATCTTGAAATTGTTCATGCAGGGAAGCCATTACAGTCAACAATGAAGAGCAACCGAGACAGGATGAAGTGCATCATAAGTGAGACGATCATCGCACTCTGTAACAGTGGACTTGACTTCTCAAGCGAACTAAGTGTGGAAGGGCTACTTGGCATCACGCTCGATGGCAGAGACATCATGCTTGTCAACATCAAGGAGGTTATCAAGTCTGGTGTCACAGGGACAAAAAAGTCGTCCTCGAGGACAATTGCCAGTGACAATGACAGTATCTTCTCAGAGTCTGGTGTCACTGGGGCAAAAAATTCGCCTTCGAGGAACATTGACAATGACAGTATCTTCTCGGAGGTCACCTCCTCTGATCCAACAGCGATGACAGTCAAGACACTGGGCGGAACACTGGGCAGTGTCACAGTGAGTAGGAATGGTGAACAGAATTCAACATCATGCGCATCCAGTAAAATGACAACCCGAAATCAGACTGATTGCTTTGATGTACCAGTAGATTCACTGACATTGGTGAAGTCAGAACCTGTGGAGAACATGGAAGACAATGTCGTCGACAGCAGTAAGCAAGGTGCTGTGTCATGGAATGAACACTGTATCAGAGAATCAGTGCAGCAAGTTGTTTCTGATATAGATTCTTCATATATGTTTTCTGGAAGGGCAGCAGAAGACCAGTACTGTGAGATGAATATCACCAATACATCAGAACAATTTTGTGAGCTGTCAGAACTGACTCCTGATAGAGTTAGTTCACTGCCAATAGCCCATCAACAAAACAGTGAGTATCCATCGATCCCAGTTTGTCTATATACAAACACGTCACAAAGTCAAGGAGTGCCTACTTCATCTGCCAGCAAAACTCTTTCCCAGGTGAATACTCCATCTTACAGTTCTTCTAAATATCAGTCGTTTAATAATCATGCCATATTAATTGCCATTATATTACTGGTTAGGCAAGTTAAATATGTAAATTTATATTGTTGAAATTTTTACCAGTTATCAAATTAAACAATGGGGTGCTTTGCTAAGAAATCACCAGCAATTTAAAAGGTAAATATTGTCAAATTTACCTACCAATTGTTAATGTAGGCAACAATAACTTACTTGCTTTATATAGTGATGGATCTATGGAAGTCAGATGTATAATTCCTATAGATAAGTCTTCATTATTTGCACACATTGTACATTTGCTTGTTACAGATGTCTAACCAGAACAAGTATCGCCGCTACAGCCACGCATCGCTGATGGATGCTGTCGCTGCAGTCGTAAATCGTAAAATGACCAGCAATGAAGCATCACGTTTCTTCAAAGTGCCACGCTCAACCGTCCGTTTTCAAGCTACAAAATTGTCTAAGAAAAAGACCACAGAGCACCGTACTGACAAAGAACGACATTCGATCTTGCAGACAGGTGGAAATGAGACTGACAGCAGAGGGCAGGAAATGCACAAAACAAAGAAGATCACGGCGGTAGCAGACTGAATTACTTGGAAGCCAGCTAACCATCAACGGTCGGTGCTATCTGTCCATGCACATCATCACCACTACATAACATTTATATTACTGGCCAATATAACTGCTCACTGTGCTAATGAACAGCCACATTTCATACCATCAAATGTTTCAAGCGACTTTTGTTTAGTGAACTTAACTTCCCATGTCCCTTGAAGGTTCAGAGATATCACGTCACTCAGCGAAGCTGTTGTATTGTTGGAACGGTTACTAGATTGAGGAGCAGACTTGTGTTCAAAGCATCAAATGCTCCTATATTTAAAAATTATTGTAAAATGTGAATGACCTCTAAAATGTTCCTGTTAGCAATAGTACTTAGTTTTTAAAGCTTTTTCTAGAAGTATGCATGTTGCATTAAAACATTGTGAAGTATTGCTTTGCTTACATATATGTTATTAATATCACCAGTGTTATCTAATAAGCAGCATTCATCAATTAAATGGCTTCTGTTGTGTGGATAAAATCCACTTATCTAATATAGTTTTTGTTATGTAATTAATGGTTCTCTTGTACTTTTCACGGGTCATGTAGATAAATCAAATTGTATGTATGACTGGCCGCCGCATTATGTAGAAGTTATGACATCTCGAGGTTTAGTCACAGTTTGGAAATATGCCACAGCTTTTAGTACCCTGCATAGGCCTAGAATTTGAGCCTAAGCCCGGCCCAAAATTAGCAGTAAGAACACAGACCCAGCACAAGCCCACAAAATACCTCAAACCCACCCAACCTAAGAAAACATTTTTAGGCCCATTCACATTTGGCCCAGGCCATGCCAAATATCATATTTGACCTTTGAGGCACATACCCGACCCATACCCATGGCCCAAAGATGGGTAATCCCAAAGCTTAGTCCGGGCCCATCAAATGTAGACTTAGGCCCAGCCCGGCATAATAAATGTAGTAGAGACCAAGGGCCTGGCACAAAGCCCGGCCTATGCAGGGGCCTGATGCACGAACGGAAGCAACGACTATTTACAAATGTTGAGATTTTCAGAGATTTCTCGGACTATTTGCAGGATGAAAAGGATCGAATTTTAGACCTGTGATAATGCAGGCATAAGCGTGATAGTCCCAGACAATCAGACATTTCCAAGCCAAGAAACCGGTATATTTCTGTGCATTAAAGGATTTCCCATTTCTTTAAAAGATTAAAGGATATTCAAGTGTACACCGTTAAAAAAATACATCGTCTACACATTTTGAAAAATGTATAATATTTCTTTTAAATAATATAATTTGCCACATACACATAATTATAGTTATTTGCCGTAACACTGCATTGTATATGTCAGCACACTGTTTTTCATGTCACACTAGTCCTTCCACCAGTTTTTTATCTGCGCCACTGTGCGGCCATGGCCACCCACGGCATTCACTTGGTCTGCAATCTTCTGCACTAACTCTTTCTTCTTTAGCGTCATTCCATTTTGAAAATGGGAGGTCAGCAGCATTTTCTCCAGCGCAATCTCCAATAAAATTATGTTTTCGGCGTCAGTGCATTTCGTTTTTTCGGCCGTTTATTCTTCGGTGGAGAAGAAACGTCTTTACTTGCCATGTTTACCGCAATGATTACGTGTGAGTTGCCGCCTTCGAGGAACATTGACTTCGCTAAAATGCTTGGGCTTCCCCCAGATCTCCTGGTCTAAAAATAACACTATATCGAACGTCGGGACAATCATGCTAAAGTCACAGACTATGTTGTCCCAGTCATACGTCAGCTCCATGCATCATAAATTAGTGACGACCAAAGTCTCAACGTTCATTGTCTCGGACTTTGGTATTGTCTGATACTTTTAGTTGTACCGGTTCATGCATCAGACCTCAGGGCACTGATAGCTATACATTCCCACAAGGGAAGAAAAAACCTTAAAGACCGAAAAATAGTTGGAGGAAGTCAATCAAGGAAGAAATGAGGAACTTTGGAACCGCCTGGAAAGAGATGAAGATATCAGCAGCTTTAAAAACCGGAAATATCCAGGCATCACCAAAAGACAACATTGAAAACGTTTGCAATCGGGTTGGCTTTGGGGCGAGTTGTCAAGGATCGGTATCTAAATAATGTTCCTTATTATTTATATTAAATATATTCCGTTTAAATAATTATACCGTCATGTCAAATACAAAAAACATACCGTTTACGTGATAAAACCGATCAAAGGATACTTTAGCGAATGTATGACATGCATCAGTGATCGTGTGCAATGAAAATTCAGCGTTGATAAATCATAACGTTAGCATTATATTATCGCTCAGTGTCAACACAAATAAGAAGTGTAATTTTCGGGCTCCTGTATAATTGGAATTACTAAAACAATGAGTGAACATCTTCGTTATGCCTTAGACTTAGGACAGTGAAATCAACGAAGATGCTGCAAAGACAAAGTACAAGTATTTATGTACACTTGATTAATTGTGCGATTTTATAATACTTCACACGATAACTGCATTACTAGACAACTACTACATACACAAACGTTATAATTATATAGCGAGTCGCGTCTCGTGTACGTGGTGTATAGTAATTAATATTCACAATGAAGAACGACCGAGACAGAATGAAATGCATCATAAGTGAGACGATCATCGCACTCTGTAACAGTGGACTCGACTTCTCAAGCGAACTAAGTGTGGAAGGGCTACTTGGCATCACGCTCGATGGCAGAGACATCATGCTTGTCAACATCAAGGAGGTTATCAAGTCTGGTGTCACAGGGACAAAAAAGTCATCCTCGAGGACCAGTGACAGTATCTCTGAGGCTGCCACATCCTCTGATCCAGCAGTGGAGGTATTCGTGGAAAGACAGGCCACTACCAATGATGTATACAGTAGGAACCACAAGCAAAGATCAAATTCATCCAGTAAAGTAACTACCAGAAACCAAACTGATCACATAACCGAAACAGTTAAAATGCAAGTGAAATCAGAACCTGAAGAGGTTATTAGTATTAATGACGGAGAAGGACATGATAGTGTATTTGACGATACCAGATTGGAATGTTATCCACAAATTGGATTCTGGATAGAAAACAGTAACAATACTAATGCAGATTCAGTGCAACAGCTTGTTTCAAAAGTAGCAGTGTCACACAGTTCCGTTGTACAAGGCTCTCAGTCGAACATTCACAGGTCAGATAAGTTTTGTGAGATGGTACAATCAACAACAACAGATACACTTTGTACACCGCTGAAAGGTTATCAAGAAAACTGCCTGGGCACAATGACGACACCAGTATCGCTGTATACCAATGTGTTACCTCAACACGTGTCACTGTCAGCAGCCAGCGTACATCGCCAGTCCCACACCCAGGTAGTGCTGCAAGACTGTTTCATCTTTCACTGCATGTCCTGTCAAACTCACACAGCTTTCAGGTGTGTTTTGCATCAACATGTGATTTTTTTTATGTTTTACAATTACAGGTGCATTCAGCTGTATTCAAAAGGTTTCAATGTTCTCATTACCAAAAACGCAACTATTGAGATGTTCACCTATAACAGATATGGGGTCAAATATATTTGTATTTGAAAGTATTTAAATACTTTTTAAGTATTTGTATTTTATATTAACGAATAGAAAGTATTTGTATTGAAATACTTTCCTAAAGTATTTGAAATTTTCAAATACTATTCCAAATACTTTGGGCATGAGTATCGATAAATGGCAAGTTAGATTTTGTTTACGCCTGTCTTGTTTCAATTCTTGAGAGTCAAACAATTTTACTCTGCCATTTGGCAATTGACCACATCTTTTTCTAATGATAGATAAAGCCAAGGTAAAGTCATTGTGTGAGAAGTCATTGAGATCATTGTGAGAGCACACCAGAGACGTCAACATCACCTTACTTGTCACCATGATGCAGATATGAGGCCATTGCAACTGGGTGCCATTCTGTTAATACAATTGTCTATTTTAGTCAAACAATCCCTTTGGTTACAAGTTTAAATCAGTGGAGCTAACTTGATTTAGATCAGATTAATCAATCTATGCATATTGCATACATACATATAAATTATAGTGACTTTTTCCCAATGGTGTAGTTGTACCAGACATAGCCAGTCAATAAGCAATATCTTATGGCATAGTTGTACATAACATCATACAAATTATGTCACTAAACAATATATCTCGATATAAGACTTGCTATTGTTTTTGCTATAGGCTGTATTGTAAAAAGTATTTTGAAAAATATTTGAAATACTTCCCAATGTGTTTAAATACTTTTTGCATTTCATAGTATTTGTAATTGTATTTGAACCCCTCAAGAGTATTTGTATTTAAATACATTCAGTGTATTTGACCCCATATCTGACCTATACATACTGCATAGAAATCATTATCTTAATTTTCAAAGACATCAGTCACTCCCTGGATGAAATGCGTTGCTCTTGGTAGTGTTGGCCAGTGACTAGAAGTATTGTCATTGTGTTGGACTTTCTGTTGTTTCAGCCACAAACTGTTATGAATCACATTAGTTCATACAGTGGGGGGTACAATCTAACTAGGTTTCAATTATATTTTCACAGAGATGAGAAATAAGTAAAGAAAAGCTCATAGTGGGTGTTTCTTCACAATGTTTGGGAACGTATAAACAAACTTTGATCAATATTTGATCTAGTTGTTAGCTGTTACTTTTCCGAAGATATGCAGACTTTCTGTCATAACACACCCATTTAAATTAAAAGGGACATTAACTAATCCAACTTCCACCTAGGCTCCCCTAGTGTAAGTAGCAGAACTCAAACAATCTCCAATTCTAGTCTGTGCAAAATGTATTACTTCACTTTGTATAGATATTGTAATAGAAATATTTAAGATATATACATAGGTATAACATATGTTATACTTACTGTGTTTGTCCCGTTCTGATTGTTTAGCCAGCCTTTTTTCATTGGACTTATTCACTGTTGACGATTCAAAACAATGTAAATCCACTTTGACATACTCCATGTTGTTGGTTGGATATGATTCTATTAGACTAACTTCTGACATACAAGGTTGACACATATCTCAGGAGGTCGGGTTATAAGTAGATGAACATTGCTGGACTCTCGATAAGCCAATGGCTTCCTTGTCCACTTGCCATCTGGGCCTTTGGCTTGGATGGCAAATCTTGTTAAATCATACAAAAATAGACTTTCATTGTTTTTATTCTTCAACAACATATCTGTCAAGGAACCAAAACAATCAAAGTCCATTTCCGTATGTTAGAAGTTAGTGTAATCGCCACATAACATGACATATCCAACCAACCACATGTTTGATATTCAACAGCGATAAGCCATCATAAATTATAACTCGCTATCCTTTGGCTGAGCACCAGTGATGTGATCACCTCCTTCACTTGTGTGTTGCAGACATTTGTAACACCATACCAGAGACAAAGGTATCGGTGTTACAGCCAGACAACCCTGGTTGATGCAGTCACTGCTGTGAGAAGCCACAAAATGACAGCTCGTCGTGCCTCACAAATCTTCAAAGTGCCTCGCTCAACGATCCAGATGAAACTATTGAAACTGGCGGGCAAGAAAACATGGGGAAGTCACCGTGAGAAGCAGCAACGTTCAGGGGGCAGCTTACAGGATGTTAGCAGTGAGACATCTGAACTGCATGAACTACACGACAGCTTACAGAATGACTGATGCAGTGTAGAGACTGCTTGTGGATATATCTGAAAATGTTTTCAAATTTCTGCAATGTACATACATAATATCTTGAGGGTATTTGCATGCCTAGAAGTGGGCAGCACTAGATACCAGCAAATGTTCATGTTTTTATATTAGTCAAATTTAAATTTGTACATTAAAAAATATACATTGTCCAACATCTAGAAGTGATCATGAACACAGACCAGTATTGTAATTATAGCTGTCCAGCTAAGAATACTTTATTTAAAAAACATTACATAACATGATAACATTTATTTTCAATGTAACAATCAGTAAAGAACACTACAGTATATGTACAGTGAAACACACACATACTTGTGTTCTGCATGTGTTTAATGAAACAGAAGTACTGATGCAAATACATCTGTGATAATGTCCTTGTCTTAACATGCATGGAGAGGACTTTATACAAAAATACTGGTATAAAAAACTACTTCACATTATAATATCTCATGACAGAACTGTTTCACAGGATTATGACTAAGACAATGACACTTTGTAGCACTAGTAACGAATAACACTATATCTAATGACAAAAGACACCATTTTCAACCAAGATATAGACTCAACATTTCCTCCAAACACAGTATTTTTAGAATTTGGTTCACATGAAGAAATTGTACTATATTCTCTGCTATGTGTGCTAGCAGATTGGATGGTTAATTCAGACTAATTCATATTTCACTTGTTATTTTAGATTATGCTTTTCCCGCAGAACACGGTTAAAAATTTGCAAAGACGTAGGCAGTATTATACATACTTAAACTTAAGGTAAATAAAAAGTTTACTGGATTACCTAGTCCATGCCGGGTCTGTGTGAATACAGCATGGTAAACCCTCTTGAAGGAACCATACAACAGCAATGACTGCTAAGTTTAGTTTTGCACCTGTTTCAATGTAAAACATTCCACAAGAACCACCACTGATCATTACACAAGAATGTTTCCATGCTGGAATTATTGTCGCCACCTGCCTCTAATGTCAGAGCCTTCTTGTATAAGTTAAAGGGATGATTTAAAAACTTCACATTTATCCACAAAACAGAATGGAAAACCCAATAGGGAATCTTTGTAATGATATCCAACGTTCGAAATAGACGGTGATCTGGTGGTCACTGACCACCTACTTTGCCATCGGGTCAGTAACTTTTTTGGAAAATTACGTTTTACAGCAGTATACACCAGCTTATCGTCAAAATTGGCTGCCATAAGACGCTGTTTACAACAAAAAACTGTTTACAAAAATGTGTTTTTACGCTCATTATTCCCCGATTTCATTTAATGCAAAACGCGGCGCTCAAGAAGCGCACACTTCATAATTGATTTTTATAGTCGAAAAAGCACCTGAAACGAACGTACAGTAATTTAATTTTGTAAGAGAAGGCTCTCGGCTTCAATTAAATAAAATGAAGGAACATTTCCCAAATCTGGTTCGTAATTATTTTAAGGAATTTATAGAAATAAGTTTGAAACCCGTTACCAGAAAATTACTGACACATCAAATAGCGCTGTAAGCGTACATATGATCAGGATAAGACCTATCTGACATACATACACACACATATATATAATTTTTTCAATATTGTTTTGCAGGTCGTTTACGCTTGCACATTATGCTGTTGGTAACTTGGTAAAATGTGGAGCAGTAACTTTTTGATGTAGCTGATCTGGTTGATCAACACCTTTTTGGGGTAAGGCTTGAACACTGATTTCCACAAGCATGTCATGTCGGCTGAATCTGACGATGATGAAAATATCGTAGATATATTGGCCTAAAGACACTTCAAGATAGCCCAACTTACATAACTTTTTTACAAAATGAAAAACTTCATACATTCCTTTAAGGCAGTTTGTGAAATGTAACCAAATTGAATATTTGCTGATTATATATAGTTACTGTGGTGTGATATGTGTAAAATATATATAGAGATGCTACCAACTAACTACTTGCCCACCTACCAGGATTTCACCAACATGTTTCTGTAAACATAACTAGTTTTGCTTGGCCTATTATAATAACTCATGGAATTGGTTCAGTCCTTGTGATTCTCCCTCCATCTCCATTGCAATGAACAGGTTTTGTTTTGCCTACCACAAGGCTTTCCTGGAACAAAGAATATTTTTTGCAACCAGGGTTAAAATACACCAAGCGATAGTATAACAAAATACAACTGATAGTATAACAAAATACAACCGATAGTATAACAAAATACAACCAGTGCTGAACATCTGAAAGAAGTAACAATAAAATAAAGTCGTTACTGAGTAGGAACGTTTATATTGACAGTGAGAACAACATGACGAAAAAGGCTTATGATTGGATGAAATCAACATGAACAATCTCCTAGGAGAAGGTCTTAGGCGTATGATAAACATGAGAGCAGAGGATTCAACTGTTCAATGTCTTGTTTTCACAGGATTGTACAGAACAGAATTTGTTTTATTCAATCCATTAAATCATGTATAGACAATTAATGTAGCAATACGATGACGGTAGATCTAGAAAAGAATAGGGGGAAGGCAGTGTTAGTCGAGCCATTGGGTTAGTTCAGCCACCCATGCTTCCCAGGAAACTACAGCAGCGACAGTTACTTGGTACTACCCAGTGATTGAAAATGTTATTAGAACAAAATTGATGTACAATAAGTGCATTTGTCACAACGGTCTGAAAATGTGAGTTAAAAGTATGTTTTTTTGTTTTTGATTAATGTCTGCTGGTAAACAACCAATGCACGTGACTAGACTTTATTGTTTGTGCTCTTACAAATGGTCTACCTATGTACAAGGAAGAAGATTATTCTACATCACAGAGAAGTTAATTACAAAAGCTTAATTTTCGAAACAGGGCTAGTTGAGCCACCCAAGGCCCAAAGGGGGTGATTGAATAGTGGTTAAAAAACCGAAGATGAGTGTTGTTTTACTTCAAAATACATCACAGAATTCATCTTTCCGAGCGAATTGGGATCTTGGATAGCTACAAGACAACATACTAGCAGTTAGTCACACTGGTTGTACTGGGCCTATAAGTCAATATTAATGAAGTATGTTGATTTATTAATCGATGCTTGTTGACTTGTCAGTGACATTTGTACCCACTGTGTAGATGTTGTTTGAGTTGTTATGAAGTTTTTGTACAAAGTCTACATAAATTATACAGATATTTAACATTTACCCATTGTAACTCAAATAACGGTATACTGTGGATAAACTTACCCCACACCAAGTGTTAGTTAAGCCAATATGATTTTGTCTTAGATATCAAAAAGAATGAAAAATGGCTTAATTAACACAGCCTAAGCTTCCCTGTACTGTGTTGCATTTTCCTAAAAGAAATGCAAACACTTGTAAAAGTACTGCAGACACTTATAAAAGTATTGCAAGTACTTGTAAAAGTATTGCGAATACTTGTCCATAATACTCTGGGTACTGTGCCCATCCTTGATATAGCACTACTAATGAAAGGAAGAAGAGGTCAAGTTTTGTCAAATATGCAAGTTGTTTGCTTATACAAGTTTCATGTGAGGTTTAGCATAGAACTGTCTAGGCAGCCCTGCAACTGTTGTTCTCTACTAACCTGTAATGAGACGCTCAGTCAGATTCTTTCTCTCTCTTGTATGTAGTCAGTCCCTACACAGAAAAGTCAGTCATAACAGAAAAACTTAAAAACTGTCAACATATCTTATGCATCTTTTCCATTTAAAATGAGTTACCCTGTAAATTGTTAAATTTGTTCCATGATCACTTTATTCCTAAAAAAAGCTAATTTCTTCCAGTTGTTATGAATTAAACAAAGAAACTTTCAGAAAGTGCATTACGAAAGTACTTGTTTTTATAATTTCAGTAGCTTCAGCTACGTGATTATTTAATTAAATGTGTAAAAAAATATATCAGCACAGCATACAAATACATCTTGTTTTATAGTTTTAATTTTCAGTTGCCCCACATACATCTGTGGGCTATCACTTATGCTCCCTCTTGCATAGACAGAAGCACTTCCCCATTTCAGTCTTTGCAGGTACGCATATATAGCAACAAAACTCCGCTATTTGAACCCTGATCAGTATATTAGTAATAATTTCTCCACTTTTATCAATTTTCATTGGTGAAACCTGATTCTAACTCCACATGACATGTCAAGCCACAACTTACCAGTTGAATACACTGTCGCTTGATACATTTCTGCCTCAGTTTGTTCGGGCCACCGTTCTTCACTTTGTCCTGCATCAGAGTGAACACAGGCCATATAGGAGTGTCAGCAGATTGAACACAGGCCATATAGGAGTGTCAGCAGATTGAACACAGGCCATATAGGAGTGTCAGCAGATTGAACACAGGCCATATAGGAATGTCAGCAGATTGAACACAGCCTTACACAGGCCATATAAGAGTGTCAGCAGATTGAACACAGGCCATATAGGAATGGCAGCAGAAGAGTGAACAGCAGAGTCAGCAGGCCACCGTTCTTCACTTTGTCCTGCATCAGAGTGAACACAGGCCATATAGGAGTATCAGCAGATTGAGCACAGGCCATATAGGAGTTTCAGCAGATTGAACACAGGCCATATAGGAGTGTCAGCAGATTGAACACAGGCCATATAAGAGTGTCAGCAGATTGAACACAGACCATATAAGAGTGTCAGCAGATTGAACACAGGCCATATAGGAATGTCAGCAGATTGAACACAGCCTTACACAGGCCATATAGGAGTGTCAGCAGATTGAACACAGGCCATATAGGAGTGTCAGCAGATTGAACACAGGCCATATAAGAGTGTCAGCAGATTGAACACAGACCATATAAGAGTGTCAGCAGATTGAGCACAGGCCATATAGGAATGTCAGCAGATTGAACACAGCCTTACACAGGCCATATAAGAGTGTCAGCAGATTGAACACAGGCCATATAGGAATGGCAGCAGAAGAGTGAACAGCAGAGTCAGCAGAGTGAACATATCGGAGTGTCGGCAGAGTTAATACAAGAGTGTCAGAACACAAGAATAATAGAAGTGTCAGCATAGAGTAAATACAAGACATATAGGAGTGTCTGCAGAAAGCATACTATGAGAGTAGGCTTATCTATAAAATATAACCACAGCCATGCCACCCCTGTATACCTGCAGTACCTGGCATACATGACACCCCTGTATACCTGCAGTAACTGTCATACATGACACCCCTGTATACCTGCAGTAACTGGCATACATGATACCCCTGTATACCTGCAGTACCTGTCATACATGACACCCCTGTATACCTGCAGCATCTGGCATACATGACACCCCTGTATACCTGAAGTACCTGGCATACATGGCACCCCTGTATACATGCAGTACCTGGCATACATGACACCCCTGTATATCTGCAGTACCTGGCATACATGACACCCCTGTATACCTGCAGTACCTGGCATACATGACACCCCTGTATACATGCAGTACCTGGCATACATGACACCCCTGTATACCAGCAGTACCTGGAATACATGACACCCCTGTATACCAGCAGTACCTGGCATAATAATAACATTAGTTAAAATAAAACTGTTATTTCACGGACAGCTTTATAGAATATCTGCAATCATATTATTGATAAGTGTAGTCATAACTCCTGGGATGCCTTAAATTATAATTGTAGATAAACGCACGTAAACAATACAATTCGTTCAAAGTAAGTATGTTGTATTTACATCACAGAAGCGACAGTCACCGCAGTCTTCCTTCCGTAGACAAGCTTCACAGCTACCACACATTCGTGTGTCACGAGCCTTGCGACGTGCAGTCTTTTTCGCAGTATTTTTCTTCAATCTGTCCCTGAGTCGTTTGTACAGTGCTCGTCGTTTGTTTGCTTTTGGGCTAACCTAGGAAATGGGATGAACATGAAAAGTTACAAATGTTAATCTCCATTAATAAAGTGTTTTGTACATTAAAAACCTATTCTATCCATTCCACAGCCTGAAAGCATGGCTTACTTTTCGTAAATGTCAAAGCAACTTGTTTTTGCATTTGTTATAAAACTAGAAATCATGGAATCTGAAGATGCGACTTGTAATGTAATCTTTTACTTTCAAGTTGATACCAGTTATGGTACAGGCAGACTATTCAATTCAAGAACATTTATTCAAACAAAGCAGATCGTAATACAATTTAAACACAGTCAGATTATAAATAAAAAGCTTTCGAGAAAGGAGAAACACTGAAGTGAAATACTTACACTGTGCAGTGTATTACCTACTGTAATACTGTGAATTTTAAGTGATGAAGTTTGGAATATTTTTTAATTTTGTAGCATCAGATTGGCACATGAACACTTACTGTTAAAAAGTCAGCAAAGGCTTCATCTGACACACACCACCATAGACAGCAAGTCTTGGATCATGACAACTGCCATGCAACTGCTGTCAAACAAACCCCTGTCAAAAAAGGCAGTTAGCCGGATGGGATGCACTTTTAAAATCACATTACCTTGAAGCCTGACTTCCGCAACTTGCTCCTCTTTGTGGACTTCAAAGTGAAGCTTGGATCAGAATACTCGGAATCGCTGCTCTCTGATGCTGAGTTTTCATCCTCTGATTCTGAAACACCTGGTTCAACACTGCCATCCTTTACAGCTAATTCACCATTTTTGCATTTAATGTTTGCTGTGTCGCTGGTGCCTGTTGAGCAAAGCTGCACACTGCTGTCTGTCCGGTGCTCGCTGACACTGTTGTTCATGCAGTTAGTCTTTCCAACATCTTTGGAAGGGGTCTCCACAGATGGTTTGGCACTTGCTGCACGCTTGATAAGCTTTGCCCGTTGTGTTGTGCTTTTCTTGGCAACCATTCTATTAGGAGTTGAGGGAGCAATGCCAGCCGTGTTGGTCTTCAATCGTTTGGCAGGATTTGGCATGTTATTGGCTATCTGCGAAGACATGAGGCGATCGCTATAAATGGATCTTTTGGGAGAATTATTGTTTGATGCACTGTTATTGTTCGATTCATTGAAATCGTCTGGACACTCATCAACAATGACAATGCCGTCAACATACTGAACCTTTATCTTCTTTGTTGTAACATGGTCCCCACTCCCTGATGAATGTGGCTTGATCTTTTGAAGGATTGGCATCGGTTGCTCACGAGACTTCTGCGTGCTTGTATTAGCCTGCATCATGGTTGGAGTTGATGGAAGACCTGTTAGCAACGACCGCATGGTAGTCTTAACAGATGTTGCAGCACTTTGTGGGCTTACGGTGGTGCTAACAACTGATGTGTTTGCAACAGGTTTTGCTGTAATTGCAGGTGTGAGGATGATTGGTTTTGCACTTGCCCCAGCACCAACTGATGCATTTGGTATATACACATAGCGAGGGCCTGCCTTTGTCGGCCCGGATGACATGGCTGTGGCAGGCAACTGAGGAACTAGTGTGACAGACTGTGACTGGACAACTTTACCTTGATACCTTGTTGGTGAGCTAGGCACAAGACAAGTCTTGTCATAATCATCTTTGTGAATGAACACCCTGTCATTCCTTCCAGTGTGTGTGTTGTTGACATTAACAATGATGATGTCCTTTGAGTCTAGTGTGATCACAAGCAGACCTTCAACCTTTACTTCATGCTGGTAGCGTAGACCGTTGTGACAGAAGAGATTCACTGTTTCTGTCAGAAGGGATGACCAGCCTTGTTTCTCTGCAGGGCGCATATTGTCAGTTGTTTAATCGTATTTCATAGGCTCTGAAAACACAGACAGATTAAACACTGAAATAGGTGATCACTGAAAACACAGACAGGTGAACATTGCAGTATCCATGCCTTGACCAATATACAGGTATACATAATATACAGGTATACTTAGTCTTAGCCCTAGCCTAAGCAAAGCTATGCCTAGCCCAGGGCTAGGCCATATACGTCTTAGTATTGTTATGATCATTACCGGATCATCGAGACAATTGGAGTAAAACATATGTAAAATACCTTGGAAAACATTATCAACGCACGCTTAAAAAATACCCCTTGGTGTCCTAGGTCTAGACATGGCCACGGTGTTTTGAAACCTTTTGTCTTGATAAGGGGTACGGTGAGCGATAATGAAAGGAAACCAAAATAAATGCGGCAAAGCGAGACATATTCAACTGGAAATTATGCGAAACATTTCAATCAAAATTATTTAACCATACTGGAGAACAACTCAGAGAAAATGCTTAATCTAGTCAAGCATTATCCTAAACGTATTCAAGTATACAAACGGAAAAGTTGTAGTTCACAGAAATAAAATTGCCAGGATGTAACGCCGGGAGCATTGATTAATTGGGTGTCAGTGCAATCCTGCAACCACATTCTACAGCGGGCTCCGTTCCCTGAGCTGTGCGCAGTGCGTACCTTGTAATTAGTAAAACACTAGGCGCTACGTCCCCCGTAACACAATTATATGGACTGTTGGACGTGTACATCCAACAGCAGTTCCTACTGTGTGCACAGTTTTTAAATCAACACTTCGATGTTTACAAAACTCAACCTCGCTGGAAGATCGAGGCGTAGTTTTAAAATCATAGCGCTTGTCACTTATAATAGTGACTGTTTAACATATTGCAACAATTGGAGAAATCGGCTTAATATGCATTTCACGACTCACGATTTGAACACAGTCCGCTATGGATGTGTGTAAACATTTCCTACGTGCCACTTACATGTTCAGCTTTGCGATCATGTGTAGGCCTACTACTTTATATTTGTCTGAACATTTATATTTTAATCGAATTTCTAGACATTGAAAACTGCTGGAAAACACTGTTCTTTTTGGTATTTTAATTAGTATCATTGTCACAATAAATAGAAGACTTGAAGTAATTGCTTTGAGCCCGTTATTCGTTATGTTTGCATTGTCATAAGCTATGCCTATATGTAACAGGTACATGATTTAATTATGTTTTTGCACAACTTAAGATCGACAAACCTCTTAAGTGTTGGCATATTTCCACTGAATCACAGGAAAAACGTTGCATCACTTTGCGTCTTCTACCGTCATATCTTCCTACAGCCATCCATTAAGCTGTCTGGTATTCTACCCTCTGAGGGACCTAGCATGAGAGATACCAGATCTTCAGTGAGTGGACATCAATATTGTGTACGTATTCCTAGGTAAAAAAACAGAGCTACATCTCAACTCATATATACCTAGGACGAGTCGACTGTGGAACTCAATCCCAGCATCCGCTTTCCCTGTCTCTCCACACATGACTGCATTCAAGACAGGTTTGAATGCTTTTCTTATGGATCAAATGTTTTAAATCATATCGGTCTTAATCGGGTCAAATGTGACTGTTTTCAACTTCTGATGGTCATGGAGTTGAGCGTAGGTTAATGTCTGGGAGATGATGACCTGCGAATTAACAGCTTACGGGGCCCGAGCCCATAAACTGTGGGTGATTTATCTGGTAGGGCCTAGCGTTATTTCCTGGTTACCATGACCACCAGATAAATCATGTTTTTTTCTTTTTCTTTCGTTTGTTGTATATATATTTCTATTGATCCATCGTTGTTTTTTATCTCGGTTTTAGTGCAATGTTGCTAAGCTTATGCTTTGGACCACTTTTCATTTTGATGGTAAAACCAGGCCCCTGAATTTCAGTATATAAAAACAGCCAATAATAATCCGGTATACATCTGGGTACATTTAAAAAGCAGAGATTCTCTGTCACGGAAGTTCCGTTTTATTTTAAGAAATTCTCAATTTCAAATAAAAAAACTATTATGTCACCGTCTCACATGTTTTTTACGTATAGGTAAATACCTCTGATAGTCAGCTGTTAAATATACACTATATGTCACCTTTCTATGGTAGCGAAGTACCGAAATCTATTATGTTTTCCTTTATTACACGCGAATGCTGTAGGTCAAAAAGTTGCACTTGCTGCGCAAAAAACTCAACATGTTTCGCCTGCTTGTCAATCAAGATGTGGCGCCTGCTTTCCCACATGTTGAAATCGCACCACGCCTCTATCTCTGTCTGATGATATACATATCATCTACTGTGGGTAACTATTGTGAAGAATGCAAGTGAGATGGGTAAAAAAGTGAGTTACGCCTGACAGTGGGACAGAACAACTTAAATCGAGTGCGGCATTCTTCGGACACTTAGGCGTACTTTTCGTAAATTATTTATGATTTATTTATTTTCTCGCTAAGAAAATCCCCGAAGGTTGTATTTTGAATGCTGACTACCTTGGTCTAGATCCTCTATCTATTGAATTAGAAGATTCTTTATAAAACATTGTTCTTTTAAATTTAATTCTATTTTTCTTTGCATTTTATTTGAATGGGTCCCCGGGAACCCGTGCCCTGGGGCCAGTGCGTCGGTTGCCCCTATGTTAACCCGTCAATGCATAGGTCACCAGCCCAGCACTTACCGTGTGTTGGCCAATAGCTTTCAGGCAGTTGAAGCAGACGTGGAATCCTCCCACGAGAAAGATGACGTTCTCAAACTTAGGATTCGCCCAAACCAGTTCATTGCCCCTGCTGTGCAGTGGCTGGTCAGCTGTGGTGGTGGTAGGCTTCTGGCTTATATGGTTTGGAATATCCACAGAATAATTGATGACTTTGATTAGAACCAATTAAACACTCGACGATCACAGTGTTTTACCAGTGCATTTGTCGGACTGCACACACTTTGCCATGTTTTTTTACGCGGCGCGCGCTCGCACTATCTGTGACACTTCTATAGTGGTACAGACAGACCGCAATAACATGAAAGGTATTAAAAATGGCAGTATACATCCAGCGATTGATTTGTAAATAGTGTTATTATTTTTAAGATTACATAGCAAAAATAAAAAATTCGACCGTTGCAATTTCCGCAACAGCTCTTTTGGATTTTTTACCCCAAGGCCCCCACCCCTGGGAATTTCGAAATGCTAAAAATGTATGAACCATCCACGTGGACACCCGAACACGCCAAACAAAATTCAGCCCCATATATTGGAAGTACAAAAAATCGTTGATATGCACGGTAACCACATTTCCAGAAAATCACATGTTTCTGTTTTGCATTATTCCATACATTCATGTGTAAATTTCAACACAAGTTCGACACATAACAGCACAGACAGTACACCTGCAAATCATAGAAACCTTGGTTTTATGCCAATATGTGCTCAAGTAGATGTCCGTGTCAATTAATAAAAATGGCCATTTTGATACCAGGTTACTTTGTGACCTTCAAAATGACCTTCACATCCAAAATTTACGATGGCATCCACCCACATCTACAAGTATCTAATGTAACATGGATGCCCGCTATTAACAAGCAATGCCGATAAAATTATTTCTAGAGGACTGTTCCATGTTTGGTTGTTCTAGCTGCGAAGGATTGGTTGACTTTGTGAAGTCCATGTGTGAAAGAACACGTGCGGAAATCGAGTAGAGTATTTGATTGTTTGCATGGTGTGTGAGAACTTTGAGGGACCAACGAAAGCGATCGAAAAACTTAAGCAATTAGTCTTAATGAGAGTAAAAGGAAATGTTTAAAACCGAGATGTCAAGATCTAATAGGTGAAACTGTGCACAGTGAAAAGGAGACACGTTTCAAGAAGAGGGTACTTTACAATAATTACCCCGGGTCAAATTATCCCTGATCATGGTGGCAATATTGTTTTCAATGTTTTCAATAACAGGAGCGTAATAGGTCGGCGGGTGAGTCGCCGGTCTGTCAATCGACGACAGTCCTGTTGCTGTTTCGATCCCTGGGCAACTTCGTTCACCCCACTTTGCCTGTGTCTTTCTGAAGACACTAAACGTCGTTGGTCCCTTCTAACTAATGTCCATATGCCAGGGGAAATAAACGTCGTTGGTTCCTTCTACTTAATGTCTATATGCCAGGGGAAATAAACGTCTTTGGTCCCTTCTACCTAATGTCTATATGCCAGGGGAAATAAACGTCGTTGGTCCCTTCTACCTAATGTCGATATGCCAGGGGAAATAAACGTCGTTGGTCCCTTCTACCTAATGTCTATATGCCAGGGGAAATTAACGTCGTTGGTTCCTTCTACGTAATGTCTATATGCCAGGGGAAATAAACGTCGTTGGTCCCTTCTGCCTAATGTCTATATGCCAGGGGAAATAAACGTCGTTGGTCCCTTCTACTTAATGTCTATATACCAGGGGAAATAAACGTCGTTGGTCCCTTCTACGTAATGTCTATATGGCAGGGGAAATAAACGTCGTTGGTCCCTTCTAACTAATGTCTATATGCCAGGGGAAATAAACGTCGTTGGTTCCTTCTACGTAATGTCTATATGCCAGGGGAAATTAACGTCGTTGGTCCCTTCTAACTAATGTCCATATGCCAGGGGAAATAAACGTCGTTGGTCCCTTATACTTAATGTCTATATGCCAGGGGAAATAAACGTCGTTGGTCCCTTCTGCCTAATGTCTATATGCCAGGGGAAACAAACGTCGTTGGTCCCTTCTACCTAATGTCTATATGCCAGGGGAAACAAACGTCGTTGGTCCCTTCTGCCTAATGTCCATATGCCAGGGGAAATAAACGTCGTTGGTCCCTTCTACCTAATGTCTATATGCCAGGGGAAATAAACGTCGTTGGTCCCTTCTACTTAATGTCTATATGCCAGGGGAAATAAACGTCGTTGGTCCCTTCTACGTAATGTCTATATGGCAGGGGAAATAAACGTCGTTGGTCCCTTCTACGTAATGTCTATATGCCAGGGGAAATAAACGTCGTTGGTCCCTTCTACCTAATGTCTATATGCCAGGGGAAATTAACGTCGTTGGTCCCTTCTACCTAATGTCCATATGCCAGGGGAAATACACGTCGTTGGTCCCTTCTACCTAATGTCCATATGCCAGGGGAAATAAACGTCGTTGGTCCCTTCTGCCTAATGTCTATATGCCAGGGGAAATTAACGTCGTTGGTCCCTTCTACTTAATGTCTATATGCCAGGGGAAATAAACGTCGTTGGTCCCTTCTACCTAATGTCTATATGCCAGGGGAAATAAACGTCGTTGGTCCCTTCTACCTAATGTCTATATGCCAGGGGAAATAAACGTCGTTGGTCCCTTCTACCTAATGTCTATATGCCAGGGGAAATAAACGTCGTTGGTCCCTTCTACTTAATGTCTATATGCCAGGGGAAATAAACGGCGTTGGTCCCTTCTACCTAATGTCGATATGCCAGGGGAAATAAACGTCGTTGGTCCCTTCTACCTAATGTCTATATGCCAGGGGAAATTAACGTCGTTGGTCCCTTCTGCCTAATGTCTATATGCCAGGGGAAAAAAACGTCGACTGAATGAATCGCTTCTAACATGCTGACACCAACCACTGCACTTCCACATAAGGTTATTCAACTTGACGTGAAGATAAAAGTATTTTTATAACTCTACAATATATTAACATGATTTCAAGAAAGAATATGTAGAAATTGAACCAAACCAGAGCCTACTCTGAACTACTACTTTACTATGTACGTACATGACAATGCTCTGGCTGTTTAAACGGATTTACATACTCTGTTAAGCTTAACAGATTTCATTCTTGAAGATATACGTACATAGGCCCTATTGATATTTACAACAATCAGGGTTTCAAGTTTAGTGCAAACTATACAGGCTACGACGACTGGTGGTAGCAGTACGTCCCATCTATAGTTTATTGTACGTGTAACCATTACGAATATGTACGAATAACACATACTATATATATATATATATATATATATATATATATATATATATATATATATATATATATATATATATATATATATATATATATATATATATGTCATAAAAGAAACCGTGGGAAATAGATCTAATATTGACAGCTATTACTCTATACAATTGGTCACGAGCGAGTCACCAGCGATCAACGAATATCCATATTGCCAGATAGCATTGTTTCTCAATTGAGCTATACAATAAACATGAATATGTTGACATACAAACGCTGTTTCACTCAGGTCAGCTACTTGTTAAGAACGGATTGTTATCATAGCCACTTAACCATTGTGCTTGAACAAAGAAACGTCCTACGGAGAGGTTCTCTATGGACTTCAGAGGTTCTGTAAACAAAGGGTGTCTATGCATATATGAAAAGAACATTTGCCTCTCGAGTGGACAAGTGTGATTGTTGCGATACAAGTTCAATGAACAGATTTACATCGACAGTAGAGTAAACGCCTTTATTAAAGTAATGACTTGTTTGGTGTGGGAATTTCGTTGTATACAGTTTGCTGGTGCTTATATAAGTAGAAGGCGCCGACCGGACGACCGGGCGACCACCGGTACTGGTTTACACCAGGTTAAACCTCAGGAAAAACGTTATCAAGAGACACACCGTTGATGCAGCACAGTTCGCGGGCTTTCACCGTTGTTTGTCGCTGATACGGAACCTGTGACAAAGAGGCAAGCGTTATAAATATATTAGCCGTTTAACGCACAGGACACGGTTTATAATGACTTTGTTGTCGGTCAACTTTCGCAAATATCATCGATAGCACTTAACACGGGCCTGGTACGAACTGTTGACGTTTATTTGAGTCGTGACGTTGCACTAGTATAACGTTTCCCCGAACTCAAACTGTTGGAACAACGAGGCCTGAGAACTGTGGTCCACGGCACTTGTACGTACGAACAGGATATGGTACACGGCACTTGTACGGGAAGTTATAAGGAATGAACAGCGCCAGGCAGAGGTAAGATTCGCAATGCCGAGGGGAAGCGCCGTAATGGTGAAGATCAACCGAAATTCGAGGGATATCAGCACGGCGGATAGTTTATCCAGCAACCGGCCGTGGACTCCGTCCGTTGTCCAGTTCGTATACTCGAATGCCGTCGAGAGAGCGTTTCGGCACCAGTACCAGTGCCCCGACTTCGGCCAACCGTCTGCGCATCTGCCAAGTGCTATTCGTCGCTCCCGGCAGCCGTCCGCCACCATCCCTCGGCTGCCGGAGATTTACGCTGACTACATGGTCACGAGAGAACATTTGGAACGCAAACGAAATCATATCGCGCGTCTGAAACGTGAGTGCGTTGATACGACAGTGCAGAAGGGCTTCCGCTTTAAACGGACGTCGTCGTCCATGCGACGCTTCAGCAACGTCGTGACTCGAGTCCAGCCGAGGAAACAGAGCACCACGCCATTCAAGTTGCCCCCGATTACTCCTCGTCTACTGGATTCTAGCTGCAGTCGAAATTCGTGACAGCAAAATCCCAACAGAATCCCAACAGACGCTCTTGAGAGGACCGCGACGAAGAAACGAATGAAAACATGTCATGTTTAGTGACACCAAAAACGTTTTTGGTGACACGCAGCTTTTCGGTTAAACAAATGCATGAAAGTCAAAGTGCGCCAAGTGGCAATAGTGATGTAGATTGTCGATTTATTTGTGCGTTTGCCATATTACAGTAATGATAGTCGTTTGATAAGCTTCTGTGTGGACATGTCTAGATATTTCTGTGAAGTTACGTACACTTATAAAAACCGCCAAACCTAACGGGAAAGACACGTGCGGAATCAGTTGTGTTTAGCGCGGATAAGTGTCAACCAAACTTCATGTTCTGTACGTATGGACGCCCGTTTGACAGATTAATAAAAAGTTGATCAGTTGGTCTCGTGGACAGCAGTTTCGTATAGCAGAATTAGTTTGTACTGTTGACAGTATTACTATCACCAACAATTGAACATATATTTGCTTTATTTGTTGGTGAATTAAGGGTCAACTGCTACAATCCTGAAGCGTCAAGTTCTTATACTCCAGTGTAGATTATAGATTATTTGCATTGGCGGAAACAACAGGGGAAACAAAGGAGTTTAGAGAAAAGGTGTCGCCTGTACATCTCGTCATTACATATTGTCAATATATCTCAGCTATTCACCACTTTCAGTATAATATTGTTGTCACTGTCTGGACTCTGCGCCCGCGTTAATAGGTTCTTGGGATATACATACTGTGCAAACTGTTATTAGTTTGTTGCCTTTGGATAGTAGCTAAGTTGGTCAAGTTTGCATTGTGCGGAGAACATCATCACGAGGCGTACGTTGAGTCGTCGACTCGGACCTATGACGTGCGGTACGTTGTTCTTGAAAGAAGTGTCAGAGGATTAACCTTTACAAGTCACGTGATCTTAGACTAACTGGTTGTGAAGTTATCAAATGACATGTTGGGGCATATTTCACCAGCGCGTTTGCTCGTGTATCACTTTATAATCCTTGGTCAAATATTGTGAAAATATTAGTGTCTAAATGTGACACGTCAATGTCCTATCAGCTATATGATATACCAAGGCCTTTGGGCAAACACCCGGGGGGAGGGGGAGGGGGGGCACACAATGCATGGTAGTATGGCAGTATGTATGACAGTATGTAAGAATACCATCATTGAGAATTTATCTAATTGAACCATCCTCCAAACACGTTTTTTAGAGATCTGTCAAAAAGGTACCCTTGAACGGATTGAAATATACCCCCTTTTCCGTGGATCGGAGTGACAATACTCAAGTTAGGCCTAATGATACAAATTCTTTTTGATGGTGAAAACCAAATAATATACCAGCTATTATTTAAAGTATAAAATATGCATTGTTTTATGATATGCGACATTGTATAATTCATTAACATATTTTACGTAGAGTTCCTCTGAAATGAGAGTTATTAAAATGTACACCCTTAATTACCCAATCAGTGTGATTTGACATCCCAAACACGTGCGTTGGACACCCAACATATACCCGACGTGTTACCCGTAACACTTTTAATTTGTCTCAAGGATGGCGTAATGGCAATGTATCGAGTGCCCGAAACCAGGTGTGCCACGAACAAACACTGTACACCTATTGAAGTAAGACACGGCCTGGATGGAGTTGTTATTCCTGTCACTCGTACACTTCGCATCACTAATAGTTATGCACAACATGAACAACAACGTTATGTGACGTTTATCGATTCATTTGACAAATTACCCCTGGTAATGATAATGGCAACAGAAAACCGCAAGTGCCTTCTTTGTTGACCTGGTTGTCATTGGATATATTATCATGAGGAAAAGCAATTAACATTTCCTATTATGTCAGATATGCACGGTTGTCCGTTAAGGTGGGCGTTACTGCAGTTAGAACTTTGTGCTGAGAAACACAACTATCGCGGTACAAACATTCTATTCAGATCATTATTTACTAATATTTGGTATATTACAGCGACAGTGAAACCCAGGCGATTTAGGACTAATAGTATATAGATTGTGGTTAAGTAACCATTAGGCACACTTATCTTCAAATGTATTCAAAGGCCTTCATGCGAATCAAATAATAGACTCCATGGCATGTTATGGTAAAGGTAGGTAAAGTCATCCCCCAGGCATTACGCCTTAGGAAGCCATGAAGGCTTATATGGCCAGCGCTTAAACCTGGTTTCTATAGTGCGAAGCAACTTAGAGTGCAGTTATTCTGACTCTCCTCGACGGGACACTAGTCCATCGCAGGTACCTTCCAAACAGTGTTTGTACTCATTTACAGCTGAGTAGACTGAGGCAAAGTAGGGTAAACGAAATTGCCTAAGCTTCGAAAACGAACCGTGACTAGTGTGGGTCTTGAACTCACAACCCTTGAATTTAAAGTCCAACACCTTAACCACTAGGCCACGGCTGCCCCATGGCATGTTATAAAATGCACGAAAGAAATTCAGCGCTGCACCACGTGACCGTCGTAAACAACGGTCTAGCTAGATAATAGGGCGATTCCTCGACGCGTGACACCATACATTTGCACGGTGTGATTTCTGCCGAACTTAATGTTGGCGCTTCCTCCATCCCACCTCCCTTTCTTCCCCTTCCCGCCTTCCCTCCCTTCCTCCTTCCCTCGCTCCTTCCCCTTTCTCCTCCCTCCCTCCCTCATTCCCTCCATTCCACAGCCTATTCGTAGGCAGCCACATAACCTGCCGTTTATTGAACAACTGCGCGCAGCAGCATTATTTTAAACAGGTGCATTGTTATAAGACATATAATGTGTGTACATGTGTGTACATGTGTATACATGTGTATACATGTGTGTACATGCATGCGTCATACAATCTAGACACTGTTCACGTCCGTACAGCGACCACACATCAACGCTGTTCGATTAGAGAGCAAATGTAGTATTCAGTCCAAATATCGATTCGCGTTGGTCCATTTGCTATTGTTGCGCCTGTATGTGAAGGTTGAAGGTTGACACGCGTCATTCACCAAGTCACACATAAAGCAATAACTACACAGTGTGGACTTCCACATATCTCTACTCGTGCCGATATATAGCGCCGAGAGGCGTTACTACTACGGAAAACACTTTGCTCGTTGCTTTTAAGACATGCGTGTGTGTGTGTGTGGGGGGGGAGGTGCGTGTTGTGTGTGTATTGTGTGCGTATTGTGTGTGAGTATTGTGTTTGCGTGTTTGTGCACGCATGCACGCGCGCACGCACGCACGCACGCACGCACGCACGCATGCACGTACCCCCCCACACACACACAACACAACACACACACACACACACACACACACACACACACACACACACACACACACATTATCGATGGGTGCCCCCCCCCCACTCCATGGTAAGCCAACATACCGTGCCTACGGAGCATGTTGACTATGCACTTAAATACGTTATGGTGAGTATATCTCGTAAAATCGGTTCACGTCACTATAATCAGATTATGGCTGTGAGCGGTTTATTAGCACAATTATTACCCATCGCTGAGCCACAATGCATGCAACTGGGGACGACTGTAGAAGCTACACATGGCCTACAGGTGGCGCAGGTTTAGCACGTGACACCCATTTACTTGCCATGACCACCAGAGCACGACGTATGCACGGAAGTGAGATGGAGAGGTAGAGAAAGCCGTTAAATATTTACGATGTTGTCGTGTTGCTATACGCGAATCGGGCCGTGCGCATTCAATGCATCGCTAGCACTCCGACAACGTTGCTAGCTGCTAGAATCGTAATTAGTGGTGGACTATGCCAAAGGAGAACATGTAACCAAATCTACACTAATCAGATTGCACGAAAGAGCGCGTGTCGGATGGACAACGGTATTTGAGTCTAGTGTAACAACAGCAGACCGCTCGTGAAGAAACGCCAGTGTTTGGTGATCGCCAGGCGGAATATTGATTGCTACATTTCTTGAAACACTGACGACTGTTACCAAAGAAGCGTGGACGGTTGCTCCAGAACGGTTGGTAATCCATCAGATGTTGCCGCGCTACTACAAAGCAAGCGCAGCCTGAAAGTGTTCGTTCTACTGTTAACGGCATCATGCATCGTGTAAAGGTAACACCGATTAAATGGAAACCAACAACTGACTTTTTAGTGATGTGAACATTCTACTAAAATGGGCAGAATTGTTCCAAAGAAAACGCACCCTGTTCAAAGCAACAAAGTCGGTTCAAGAAAAACGCAGCGCGTTCGCGACGAAGGAGGAAATACCAAGGCGAAGAAACCGCAGACAAGTGCTTCGCCTCGTGCCACTTCGAGCCCAAAAAGCGTTGTTCACTTCGTGTATTCGGAAGCAGTGGTGTGCGCCGTGAGGGACGAACTCAATTCGCATCCAGTCCAGGAAGATGGCGTTCACGCAAAGACGACCCCTCGGCAAACCAGTGTCGAGATAATGAAGCTGCCGGACATTTATCAACATGTTGTTAGCGTCGGATTAGACCGTTTCGATTTCGAAGAATCACAGCAGCCAGAGCCACCTGGCGGCAAACCATCATTGGGCGTTTCTGTAAGGCGCAATTTGAAACAGGGGCAATTGACAGAGAAGGCATCGGTTCCTTCGCCTAGAAAGAACAAAGTCAACGCCGTGACGCAACCAAAGAGCGACAGAAAATATAAAACGGATATTTTAACGCTGCCAACAAACTGAACTGTTGGTATGTTACCGGTTTAATAACAGTAACAAGACGAACTACGTAAATGGTTTGGATTTTATTGTAATTACAAAACAAAAGGTTGTTCTTTATATATAACTGTATATGTAACTCGCTGTTTCATTCGACCATCAAACATTGTGTTTACGCAAAAAACTGCTCACTTCCCAGCAGGCACACGACATTGTGACAACGTTGTAGCAACGTCAGGTATCAACGTTGTGATGACGTCGAATTATTGGTCGATATGAAAGTTGAGTCGACGTCGGATATCAACATTGTTGCATCGTCATGTATCAACGTTGTTTCAGCATCAAGTATCAACGTTGTTTCAGCATCAAGTATCAACGTTGTTTCAGCATCAAGTATCAACGTTGTTTCAGCATCAAGTATCAACGTTGTTTCAGCATCAAGTATCAACGTTGTTTCAACTTCAGGTAACACCGTTGTGATGACGTGGATTTGTGGTTGATATGAAAGTTGAAATAAAGTCATATCAAAGCTGTTTCAACGTCATGTATCAATGTTGTTTCAACGTCAGGTAGCAACGTTGTAACAACGTTACAGACTATTGCAATTCACTACTAAACAACATTGCTAATAGAGACTTGGCTAAACTCCAACGAGTACAAAATTGTCTGGCACGTGTGGTTCTCAGGGCGCCTCGGTTTTCACCGTCACTACCACTACTTAAACAGTTACACTGGCTTCCAGTTTCTTATCGAATTAATTTTAAGCTGTCCACTCTTGCATATCGTGCTCTATCTACACAACAACCATTCTACCTGGCTAGTCTCCTGCATCTGTCAAATATCCCTAGGCAGCTAAGATCATCAGTTTCACAACAACTTATTGTACCTAAAACAAAACTTAACCTGGGTAAACGTGCTTTCTCTGTCGCTGCGCCTAGGGTCTGGAATGAACTCCCTATCGCTTTGAAAACATCCGAAACTATTGCTATTTTCCGAAAAAAACTCAAGACATATCTATTCCAAATTGCATTCCCACCATAAATGTTCGGTTGTCCCTCGTTCTGATACTGACTTTTGCGCGTCCTTGTTTACGATTACGCCTACTGATTCTGTTTTGTTGCGCCTCTGAGCTCAGGTTCCTGAGGATATAGGCGCCATAGAAGTCAATTATTATTATTATTATTATTATTATTATTATTATTATTATTATTATTATTATTATTATTATTATTATTATATTTCAAGATCCTTAGTAACGTTGATTTTGTAATTGAAACAATGCTGACTGATCTGTCAGCATTGTTTCAACTTCATTGAAACAAAGACACAAATATATCGGTGAGTCCTATGTTTATTATTGATGATGTAACAGAAACTGCACTTTAGACTATTATATGTGTCTGATTAGGCAGTGTCGGTGGGTTGTTTGGTTGTGCTGGCTGTTCTTCCACCTCCCCCACTCCTCTCTGGCGCATACTTCAGGGTGGCGGCAACAGTTGTGTTTACATCAGACTCGGTGCTGCCATTCACTGATTTCATAACACTAGCTGAAAGGGAATGCATTATAATATATAGATATATTATATAAAAATATATAATTTTGTGTTTTTATTCTGGTAAATTACTCGCAACAAATAAACATAGTGACATAACTGAGTACGGAACCTTCGGATTTCACCTAAGACTAAGTCCAAGACAGTTCACGGCCTTCGAGTTTGGCGCCTAAAATTACGATGTGCAAAGATCTACTTTCGTATGCTTTGCGAACAAAGATAATTTGCATAATGCTAAAAAATCAATGTATTGGATATTAAAAAATAAAGCCAAAGATTCACAAAGGAATGTTTAAAGATGTACCTTGTCTTGAGGCGCGCCAATCGTTTATAAATTATATAACTGTAAAAAGAGGTCTTCGAATATCGCGGTATGGGGTAGACTCGCAATAAAAAAAATCATAATGATAATTGTCAGTGAATATTGTAAACATATAACCTCCCGCGAATTTAGTCTTTACTCGATCGACCCAAAGTTGTTTAGCCTAATAATTTTACAAACGTAAAATCGCGTATGTATTTAGTTCGCCTAGGTACGTAGCGATATAATATATTTGCACGTTTACACGTCTGAGAAATTGTCAGATTATATCGATTTTTTTTACATAAACGAAGGAGGAAACTGTGTCCACTATATAACAATAAATGCAAGTAATATTGAGTATGTAATAAATTATACATTGTTGTGTTTTTGTGTCGCGACAAGTCCTGTGTGTATCAATGATGTATATAATGCGTTATATAAATACTATTTTAACTCCCTCATCGTGGTTTTATAATATATATTATATATAGCTCATTTTTATTAAATTTTATCAGATCTACTTTTAGAATAACGTACGTGAGTTAGTTTTGTGCAATACTGTGGGTAGGAGAAACACACCCCGGACAGTTAAGTCGTTTAGCGCTAACACTCCGCCCAAATGAAGGAAAGGGTAGTAACTGAACCCTTTGTGTAGACGTGGCTCACTCGTAAATACTTATTACCGAAGCGTTATCCTTGCACACACATGATTAAGTGGCTGTTTCGCATGATTATAGTTAAATGGCTGTTATTATTGCAAAGGGTTTGCGTTTGTCTATTAATATATTTATGTTTTGCAGTGATTTGGATTAATTGATTGTTATAATTAATTGAAGCATGTAAACGATCTTAATAAACTACATAACCCTAGCACAGGATGGTTGTCGAGTAGGTGGGTCTTAATAAACTACATAATCCTAGCACAGGATGGTTGTCGGGTAGGTGGGTCTTAATAAACTACATAATCCTAGCACAGGATGGTTGTCGAGTAGGTGGGTCTTAATAAACTACATAATCCTAGCACAGGATGGTTGTCGAGTAGGTGGGTCTTAATAAACTACATAATCCTAGCACAGGATGGTTGTCGAGTAGGTGGGTCTTAATAAACTACATAATCCTAGCACAGGATGGTTGTCGAGTAGGTGGGTCTTAATAAACTACATAACCCTAGCACAGGATGGTTGTCGAGTAGGTGGGTCTTAATAAACTACATAACCCTAGCACAGGATGGTTGTCGGGTAGGTGGGTCTTAATAAACTACATAATCCTAGCACAGGTTGGTTGTCGGGTAGGTGGGTCTTAATAAACTACATAACCCTAGCACAGGATGGTTGTCGAGTAGGTGGGTCTTAATAAACTACATAACCCTAGCACAGGATGGTTGTCGAGTAGGTGAGTCTTAATAAACTACATAACCCTAGCACAGGATGGTTGTCGAGTAGGTGAGTCTTAATAAACTACATAACCCTAGCACAGGATGGTTGTCGAGTAGGTGAGTCTTAATAAACTACATAACCCTAGCACAGGATGGTTGTCGAGTAGGTGGGTCTTAATAAACTACATAACCCTAGCACAGGATGGTTGTCGGGTAGGTGGGTCTTAATAAACTACATAATCCTAGCACAGGATGGTTGTCGGGTAGGTGGGTCTTAATAAACTACATAATCCTAGCACAGGATGGTTGTCGGGTAGGTGGGTCTTAATAAACTACATAATCCTAGGACAGGATGGTTGTCGAGTAGGTGGGTCTTAATAAACTACATAATCCTAGCACAGGATGGTTGTCGGGTAGGTGGGTCACGTGTATGTCCATTGTCGGAGGAGTACGTATCCTTTGTAAAGTTTTATTTTGACTTCAACATGTACCAGGATTAGGCCTACAGTTTGCTTTACACTCAGACCCTCTCTTAGATTTTAGAATAGATCTTAGATGAATATATACCTAGCTACGCCCCTAGTAGTTTATACGTTTAAGAAACCGCTGTGTGAATTACTCATGCATGGCATGGTGAAGGCCGAACAATTCTAGAGGGGGTATATATGACAGGGGTATTAACTTCAGTCCCACGTGTTTTGTGGACCAACCTCCCACCGATTTTGAGAGTCCACCTCCTTCCAATCCCACCTCCCACCTATTTTTGATGCCAACCTCCCACCTCTCAACAGGGTTCAGTCTATTGTTACGTTTCCCATTGGCGACCATGTTAACGTTTTGCATGTTTATAAGAAAACGGGACCATCACAAATTCTTAAACTTCTTAACTGCCTTTGTCATCATCTCACTGACATGCTGATCGAGTTTAGTCAAAGTCTCTTACTTCTAACTCATTTAAAATGTCCGAACGTGCCATACCCATATATTTTTACCAATTTCTGCATAAATTACTACGTACACGTGCCTTGTGGCGAAAAAAATGCCAAAACATCTTCCGCCTATTGAAATCGTCTACAAATCCACAGTTTCATTGCCAACATGTTCTACCAGCAAACTTGCCAATGTGCCTGGCTCAAATGCAGCTATGTCAGATGATATGATTTTTTTTAAATTACACATATCTAAAATTACTGTGCCCTACATTCGTAACAATTCATATAATGTGACATAAGTGCGATTGAGCAGGCACATTCACAGGTTTATTTGTAGAAGCTATTGGCTGTGAAACAGTGCATATTTTTTTAGAGTTTAACAGGCAGAGGGATTTCGGAGAATTGTTCTGCTATGGGCCACGTGGGCGCATGAATTCATGGCTACATGGCATCGCACGTAGGAACGTATAAAAAGAACTGGAGGTATGTTTTTTTTTGAAAAAAAAACATGTCAATGAGATGATGGCATTTGCTGTAAAAAATTAAGAATTTTTGATGGCCACGTTTTCTTATAATCAGACAAAAAGTTAACATGGCCACCAATGCAATTTTGTACTGTGGTCTGTCCCCTTAATGGGCAAGTTCACTAACAGCTGAAACTGCATTACGGCTACGTATGAGATAAGTTAAATTTATAGGCTATGCCTTAAGTACTGAGATACATTGGGAGCAAAAACGTTTAGCTGAAACTGTCTATTACAACATACGTGCGAGCGCGCACACACACTACACAAGTTCAGTACATTATTAATTTATAATAACCATTAACATTATAACAGCAATAATAATTTTATTTTAAGTAACTAATTTGATGACCATAAGTACACATACTTTGCATGCATATGATTTGTTTGGATATTTCGTTTTGTTCCGGGTATATGTATCTGTTTTCACGAGCCGGATTAATACTTCGTTTGAAAAAATAATAAACCGTCCTACGCCGAGAAATCAAACCGTTATAACGGGTAATTGATATATACGAAACAAAGATCGATTGGTGTTCCATTTTTGTCGACGTCGCTTATGACATTGAACAATATTAACAATTGCTAAAACACAAGTGGAACCATTTAATCAACTACAGCGACAATGATATATCACAGTGCATACCAAACGTAAATCACTTCGGATGTTTCTGACATCTACAAACTGATACGTCATATTATTAGTATTCTAAGCGGCCAGTGGCTGCCACATCTCACGACAAACTTGTTTACAAACACAATTATTTTTCCAGAAACGTACAACGCAGTAATGTGACTACATTTACAGTTAGATTCTCATATGCATTTGGGAATTTGGTAAGTGCACACCGTATATGATGAAACGTATCGAAGAGGAAAAGCGTTTGTTTCGTTCAGGAAGTAATGTCTAATCACTAATGACGATAAGTCGTAACGATCGGATAAAGGCTGAAGTGAAGGCGTCGCTCTGGATCTGTCGGCTTTGGTGGTAGGGATTTGCCCAGACTTGTTTTTTGACAGATAATGTACATAAGTCTTGGTTAACATAAAAACAACTGTGTTATTTGAAGAAAATTACGCCCAATGCCAGATTTGTCTTATTATTGCAGGCTTGCTGTTAGTTTTAGCTTACCCGCAAGAGTGCAGCACCATTAATTTTTCAGGACTACATGCCTCTTTTCATCAAACATTAGCTGACACTTCGGTGCTAACTTAAGTAAAAAAGCACGTCAGATAACATATGTCACAATACTTAGCATATTCGATATATTTTAGATATGTGCGTGCGTGCGTGCGTGCGTGCGTGCGTGCGTGCGTGCGTGCGTGCGTGCGTTCAAATTGCTATATCATGTGTGGTGTTCTGAGCAAACTACATTATTTACTAATTTATGATAGTTGCCGTATTTATTATACTTAGTAAAATGGTTTGTCCAAACTCTCTACCCAAACATACACTACAGTATGGATGACATTATGGCCAGACATGATTGTTATTTTTGTTTGGCAGCTGGTATCTGGACCACTAACGTTGGAATGATGATATCGTCCATTGTCTAGACCATCTCATCTTTGGTCTCAGAAGTCTGCACTGAACTAGTACGTGTTCTAGAAGTAACAACTATTATACTTGTCTGTTGCTCAAGCCGATTTTACCGCAGCCTGAATCAGAGACTGCGGCTAGTTGTTAATGGACACAACATAACATTTCAAGATAAACTCACACAGCACCAAGACACAAACATTTCAAGATAAACTCACACAACACTGAGACACGAACATTTCAAGATAAACTCACACAACACCGAGACACAAACATTTCAAGATAAACTCACACAACACCGAGACACGAACATTTCAAGATAAACTCACACAACACCGAGACACAAACATTTCAAGATACGTGTGTGAACTCACACAACACCGAGACACAAACATTTCAAGATAAACTCACACAACACCGAGAGACAAACAAGTTCAGAATACAGTGGACTCCGTTTAACACAATCAATTCTGGCCAGAGCAATTTGATTATCTTAAGCGGCTGATTCTTTTAGAGGGCGCATTTAATTCAGCAGGAATAAGGAATGATCCCTGTCAATATATTTTATTCTACTAAACAATTGATTCGGTTATCTGTGATTATGTTAAGCATAGTTCACTGTAGTAAATAATTAATATAATTATTATGTTATTCTTAAATCCTATCGTCATGCATCTCAGTTCTATATCAGGACCAATATAAGTTATCCATGGCAATGATGTTTCAAATATCATAACACTACTGGTGTGTTAGCCATATGCACTGGCCATTTGTCTGTCTGTGGTATATATCTGAAAACAACCCACGAGATAAAAGTTCTTCACCGAATTGAAATACTTCTGGAGAAGCAGTTGTTTTGACACACAAGTAATAATAACAACACATGCATATTGCACACCCAAAGAGGCTGTTTCATTTGTGGAGCTTCTATAAGAATGTATTTGTGTTAAAACAATGCCGTAGCCAGAGAATTTACACAATGTTATATAATACGTGTGCCATTATTGGGTCATAAACGCAACAAGCTGTTGTTGCACTCAGAGCCATTCTGGATTTATTCAGCAATACATTCCTACTGAAATAAATGAACGCAGTTGCCTACCGTGCTTCAGTCATGGCTACGGTCATGTACAGGTTACGTAGTAAATTAATGACACCACATTTCAACAGATCACATCGCCGAATCAAGAAACCATGTCGCAACGAGCCAAACGGTTTGCACAGCGGTTCTCGAAAGGCAGCAATGTTATCACCATGTCGACATCACCGCCTGGTCCAGGCAAGGAGAGCGGCTGCGTGGCAACACCGGGCATATTACAATGTGACGGACAGTGGCAGCAGGCGGCCGCACAGATGCTCGAGATTCTGCGCGAGAACGAGACTATGACGAGAGATGATAAACGCGAGTTGAAGCAGCTTCTTAACCAATGCCAACCGAGCTCGGGTCTGACGTCATATGTGGACCACCGCGGCTACGACATCGTGCAGCGAAGCGTCCTGCGAAACTGCGCCGGCTTCATTGAGTACATGCTCATCCGGGGCTTCAACATACATGATGTTAAGGTTTAGACCGTTAATTTCAAATTCTGTTTTTCGCCATCATTATGCCTCAGTTCCATCGTCCATCACCGCTGTGTGTTTTGTCGTAATAATAATGTGCCGAAATAGATTCAAAATTCGCCAAGTTGGCTGTACGTTTTCAATGTTTCTGTCTCATATAGTCTACTGGATGTTGAATGAAAAATATGCATGCAGCAAAGACGTTTGCCAAGTGGCAATGGTATGTTTAACTAGGAGTAGATTTTATATTTGCAATATTAATTTTAATTGTTGAGCGAACTCAATACTTTGTTGTCAGTCCTGATTTTTCGCTGGATATAACTATATCATAGTTTGGCTTTACATATTATAGCTAGACCGCCACTAACCATTGAACATGATAGTTCCATTGTGGAATCTAATATGACAACGTTTCCTTTTTGTCCAAAAGCGCCCGTGTTCCAGTCCCCTGCACCTCGCGTGTCAGCTTGGTCACGTACACATCGTGCGACTGTTGCTCAACTACGGGGCGGACGTCACATACAAATCGACGGCATGTTATCCCAAGTACCATTACGCGACCACAAGTTCAAGACTGGCGTCCAGGTATCAAATTAAATATTCTCATGATTACGGATAAGATAAAAACTTTCCACCGATGCTATCATCAAAACCTGTGTCTAGTTAATACCAGATCGCAGTGCTTCTTGTTACGTTGCACGTGTTACCCACTGCGTGCGCTGAGCGCGCTAAATAGAACGCAGTTCAACATTTCCGAAATGCAGTCGCAACAATGCCTCGCGGCGATCCTGTTGTCTGTGTTACACCTTGGCAAGAAACCGCTCAAGTGGTGAAAAGTACGTCATCAGGTTTTGTAGTTATAGTTGTCCCGCAGAACCTCATATTCCACACCGTTCATCTTACCACTTGACTGTTTGTGCATGGTCGTTTAGACTGGGTCGGTGTTTGGAAATATTTGTTCCCATTTGGCGTGTCTCACCCATCTCGTGTGTTGCCAGCGCCGTGTGTTCGCCGATGTGCGTCCGACGGTGCACGCCCCTGCAGATCGCACTGGAACACGACCGCGTTAACGTCGTCCGCCTGCTGCTAACGCACGACGCAAGTCGCGGCCTTGTCGACGCGTCGCGCGCTCTCTTCGACGCGTGCAACAAGGGAGCTGACGCGTGTCTCGCACTCCTGGTACGCCGCTTCCCGGAGCGCGCTTGCGACCGTGACGACCGCGGCCAATCCCTTCTCTGCGCCGCTTTCCTCCGCTCAGAACGCTGCGGTCGTGCGCTACTCGACAGTGGCGTCATCAGGTGGCCGGACGACGTGCTTCTCAACTGCTCCGGTCGCCACGAGACGCTAATGCACGTCATCTACCGGTCGCCGTGCTGCGATCGTCTGTGTGATGTCACGCGCCTCGCTTTCGATGCCGGCTTCCCGCTCGAGCAGCTGGACGCGCGCGATCGTTATGGCAACACGCCACTGCTGGTGCTCATACGACAGGTCGGTCGCCAGGTTTGTGTTGTCGGCGCTCTGCCACACGGTGGCAGCAGGCGCGACCGCGAGCTGCGGGACAAGGAGCAAGAGGAGCACGACGAGCAGCTGTTCGAGAGTCTACAGCTGCTCGTCGACAGTGGGGCCGACCCGTGCGCGACGAACGACGCCGGGGAGGGAGCCCTGCACCTGCTACTGGCGGACAGCGTCAATAGACGGCTGTACGGCATGCGGGTCGGCTACTACAATAGCGTGCTGCCCCAGATCAACCGAGTCCTCGAGTATCTGCTGCGACACGACGTCGACGTAAACCGTCCCACAGTGCACGGCGCCACCCCGGTCACGTGGGCCGCGCACCTGCTGTGCAGCTTCGACGCATTCGACATCGAAGTGAACTGGCCGGCGTTGTGGTACTGTTTCCGGCTGTTGTGCCGCCAGGGCGCCGACGCGAACCTGACGGACGAGAAAGGCATCCACATCGTGACGCTCACCCTCACCGCCGTCAACCGCTGGTTGACGCAGTGCGCCGGCGACTCTGCGCGCGCAGGCCGGATATTACAACACGTCCACGAGCTGCTCGAGTTGTTCTTCCGACACGGCTCCGTGCCGCCGGACGACATCGTCGACCTGGGTATGAAGCAGGTGGCCATCCTGTGCAACGTGGCGATGCCCGGCGCCGACTTCCTCGGTTCTGTACGTCGCTTGCTCCTGCCCTTCGTCGCGCACGGCGTCGACCCGAGCAACATGCGCATCGTGACGGAGAGCGCGTGCGCCGACAACGACGATCCAGACCGCCAGGTGCCGTGCAAACTGAACGCACAGTTCTACTTGGCGCGCGCCTTCATTATACAGGTCAGTAAGACGTGTGACAATTGGTTAATGTTGTGTCTTGAGCGCAGAAGCTGCTCGCCAACCGCGTGTTTCCTACATCCAGTTAGGTGGCAGTTCTATTTACTAATAAAACCTATGTGTCAACTTAGTGACGTGGTGTTGACAGTTCTATGACACATTTCTTACCATATGAAAAGTAAAGTAAAAAGTCGAATAAGCTCCATTGCTATCCTGCAAATATAACAGCTTCTGGTGGTATTTCTGCCATGCCGAAAGAAAGAAAATGCTAGTTTAAAATATTTTTTATTAAACATGTACCAGTAATATATATGACACGTCTAGTTATTTTTTATTTCTCGAAACTTAACCTGTGTCGTGACTTGGTTGGTTCCAAATGCCCACGTGGCGCCACGGCGTGGCCACTTTGAAGCTTGAAGAAACCCTCCCGATGACGTCATTTTGCAAAAAGCGTCACGAAAAAACTCTATGATTAATTGATTAATGTGTTCACTCCAGTACTCAAGCATAACGTTGTGGTTACTGTTATTTGTGTAAATATATTCACAATGATCTTTGTTTTACTTACGAACGGGGGGGGGGCGACACATATGTCGTTCTACTTATATTAGCCATACTACTAATACTGCAGTCTTTATATTGACACCATTTCCGATTTAGGACTATATACGTTGTCATTTACCGTAATATTTGCCACGGACACAGGGGGTCTAAGACCCCCCTCCAAGGCCTGGGGGTCTTGAGACCGCTAAGACCCCCTGGATCCGCTGCAGGATGGGTGCTATTTGTCAGTGCCGCTAAACGTGTCAGATATCTGGGTAACTACAACAACATGCTCACATTGGAACTCCCTATTCCACACACTAATGATAAGATAAGATAATATACGATAACATAAGACAAGATAAGAAGAACATTTGTAAAGCGCCGTAAATCTAGATAAATCCATTCGGAGGCGCTTAAAATAAATTTATATGCACACCATTGATAATCTATGTAAATGATGATAAATGTATAATATATTAAATTAAAAGAAAAGGTTATATAGAAGATAAGTATTAAAGATATATTATAATAAATAAGTAAAAACATGGTGTAAAATTATATAAAAACATGTAAAGATAATAATAAAAATAAATATTAAATATAATTAAGTTTTGAACAAGCAAAAAATAAAAATAAATAGGTGGTGCTTATGATGCCTATGCAACCCGGAAGAGATGCGTTTTTAGAAATCTTTTAAAGTTAAAAGTCACAAGGCAAGAGATTTTCTTCATCTCGCTTAGAAGTGCATTCCACATTCGTGGAGCAGAAACCGAGAAAGTTATGTCGCCGTATCGGCTACGAGATGGCAGCACAAGCAAGTCATTGGTTGTAGTCGAACGCAACACTCGAGTAGCTCGTTTTTCGTGGAGTAGGTCAGTTATGTAAGCTGATGCCAGTCTGTGTTGAGCACGAAACGTCAGTAGCAGAATTGCGTAAAGAATGCGTTGCTTCACGGGAAGCCAGGGCAGTTTCTTGAGCACCAGTGCGATGTGGTCCCATCTGTGGCAGCGGACCACCAGCCGTGCAGCAGTGTTTTGCACCATTTGCAGCTTGTTGATCAGGCAATCAGGGATGCCGTGTATAGGAGACAGTTCGCATAGTCAATCCTCGATATGACGAGTGAGTACATCAGACGGACCGCAGCTTTCTGTGTAAGACACGATCGGATCGACGCGATATTCTTCAGATGATAGTAGGCTATGCGGCAGATGTACTTGACGTGACTTGGCCATCGACATTTCCGAGTCGAATACAGCACCAATGTTTCTGGCAGTAGGACTTGGCGTTATGTCACAGTCGTCGATTTTGATCACGGTGATGTTATGTTTCGCTTGATTGTTTCCTGATGCTAACACAAGTGCGACCGTTTTGTCATCATTCACTTTAATAGATTTGCAACCATCCACACAAACCTTTGATGCAGTGCTCAATTCTGCGTAAAGAAGTTTGTTGGTTTGGAACCTTGAGAGACGCCGCAAGCGACGCTGCTTTTGATGGAAGCGCCACCCGGTACATTTACTGACTTACACCTGTCGGATAGATATGATCGCATCCACGTCAGAGCGGGACCAGACATTCCGAAGCGTTGTTCCAATCGGCTGAGTACAATTTTATATCGAAGGCGGCCGACATGTCAAGTAGTACCAGGTGTAATTTTTATCAAAAACTGACTCAGTTTCCATAGAATTATGTGATTTGTATGCTGATTGGTAGCGTTCGAGAAGATTGTTGTCGTTAACTCTTCATATTGTTCTGATCGAGCCCTAATGCCCTGTTCTAAATTACTATTTCGCGGATGCGGAATGCGAGTTGTTGCTGTCCTAAAGTAACTCAACCAATTGATGAAGTCGCAGCGTTGGGCCAATCACGACATATATCGCTGCGACTACTACCTGCGCCTGTAGGTCCACACTCATACGTATCACACGACGACGACGTCTGTTTGTAGCATCCACAGAGTACATGTTTGTTACAGTAACGTGTTTAGACGATTACTCAGACTGCCTAAATACTGTAGTGCGTCAGGTATTGTTGCTGAAAGACTCATTCCAGAATGTAAAGCATCGACACACAACTTGTAAATAAATATTATTCATGACACGGTAGATACATAAAAAAACACGTTGGTATTTACGGTACTGGCATCAGGAGATCCAAGATAATGAGACAATGGATAAAGTTCCTTTATATACACAATGACCTGGTGTAAACACAATGAATGTGTGTTTTATGTTTAATAGCTTTTTATCATCTTGTTAACTGATGTGTGACTATATGGACCTATATATGTATCACAGTGTGTGTAACTGAGTCTGCATTTAAGAATTGTCTATTGCAGCGACAGCGAGGCGGCTGCGAGGAAGACGGCATGTATGGCGTGTTGTCGCTGTTCGAACACGCCGTCGAACAGCGTCGTCTCAACACCTTCACGGCCTCCCTCTGTCGCATCCTCGCCAGCAACTTCGACGACGACGATGAGACGACTCGCTGTGTCGCCGAGTTGCAGCTTCGTCGCCGTCAGCCCCGCTCACTGCGTGTGCTCTCCCGGCTCACCGTCTGTAGCTGTCTGCAATGGCGACTCGCCGAGCTGGTGCCGCGTCTGCCGCTGCCACCCCTTCTGCTCGCTTACGTCAGGGAGTTGTCATAGCGACGCCACCGACTTACACGCCGTATCTATGCCGACGGTAATCAAGCGTTTTGGCGGAAAAGTAATTTCGCTGACTTATGACCACGATGTTAAACTGTCTTATTTCTTTATATAATGTGGGCGTGTGTGCGCGTGTGCGTGCGTGTCAGCGTTATGTTCGAGTCGGCGGTCACCAAATATGACAGTCCAGTTCGAATCATAACACAAATCATGTCATTGCATGTGCTTGTTGAAAGAACAGGAACAAAACATTTTTTTTTTATTTACTATATTTTAATATTTATCAAGCATTGTAGTGAAAATATTCATGTTTTCTCACCGGTTGTGATATGTGCGCAATCTAAGCCAAAGATAAAATAGAATTGTATGTTCAAACACCTAGTTGTACAATATTAGTGCAATCGGTGTGCGCGTGTGTGTTGTATGCGTGAGCGTGTCATGTTTGTTTAATTGTGATGTGCACCATAGTGTTGGCATTGATAGGATGTCCCTGTTTTATTTGCTCATATCTGGCACTAGCAGCATAACTAATTTATTATATTTTCTTGTGTTGATTTACGTGTTATGTAGCACGTGTTGTTTGTATCGTTTATATGTGCTTTTACGGGAAAGGGATTCACGGTTTGCACGTTGCTGCTGCTGCTGTTGCTAAAGGCACTTTCTCATACGTCCGGGACGGGACTACCAATGCCTGTATTCTCGACAAACTTACGAATTCGTAACTCAAGTTTTCCATAGATATTGCGGCCTGGCTGTCTCCGGGTCATTCACTCACATGACATCTAATACCAAAACAACGTGGCGAATTTAAGATTATAACACAAGCCTACCTGTCGTGGCTGAGATTCAACACGGATCATGTAACACTTTAGTATTTCTGTTCAGTATTTAGAACATCAGATGATATTTACACAGATATTCCGTGGGTGAATCCCCTCCGGGACAGTATTTGTGCCATATTTATGGAAAACTTGAATTATGAATTCGTAAGGTTTTCGAGAATACTGGCCGTGGCGTCTGACGCTTTCTGGTTTCACATAACTGCCCCATGCCTGCAGTCGTAGTCATCATGCCTGCAGCCATAGTCATCATGCCTACAGTCATAATCATCATGCCTACAGTCATAGTCATCATGCCTACAATTACAGTCATTTGTGCAACTCCACTGCAGTTTTGGTAGATGTCGTTTGATTTAATTGTGAACGCTTACTACAAACAAATAAGTCCACATATGGTGACAATTCTTTACAATGCAATTTACTGTGATATATTATTTATAAATTATAATAAAGTTCGCACTCTGATTATTACACGCAAATTCCAAATCGTTGACACAACTTCAGTCGACAATAATTATTTGGTAACCTGAACATGATATCAATGGTTCTTGCACGAGGCTATCGTGACCAATAAGACAAGAAGCAAAATCGTTCGAACCGAGTTGAACTTGAGTTGGTTTTTAACTGCCGTTTTTAGCAGACGATCTTCACAACTTTTGATCAATTTTAGAAGTTGTTAACTGAAAGTAAGTGAATTTACTTACTGTTAAACATTTTAAAGTGACCCCTAATTAACTTATTTTATTGTCAACTATATATGCCAAAGTAATAACTGCTGTGTGTCTTTACATAGCCGTTAAAGGGATACTGTTATTTTCATTAGGTGTGAAAATATGTTTCGGTAAAAAATCAAGGCGGCAGTGATTACAGACAAATCAACAAAGAACGTTTGGACAGAAATGTATTTATTGTTGTGAATACTGAATTTGTATTGCCTTGTATCGTTAGTATCGTATTATCAGCATGCCTGTAGTTATTTTTTATTTTATTTTTTATTGTACTATTCTGTGATTTGTAATAATTTATATAGTTGCATATAGCAATACACCTTTTTGTTTTGTTTGTCGGTGTCGTGTTTTGTGGGTTGGATGTGTCAAATCTTAGAGAGATATTAAAGCGAAACAAAAGTCATGGTTTTTGGCCTAAGAGTTACTAAAACATAACCATTTTTAACTACAATTAAGAATATCACGCCAGTGGTTTACTAGGAGAACCGTGTTGAACACACATCTTAATTTCATGGGCCGCGCCATACTACGTCACGAATGCGATATTCTGGCAATATTCGCTCGCCAAATGAAAACATTTTCGTATATACCTATTCCTATTCTTGTCAATAGGATATGACCATGCTATTTGCGTCCAAACTCAACGTATGTAGCATATGTTGGCCTTTGTTTAATAAACTAGTCTTCATTCTGGTAAAACAACACGTTTGTTTGAGACTTTGCATTGGTTTTGTGTATGCCGGCCTCCCTTAATACGTCACTTTAGTCTAGGTCACCCCGATTTTGTAGAATTGCACGTGCAATTATCGGTTGCACTGGTTAACATGTAAACCCTCGGTCAGTCGGAGAAATTACCGGATTCTCCAACTTTTAGAACACAATCTGAGTAACCCACAGTCGTGATATTCTTGAGTTTAGGTGCACATTGTTAGTTTTTATTATCTCTTGTAGATGCATAGCCACAAAACCATGACTTTTGTTTTGCTTTACGTATATTTGTGAACTTGTTGTGTTCTGCTTAATATAACTACGTATGAACGTGCACGGTTATGGGATCACTGTTAGTTGTGCTGAGAAAAACAAGACATAGCTCCAATATGTTGACACGTTGAGAGTGTCACCAAACTAATGCAAATCAGTGGTACACGAATGAATTGTTAAAATGTTTATGTACATGTTATGTACATGTACATGTTGATATACTGTTTACACAACAACTTTCAATTTATTCACAAATAAATTATTACAAACAAGTTGTATGTTGTATTGTTGTAATTAATGTGATTATACAAAGCACTTGTTCAAAAATGCATAGTTGGAAGGCATTCTTTAGAACATTCGACGTTAGCGGTCATGCTGCGAGTACGTGTTCCTTTACATTCTGTGTGAAGTCTGCTTTGCGTTCTAATTGATTACGTATACTATAATGCATCACTGCATTTGTAGCATTGTGTTGTATGTACATGGTATGTATCTTAGAGACCATTTCGATCGACAACGTTGTAAAGCCAACTATGGGGTGATCGCATACGATCTGAAAGTCCAAACATAATGGTATTTTTTGTATTGGTTCAGAACACACGCACGCACGCACGCACGCACGCACGCACCACACAAATCCACAAAGACTGCCGAAGTAATGCAGAAATACCAATAAACAAACACAAACCACTACCCGCCAATACGTAATGCTATGCGGTTTGTTGGACTTTGAGAACATATGCGACCGCCTCTAATATAAAAATGACAAAAACATTATTATACCGGGTAACATTGATTCCCAATGCACAATTAACTGATCATAATGTCGTCAACGCAGGTGGCAACTGTCGTCTGTGCAACAGTGGCAAAAACATTCATCATCACCGCCGACGTCTACAACTAGCAGGTGATATTCCCAATCCGAATTTGGCAACCTCTTCGATAACAATCATAACACAGTGTCCAACACAAGAATTGTTTAAATGTTCAACCTTTATATTGCACACTGAATTATGTAGGCTATAAGCAACGATGTTTATGAATTAGACAGGGTTTGAATGTCGAACCAACCAAGATATGTGCGACAGAACTGCATTGTGCCAACAATGCACGATACATTAGTTATCCAACTTTTTGTCACCACCGTGTGCTCTTTCTATGCAACTGATGTTATGCTACGTACCATGTTTATCACTCGCAAACCAGTCAATGCACACCAACACTCAAACAGAAACGCATACAATCAGGGCAATGTGAACACTGTTCGTCAGTCTGTTATAATTTTTTGATACTATCGATGGTTTCAGTTCAGTTATGCATGTGTAAAGGTCACGCGGATAATTGAAAGTGTTTCAGTCGACATTTCTTTCCAATTAGTTGTTTAAGATCGAGTAGTTGGCTTTACCCTTTGAAACGTGTTTGTGGACCAAAATCAAGGGAAGTTTCTCGTTCACGTGACAGTAAGACACGCTACCTCATCGTAAGACACTCCTCCCCATCATGAGACACGCTACCTCATCGTGAGACACGCCAAACCTTCGTAAGACACTTCGTCGTAAGACACGTCACTTCATCGTAAGAAACGCCATCCCATCGTAAGACACGTCACCGCATCGCAAGACATGTCACCGCATCGTAAGACATGTCACCCCATCGTAAGACATGTCACCCAATCGTGAGACACGCCAACTCATCGTATCCAAAAATGCCGTTTCAACAGTTCACTGGATCGAATGCACTACATCGTACTTCTGTGTTGTAGCCTTGTCATATCGAAACCTCACGTGATGCGTTCGTTGTAGGTTGTCTTGCTAGAAGGCGTTTGATCTCCACACATTTCCTACTGCATAAGAACGGTGTAGTATTGCAACAGCACCTTCATTTGCGAATACGAACTACGCTCGTCCATGTGACAAATACCGTGAACCAAAGTTCGGTTTATAGAGATATTTGCTATATAAGTTCTGTGACGTCAGTGATTTGTTTCTACTTGTTAACAAATACACACCTTCGGTGAGTGGGGTTATCGAATGAGACGGTACGACAGGTGAACTACAGCGATGTCCCAAAGACGCCGGTGTTGACGGCATGTACAGTAAGAGGACTTGTCATGTAATATGTTCACTTAACCCTACTTAAACGGCGGTAACTTGCGTGGTTTGCGCCGCCGTCCCGACATCAGAGTGTCGTCGTATGACGCAGCGATAATGCCTGTGTCCCTGTACTGCAGACAGCCGTCAGTGATGCTGTTCCGAAAGGACGTCAGCGACCGTTCGACGCACCGCATCCGCTGACGAAGCAGGTAATTCTCGTACGCGAAATCGTTCCGGGCTTTCATGATCACCGGGTCCCACGTTTGGCGTTTAGGCGCTGCGTAGCGCATGCGCAGCCCCTGACTGACGATCGCCAAGTTCCGGTCTCCGGCTAGCGATGGCAGATGGATGCTGGACCGATGTAGCGGACACCTGGCCGATTTCGTCGGTGTCAAATAAAGTGGAAGCCCTGGCAGGCTGTCTTTCCGCATTGTCAATGGGAGGGTTATATATAATCGGCGTCTGTCGTAGACGCAGTCAGCTGTGCGTGCCTCGACACCAACCGTCTGCCAATAAGCCACTTACGTCCACTCGAGTCGAAGGGAACAAGGCCAGCGTGCACACTACGTGTAGGCTGAGCGCTCTGCTACTTCAACTCCGGCAACTCTGCGTCGATGTGCCCCACCTTTGTCCATTGCTGGCGAGCGATCGACAATGGCGACGTTGGTTCGAGTCAGTCCAACTCGGGCGACATACATTCGGCACTGAGTATACACCATTCGCTACCTCATATCCTTATTCCAGTTCCACGTGTCCATGGTTAAATCCTAGTTGCAGATGCGCCTAATGTGCCTTAAACGTAACATTCACCCATTACATTTGAATGGATGAGTGACAGCAGCACAACTTAGCAAAGATTACGTCACCGTTGATGACTGTTACACTTGGTTTGTCGATTCAGTCTTAGCTCATGGCAACATTGTCACTGCGTAGTGCGGACCGAGTTAAGAGCAGAGGTCGTCCGCTTAGCTGACGTGTAGCGATTTGAATGACCTGCTACGCTGTAATTATTGATTCGCCCGGAATCGTCCCTTGCGCTACAGCGACGATGAAAGGGCTACCTGGAAACGAAGTCATATTGGAGCCAACAGAATGCATAACGCTGTAGAAGCTAGGCCACAAACAACACATATCAAACAAACAAACTACTCAAACACATTACACTTGTACAATATTTTAGATGTATAATTGCAAATGGTTTTACGATAACACTTTGGAAATAGTATACACACGTTTCCGTACCAGCTGTTGGCACACCAGCTGGTAACTTAATACCAGCAACTTGTTCTCAACATATATGCACTAAGATTGATTATGCGGTTAAAATTGGCTATTCACTAAGCACTATTACGAATAGTTCTGTCTCACTTATCACAGACACTAATCATGCTCGTATGTCGTTGATATAATGTATACTGCATGTTTTTGTTTGTGATCAACCGTAGGTATACCTCAACAATCTGGAAATATAATTACCAGGAATTGTGTCCACCGTAACATGCACATACCATAGATCGATCCATTCCACCAATTATCCATTATTCCGGAGTCTCGTTTGATATCTAAGCGCGCATACTGGAGACAGCAAGCAATAAACTAACTCAGCAGTTACTGTAGCGTGACCGACTGCGACCGCTGTCAGTGCATTGCCTTTGATATTATGTGAACACACTGTTCAGTGCAAGTCGTGTGTTCTACTTCCGAATGAACATTATACACAACGCATACTCCTGCATCTGTGAACTCATCGCATGTGAATGGTAAAAAAATGTCAGGCCAACACTTGAATGATTGAACAGAACGCACTGGTGTTTTAGTTATTCATATAAGTACATGAGATATGTGTCTGTGCTATTATCGGCGCACTATTTCTAAATTTCCACGAACATCATCGATCACATCAAGCACCAAGATCGTGGTCAGTCCGTCATGTAGTTTACTGAGAGGGTGTGTGGGGAAATGGCACGCTAGGGGTTGCCCTCAAAATAGGTGGGAGGTTGCCCTAAAAAAATAGGTGGAGGTTGGCCCCAAAAATAGGTGAGAGATCAGGCCCGTCCTCGGGGCTTTCAAAAGGGGTTCAGGTGTACACAATCAGTCGAGAATTCAGGGATGATTTCTGAACAAGGTTTCAGTTAAAACAAATATTTTCTCAAAAGGGGGTTTCGTTCGAACGCTCGTAGCCTCGATAAACAAGACTCCGTGAGGTGGCGCCACCGTTAGTTGCTCTCGTAACCGCCTTGTGGCAAACATCACAGAACCCGGATGTTTGGCAAAAATCTGAGCGAACATCCGGGTACTTTCATTCTAACTTGTTGGTTCGTCCTCCAAAACAGGTGGGAGGTAGGCGCCCAAAACAGATGGTAGGTTGAGACCCTTGCCATACCCCATCTTTACTGGATGTTCAACGTAAAACCACAAGCGTTCTTGCTCTGTACTGAAATGTTTTTTTTTTATATGATACAATTAAAACAAAATATGTTAGTGAAACTGATATAAAAGTGAAAAATGCAGCCTTTATTTGTGGGATCCGAGCCTTGCAATTTACAAGTCCCAAATGTGGAGCCGACACCACCGGCCTCAAAACCTTAACCAGTTACAATATGTTGTTGCTCTCCTCTTTATTCCTGAAGTCCGGTGTGAGGCTGGCAACGATACCGGTCGTCAATTGTTGTGTTCCTTCTTCTTCGTCACTGATCCCGTTTAACTGCCGTCTCCACCAACCTTGTCTACTCCCCATCCCTCGCTCTCATCCTCCACTCCCCTATCCCACGCTCTCATTCTCCACTCCCTCCCACTCCAGTCAAATCTCTCTTCACGCAGTCCTCCCATCTCAGTCTCGGTCTTCCTCTCTTCCTTCTACCTTCTCCTTCTACCCTCTCTAAGCGCATCCGCTTTCTTCGAAAATTGTACCCATTCTATTCTTTCCACGCGTCCAGCCCACTTTGGCCGGCTCCTCCACAGCTTCCTTGTGAGACTCTCACACCGACTTCCTCCCTCAGCTCCTCCATTCTTCGCTTGTCGATACTTTTCACTCCCACAATTCTTCTCACCCAGTTATTCTAGCAAATTTGCAATTTCTCTTTTTGCTTTTTTCGCCATCGCCATGGTCTCGCATGTAATTATGTCAAAATGTTTGACCGTGCTGCGTAATTAATTGTATATGTACGTTGTCTTTTGAGTCGCACTACGAATTAAACCTGCTAACGGTTGGTTCTCTATGCGCGGTGCGGCGCCACTGCCCCGTCTACGAGCCCAGTCTCGCCGGTGTGGGACGCTTAAAACCTAGGTTTAAAACACTCTTGCCTTTCATATACACATAACAGTCATTTGAGCATTAGCTTGATTTTGACATTTGGGCGGTCAGAATGAGGGGAGTGGCAGGAAGTGAGAGGTTGGTCCTAAAATTGGTGGGAAGTGGCACGTGGCATAAAAATATGTGGTAGCTGGGAAGTGCGATTGGCGGGAGGTGGTCTCTCAAATTTGGTGTGAGTTGGGAGATTCGCCCCACAAACAGGTGGGAAATGGGAGGTTAATTGGTCCCCAAAACTGCCGGCCCCAAACACTTTTAAGTAGCATAAATATGTTGTGTCTGTGTGCGTGCGTGCGTGCGTGCGTGCGTGCGTGCGTGCGTGCGTGCGTGCGTGTGTTGAAGTTACTATACCGGTATCGGTCGGTGTTCTTTACGGGGAAACCTCGTCATGAGGGAAGCTAGTGATTGAGATATAGGGAATTCCACGAATAAAGTCTTTCACACCGAACACACGGAAGCACAAGAGGCCGACAGTGGCATTACATTGGAAATAGTTCGACACCGTGCGCCACTGAAAGGCGGCACCCCGTCTGCATATCGCTTGCGTGCGTGTCTAGTGAAGTCGGGCTGGTAGATATGTACATACAGTGTACGTTCGAACCCGCATGCATGTACGTGTGCGTTCCTATGCATTTGTTATGTGACCGATCAGGAAAGTCGGGTAATGTATATAATCGTGCATTTTTGCATCAACATCTTTAAGAATAAACTGTTAATGTTTTTTTGTATGAACATCTATTAAAATAAGCTGTTAACATAAATAATTATCCCAATGAAGTCATAAGCTATATGTTACATCAGCGTGTATATCAAACTATCCAGCCACCACCACGGTGCACCGTCCGTACACAATTTTAATTATCCAGTACACGTGTACGTATGTAGCTGTGCTGTGCATTATGAACGTTTTGTTAGGTTACACACAATTATAGCACACACCGAAGGCCGCTCGCGGATATCACAATGGACGGTGCCTTGCTGGTCGCATACCACGCCTAATTCGACGGGGTCTGAACGATGCATGGTAATTGCTGGTAATGCATCGCTCGACTGGCTTTAACAAGGGGCTTTAATTTGCGTCGTTTACCACATTGGTGCATTGTTCATGTATTACTAGCGTCACGACTAGTTGTTGAATCAGCTGTCATGGGATTGTGACTCATTGCTTCATTGACTGAACAGGTTCGGTAAAAATATATAAAATCGATGTGGCTAAAAAGATATTTGAACATTCGAGAATCGTTTGTACATTTCCCACTGTTCATTACGACTACTGCGCGACGATTACATATGCGTTATAAGTGTAAACAATTTCATGCTTTTGGTAATTCGGAGTTGACAAGCCAATTTGTCAGCATCTTTTGAAATTATTTCGATTTAGATGGTAGAGATCATTGTAATGACGATACCAGCAGTGAAAGTGATAACGGAAAGAGTGAGTCTCTAGAATGATGTGGCCGTGAATGTACGTCAAACAATTGAGTTTCATTTTTTATTTCGTCCATATTGAAATACCGCTTTGTAGTTAAGAAATGTCGTAAATGGGTCCTCTCGAACTGCACATTGTCTTAGTTAGACGAATGTAGCAACACAGTTATGTAAATCTCGCGGGTTGTCCGCAACGGCAACATTCATTAATATTCCAATTTATGAAGTTTTATTTCCGTTTTACCTGTACAATCTATCGTTTTTCGCCTGAAAAATATACATCTAAAATCAGATCTGTAGCCAAAAAAACGTGTTATTTCGAGCTACAATTTATTGTTTTTCGTATATTTGATTCTACTAAGCGGCGGACGTGATTCTTTTAAGCGGCGCAGTTTAACACAACGGGAACAGGGAACTATTCCGCTCTCTTCGTTCAGATTAAAGCTACAAAACCGTTGATTATGTTAACCGTGATTTGCTAAGCGGAGTCCATTGTATATTAAGGGAGAGAGGACGTTAATTGTCAAAGTGGACACAAAAGACAGGTGGTCATGTAATTGACAAGGATTTCGCCATACTGTATGAATGAGCTTGCATAGCGACTCAAAGTGGCTGCCGACTCGCAATTATACCTGGGACAATAACTGCACTGAATGTACCGCATGCCACGGTCACTGTTGTGGTAACTCACTAGCACTGCGTCTAGTGTTGCTCTACACACAGTTAGTGACACCGATGCCGTCTTGGAGCCAAGACTGTTCGGTTTATGGCGTCCTAACATTGCCCGGGCGTCCTCAAGTGTGTGTGAGACAACGGTTGTCGCTTTGATGGTCAGTCACCCATTTCATTGACCGCCACACGAAGGACGACATGTGGATGTGGTAGTAACTAAGCCAACCGGGAAACGGTTCGCGGAAATCACGGTGTGTGTAGTTGAACCAGTTGAAAGAAGCCTATACTTGAACCATGGCTGGTCAGAGTTTCGGCCGACAGTGACGATGGTGTGTATGCTTGATGTTGGGCTTTGAGATGATGAGATGATGTGACCAACATCGTAAATGGAAGCTCCACAGCAAGACAAATTCATTCGACATTGATTTATATAGATATTCCTCAGATGTTTAGCTCGTCTTTTGTTGCATCGGCCGTTATTGTTATTGTGAGAAACAGTCGTATACCGTGTCGTTTCGCTACCCAAAGTTCCACGACATCTCCTGGGTAGAGTAGATATCGACGAGAAACAAACGCCGTCTTAGATTCCCCGGGCTAAAGGACGACAATGAATTCCCCACTGAGGGCTCTGCACGACCAGATGCTGCCGGCGTTCAGCTCTGCCTCAGCCCCGGTGCCGAATGGAACTCGCCGCTTCATCTACTCCGTCGAAGTGTTCCGGGCAATGCTACGCTATCAGGTATGTGTAAATTATCTGTGAAAAGAACAAAATAACTGCGTTACACATTCTAATTTGTGGAGCGTATTACCAATATCAGACAGACATGATTAATCTGTCATATGCAGTTAAACATATACGTGAGCTGAAATTTATTCATACGTGGCTGGGTAAAGACACCTATATTGACAAGGCCCTTTTCTTGTTACAGAAGGAGTATTTCAAATATTCGTTATCATCCAGAAACACATTTCGAAAGTTGGCCGATTCTATACGTATTACAGTAAAATATTAAGAGAGAAAGGGAGAGAGATATATGTAGATGTATGTATGAATGTATGTATGAATTAATGTATGAATGTATGTATGTATGAATGAATGTATGAATGAATGAATGAATGAATGAATGTATGAATGTATGTATGAATGAATGTATGAACGAGTGAATGTATGAGTGAATGTATGAATGAATGAATGAATGAATGTATGAATGAATGAATGAATGTATGAATGTATGTATGAATGAATGTATGAACGAGTGAATGTATGAGTGAATGTATGAATGAATGAATGAATGAATGTATGAATGTATGAAAGAATGAATGTATGAATGAATGAATGTATGTATAAATGAATGTATGAATGAATGTATGTATGTATGTATGTATGAATGAATGCATGAATGAATGTATGAATGAATGTATGAATGAATGAATGTATGAATGAATGAATGAATGAGTGAATGTATGAATGAGTGAATGAGTGAATGAGTGAATGAATGAGTGAATGACTGAATGAGTGAATGAGTGAATGAATGAATGAATGAATGAGTGAATGAATGAATGTGTGAATGAATGAATGCGTGAATGTATGAATGTGTGAATGAATGAATGTGTGAATGAATGAATGAGTGAATGAATGAATGAATGATTGTATGAATGAATGAGTGTATGAATGTATGAGTGAATGAATGTATGAGTGAATGTATGAATGAGTGAATGTATGAATGAGTGAATGTATGAGTGAGTGAGTGAATGTATGAGTGAGTGAGTGAATGTATGAGTGAGTGAGTGAGTGAATGTATGAGTGACTGAGTGAATGTATGAGTGAGTGAGTGAACGTATGAGTGAGTGAGTGAACGTATGAGTGAGTGAGTGAACGTATGAGTGAGTGAGTGAACGTATGAGTGAGTGAGTGAATGTATGAGTGAGTGAGTGAGTGAGTGAGTGAATGTATGAGTGAGTGAGTGAATGTATGAGTGAGTGAGTGACTGTATGAGTGAGTGAGTGAATGTATGAGTGAGTGAATGTATGAGTGAGTGAATGAGTGAGTGAGTGAGTGAGTGAATGTATGAGTGAATGTATGAGTGAATGTATGAGTGAGTGAGCGAGTGAGTGTGTGAGTGTGTGAGTGAGTGAGTGAGTGAGTGAATGAGTGAATGAATGAATGAGTGAATGAGTGAATGACTGTATGAGTGTATGAGTGAATGACTGTATGAATGTATGTGTGTATGTAATATATATATATATATATATATATATATATATATATATATATATATATAATATATATATATATATATATATATATATATATATATATATATATATATATATATATATATATATACACATATACATATACATATAAGTATTCTATTATATATGTAATAGAACGCATTTTGTTCACACCATCAAAGGCCCCCGCCATTCAGTGCCGTGAGTATATCATATAATGATCTGTGTATTACCGTGTAAACTACGGATTTAGTGCTCATGAAACCACAGCTGTAATCTTCAATATATTGGCACTGTTACGTGGATTACATGGTTGTCTGCGGTAGAATCGCACTCAGTCGAGTCGTGTGCATTGTCTGTTAAGTGTCCGTCGGTGCTGTATCAATGTTTGGCGTTCTGTATAACTGTAAGAAAATTCCAGCCCCGTCTTAAGTAAAGGTTTAATGACGAGGTTCCGGTTCGACAGTCACATCTTAGACCAAATCGGCCATCAACACAGAAACATAACAAGAAGAAGGTTGTTAAGAAAATTAGTGTCAGATAATACAATGTTTTGCATAACAATTTTAAATCAGTATATTGAGAATACAGCACACTGTTCAGTTTCGCATTTTTATAATCTGACCTAAATATAATAATAGTGATAATAATAATAACAATAACAAGATTAATAATAATGTGAACATGTCTATCGCGCCTAACTCCTCGGAAATCCGGGCGTATGGAAAGAAAAGGCTAGGCAGTATCAAAATCGATATACAGTGTACATTGCTTTTAACAGATGGATGACAACGTTAGGACGCTAATGAACGAAAACACGATTAAAAATATATGTTTCAGATGACGGCGAAAGTATGTTATGTTTCCTACTGATCTAAGATAACATAATAGATAATAATAAGGTAGCGAATTCCAAAGAGTTGGTGCAGCAAAGGAGGAAGCACGAACTCCTGTATTTAGTTAACGTTGAGAAAAAAAATTAGATCAGAATTAGACGATCGAATCTGCCTGGGCTTTATTGCAGGAGTGAATGTAAATATGATCAGAACTAGATGATCGAATCTGCATCGGCTTTCTTGCATGAGTGAATGTAAATATGATCAGAACTAGATGATCGAATCTGCCTGGGCTTTATTGCAGGAGTGAATGTAAATATGATCAGAACTAGATGATCGAATCTGCATAGGCTTTCTTGCAGGAGTGAATGTAAATATGATCAGAACTAGATGCCGGTTCCCTTGTATAGGTAGTAGTAAGCGTAAGATATCGTAAACATAATAAAAAAAATTACATTTACGTTTTTGTTTCTCGTGACTAATTTATTACTCGTTGTTTGTGAAGTGTGTTTACGGCTTTACGGTAAATCACATTCATGTTTGCTAAGATGACGTGTGACAAATTCTACAAATCCTCTTACACACAAGGGCCGTCCATTAGGTACGCCACGCTCTGGAGGTATGTGGGGGTAAGCGTTACGGAGCGTTACATGGGGTGGGGTGTCTTGGCGATCGTTACGTTCGTCATACAATTATTTTGTTCGTCTAACTGTCAATGTCAGACTAACAGAACTGAATTCGAACGGAAAAGGAATGCGAACTCTACCATGCATTACTGAAGTTTGTAATGGCACCCGAAAAGTTTGCAAATTGGGTGGAAAATATATGTACGTATAATATATGGGGGGGGGTCTTTCCAAAAGTGAGTTTTAGGGGAAGATGTGCGCAGGTCAGTGTTACGAAGCATGACAAGAGGGTGAGGGGGTTTCAAAAAAGTAACAAAATTGTGTGACGTACTGAATGACTGGTATCGTTAGCACGTAAACAACCTGTCTCGCTAATACTTTGACTGTACACCCATCGTCTCATTGCAGGACTTCGTTGACGACTCCATAAGCCGCTACAGCGGCGACCAGCACAGAGATTATCGATCGTCGCTTGACATCGACATTGTACGCCTGCCGGAGATTTACAACCACGTGATGTCGGTTCACCGCAGCAAGTCGACAACTCCGCGACGAGCTCCACGCAGGCGCAGACGCATGCTGGCATTACCGGGTTCAAGTCACTTGCTGCAGCCTCTGGGACAGTCGACTCCAGCAAGTCCGTCGAAACTAAAACAGAACACGAGGAGGACGCCGCCGCCCATCAGAGTACCACCGCCGCCGAAGAAGCGGAACAATGCATTCGGCTTCTATAAACACGAAATGCCGCGGTTGACGCCAACGTTTAAGAGGTCGCAATCGAGTAAGGCGCTTCCAGTACCAAAAGCGTTGCAACGCTCAAAGACCATGGCCAGTGTCGAGTCGAAGAAGCAGAAAAAACTTCCCGTGATATTCGAGCTGACGTCACCGCCGTCCAGATACGCCTCATCCAGGTTAACCTCTACAAAGTCGCGCTTCCTTTCCTGACCGACTATTGTGCCTTAACTACTGGTGAAATAGCGTTAGTCGGACGTAGTCGCATTGTTGTACTCTATCTGTTTACATAAACACGCTTACACATAGACACGGACCACATTTAGATGTCATTACATGTCACCATATTCCCACTGGCCATATTGAGAATAAACACACACCGTGGCTGCATAGCACCTGTGTAGAAACTGTTACTGTCAATATTTCTAAATTTCCCCAAATGTTAGTAGTGGCTTTGCTCCCGAGAACTGATCGGGGACACTATTACAATGTACACAGGTAATCGATGTTTTTTGTAAACTGATGGTTGTTTCTGTCACGACTGGATCAAACGGTGACACACTGCACGACAGTGTTAAACAGAACGAAACGTAAGCAGAACAAGAGAGATAAAAATGATGCAACTTATGTTAGTTAATCATACTTGTCATAAACATGTACACATATTGTAATGCAAACGCAACATATTAAATTTCCTTTTGTAAATCTTAACGTACTGTGCAGTTTCATGTTTCAGCAATGAACATACAGACCTGTCGATCTCTCTCACCACGTGTTACAATAAGTATTTTGCTGGCTATGTCTATGCTCTCCATTCATGTCAATCCTAAACATGGCGCACTTTATCAGAGGTTTTAATTGTGTGATCAGACCCAACAAATGTTTGTTATCATCGAAGAAAATCAAGTACGCTACAAGTATGTATTTATTGTATCGATTATTGAGACTTTGTAAAACAGTCAAAATGGCGCTCGATTGTTGGTATGGCTTTGCGCTACCTGGCGAATAGTGGTAAAATTACACCATCAGATTATTCGCGAGATGGCACTCCGAGCGATTTGGCGTTTCCTGCCATTTTTCGCGGGAAGGGTGGACAAATCATAATATTTTGAAATGAAGTCGTGACATTTATAGAAAAATGGCATCAATAATGATAATATGAACATTTCTATCGCGCCTAACTCCTTGGAAATCCGAACTCAGGGGCGCGTGGAAACAAAAGGATTAGGCAATATCAAAACCGATATACATTGCTAAAGTCGTCAACAGACGGACGACAACGTTAGGACGCTAATGAAGGAAAACACGGTTAAAATATACGTTTCAGATGACGGCGAAAGCATTCATCAAGTCACATGAAAACATCGTAAGATCTCCCGAAAAATCGTGAGACTTGGGGTCTCTGTGGCATTAATCACCTCCCATGACCCTTTGCGGCGTGCGTTTCAATGGGGGGGGGGCAAAATCTGACACGGTGAAAATGAGGCATGCATTTCACCAGTGGCGTATCTAGGATCTGGCAAAGGGGAGGGAACAAGCCATGTCACCCATGCTATTATGTAGCGGGGCAAAGGAAAAATGCATTAACAAGTAATCCAAAAGGGGGCGTGGCCCAATGGCCTCCCCCTAAACAAGCCACTGCATTTCACCATATCAAACCTAGTCACCCATGCCACAATGTAGCGGCGCAAAGGAAAAAATACGGTAAAAAAGTAATAGAAAAGGGGGGATGGCCCAATGCCCCCCCCCAATACGCCACTGCATTTCACCATATCAAACTAAGTCATTCCTTATCAATTTACTCAAATGCAATTTAAAAAAATCAAAAAGTCCGTCCTATTCCAGCAAAATTTTACTGATTTACCCAATTTGCATCAATTCCCATTTGAGAATGTACCTTGCCACTCAAGCTTATGCTACTGTCAATGAACTGGTCGAAGGTTGGGCAAGTGTCCCTTTGTACCCGGAGGAGGGTTAGCGACTCAAGTCGCAGTTCGGCCATTGTCGAAAGAATTACCGTGCCTTGGATTGTGCGGTCGATATCAGCAACGTGGTCATGATCTAGAGCAAAATGCTGGCGTTCGGAAAGATGACACAACATGGTACAGCGCTGTGGTTGCGGTCTTCGGTCGTTTCGAGACAGATCTCTATTTTTGCGCTGCGGCGACGTTTTTATTACGGATGGATATCACCGTTTAATAGTTGTGTCGGTGATCTTGAGACAGTATCAGCTTGGTAGGATTGCTTGCTCTCTGTAAATTTTTTTTCAACACATGTCATGTGACTCAAGCTCCTGTCCTGCTCTGACCTGTGCGAAGCTGCCACCATCAGCACCTCGCTCCTTCCCAAATACACCGATGCTAGAATGTTTTCCTAAACGTCCAGTGATGCGTGGTTCTTTGTTATCAGTAGCGTATTCATGATTACGAAATCTTTATTAAACGACATGTTGCTAAATAAATAAACTAGCCAGTGAACTATTGAAGACGTTACCATCAGAATTACCAACGAACCAAATAAATGGGCAGACTTTGACGGGTCATCGGATTTTTAACAGACTTCACTACGGGGTTGGTGTAGAACGCTTAAGCACGGGGAACCCTGCACAACCTATGAATTGAGCAATCCCAGGTCGGATGAAACTGAGACCGTACGTGATACCGCACGTGACCGTACGTGACAATGCACGTGACTGTACGTGACACCGCACGTAAATACGGCGGGAAAATTGGTACACTATCTCGCGCACGCAAGTTCGGTCTAACTTCTCTGCTAGTCAGGCTCCGTGGTGTGGCGCCACCGTTTGTCGCAAACATCATCGCCTGGACCCAAACCGTACTTTTTATTGTTACGGAAATTATGATTCTGGGACTCTCATCCGGGGATTTGGCTAACTTATCAAATAAAAATTAACTGTGATCAGCTTATACAATGCTATTTGAATCAACTCATTTCGAAGGCAGACGCTCTTGGCGAGATCACGAAGGCGAGCGAGACTCGGTTATGCGAGACTACTTCTCTGCGTGAAACCACGAACGAGTTGCTGTTTGAGTTGTGTTTGTATTTTGTTACTAGCCGTTCGAGAACCTTTGTCGAACATTGTTTGCCCGGTGGTAACCGAGAGGCATCCTAGCAATGCATACCATTGGTTGACCCGGCACCAGGGACAGAGTCAAAGCCAGGTTTGTTCGTGTAGTAACACTATCATCACGAGACTGGCATTCTGGACGTTACAGTACCCTCGGTTTAGACACGCCCGGCATAGGCGTCACACATTAATAGATTGTGAAATGTGTTTGTCGGGACGAGGTATTGGTATTACATATATTCTGGCTAGGATAACTGGGAGGTGTTTCTAGTTTCGCCAATGAACTAAACATGTAAACCTATAAAGAACTGTAATTGCGTGACTGTGTGAATGAAGTAGTACTTGAATAGTCAATAGATGTCGACAGCGTTTGTGATTTTCGCTGTGAAATACTAGCGAATCGAGGCAGAAGCGAGTGTTACACAGTTTTCAAATCTTGTTATAGACGTGACTGATTAGGGATAAATTATAGCTGACGGCATTCTTATAGCTGACACTGATTAGGGATCATCGCAAGGGAACGGGAGAGGAAACTTATTTAATTGGCCGAACCCTTCAATTCCTAATTATGATGGACAACCTGATTTTGCGCCAGGATCTGTAAAATTCACTTTTCCAGCGTTATGGTGTTGTCTTTTTTTTATCTATTTCAACTGGCAATGAGATGAACACGAAGCTTTTGTCATATGCGTTATAAAAATCAGACAAAAATAATTGAAATTATGTCCGAAATGAGGTCTTTTTGACCGATGTTGACAACACGTTCAACTAGTTACGCCTTCTTCTTCCGACCAAACAATCGAAGCCATGTCTTGCAGACCTCGCTATGGTAGTTGAGTATAAACAAAAGCATGACTGTGTTCAAGAGGTCTTGCCGCGTGTTGAAAGTTTTACATTCAGCCCACAGGTCGACAATTACAGAACTATTGCTAGAAATGTGGAAAACGTTGTGCATTATTAGATTGTTATATAAAATGGCACAAACCAGATGACAAATGGACAAGGAACCATTAACGGTGAGAAATAGGCATTTTAATGCATTATCTCAACCAAGGGAACATAACACCTCACCTGCGACAGTCTATTCGGTGCACCCTATATCTATGACAGGTACACATTTATAGTTATAGAGCTATAACCCCTGGCGTCGAATTACAGGGTAATGATCGATGTCATGTTTGTTCGTTTGATGGTCCGACGTTTCACTACCAAGACAGTTTCGTCAACACGTCGACTTAATATTCACTACTACATTCAAGCTAAATGGCTAGTCTAACAAGCAGTGTTCAAACTATTGTTTGTTTTCTTGGCTATTTTTTTCATTTTGATCATCCTTACATTGATGTGTAACCCCTCCCCTGGAGGTCTTCATTGCCCACCCAAGTCCATAGAATGAACAAATCAACGCAGTATCACTGGGTTAAAAATTTCCCTCGTCTGGATGTCAGTAATGTGTCTAACATCTAAAAACCGTTAAACACTGAACTTAGTTATCCGAATGCCTAGGCCTCCCACGAGGATTAAAATTAAAATATACGTAAATGAATAAAAATGTTTGATGTAATAAATATAGTTCAGACGCAACTAGTATGCAGCGACGCCAGAGCTGTTGGAAATGGTGTTTGTTCGAGTCCGAGGGCAAGTCATCAAACTGCACGTCCAACTCAAGTCTCATGTATTCATCCATACCAAGTAGTCAAGACCAAAGTCATTGGACGCAAGCAAAGTATCAAGCCTGAAAGTACTACCACCGTGTATGTGCATTTTATGCAGGTAAGTCTCAACCCTGATGCTTAGTGTTAGTGTATCTTATATTCATACTTCTGTCTTGCAAACCAGCATTGATCCAAAGTTTGGTTAG